>CM019065.1:50216015-51416015 GCA_009667805.1 Leptobrachium leishanense
CACAGCCTTTTCTACACCCCCATGACCCCCCCTCCATTCTTTTTAAACAGCCCCCCCTTGGTTTTCTACACAGCTCCCCCCTTGTTCTTCTACACAGCTCCCCCCTTGGTTTTCTGCACAGCTCTCCTCTTGTTCTTCTACACAGCTCTCCAATTGGTTGTTTTTTATTATTATTTTAAGAAAAAATGTGTGTATAGACATTAGATAATAGGCTTCAAAGAATGTAGTCAGTACCTTAAAAGGTATCACAACAAATAACAAAATCAACCCCGCGGTAACCATAGGAGTCCGTAACTCAGGTAAACGAGAGGGCTGGGTGTAAACGGGGAAGTAGGGAGGGAAAGGGAAAAATGGAAGGGGAATTGGAAGCGATGCCCAAAGGAGTGAGACATCACTGGTGTGCCTGGAAGGTCCCAGCAGGGAACCCCCAAGTACAGATGAGAGACCACCGGGCCGGGATATGCAGCGCTGCAAGGGCAGGTAGGGCCTAGGTGCCAGCCCAGGCGGCAGGCCTGAACCATCCTGAGGGGGGAGAGGGGGAACGCATCACATGTGGTCAGGTGACCCGCCAATGTGAATCTCGCAGGACGGGGTGGCACCAATGTAGCATGCCATTCCCAGACTTGTGTTACGAGTGTGGGAGGCACGCTTCAGCGCCGATCTGAAAGCTCCGGATTCCGTCTCCGAGTCCGATATCAGAGCTGAGTATTAAGAAGGTGGCATCGGTGGCTCACTAAACCAAGCTCCTACCAACCCGCAATCGTGACAGGTCAGTCCGCCCCACTCGCCCTCGTTTAATTTCCACGCGAGTAGAAATTTTGAGGTCTGTTATAGAATAATCACATTGAAGCAGAGTCTTTTTTGCCTCTTGTATGTCTGACCCTTTTCTTTTTTTTTAATTATATAAATACAGTTAGGTCCATCAGGCACACTTTTCATACTTTTGTCTCTGTATGCCACCAGAATAAAATTAAAATGAAAAAATCCAAATGAATTTGAAGTGCAGACTCTCAGCTTTAATTCAAGGGGTTGAACATAAATATCAAGTACAAATTTTAGGAACTGCAACCATTTTTATACAGTCCCCCCCATTTTCAGGGGCTCAAATGTAATTGGACAAATGAATATAATCATAAATAAAATGTCCATTTTTAATATTTTGTTGAGAATCCTTTCCTGGCAACGACAGCCTGAAGTCTGGAACCCATGGACATTACCAAAGACTTGGTTTCCTCCCTTCTGATGCTTTGCCAGGCTCTAATTGCAGCTGTCTTCAGTTGTTCTTTGTTTGTGGGTCTTTTTGTGTATAGTCTTGCCTTCAGCAAGTGAAATGCAGCTCAATTGGGTTGAGATCAGGTGATTGACTCGGCCATTGCAGAATATTCCACTTCTTTCCTTCAAAAACTCCTGGGTTGCTCTTGCAGTGTGTTTTGGATCATTGTCCATCTGTACTGTGAAGCACCGTTCAATCATCTTTGCTGTATTTGGCTAAATCTGGGCTGACAGTATATCTCTAAACACTGCTGAATTCATCCGACTGCTTCTGTCTTATGTCACATCATCATAAAACACCAATGACCCAGTGCCACTGGAAGCCATGCATGTTCATCCCATCACACTGTCTCCACCAGGTTTCACAGATGAAGTTGTGTGCTTTGGTTCATGATCTGTTCCAAGCCTTCTCCACACTTTTTCTTCCTGACATTCTGGTACAGATTAATCTTAGTTTCATTCGTCCAAAGAATGTTTTTCCAGAACTGGTCTGGCTTTATTAGATTTTTTTGGCAAAGTCTAATCCGGCTTTTCTATTCTTCAAGCTTATGAATGGTTTGCACCTTGTGGTAGGGATGTGCATTTCGGGTTTCGGAATTTCGGAATTTTCACGAAATTTCCCGATTCGTGCATTCGGATTCGGCCGATTTTTACGAAAATTTTCAGATCCGAAAACAGCAGATCCAAAAAAATTTACGAAACGAAAATTTGTTCGGAATTTTCGAATGGACTAGAAATGTGTAAAATCGAATCATTTTCGTTCCATTCGTAATTTCGGCTCCATTCCTGATTTCGGTTCCATTTCAGTAATTTCGGACAACGTATTTTTTGGTTGTATCGCTGATTCTGTAATTTTGTATCATTCCCATCTCAATGTATCCTTCCTGGAAAACCAGAGAAATCTCAATGGCAGAATTATCGTATCGACAGAAATATCGGATCCGAAAAACCATTAGTTTACGTCAAAACGAATAGACACTTTGAAACGAGGAGAACAGACGTTCCGAAAAACACGAAAATTTCCGAAATTACGAAAAAGTCGATACGAGAAACGAAAACGAAACGAACCTAAAAAAAAATCGGTGCACAAGTCTACCTTGTGGTGAACTCTCTGTATTTGTTCTTGTGAAGTCTTCTCTTGATTGTAGAATTTGACAATGATACGTCCATCTCCAGGAGAGTGTCCTGCACTTGTCTAGATGTTGTGAATGGGTTTTTCTTTACCATAGAGAGGATCCTGCAACAACGTCAGTTGTTGTGACGTACTGCGCCCCCTCTGGCAGAGGTGAACTTTGCCAGTGAAGAATCTGGACATTCCATGTATCTGGCGCCACCTCTGGCTTCTTTGAAATTACATCCCAGTTCTGGATATTCAGTTCCTTTTGGATTCAAGCCTGGAACAACACCTGGACTCTATTTGTTTTATTTACTCATGTGCTTAAAAGCAGGCAGCGCCCAAAGAAGGACACTGCCTCATTTGTTTCTGGAGCTCATTGTGATAGGTACTGTTTCTAGCCTCTAGTTTATTCTTGTTCTGGTCTAGTCTAGTCTGTTTTGTTCTCCTCTTTGCATTTTAGCCTCATTCTGATCTTGATCCTGCTTTTTGTTTTCTCTGCTCTCGTATCACTTGTCAGCTTTAGTCTAGTATTCATTGTATATTTTGTTCAGGTCTGTTTCCCTTTTTGCTTATGTTTTGCTAAATTCCCTGGTCTCTAGTTTCATGTGTATTTAGTTCTGGATCTTCTGTCTGTTTATATTGGTTCCTCTTTTACTTAGTGTTGTAAATAAATTCCTTTTATTTACTCTTTAAGTTCATGTCTGTTCATGTCTAGTCACTGCAAAATAGCTCACACTCTCCTGTCCATTTCTAGTCAGGTCCCCCCCCCCCCAGTCTTTACAGTTGTTGTTTTCCTTGGACGTCCAGGCCTATTTGTTGCTGGGCTCACCAGTGCGTTCTTCTTTCCTCAGAATGTACCAAACTGTTGCTCTGGCCTCTCCTAATGTTGCTGCTATCTCTGATGGATTTGTTTTGCTTTTGAAGTCTTAGTGGCCTGTTTCACTTGTATGGACAGCACCTTTGGATGATGTAGGTTCACAGCAATAGATTACAAATGCAAATACCACACTTAGAATCAACTCCAGACCTTTTACCTGCTCAATTGATGAAGAAATACTGAAGGAGCAGCCCACACTTGGCCATGAAACAGCTTTTGACTCAATTGTCCAATTACTTTTGGTCCCTTGACAAATGGGGGATGGCTACTCTTAATGATTATTATTCTTTATTTAAAAGCGCCAGCATATTCTGCAGCGCTGTACAATGGGCACAATATTGACAGGGTTACAATATATTGAACAACATTTTTACAAACCAGTACTGGAAGAAACAAAGGCCCTATTCCCATGGGAATTTACAATCTAGAAGTGTTGAGGGGTGGAAACAGGAGGAAGGGACTGCAAAGTGAGAGTGATGGACTTGTTGGGACCAGTGGTGTATTTTGGCCTAGGCCGACACTTTCCAGCGGGCGGCGGCCCGCACCGGGTGGCCCCACCCCTACAAAAAATTTTATTTTTACATTTGCAAAGTATTTTACCAGGAAGGATACATTGAGATTTCACTAATTTTCAAGTATGTCCTGGGTAGGCAAGGCCTAGGCTTTCACTTTCCAGGGGGCAGCAAAAAACCTCACCACTAAATGGGTTACTCACAGAGCACCGAAATGCCGCCAACGTTTTGGTGTTCTGTAGTTCCCTGCACTTCGGGGAATAAAATTTCCCCACCCTGCAGTGAATTCAGCATTCACCGCAGGGTCCCCAAAGTGCATGGAGTCGGTCGCTAAATGCTGCCACCGCAAACCCGTGGCCTGCTGTTTTCAAAATAACTACTGAACGTAAATGTCTGTAATTTACATATAAGATCCTATGCCTGATAATAAGTTCTGTTACAGAAAAAAGAAAAAACACTATTAAAAAAAAGGGGGGGAAATTTTGCCAAAAAAATCTGAAAAATTACTAAAAGGTACTAAAAAAAAAAATCAAAGACTTTTTACTGCAGATTAAAATAATAAATGGTTTATTAGATATTGCATAAAAACGGGAATATTTTTAACATTGCAACCTATGGGGTTCGCCTGAATAAACCTGCTGATTGAAACCACCGACCATCAGGGCATTTCACTGCCATTTCTCTGCTGTTCGGTGTTCTCTGAATAGATTAACTATTACTTCTCTGGGGATTTACACCGCCTTCAAACAGCACTGTACTTGCTGGCAGTTCGTCAAACTTGTGTGTGAGCATATCACAGAGCAATGGTGTACTTAGGGGAGTGGCGGGAGGCGGGCCGTCCCAGGTACCAGTGATTATTGGGGTGTCATTAGGAGGTACTAGGAGGTGCCACTATCACTGTGTGTCAGCTTTGAGCTGTGTTCTCAAACAATGAGCAGCGGAGCAGGGCATTTGCATACGGAATAAAATTGAATAGAATAAAAATTCCCCTCTCCTCCCTCCATAGCTCCTCCCCTGTCCCACAGCAGCTCTAGGAAAGGGGAGGGGGATGTGATTTGTGTGCAGAGAGAGAAGATGACAGTAAATGGCAGGTAAAGGGGTATCGGCAGAATATGAAGCCCTGTCTGCTTACTGCTGTTTAAAGTGGACCTTTCCTTAACCAGCACTGCAGTGATAGAAATTTTTCATTGAGCTGCCTGGCTCATGGTGAAGCTGCGTGCGTGCAGGTCACGCGGTCCGGCCAGTCAGGTGGTACTGAGTGTTAGTACCACGTGACTGGCTGAACCACATGACACGCACGCAGCTGCCCGCCCTTTCGTTAACACATACTCTCACTCTATTCTGGACTGAACACCCACCGGGAAGGGAATCAAAGCCACGATGCACCCTCTGGCAGTGGCACCCCACTGCTGACAAGATTGCTCCACGTACAGGCACAGCCGCGATCCTAATGTGGCCTGGAGGGACCTCCTGCTGAGTCCGTACACAGTCCCTGCTGACTCTGCACACAGTCCTACCGCGGATGGAGGCCAATAAATATATAATAAATAATTGCTGTGTGTTCATATTCACTCAGTTTGCTGGGAGTTTTATTGCAGTGGATTCTGATGCACTCATACACACCACACATTGCATTGCTGGGAGTTTTATTGCTGTGAATTCTGATACGCAGACACACACACCGCACATTGCATTGCTGGGAGTTTTATTGCTGTGGATTCTGTGACACACAGTATCCCAGAGCTCCAGGGCAATAAAACTCTCAGTAATATGCAGTTTACTGTGAGTTTTATTGCCCTGGAGCTCTGGGATACGCTCATACACATTGCACATTACTGTGAGTTTTATTGCTGTGCAGCTCTGATATGCTCATACACAGTGCCCATTTCTGTGGGTTTAAATGCTGTACAGCTCTGTGATACGCTCATATGCAGTGCACGTTTCTGTGGATTTTATTGTTCAACCAATTAGAGCGACTGTGATCCAGTAAACTTGACATGCGTGGCTGTTCTTTGTAAAAATGCTTGAATTTAAACATTTCATAGTTTTATTTATCTCAATAGATACATTTGAAATGGTATACAAAACATACAAGTAGGCACTTGGTATCCACTTTTAATATAAAGAGAGGAAAAGGCGGAGCTTAAAGAAGAAGGGTGGGGATTAACCAGGAAGAGGTGTGCCCTTGACAGGAAGGGGTGCCTCAAATTTAAATTAGGGGGTGTACAAGTTTAGTCAGGCCTAGGGCAGCACAAAACCTAAATACACCACTGGTTGGGACAGTGAGGCGTATTAGTGAGTCGGGTGGTAGGCTTGCCTGAATAGGAATGTCTTAAGAGCGTTTGAAGGAAGGGAAACTAGGGGAAGTCTGACAGTACAACGGAGAGTGTTCCAGAGGATGGGGGCTGCGCGTGACAAATCCTGCAGTCTATCATGGGAAGAGGTGATGCGGGGAGAAGCTAGGCACAGGTCACTGTCTGATCTTAGGGAGCGGGCTGGGGTGTATTTGGTGATCAGTGAGGACAGGTTGTGTGGAGTTGAGTTAGTGAGAGCTTTGTAGGCCAGGAGCTGTAATTCCTAAACCAAACCCTTCCTCCAATTTGGATGTACATACCCTCAAATTAAACCTGAGAGTGCATACTGTCAGCCCATGTACATAGCTATTATATAGCTATTGCTTGAATAGGTTTTGGTAAATACCTGAAAAGGCTAAAATTGTGCCTGCGTCCAAATATATATGGATCTAACTGTATTTCCTTGTTTTAACTACCTTACGGTGACATTAATTTATAATCCATTTTGAATCTATAATAATGATTGTCTAACAGATGTTCAGCTCCATGTGGTGCCTCTGCAGGACATTTTCCTGTTTTTTTTATGGTGTATTTATAGTCTGTGACGTGAGGAATCTTTGTATCTCTATGGTCATGTCAATCATATTACTCAAACCTCCATTTTGAACAATTTTAGTCAGTTCTTTTTAAAATTTATTATGACTTTGAAGATTATAAGGGGTTATTCACTAACCCCCGAATTGCACTGAATGGTGAATTTCACCGTTCAGTACAATTTCGGGGCAATTCATCTATTCACTAAGCTGTCGATTCGCCAAATACAGAAGAATTGACAACGAAATACAATGCAATTCGCCGGTGGCACAAAAATTGTCCCATAGAAGACTATCGGCGAAATACCCTGATTTTTGGTGTTTCAGTTAGACACGTTTAGAATCCCATAGGTTTCAACGTAAAAAAAGTTATATCTTTTTTAGTTTCTTTTTTTAAAGACCGTTTATTTATTTTTTAATTATATATAAACCCTTTTTATTTTTTAATTCTATTTTTGTATTTTTTTTTACGACATTTTTGAATTTTTTATTTTATAGTAGATGATTTTTTGTTTTCTAATTAACCTTTTCATTATTTTTTAAAAGACTTATTATTTAGACACATTTTTCATTGACTGAAACTCCTATCATAAGAATAGAATAGAATTCTTCTTTTTTTCTTTTTAGTTCAGTGTTATTCGCCGAAGCCTATCGGTGCAATTCGTCTTTTTGGCAAAGTATGGTGAACATTCGCTAAATAGCAAATTCATCTTATTTTCGGTGAAATGGATTCGCCGAAGTGAACTGAAATGGGCCTAAACACAAGGCGCCAAAATTGCAATTTTGGTGCTTTATGAATAGACCCTATAGCGTATATTGTGTGAAATGAAATTATAGTTTTTAAAGGGTTCACAAACTTTATTATCTCCTCCTTTCAGGGACAACAATGTTCTCTATTGGAGCAACTTCGTCAAATTCAGAAGTCTGCCTGTCAGAAGAATAACACCAAGCCGTCCATACAGGTAAGAGATGGAAATGCTGTGTCAGATAAAAATAAACTATAATAAATAAAAGTTTCAACGTGAACTGGTTTGATCATAAAGATCAATGCGACACCTCAATGCCTGATCGGAGACTGCAAACTGCAGCTTACTTTGGTCCAGCACTGGAGATAGGGTTGCCACCTTTTCTCAAAGCCAAAGCTGAACACTCCGGGCACTGCGTGTCAAAATATTCATTCCCAGGCATACGCACAGGCACTCACACACCTATACATATACACGTCCTTCCCTTTCATGTCCCATTTCAACCACATTCAGCTCACAAATCTGCCCTTTTCATCCAAAATTTCCTAACACAGAGCAGAGAGAGCGCGAGAGGAGAGAGCGCGAGCAGAGAGAGGAGAGAGCGTGAGCAGAGAGAGCGCGAGCAGAGATAGGAGAGAGCGCGAGCAGAGAGAGGGAGAGCACGAGCAGAGAGAGCGCGAGCAAAGAGAGGGCGCGAGCAGAGAGCAAGCAGAGAGAGAAGAGAGCGCGAGCAGAGAGAGGGCGCAAGCAGAGAGAGGGCGCGAGCAGAGAGCAAGCAGAGAGAGGAGAGAGCGCGAGCAGAGAGGGAGAGCGCGAGCAGAGAGAGCGCGAGCAGAGAGAGGGCACGAGCAGAGAGCAAGCAGAGAGAGGGCGCGAGCAGAGAGCAAGCAGAGAGAGAGCGCGAGCAGAGAGAGGAGAGAGCGCGAGCAGAGAGAGGAGAGAGCGCGAGCAGAGAGAGGAGAGAGCGAGCAGAGAGAGGAGAGAGCAAGCAGAGAGGAGAGAGCAAGCAGAGAGAGCGCAAGCAGAGAGGGGAGAGAGCAAGCAGAGAGAGCAGAGAGCAAGCAGAGAGAGCGCGAGCAGAGGAGAGAGCAAGCAGAGAGAGCACAAGCAGAGAGGAGAGAGCAAGCAGAGAGAGCGCGAGCAGAGGAGAGAGCAAGCAGAGAGAGCGCAAGCAGAGAGGAGAGAGCAAGCAGAGAGAGCGCGAGCAGAGAGGAGAGAGCAAGCAGAGAGAGCGCAAGCCAAGTGGGGAGAGAGCAAGCAGAGAGGAGAGAGCAAGCAGAGAGAGCGCAAGCAGAGAGGAGAGAGCAAGCAGAGAGAGCGCGAGCAGAGGAGAGAGCAAGCAGAGAGAGCGCAAGCAGAGAGGAGAGAGCAAGCAGAGAGAGTGCAAGCAGAGAGGAGAGAGCAAGCAGAGAGAGCGCAAGTAGAGAGAGCGCAAGCAGAGAGGAGAGAGCGCGTAGAGAGCGCGCAGAGAGGAGAGAGCAAGCAGAGAGAGCGCAAGCAGAGAAGAGAGAGCAAGCAGAGAGAGCGCGAGCAGAGAGGAGAGAGCAAGCAGAGAGAGCGCGAGCAGAGAGAGCACAAGCAGAGAGGAGAGAGCAAGCAGAGAGAGAGAGAGCAAGCAGAGAGAGAGAGAGCAAGCGGAGGAGAGAGCAAGCAGAGAGCACGAGCAGAGAGGAGAGAGCAAGCAGAGAGAGAGAGAGGAGAGAGAGAGAGCGCGAGGAGAGAGCAGAGAAAAAAAGAGGGAGAGGGAGAGGAGAAAGAGACAGAAAGAAAGTAGAGAGAGAATGAAGGGGGTGATGGCAGAGGGAGAATGGGGTGCAAGAGGAGAGAGGAAGGGGGGGAAATGTTTACATATTAAAAAGGACCCATTTGTATTGTAAGGGGCTTTGAGCTCTGCGTCTTATCATTTTAAAAAAAAGCAGCCATTTATGTGTAAACAGCTATTTGCTCCCTTTACATGCTCTAGCAAGAGAGGAGCTGCTGCTGGGATGGAGGGGGAGGGGCCACCACGGAGGAGACAGACACTCGAATGCTGCAAAACCAGGTAGAAGAGGAGGGGGGACCTGGCCCACAGCTAAGGCGCGTTCAATACCTCAGCCGCTGCAAGTGATAAGTTAGCAACTTGCCATTGAACGCCGTTCAGCCACTCAGCGCTCAGCACTGCTAACTTAGCACTTGCAGCGACCCGAGGAGATGCTTCGAGTAGCTGAGTGTGACGTATTAAAGATGGCTGCCGCCATGAAGCAAGTAACAATTCCGTACAGCAATGTTAATTTTGAGGTTTTTGTTCACCAAAGCACAAAATATTTCTTTATTATTTACCCCTGCACATAGACCTATATTACAGTTCAATTTATATTTTGTTTCAGAAGTAAACATAATGTTTATTCAATAAAAACTATCATTTGTGGTGTGTGCATACAAAACGGAATTGTGCTGACTGCTTTCCTTTATCATATTTTGTCTAAGTGATACGAAAAACAATCTGAATCTTTAATTAAAAAATCGTCTGCCATTTTGGATTCAAAATTTGCATCCAAAGCGTTCAATGACACTACTGCAGCAAACTGAATTGCTGCGCTGCAGCAATTCAGCAGCTGCTGAGGTATTGAATGGGGCTCTACACTCACCGGCTCCAGCAGAGAAGCAAAAGCTGGGGGTGGAGCTTCCTTCTCTCCTCCCACACCGGCAGCGCGAGTGATTAACCTCTCCTGCTGTGCAGCTGCTTTGTTTTATGCCCCTCGGTCTGAAGGTATCGCGGCAAACACATGTGGGAGGCAGTCATGTGTCCCAGCCGAGTCATGTGTCCGGGTGGCAGGGAATCTGAAACCCATACACATGACTCAAAACCCGGACAGTACGGGTCAAAACCGTACGGGTGGGTACTCTAACTGGAGACCACATCACACTGGTCCATAGATGTCAAAAGAGATCAATCTCACTAGAACTGCAGGATTGACCTTCCATGGTGACGTTGATATTCTGATTAATTAGTCAACGTTTTGACATCAATTACAAGGATGCAAAGATTGTGAGAACTGTCCACCTCTGTAAGGACACACCTCAGAGCTCAATGCCATCAGACGTGAACGTTATGGGGAGAGATAGGGAATTACTAAAAATATATCCGTTTGGTAGCATGCTGAATAGATTGAATTTAATTCCCATAAAAATAATGCAAATCCGGACAGGAAAAGCCTTTTCATAAGAGAGATATTACTCTACGGATATACCAGCATGTATAAAGTGATATAAAGTATTAACAAACATGCATTTATAGAAAATAAAGCTCCCGGGGATGTATTCTGCTTTAATTTATGTTTACTTTAACCAGGAAATCAATCGCTGGTCTCTCATCCCTCTACTTGAGTACTTCTCGGAACCACAGATTCTCCAAGGCTTAATTTTTACATCAGTTTGTCCCTAACTGGTCTATTAATAATTTCTGAACTGACCGTGAATCATTTGAAATTGTTGACTTTGATTCTTAATGCCATGAACATTCATAATACTTTATGCTAAAATCTGTTGACGTGTTATGCGGAGCGATGTGAGGGAATGAGCTTCTTTTAATTTCTCGTATGAAAACATAAGACAACCTTTTTTTACCTGTTGACGTTTCTCTTCCCTGTATTGGTACCCTATTTCCTAATCTTGGATGTCTTGTTTGCTGTTTCTGTCTTCATAATTCACAGAATGTCACCAATGAGATCTCTCGAGCTCTCAACCAGTCTCTGAGAAATCTAAATGGGAAATCTGATCGAACAGTGGTCACTTCCCTTCTTAAAACTGTGGAGAACACAATACTTGCATTGTTCACTCAGAAACCGTCCAACCAGAGGATCTCCACCCCTGAACTTGGTAAATTCATTGCAATTTTGTATCAACCTACCTTGTATAATGTTAATTTACTTGACTAAAATATGAGTAAAGCGAAATGTCATTTTAGTCGAATGACTGTGACTAAAAATAAAAAAAATTTGGTCACACTCTAAAATTTCCATATAGTTTTTATTGGTTCATAAAAATGTCAATAGGATTTCGTCATAGTTTTCCTCATAAACTAAAATGCCATTTAGTTTTAGTCGCGAAGGACTATGACTGAAACCAAATTAAATTAAGCTCCTCCCTAGCATTTTCCTCTAGTTTTTACTAGTCGACGAAACTGTCAATAGACTTTCATCACAGCATTAACAGATGTGACCCAGTTGGGGTACAGAGATCTGTTACATCAACTAACACTTTGACAAAAATTATTAGTCGACCAATGCAACCCTAGTCTTGTATTCTTCCTTTCTATCTGTATTTGGGCATCTACTTACACATTATCAGTGATTAATAATAATTGTAATAATTGGTAGGGCTGCACCGAAATTTTGGCCACTGAGTTTATCAGCCGAAAATTGTGTTTTCGGCTGATAGGAAACATCAGCCAAAAAGAAATTGCCAAAAATCAGCCATCAGAAACCAGGGCCTGGAGGCCTAGCAGGGGGCTCAACCGGGTCTCCAGGCTCAGGTGACAGACTTTTTTTTTGTTGGGGGGGTGAGATAGCATTACACATACTCACCTATATTCGCATCCACATACTCACCTACATCAACTCAGAGCTCCTCCCGCGGTGGCAGCCCCATGGTGAGTGGTGACAGTCCTCTGTCATCCAGTTCGCACTCTCCGTCAGACAAAGGTCGCAGGGATGATATCAGGAGGCTCCACCTCCAGGCTCAAGTGAGTCCCTGGCTTGGCCGGGCCTCCAGGTCCAGGTTTGGATGACTGATTTTCAGTATCAGTTTTCAGCCGAACTGATCCCGAATTTTCAGTTATGGTATCGGCGGAAATGTTAATTTCAGTGCACCACTAATAATTGGACTAATTTAATGTCTATTCATGCTATTTGTGATACTTTATAGTATTTCCAATGAGTTCTGATGTTCTTTTTCTCACCCACAGAGGTTGCCATGAAGACGTCCAATGGAAGCTGTGATGATTCTTCCAGTTTCATAACACTGGAGCTTGCAAACAACAGTATGGCGGTACCATGTCTCCTTCTTCCCGGAGAAAAAGGTGATTATTACGCGGATTGTGTCTCAATGTCTACTTTAATAAGTAAACAGTGGTTTTACCCCTTAGGAGTATGTACTTGGACATTTACATAGACCTTATCGGATTTCTCTTACCTTTGGCAGATGGAGCCGTGTTCATCCAGTATAGTGATTTGGAATCCAGCTTGACAAAGAATTTGCAGAGCAATCCCAAGGAACATGAGAATCACCGTTCTGCTGTGATCAATTCTCAGGTGGTAACTGGAGCTGTTACCCTAGAAAATACAAAGAATCTAAATCCTCCAGTGACATTCTACCTGAGGCACCGGCAGGTCTGTCCACATGAGATTTTCCATTACAAATATGTTTGTATATATAGTGTGAGTGAAAGGACGGAAGAAGGGGTCAAGTCAAGGGGATTGCATGGTAACGCAGTTTCTACACTATTTTTCAGAGGGAATTGAGTTTCCATTGGTTCCACACATTGTACACCCGATTGTAAGCTGTATAATCATTTCCATCCCCATTAAGTCATAATAAATACATGATTTATCATATATTGTTGAAGAAAAACCACATATATACGTAAGAAACCAAAGCCTCTAATTGTGTTTTGTTTCACACGGTATAATGGGAATAAGCGCAGATGACATTTTTCTCCTTGTTATGTTATATACATGCTGCTGGGCTGGATACATCTGGTGGTTGCAGCCACCCCATCGGAATAGGCGCTACCCCGCTCCCTCTTGTACTACATGTATACATAAGTTTATCAGAATTGAGTGTGTGCTTTTGTTAAATGCGAGATAATTGGGGACAGAAATTTTGGTGCGTTCCCACGCTTATTTTTTTTACAACTTAACCCTAGGACAGGTGTATGTGCAACCACATGATCCGTTTTATGGAGTGCAACATGTCTATATGTGTATATCTTTAGGTGGCTGGAGAGAATTGTGCAGTCCACACTATCTTGCTGTAAGTTTAGGATACACAGACAACAGAATTGACAAGATATGGTAAAAATGTGTTCCCAGATAATCACTAGTTTTTGGAAATTCATTCTTTGGCATACCTAGGGAAAATAGTGTCAATCTCTTCTTCTTTTACAAGAAATCAAATTGTTCATTCTTACTCATAAAAATGGAATGAGCAACAGCAATGATATGTTGCAATGGAAGGATAGGTTCTTGTTTCAAATTTTGTGAAAGAGGGAAGAAAACAGTGTGTGACGTAATGGATATAACTGTGTATGGCTGCGTCTGTCATGGAGACATTTGAGAGCAGCTGGTTGGCATGCCAATGTACTGTATTTGTGAAGAAACACTATTCATACTTGTAACAGGTTTTTGCATAGACCCACAAATACCCCTGTGGTCGTTTACCTCAGTTACCTTCAAGCGCTCTGCAAGCCGATCCTGAGCCTCCGCTACCTGGGAGTTGGGGTACATGACTGCAGAAGTGCCTCCACCCAACTGGACATCCAGTCTACGGATGTGGGATCCAGTTGGGAACATTATTTAAAGGAGCAATAAAATCAACACAGAGCTGTCTTTTATAGAACTTTGTATTGCACAGCAAAACTCTATGCAAAAATAAATATTACAGTCTAAATAAACATAATGCAGTGGAATAAGTAAGGAACGCAAGAGTCAGTATCAGGGTTATCCAAAGAGATCCGAATTGCTTGAGAAAGGTAACCGAACGCTGAAAATCAGTGTTCGGTTACCTTTCCTGGCCATTCGGCTATCCAGAGAGCAGGCAATACGCCAAATCCTGGCGAATTGCCTACACATACGGTGCCTGTTCGAGGGCAGTGAAATCCCCATGAAAAGCACTGCTTCGACTATTCAGAGAACACAAACCAGCAGTGAAAGGTTCCCCTAATGTCCTGCCATTCGGTGGTTTCATTCGGCAAATTAATTCAGGAGAATCCCATAGACTTCAATATCTAATAAACCATTCATTATAAAATTCTGCAGCAAAAAGTCTCTTTAATTATAGATTTTTTAGGATACTTTAAGCATTTTTTTTTTTTTTTTTTTTAAGTCCGATTTTTTTTTTTTTTTATTTTATTTTTTTTTAAGTTTACTTATTTTTTCTGTAACAGCCCTCTTTATTATCATTCCCTGGACCTCCTGTGTAAATTTCAGACATTTTCGCTCAGTAGTTTCTTTGCAAACAGCTTTTCATTTTCACAGATTCATACAAATGGTTTTGCTAATTTATTCACTGCCTCCTCTGCGTCTCAGCTGCTTCGGCTCTGTGTGATTCGGCTCCTGTTCGGCTGCTTCGCTGCGTGTGATCGGCTCCTGCTCGGGTTTTTCGAAGGTTAATCCAGATGTTTTTGGGGGTTTTCAGCGTGCATTCGGTGGGTTTTGCGGTGAGTTTTCGTCAGGTTTGCAGCAGCTTTTCCCTGCAATTCGGGACCCTGTGGTGTTTGCTGAATACACCGCAGGGTCACCGAAATGGGATCGGCAAAAGGAACCGAATTGAAGAGAATGAAAAGTCACCGAACGGGCGGTGACTTTTCGAATCTCTTTGGATAACCCTGTATGAGTTTACCTACCCACAAACAATACTGCGGCCCACCCTAGTCTTCACCCTAATGGATGTTGGGTACCATAGGTAGGTGCACATAGTTGGGGCCCAGGATGATTGTAATCCACCTTGTTTGTAATATGCTGTGATGTTCCAGGGATCAGAGAAATCATAGACTGCTACTTGTGTAACCAGTGTCAAAGTGTCCTGTTGTGAAAACCAGGGGTAGAGGTCTCAGCTTACCAATCCACAGTCTGTAATCAGGTTTGTCCAGGAAGGGGAGAAGCTGCTCCACTGGGACTCCTTTACTCTGCAGAGCAATCACAGCCAGGAACAGTTCTGTGCTTTGATCTGGATTCAGAGTCTGCTGGAAGCCTTTATGCAGGATGCTTCAGCACTGGACACAATACCCACAGATCCCAGCCACCATCTTCTTCCAGCTCCCTCCATCCTTCCTCTCTCTTGCAGCCCTGCCTCCACCAAAAACCATAGAGCGAGCCACACAGTCTTGAATCTCCAGAGTAAATAGAAGCTCGCCATCTGCTTGTTACTACATAGGAACTGCAGGGTAGTCAGAATTACTGTAATCCAGGATGTTACATACTCAATTATGGATATTGCGTTCTTTTCAGGAACCTGGTCCCACTGACAAACTCGAGTGTGTGTTTTGGGATGGAAAACGTTGGTCAAGCAGTGGATGTGACACAAAACCAGTGAACTCCACTCACACTCTCTGCTCCTGCTCCCATCTCTCCAGTTTTGCTATTTTGACGTCATTTGAAGAAGATCACAAGGTGAAATAAAAGGCATTTTCTAAGAAACATGTGAGCAGTGAGATCAAAACTCATAACATTTAAACAGGATGCTGCTAAGAGAAATCTGTTCGACAAAGACATCCAGAAGCATGAGGGCGGCCATTATTATTACATATAGAGCAAGGGGACAATCTGAATGACAAAGACATCCAGAAGCACGAGGGCGGCCATTATTACATTTAGAGCAAGGGTACTGTACTCTATCTACACATGCATTTTTCATATCTCTTCTTATTTTACCCTTGAACTGCTACCCAAAGAGGATGTGTGTTCCAGGTTAGTGAGTGAAACTCATGTGAATTATTATATGGTTGTGTCAGGGAGCTGGTTCCGGGGCGGCAGGTTCGAGCCAATGTGCAATGAAATATGAAGCAGGTATAACTGAAATTTATTTATTTATATATAAAGGATTTTACCAGGAAGGATACATTGAGATTTCTCTCATTTTCAAGTATGTCAAGTATGAGGATTTATTAATATTAGCAGGTATAACAGGAGGTAGTAATTAAGGATAAAAGGACTGGGAGAGAGAGGGAGAATAATGAATAAGAAATAGTCAATAAATAAACTGAAGGTATACAGAAAGTAGTTGGTATAGAACAGAGGAGGAATGAGATATACAGGTTACAGGTGTTGGTACTTAACTGAACAGAGGAGGAATGAGATGGATATACAGGTTTTAGGTGCTGATACTGAACAGAGGAGGAATAGAGGAATGCAATATATAGGTTACAGGTGCTGGTACTGAATAAGATATATATGTTAGAGGGAATTAGAGTAATAGCAGATGGACATATATAGGTTACAGTTACTGGTCAGAGGGGATAGTAAAGGAGAGAATAGTATTAGGCACTGATATATAGATTACAGGTACTAAATCAGAATATAGAAGAGATGCATAATACTAATCAAAAAAAAAAAGGGGTAAAGAGGCAAAACAGTATACATAATATAATGTAACGGCATTAGAAGAGAAAAGGATCCTTAGGTAATAGGTAAATATTTCTTAGTCCTCAGAGTGCACTCTGTTAACGATTCCTGGTTAGGTTGCAAGTAAGTCCTTTATTCCAGGTGGGGCTATGTAATATGTCCAGAGAGAAAACAATAAATCCAGGAGGTAGAAAAAAGGAGATCCAGCGGGTTATGAGAAAAATCCGATATTTCAGGAGAGGGCAGGCATAGCTCCTTGCAGTTTGGAGATCCCCCCCCCCCCCAGCAATGTGGAAGCATTGCTAAACAGGTGTGGTCTAGTGTTATGCAGGAGTGTTAGGTGATTTAGGCAACACCTGAGTGCTGCACAGTTAGAGGTGAGTCTTGTGGAGATTATTAGTCTCACTACTATGAGCCAACGCCAGGTTTAGGTTTTTTACTATGCCGGCGGCGAGGGACCTTGCAGGTTGTGTTAGAGCAAGACTTGCCAAAACTGGGTATGTTGAGGTTGTTGTGGCATCTTGTGCAACATATGATAATACTTTGTAACTACATCCTCATTGTTTTACCAAAGTCAGGGTGTATTTTGCAGAGTTTAAAGCTGTATTAAAGTGGATTACATATTTAAAATAATAGCCACATTCCTTCCTTGTGTACACTAAAAATAAATGTTTTTATAAAGTTATGCTTTTTTTCTGCTGGTATATTGTTATGAATTTCCTCTTAGATTATGTGTGTGTTTAATATGTGAACCCTTTATTATTTTTGGATGGCTAATCACAATGTTGAAAATATAGCGATATAATGAAGATCAGCGAGTACTCTATGTTACCTCTGTATTTTCGGTGGAGTGTCCCATGGGTATTAGTATTTACAATATTATGTAGCATAATACATACTGTAATATACATTTAAACACAGAAAAACACGCAAAATGACTATTGTTTGTAAAGGGTTCACATTCCCCACACAATATCTTGGAGAGAAATTATTACCAACAGGCTTGTGCTAGTGCATGCCCACTGCCCATAACACAATGACACATAATCTATGCAATGTATGGATAAGTCTTTGTGTCTGTGCCTTCCTCAGGGTGACTTGGGTCAGAACGTGTTGACTTTCATCGGTCTCAGTGTGTCCATTCTCTGCCTCACCCTGTCATTCCTCACGTTCGTCCTGTGCCGCGCTCTCAGAAGCGCTCACACCTCTGTGCTGTTGGCGCTCATTGGATGTCTCTTTTTGGCACAGTTACTCTTTGTGCTGGGGAATCAGCAAACAAGGAACCCGGTAAGTGTCACTTTTCTGGTCTTTACAGATAATACTCTGTACCTGAACTCAAACCCAGGCCAAGCCTCTTGTACCACAAATGTCAGTACACTACACTGCTATGGCTAATAGTATTTCTATTTAATACTTCCTCTATGTAGACTCTCTGCTCCATCATTGCTGGAGGTCTCCATTTCTTCTTCCTCTGTGCCTTCTCCTGGATGTCTGTTGAGAGTATACTACTCTTCCTGACTGTCCGGAACCTGCAAGCAATGAATTACCTGACATCCCGACGCTCCCTTTTCCCATTACTATGTTCTATTGGGTTTGGTGTCCCGGTGGTCATCGTCACCATCTCTGCAGCCATTCGACCACTGGAATATGGAACCAGTAAAACGTTAGTACTGACTAATTTTGTAAAAATGTTTTATTATAAACAGCTTTCAGTCCTTGTGAGTCGCACTATTAAATGATAAAGGTGAAGTGCGTCTATGGCCTCACCCACTGGGCACCACCATTACCTGTCTCCTGTAGGACGGCTCTTCAGAGGTGACCTCACAGGTAAACATCAGCAGCTCTGATTGGACCACAGATTGCTGTGCCAATGGTATCACCAAAATGACGATGCCCTATAGATAATGCATAATAAACTTGTAGGGCGATGCCTAAAGGCAACCTATGCGCAATTTAATCTCAGCAGCAGAATAAGAGTATGATTGCAATGTTGGGACTTTGATAATAAGCTGGTATTGAGCAATTTTATAATAAAGAGATACGCACACATATAACAATTAAAAAAGAAGAAAGGTGCGGCGCTTCCCAGTGAATAGGTAAAAGGATAGTCAATATTATTTACCCAGAATGGGATAACTCGTCTTCAATTGATAGAGGATCAATACCTCAAATAGAAAAAAAACACAGACATAGCGCAATATTGTTTGTACATGTGTATGAAATTAAGGGATATATCGACTCTCACTCACGCTATGAAGAGCCTCACCCGGCTCTAGCACTGTTCGCCTGTGGGTAGAATTCATATAGGCCCTCCCACTGGATGGTGCCTCCCAATGGATATATAGAGGAAGAAGATAGCAACATAGGGTGATTCTGTATACACTTGGAATTTTTTTTAGCATAAAACCTCAGACCACTCACGTGTTGATGAGCCACCAAGGCTCAAATAGAAGGACCCAAAGGTTGTTTCAAGTGGGCACAACTCTTAATAAAAGCCTCAATGGATCCGCACACCAACACAGGATGAAAACCAATTATAGAGCAAAAAAATTATAAAAATAATTAAAATTCTGGGTAGTAAAAAATTTATTTAATAACAATATACTAATTAAAATAAAATAAAATAAAAGATAGCTATTTGTATTTTTTCTGTCTATAGTGTTATTCGGGTATTTAGAGAAACCCCCACGCACAATATTCAGCGAGTGGGATAGATACTGATTTCCGGTGGGCGCTTCACCCCCTTCTCTCTCTTTGTATTTCAATTCACCGTTTGGTGCAAATCAAGGCCAATTCGGAGGTTAGTGAATAACAGCCCTTGTGAAACACAGTTAAATTGTGTTTGTGGCAAATTCGTTAACCCTTATGTCACCCTTTCAATATGATCTCTTTTTATCCCAACTACCTGAATAAGCCATATAGAAAAAGCCTAGGGGCTAAATCCCTCCCTCATGCTAAATTTGGGAAACCGATGGGGAAAGCCTGCACGGCGGATCGGGCTATCGTTCTCACCACAGGATGAGCGATATCGGACTTATTGGGGGCTTTTTAGGGGGGTGCTAAATGATTCTGCAAAAGTGATATCAGTTAGAACCATCTTTTAGGTGTCGCTAAAATTTTGTTTAGCCCATCGCTGCAGTAATTAGAACTAGCACTTTGTAATACCTTACTTATCCTAACGCTAATTACTGAATGCGCTCATCATGTTAAGTATAGGATGCGCAAAGTAGAGTAAGCTCACACAAGCTAGCCCAATCGCCGATGTGCTAATGTACTTTTCATGGGTTTAGCTTTAGGGATGTAATAGGGGGGGCATGCGTTAAAGTTACTTATCCTAGCGTTGACAGGTACTCATCCGAACGCTACCATTAGCATTCAGTATGTAATTTAGCCCTAGGAATTTAAAGCAGGCTAGTGAGCTCCGAGGAGAAGGATCTTATACTACATTCAGTTTTACTTGGTAGAATTCAAAGAGTCATTCTTAATGGGAGTTCCACAGCAGCTGGTATGTGTAACATTTAAGTTATACAGGGTTATTCAAAGAGAATCGAAAAGTCACCGCACGTTCGGTGACTTTTCGTTCTCTTCAATTTGGTGCGTTTTGGCGATCCCATTTCAGCGACCCTTCAGTGTATTCAGCAAGCACCACAGGGCCGTCGTGGTGCAGGGAAAAGCGGCCGCAAACCCGACAAACACTCACCAGAAAACCCGGTGAAGGATTAACCCCGCCGAACACGCCGGAGAAACCCAAGCAGCTGCCAATCACAATCGCAGAGCAGCCGCCGGAAAAACCCGACACCGCAGACTAATGGATCGGGTCGAAAAAAAAACAGTACGCTTGAATGTTTGAAAAGTGAAACGCTGTTTGCAAAGAAACTACAGAACGAAAATGTCTGAAATTTACAAATAAGATCCAATGAATGATAATAAAAAGGGCTGTTACAGAAAAAAGAAAAACGATTAAAAAAATAAAAAAAAGGGAAAAAAAAGGTTTTGCAGAACAATCCCGAAAAAAGCCTGAAAGATCCTAAAAAAAATCTATAAAATGAAGAGACTTTTTACTGCAGAATATTATAATGAACAGTTTTAGATATTGGATTAAAACGGGAATATTTTTAACATTGAATCCTATGGGATTCTCCTGAATAAATCTGCTGCATGAAACCACCGAACAGCAGGGCAATTCGGCAATTTTTCACTGCTGGTTTTTGTTCTCTGAATAGCCAAAGCATTGCTTCTCTATGGGATTTCACTGCCCTCGAACAGGCACCGTATGTGCAGGCAATTCGCCAAGATTTGGCGAACTGCCTGCTCTCTGGATAGCCGAGTGGCCAAGAAAGGTAACCGTGCGCTGAATTTCACTGTTTACCTTTCGGCCACAATTCGGATCTCTTTGAATAACCCTGATAGTGATGTGCTTTTGTAGATTACATAGTATTAATAAACTCCTGGTAATTTCATTTTCACGTTTCCTTACTAAGGGACATGATTTAGCTGGATGTCTTACCTAGCACAGGTGTAAGACAGAGGCAGAATCTCTAGTATCTCGCTCGCCTGTATAAAATTCCATGTTGTCACAGCTAAGGGGTAACTTTGTTTATTTTTATTACATAAAACAAATGTTAAGGAATCTGTATATCATGAAAATGAAGATTCTCATCTCTTCCTTCTCTTCCAGCTGCTGGCTCTCTAGTCACATTATCTGGAGTTTCCTTGGGCCAGTTTTGGCGCATATTGTGGTAAGGTCTGTCATAGCTATACATTAGAGTTTGACAACTATTCTCAAGACCTCAAAGAAAGCAGGAGACTTGATGTCTTAGCAGAACAGAAGTGGAAAACTCTTGAAAATAGTTAAAAAATATGGTATGAGTGCAAGAAAAACACACTAAATGTACAACATAAGGAATAGTATTACTCTACACCCAAAATATAGTACCCACTATCAAAGGCACAAAAAAGTTCATATACAATCTTCCTCCGGTGGAGCGCTACTTGATGGAGATTCTTCTGTATTCCTTAATGTCTCTTAGGTCGAGGTACCTCAAATAAAGCAGAAGATATATAGTGCAGAAACACCTCTATGATTGGAAATATAGATAACTGTATTAGATTTCCCTCACATGGTATAGAGCCCTAATTGTCTGGCTCAAAGCTCAGCGCCTCTGGATCCGTGAAGATGATCCCACCTTCTGGATCCTCTTCTATACTGTGGTCCTAACCCTCCAATGTAAACGGGAGAACATGCAGGTAGTCCAAACAGCATAAGAAGACATTAAATATATAGGGAATCTACTCACATGTCCAAGTGCCTAAACCAGGCACTTTTTTGCAGGCAGCTAGTGTGATTTATAGGAGCACTGGATCTCCAACCGTCCTCAGTCATCTCCTCGGGTAGTACCATGGACAGAAAGTGTAATGAAAGCAAAATTTATTATTTTAAAATGCCCAAATAAAGTACCAAAACGTGGTTTGCCTTGATCAGTAGCTTCCTTCCACAGTTGGCATTAGAATCAGAGTATTCATAAAGTCCTTATATACCCTCTAAATAACTTACAGTAATTTATGAACACCTAATTATTAAGTTATTGTCATGCGCTGATCCGGGGCGGTAGGTGCGAGCCAATATGCAATGAATACTAGTAAACCAGATATATTTATATATAAGGATTTATTGAGAAAAGGCACAAAAAGGGATAGGCCGGAGGCAACAACAGAATCTATCAGGGGTAAACGAGAGAAGTGGGAGAAAGCTAAGGAATAGGGGAGGAGAGATTGTATATACACAGGTTACGGGGCTAGAGGGAACTAGAGCAGAGCATACACAGGTTACGGGGCTAGAGGGAACTAGAGCAGAGCATACACAGGTTACGGGGCTAGAGGGAACTAGAGCAGAGCATACACAGGTTACGGGGCTAGAGGGAACTAGAGCAGAGCATACACAGGTTACGGGGCTAGAGGGAACTAGAGCAGAGCATACACAGGTTACGGGGCTAGAGGGAACTAGAGCAGAGCATACACAGGTTACGGGGCTAGAGGGAACTAGAGCAGAGCATACACAGGTTACGGGGCTAGAGGGAACTAGAGCAGAGCATACACAGGTTACGGGGCTAGAGGGAACTAGAGCAGAGCATACACAGGTTACGGGGCTAGAGGGAACTAGAGCAGAGCATACACAGGTTACGGGGCTAGAGGGAACTAGAGCAGAGCATACACAGGTTACGGGGCTAGAGGGAACTAGAGCAGAGCATACACAGGTTACGGGGCTAGAGCAAGAGCATACACAGGTTACGGGGCTAGAGGGAACTAGAGCAGAGCATACACAGGTTACGGGGCTAGAGGGAACTAGAGCAGAGCATACACAGGTTACGGGGCTAGAGGGAACTAGAGCAGAGCATACACAGGTTACGGGGCTAGAGGGAACTAGAGCAGAGCATACACAGGTTACGGGGCTAGAGGGAACTAGAGCAGAGCATACACAGGTTACGGGGCTAGAGGGAACTAGAGCAGAGCATACACAGGTTACAGGGCTAGAGGGAAGCAGAGCATACACAGGTTACGGGGCTAGAGCAGAACATATATATGTATACACAGGGTACAGGGCTAGAGGAGAATTACTATATATGGATCAGAAGAAAGGGAGAGATTGTATATATGTATACACAGGTTTACAGGGCTAGAGGGAACTGCAGATAACAAGATGGGAAAACAAAAACAGTATACTCAAGGTTATATATATGAATATATCAGTACTAGAGATGTGGGCAAGTCCTTGTGATCCAGGTAAGGAAAACTTGGGAGATCCAGGAAGATGCCAAGTCCAGAGGTCTGTAGTAAACAGGAGGTCCAGAAGGTTTGTAAATAATAAGTCCAGGTGGAACTGTAACAGGGGTAGTCTTGAGAGGGTAGGATCCAGCAGAGTATGGGTCACAGGTTTCTTGGAGGAATCGCAGGTAGCTCCTAACATCTTGGATATTTCCAAGGCAATGTGGAAGTCCTGGGTTTCAGGTGTGGCCTGGTTTTATGCAGGAATAGAGGTGATCTGGGCAACACCTGAGCATTACACAGTCAGAGGTGACTAGTGGTACTGCATGTGAAAGTCTCACTACTATGAGCCAGCACTGGGTTTAGGCTTTTTATTACGCCGGCGGCGATGACCATGACAGTTATATAGAGGCTATATAAGGACTCATACCATATTATTTAACTATTCAAGAGTTTTCCACTTCTGTTCTACTAAGACATCAATGCAATCTTGGATTCTTGGGTGTTCTGCTCGGTATGTCCTGCCCTAAATTTCCTTTCTACTACAGTGCATCATCGCAGGAACTTAAAAGAACAGTCTACAAATCCTGACCACTTTATATTTTTTAAATGGTCGGGAGGTGAGGAGTGCCCCCCCTCAGCCCCCCCGTATAACCTAAAATGCTGTGTGAGGTGGCGTAGTTTGCTCCACCCCACCCAGAGTCACCAGCAGCCAGGGAATTAAAAATTTCCCGACTGCCACTTACTACTCGATTACTGGTGATGTCGACCCGCAGGGAGATTGCAAACCTCACCATCTCTGAGACCAATTGAGCTAGCGTTCAGAATCAGAGAGGACACAATGGGTCGGAGCTGTGCAGGCGCTAGGGGACTTGTGTACGTTAAGTTCATAAGTCCCATTGCAGTGCGCAAATTCTGCAGAAAAGCCTCAGGGACTTCCGGTTTCAGGACAAAACCCGGCGAGAGACAAAAGGTGAATAAAATGGAGCAAAATAAATAAATGGGAAGAGGCATTCAGCAGCTTCTGCCCATTTATTTGAAGGGCAAAAAAGGGACACTGTACCTTTCAGTAGAGCGTTCCTTTAATCTGAATTATCCTCATTCGGCCAATGAGGTTTTTGTCTCTGTGTCAGAGTTGTGGGGTTCCATTCAAAACCCTAGGGCTGTTGTAAACCTACCAGAACCATTTACGTCTACGGAGCTGCTAAATTTACAACAGCTCTGGTTAAGTTTACGCCAGGGGTGGAATAGAACCCATGGTACATTGCCGTCAACAGACACTCAACATAGGACCTCAGTTTATGGGAATCTCGTTTCCTCATACTGATGCACGGTCACCCAAGACACCCAATTTATCTTTTAATGATCTTACTGTATTCTGAACGTGTTTTTTTTTGTCAAATGTTACAAGCTTTTCCCTTAGCTGGGCCAAATAGGTGATGAATTTTACTGTGAACATTTTGAGTCAATTTCAGACCAATATAATTTAAAATAAGCCACCCATCCTTTTGTGAGTTCTTATTTCTTGAAGGCATGTTTCCCTTTTAAAAATATGTAATAGTGTTCTGTCAGTTGGTTTGTTCCTCTCAGTCATACAATGCTTATATTTGATTACTTTTTTGTGTCCTCCAGTTTCTTTCTGACTTCCCCCTTTGTCACACCAAGCATTTATATTGCATTTGCTTTCCTAATTCTTGAATTATTTCCGTCCTGCTCCTCACGTTCCCTTATCGTCTCACTTCCCCTTTCTCCTTCCTCTTCTTGCCATTGTTATTTCCTGACCCTTTAACGCACTTTATTCATCAGCATCTTTTCATCTCACGCCAACTACTTATTAATTTTTAACCATTTTCTCTTCTTTCCTCCCTTTTTTATAGATCTCTCCCCCCCCCCTGCCCTCATCACTGAAATTGGTTTTCCCCACTTCCATCACTAATCCCATTCTTTTTGTTTTATTCCTCACTCACTCTCACACTCCATCTTATCTTCTTCTTCAGGTAAACACCACACTCCTAACCATCACCTTGTGTCTCCTCCGTAAAAAACTGGCATCCCTGAACGCAAACGTCTCCACCCTGAAGGACAAGCGGTGAGTTTAACCGACTAACTGAGGCTCCTGCGGAAAGAGGGAAAACTGAAAAGACTCCATCTTCTTCAGAGTGAGATAATTAAAAATGATCCGTAGACAATCGTCTCTTGCAATATGTAATTAGGAGAAAGGGAATGACTGGTGGGACACTGAAGCTGTAAATCAAGGATCTCAAACATTGGCTTCCCAGAAGTCTCATAACTACTACTCTCAGTGCTTTTTTTCTGGAAAAATAGGTGGGGGTACTCTCACGCCCAGGGAAAACTGATTATTATGACTATTTTCATGTCCTCATAAACAATAGTTGTAGTTCACTTAAAGGAAGACACTATAAAAGGGAACCATATTTTTTACGATTGTGTTCCTTTAAATGAACTACAACTATTGTTGTAACCCTATGGGGGTTATTCACTAAGTGCCTCTGTTGCAAGAAAAATCTGTATTGCAGGGCTGTTAGCTGGGGTTTTTTTTTTTTTTTTTTGCAACGATGACACTGATTGGATACTCCCCTAGCATTTGTGAGCACCACAGCAATAAAACTCACAGTAATGCGCAGTGTGTATGAGCTCCACAGCAATAAAACTCACTGCCGCCTTACAGTGCCAGCTCCTCTGATCACACCGCCTGCCTGACAATCCACAGCTCTGGCAGATGTGTGTAAACATGCTGCACCCCCCTCCACATGCTGTTCAAAGTTTCAGCGGCTGCAGAGAGAGGGGGGGGAGCAGCCCTCCCTTGTCACTTACTGGATCAACAGCAGTAGGTGATGTGTGAAAGGCTGAACCCGATGGACGCATGTCGTTTTTCAGCCTATGTAACACACAAGATGAGAAACGCTGACGAGTACCTCTAAGGCTGCGGTCACACGAGCACACTTTTCACGTCTGTCTGATAGCACTGTTTGCTGTTCATCGTAGCTTTTCAAAGGAGTCACTAGAGATCAACACACGAAGCACGTGCGCACTTTTTCACACAACGCATGTTACAACAGAAGCCAAAATGGCATTGACGTGATAAAGCTACAACGGACATAGAGAAACCCCTGCATACAGCTTTTTTTTTTCCCTTTTTCCCAACGTCAGTTAAAACTAACTGATATAATGTAACCACAATCTCATCTGTTAGAAAGTGCATCCGTTTCAACGGATGCACCGTGCGCACTCAGTGGGCTCGTGTGGCCGCAGCCAACAGTGGGCTTCATCCGCTTACAATATTAAATCTAATAGTCGGTCTCCTCTTGATTCTCTACAAGCATTTTGCAGTTTTCATATCACTTGACTTATTTTTGATCCTTCTAGCTGTAAACTATAACTTCTGTGTTTCGACTTTGTCCACCATGGGGAATAAAGGAAATCGACTCGTTTTAAGTAGAAGGCACAAACTTGGGAGTTCCCTAAAGATACATAAAGTCTTGCTGAAGTTCGAAATTTAGGAAAGAAATAAACAGTGACTATTGATTACGGAGATGTAGTGTATGCAGCTGCCCTGCAAACGCACCTTCAGAAACTTACTACACTGTATAACTCATTCTGTCGCTTTGTGCTACAATGTAACTACATGACCCACCACTGTGACATGTTAAAAGAGCTAAACTGGCCGTCGCTGGAATCTAGACGCACTCTTCATCTTTCCAACCTGGTGTTAAAGAGATTTTCTGGGAAGCTGCCACCCTACCTGAATAGGCTGCTTCCAACCAGCAGTTCCCTCATCCTATAACCTCCGATCCAGGACCTGCACCTTACCTGCAGTGCCACAATACAAAAAGAAAGTGGCCTGATCCTCATTTTCCTACAGAGCACCGCAGTTATGGAATAACCTCCCAGACACCATCAAATCTTCCCCCAGTCTAAAGTCCCTCAAGAGCTCCTATTAAAATACCTCAATACAGAATGCACTTGTAAACATGTAACATAATGACTATTTCCTACATATTTATTTTCTGTTAATCTGTATATTTGTGTTGGTTTTTAATATCTTGCATTTTATTATTTTGTATTTTTGTAACGCCTGTAAGATTTCAATGTTCTTGAACCCAGGACATACTTGAAAATGAGAGAAATCTCAATGTATCCTTCATGGTAAAATACTTTATAAATAAATAAAGGGATATTCTATTAAATATAGAGTTCCCTTTTTTTGCTCTTAAATGATGATGCAGACAGCCTCTGCCCAATTATATAAATATTCTTTATTGTAGATGATTTTACTCACCTTTTGACCCTCGGTGCGTGCAGCTCCTCTTCAGCTCTTGGATTTCCAATCCCTGAAGTTCCCGAAGTTGTACGACACAAATTACACTCCTACACAACTTGCGTAGCGTAGAAACCACAAATTTCGCACCGCTACAGACTTGCACACTTTAAGCAGGCAAGTTCCATAGCGCCTGAGCAGAATGATGGAACACAGTTGCTCCTGCGCAAATCCAATCCATCGTCTGCCTCTCTGAGAATGCTTGCTATTGCGGGCTTCTCAAAGAGGGTGACGTCAGCACGCTTTCCGCATACTGACATCACTAGTGACTGAACTGGTGACCGGCAGCTGGGAAATTCAAAATATCGGCTGCTGGGGGTGATGCTGGGTGTTGTGAAGGAAACTCCTCCATTTCACTCCACGTTTCTGCCAGATCAGGGGAGCTGGAAGTGGGGCACTCCTCATATCCTGACCACTTTAAAAATATAAAGTGGACAGGATGAGTAGAGTGTCGCTTTAAGGCAACCCTTACACAACAGATGTGAAACCTAATACACCGTGTAGAGAGGAAAACCTTATACCTGCATTCTGTTTAGTGACTTTACATTTTACAAGGGGTTAATCGATGTAACTTGTCAGATTTTGATGATATTATGAAACAAGAAAAAAAAAGCCAACAACAACATAAAATACAATGTATAAAAACACCAAAATAGGTTCTATTTGTCGCACTCACATACTCTTGAGCCCTGAATCAGCTCTTCATAAGGAGCACATTGTTTTTTCCTCCGAGGTACCCACATGACCCTCTTCAACGTCATACAGTTAAGCAATTTCTCACATTAAAAGGCACGTCAATCTTCTTAGATTACATCATAAAAAATTAGCAAAAGGGTGCAGACAACGTCCAATAGTGTGAACCTGTAAAAGTTATTTCCACCACACACGTAAAAAATGGTCACTCACATGAAACCAAGCCCCATATGGCTCTGTAATAAGTGCTTAGGGATTTTATCCACAAAAAAAACTAAAAACAACAGGCCCTATAACGCACGCTAAACGCATGTTTTTTGCGCGAAGCGTTAAACGTTAACGCACGAAAATCACCGCTGGAATTTCACTCCTCGCGCAAATTTTTCATCCGTCGTGAAATTGCGCTTGTAAAACCGACGTGCGTTACCGTTGCGCGCAGAAATCAGTGAGCGTAATGTAATTTTTAACACGAGTCTGTCATTTTGTGCGTTCTGACGGAAGACAAGGTACTGGGCGTCATTTTTGACGGATCTAGTAAAAAATAATGTGCGCATCGACGTTCTCCGTTGTGAATTCGCAGTTTGGTAAGGTCAGGTTGTTCCAATTTGCCGTTACCACCAGCTTTTCAAAGACGTTAAAATTATGCGCGCAAATGTTGTCCATTAAATTTTGCACTAAGATTGTAATACCATGCGTGCACCAGCGCACAAACGCATTTGCGCTCACAATGTTAAGTATAGGATGCCCGCACTAAATTGCGCTCGCAAAGGGTTCGCGCAGGGTCACTCGCGTTAGACTTTAACGCGCATTTTGTGCGCGAACATCATAATACGACGTTCAGCGCAAAGAGTTTTGCCCCTCACGTTAATGCGTTTTTGCGCGAGCGCACAATTGTGCGCGAAGAGTATAATAGGTCCCAACATGTGCAAAATACAACTGAGCCAGGCCGTTCTCAAAATATTTCAAAGGAATTTATTACATGTTAAAATTCAAAAAATTAATACAATAAAAAATAATGAATTAATGAATAAAACGTTATAGCAGAACGCGATTCATCCAAACAATGGGCAGTTTCTAAAATACATTCTTATGGAGTGCCTCTGGCATTTAGCGATTACTGTTTGGGGGTAGTGTATAATGATACCTGGGATGGGAATGTAGGGAAAAATAAATCCAGGCAGTTTTTACTTCAAAATGAAAACACAGATAGTTCGTTAAAGCATACGTCTGCGTTAATGTGTTTGGTATAGTCCGTAAAAAGAGGTTTTAATCTGGACTGTTGACAGGGTTGGACTGGACAAAAAAAATCAGCCGAGGACTTCATCCAGACAGGTTCACTTTAATTATGCAAACACGCATAAAATAAATAGTATATAAACCAACCGGATCGCTCAACCAATCGCTCTACAGATACCGGAGTTGTTGCAGAGCGATTGAGTAAAGCAACGCAGCGGCACTGAGGTTGACTACGCACCATGTCTTAAGGTGAGGCAGATGCACAGGGGGTCTCACCAGCACGGCGGCCCCAATATGATATTGAGGCAGATTGCGTCTCTTTTACAGACGGTGAGGAATTTTTCACTTCACCCATTAAGGGCAGTGCACAATGCAGTGAACCAACATTCTCACTGGCCCACTGAGCCATTGGCCCACCGGGAATCTTCCTGTAGTCCCTATGGCCAGTACATGCCTGCCTGTTGATCATATCTGTAATAGTGTACCCCAACTCTTCATATCCGGGTTATCCAAAGAGATCCGAATTGCTTGAGAAAGGTAACTGAACGCTGAAAATCAGCGTTCGGTTACCTTTCTTGGCCATTCGGCTATCCAGAGAGCAGGCAATTCGCCAAATCCTGGCGAATTGCCTGCACATACGGTGCCTGTTCGGTGCCTGTTCGAGGGCAGTGAAACCCCCATGAAAAAGCACTGCTTCGGCTATTCAGAGAACACAATCCAGCAGTGAAAGGTTCCCCTAATGCCCTGCCATTCGGTGGTTTAATTCGGCAGGTTAATTCAGGAGAATCCCATAGGCTTCAATGTTAAAAATATTCCCGTTTTAATTCAATATCTAATAAACCGTTCATTATAAAATTCTGCAGTAAAGAGTCTCTTTATTTATAGATTTTTTAGGATACTTTAAGCATTTTTTTTTTATTTTTTTTTAAGTTTTCTTCTTTTTCTGTAACAGCCCTTTTTATTATCATTCCCTGGATCTCATATGCAAATTTCAGACATTTTCACTCAGTAGTTTCTTTACAAACAGCTTTTCACTTTCACATTCATACAAACTGTTTTGCTAACTTATTCACCTCCCTCTGTCTGCGGTGTCGGCTTTTTCTCGGCTTTTTTCGGTGGCTTCGCTGCGTGTGATCGGCTCCTGCTTGGGTTTTTCTGGCGTCTTCGACGGGTTAATCCAGATGTTTTTGAGGGTTTTCGGTGAGCATTCGGCAGGTTTTGCGGTGAGTTTTCGTCAGGTTTGCGGCAGCATATCCCTGCAATTCGGGGACCCTGTGGTGCTTGCTGAATACACCGCAGGGTCACCGAAATGGGATCGGCAAAAGGAACCGAATTGAAGAGAACGAAAAGTCACCGAACGTGTGGTGACTTTTCGAATCTCTTTGGATAACCCTGATAGTGTAAAGAGGGGAGGATCACACGGTATGCTAGCCACAAGTGACCAGCCATGGTCCTGGCATGTACTAACTTAGCTCTGGATCTCCTGCCACACTGACCTAGTGGAGTCTTGGCCAACTAGCCACAAAGGCACAAGGCCCAACTAAAATGTCAAGGTATGCTAAAAATTAGAGATGTGCATTCGTTTTGGAAAAATTCAGAATTTGGAATGAAATTTGATAATTCGTAGTTCGGAAGTACTTCTGAATAACGAATCGATACGATACGAATTCAGCATGAAACAAAATGGTATATAACGAAATTATTTCGTTTTACACTGTGTCATCCTCATAAAAGAAAAATTTGATTAGTTGATATCAACAATAATTTGAAATGAACTATCAAATTGATATCAGATATCAAATTGATCTAAACTTACAATACAAGTAATAGTCAGCAAAGGACTTTATGAAACAAATTAATTTTGTTTCACTGTTTAATTTGACTCAAATACTAAATCTGTGACGCAGCTTAAAATTTAACCCTAGCTTTTCTTTTAACAGCAAAATTTGATTAATTGGGGTTTTATTTAGTGATCCAAAATTCGAATTGATATCAACTATCGAATTGATATCTGAAATTTCAAATCGAAACGAAACGAAATTAGTTACGAAATTCCGAAAACTAAATTATTTAAAAACGTAACTAAATGAAATGGATTTTTCAGCCACGCACATCCCTAAAAAAATCACGTTCTTAAAACTACTAACGTATCTGATAACTCAGCCTGAAAGACCTATGCATTTTGACACCTAGGGCCCGATCTACAATGGAAGCATCCAGGTATCCAGTCCATCCTTAATCTATATACATGTCAGATATTTGACGAGCACAATGTATAGATAAAATATGAATGCTAAAACTTCTTAAGTATAGGTGCGTGCTTGTGATGTATTTTTCACTTTATTTGGATGCATTCCCGCAATCTATTTATAGATACAATGAGGACCACTATAAAACCATGTAATGTACACTTTATGTATAGATTTACTGTCATGTGCCAGATTTACCATCTGTTTTATGTCTTCACAGGTTATTGATATTCAAGTCTCTGGCCCAAGTCCTGTTATTGGGCTGTACGTGGATATTGGGCTACTTCCAGTTAGGGGCTGGAGCCCCAGTCATGGCGTACCTCTTCATCTTGCTCAATAGTCTTCAGGGATTCTTCATCTTCCTGGTGCACTGCCTGCTTAACCGCCAGGTTAGAATCAAATACAGAGGATTCACACCGACAAAGCATTTTATTGTGCTCAATGTATCTGATATTCCACCTCTAAATGCCAAAGCTTATAGAAAACAGAGATTAATTCTTTAGCATCATATGGTATGAGAAAAGGAGATCATTTTGTACCGTGCACTAGTTTGCATATTCCGTGATCTCGATCTCACAGTATTTAAGGGGTTATTCACTGAGCACCGAAATGTCGCCGACATTTCTGTACTCTCTCGTTTCCCGCACTTCGGGGAATCAAATTTCTCGACCCTGCTGTGAATTCAGCACTCACCGCAGGATCCACTGAGTGCCGGGAAGGGACTCGAAAATCCGCCGCAAGACCAATAAATATAACATATTAAATTAACATATAAGATCCTATGAATGATAATACAAAGGTCTGTTACAGAAAAAACAAATAACGCTATTTTAAAAAACTGACTTTTTTTTTTCGAAAAAAGCCTAAAAGATCCTAAAAAATACATAAATAAAGAGATTTTTTGCTGCAGATTAAAAGAATAAACGGTTTATCAGATATTGAATAAAAAAAGGAATATTTTTAACATTGAAACCTATGCGATTCGCCTGAATAAACCTGCCGAATGAAACCACCAAATAGTAGCAGGGCATTTTCGACAACTTTTCACTGCTGTTCGGTGTCTCTGAATAGATTAACCATTGCTTCTCTATGGGGAGTTCACTTCCGTCGAACAGGCACCGTACTGGCTGGCAATTCGCCAAAATTTGGCGAACTGCCTGCTTTGTGAATAGCCGAATGGAATGAAAAGGCACCGTATGGGGAAATTCACTGTTCAGTGCATTTTCGGGGCAAGTTCGGATCTCTGTGAATAACCCTGTTAGTATCACATAAAATATGATCAATGATAACATAAACTATGACAATTGTATCTTCATAGTATATATTTATAGATTTGTAATTATAGATATAAATATATTAGAATCCTTTGTGATATATGTTACGGGTAAAGCCAGGAGTGCAGTTAATCTTAGGAGTACCTGGGTGATCCTGACATTACCCAGGCTCCATTAGCAAAAGTCCGAAGTGAAATGAAATTTCGGACCTTACCCGGGTAATCTGCAAAGTATCCAGAGGCCTCTGGGTACCCTGCTTTTCTGTTGTATTTTAACCGGGTAATTCGCACATTACCCTAGTGTTGTTGGATAAAGTGTCATGTGCAACGAAACATCAGACTTTATCCGGGTAATCTGCAAAGTGTCCAAACGCCTCTGGGTTCTCGGCTTTTCTTGGGTTTTCAGCAGGTTACAGTTGACTGAATTCTGAGGATTACCCGGGTAAAGCTGCAAACTGTTATCTGACTGATACGAAACTTGTGTTTTTTGCTATTTTTAAAGAAATTGTATCCACAGTCACAAAACACACTATCAGGGTTATCCAAAGAGATCCGAATTGCTTGAGAAAGGTAACCGAATGCTGAAAATCAGCGTTCGGTTACCTTTCCTGGCCATTCGGCTATCCAGAGAGCAGGCAATTCGCCAAATCCTGGCGAATTGCCTGAACATACGGTGCCTGTTCGGTGCCTGTTCGAGGGCAGTGAAATCCCCATGAAAAAGCACTGCTTCGGCTATTCAGAGAACACAAACCAGCAGTGAAAGGTTCCCCTAATGCCCTGCCATTCGGTGGTTTAATTCGGCAAATTTATTCAGGAGAATCCCATAGGCTTCAATGTTAAAAATATTCCCGTTTTAATTCAATATCTAATAAACCGTTCAGTATAAAATTCTGCAGCAAAAAGTCTCTTAATTTATAGATTTTTTAGGATACTTTAAGCATTTTTCAGATTTTTTTTTTATTTTTTTAAAAGTCCGATTTTTTTTTATTTATTTTTTTCAGTTTACTTATTTATTTTGTAACAGCCCTCTTTATGATCATTCCCTGGACCTCCTGTGAAAATTTCAGACATTTTCGCTCAGTGGTTTCTTTGCAAACAGCGTTTCATTTTCCCAGATTCATACAAATGGTTTTTCTAATTTATTCACTGCCTCCTCTACCTCACAGCTGCTTCGGCTCTGTGTGATTCGGCTCCTTTTCGGGTCCTGTTCGGGTTTTTCGAAGGTTAATCCAGATGTTTTTGCTTGTTTTCAGCGTGCATTCGGTTAGTTTTCGTCAGGTTTGCGGTGACTTTTCCCTGCAATTCGGGGACCCTGTGCTGTTTGCTGAATACACCGCAGGGTCACCGAAATGCAATCGGCAAAAGGAACCGAATTGAAGAGAACGAAAAGTCACCGAACGTGCGGTGACTTTTCGAATCTCTTTGGATAACCCTGTAAATAACCGTCATGTAACTCTGTGCGTTAATTGTCTGAAAATTAATTTATGAAGATAAAGATATTATATAAAGAGTAACCTGATGGTTATTATGTTTTATAAATGATATATAAGCACATATGACACATAATAGTAAAATTCACTGCTACCCAAGTGGGGTTGGATGCTCTGCAGATTACCCAGGTGAAGCTGTGTATAGTCCTCAGATTACCCGGGTGAAGCTTCAGACTTGCACATTATCCGGGTAAAGTGTGAATTTGTCAGCTCTTCCAGACTGTTACCAAAGATTACCCGGGTAAAGTCCGAAATTTTCATTTTTTTGCAGCTTTACCCAGCGGTTTTGGGTGATGTCAGGATTACCCGGGTACTCCTAGGATTAACCGCACTTCTGGCTTTACCCGTAACATATATACACATATCCATACATATAATACATTATTTATGTACAGTATATAGTGTGTTAGGGAATGATGACGAGCCAGGAGGCCACACTCAAACAGGCCATTACTCTTCCAATCGTTATCACTTGTCTAACAATGACTGATGTAATTCGTCCCAATAGCTGAAATCGGGATCTGTTTCGGACACATTTTAGAAATTTCTCAGTTCGGCAGATTCGAATGCAGGTTAATTGTCATTTCGATTCCGATATCGGCTCTCTTGGCTGTACATTTCGATGGAAATATGGAGTATATCCATTCAATTTGAATATAATTGTATGCTGATTTCCAAAGAATTTACAAATGCTGAAAGGTGTTGATGAATGGATTTTCAGGCAGGGAAATAGATAGAATAAGACAGTTTTTTAAAACATCAAATTGTTGTAATAGCCATGTCCATGTATAAAAGCATAAAGCGGTATGACCAGGGGTCAAGTCCAGGGGGAACATGTGGGAACGCTGTTCCTCATCTATTTTTGCAGAGGGAGCTCAGTTCCCATTGGTTGCACACACTGTGAAGCTTGAATTCAGCTGATCAATCATATCTTTTCATTTTAAGTCACAATAAATATCTTCTTTTTTCATGTATTTTGCCAGAATCTACATACATCTACATAAATATATGCGATTTGAGCGTGTGTTTGTGTGACATTCAGAATATAATCGTGAATTGGGGGAGAGGACTCGTGGTGAGTTCCCACTTTTACTTTTTATGACTTGACCCCTGGGTGTGACGGTGGGCAAAAAAAGTGTTTTTACCTTTTTTTCTTTTTTGACCGGCAGCACTTTTCAAATATCGGAAGTGGCTGAATTTTTCAAATGAATCGGCCAATATTTTTTTTCTAAGTTTGCCGATCAGCCGATGGAATTCAATCGAGCCCTGGGGTTCTCTCATGGATAGGAGAAGTGGTTTGTTCATGGCATGCAAAACTGATGCTGCCCAGTGAAGATTCTCCTGGTGCTCTTTGGATTTAACCTTTGTGAAGCACCAATGTTTTTTGGAGATGCTCCACTAGTCTTTGCAACTTTGACAAACACCAGCGGTACCTGAATAACCCCATAGCAACGCGTCTTTCGAAAAGATCTCTCTTTTGCCACCGGATGGTGCACTACTCCCCTGCCTTTTCTCATGTGTCCCATTAACCCTTTCATTTTTGTGTGTGCAGGTAAGGGAAGAATATAAGAAACTCTTGCGCAGGATCCGTCCACAGAAATCCGAATCGGAACTCTTGTCCAACAGCACTATACCAATGACCGTGAAATCGGTAAGTCTGCTTTATGCTTTCCATCCGTTTAAACAATGGCAATCCATCTGATTGACGTACAGCTTCAATAAACTTTCATTTTTTAATATTCCAGAGCAACATATACGAATCCTCAAAAGCATCATAACCCGTCCCTTCGTCTAGAAGACGTTCCTTTTAATAAACCAGACTTTTCTTGTCAGAAGTCCACTGTTCCGTGAACTTCATCCTCAAACCTCATCATCAATCTACATCACTCCCTAAAGTATTACTTCTCTTTGTTTCTTTGGGTGCTGAATTTGGCCGGCATTACAACAAGTTCCTCAATGGGTAAATATGGCTTCATCAAAAACAAACTCAATGGCCATTGTACATCTCGTGTAGGCTGCATCGCACGATAGGTTCAAACATGACCATTTAAACATGCAAGATGACAGGAGGCTAGAAGAAACAATCTCCTCATTATCCAGAAAATAATTTCATTTTCCTTCACAACCAACTGCGAACCTGAGGAAAATGACCCATCACTGTCTTGCCCTATTTCCTCTCACCTGCATTGTACTATTGTCCCTTCCTTCTCAACCCCCTGACCTTATTGCTCTCCAGTCAGGAACCTTCATGAAAATATCAAGGCTGTCAACGAGACCCTGACCTGGCTGCAGGGCAAAGCAAAAGCTGGGATCCATCACAACCAATTGCGAACCTGAGGAAAATGACCCATCACTGTCTTGCCCTATTTCCTCTCCCCTGCATTGTACTATTGTCCCATCCTTCTCAACCCCCTGACCCTATTGCTCTCCAGCCAGGAGCCTTCAAGAAAATATCAAGGCTGTCAACGAGAACCTGACCTGGCTGCAGGGCAAAGCAAAAGCTGGGATCCATCAGCAGTAGATGTCTTTCACTTCGGCCCTATGCGCCTCGATGGCGCAGGACATACAAGTATTGTTCTTAAAGCCTAGGCACAAAGATGACTAGAAGCAGTTTAGTGAATAATATCCCCACATTTATTTAACTTCAAGAATCAGTTTCTGTTCCAGATCAAGTGGATCAAGCCTGAGGTGTAGCCACTTACTGCTAAAATATTAAACTTTTTATTGGGCCTACCCAGGGCTCGAGTCGAGCGGGAACGGCGTTCCCGCACTTCTCCCACAGCGGGAATGCTGCGGGAACGCAGCGTTCCCGCTGTGGCCCGAGCCCGAATGCCGCCGCCGCCGCACATTGCCAGTGGCCGCGTGCATCCTGTTAGAACGGCCCGCTGACCGGAAGTGGAGCCGCTCGGCTTCACTTCCTGTCAGCGGCGTTGAAGCAGGAAGCACACAACCGCCTGCAATGTGCGGCGGCGGCAGCGGCAGCAGCCACAGAAGAAGTAGAGGAGAGCTGGGGACAATATCCATGACACGGGGGACAATATCCATGAGACCTGGGGGGCAATATCCATGAGACCTGGGGGGGCAATATCCATGAGACCTGGGGGGGCAATATCCATGAGACCTGGGGGGCATTATCCATGAGACCTGGGGGTGGGCAATATCCATGAGACCTGGGGGGGCAATATCCATGAGACCTGGGGGGGCAATATCCATGAGAGCGGGGGGCATTATCCATGAGACCTGGGGGCATTATCCATGAGAGCTGGGGGGCATTATCCATGATAGCGGGGGGCATTATCCATGAGACCTGGGGGCATTATCCATGAGAGCTGGGGGGCATTATCCATGAGAGCTGGGGGGCATTATCCATGAGAGCTGGGGGCATTATCCATACGAGCTGGGGGCAATATATACCCATATGAGCTGGGGGCAATTATATCCATGTGAACTGGGGAAAATATATCCATATAACCAGTGCTGTGCATATTATTCTGGGGGCTCAGTGCTGTGCATATTATTCTGGGGGCTCAGTACTGTGTATATTATCCTGGGGGCTCAGTGCTGTGTATGTTATTCTGTGGATTCAGCGCTGTGTATATAATTCGGGGGGGGGAGGGTCTGTGCCTGGAGATATATATATAAAATGCGTTAGTCCAGTTGCCACAATCACGAGTATACCTGTACGTAGTGATACCTTTCACTGATCAGTATAGTTTCCAGTTTACACTCTTGAAAGCTTGTCTTTTAAATGTAATGCTAACCCAATAAAAATGGTATCACCACGTACTGCTATACTCGTAATATATATATATATTCTTCAGGTAATAGGGGTTGTGGAATTCGTGGGTTCCCTCACTTTTTTTCCCAGGACTTGACCCCTGGGCCTACCGTAACTCGTATCCAAGGTTGGAGGAGGCACGTCGTGACGTAAGACTAGAAGTTACTGCGGATTGATTTTCACTCACTAATATCAAGGAATAAATTCACGACAGAACATAGCAACGACATAGACAATAACTATCCACGGTTGCATTTATTCGCCATAGATTTCCTTTGATCTCTGTCACGACAGGTGTATGGGGAGGTGAGGGTATGAGCCCAAGATGCAGTGACAGACAGGCAGACGTAGGAGTAAAGTCCAAAAAGGGGACTTATTAGAACAAACGGAAAATAATAGTAAACAAATGGCAGCAAGTATCTGGAGGGTGGTGATGGACAAGGCTGGAAAGGGGCTAACTCTAGGATAAGGCAGGGAGGAGAAACAGAGGCAGGGTAGACTGAAAACAGGAGAAAGAGGAACAAGACCCTGAGGGCAATACACAAGGAACTCACTGGAGACACGAGACAGCAGACAGGAGAGACAGGAAAATGGCTGGCTGGATGCAGGCAGAAACACAGAAGGCACAACAGGAGGCTCTGGAATACGCAGCTGGAGGCTAGGGTAATACAGACGGTAGCTTGGGGCACATAGCAGGAGGCTTGCAGGCAGTGGCGTAGCGTGGGGGGGCAGGGGGGCCGTGGCCCCGGGCGCAGTTTTGTTAGGGGCGCATAATTTCTTTTGAAATTATGCGCCCCTAAAACTTGTGGTCCGACTGACCCGCCGGGCCCTCGGGCGCCGCCCAAGGGCCCGCGGGTTGAGGAGACTCAGCTCCCGGGCAGCGGGAGTGCCTGCCGGCTGCCCGGTCCTGAACAGTGAGTCGAGTCCGTCCTGTTGATTGAAGGGGAGGCGGCTGCGTGCAGGCGCAGGTCACGTGGTCCGTCTAATCAGGTGGTACTGAGTCTCTGTACCACCTGACTGGCCGGACCACGTGACCTGCGCACGCAGCCGCATCCCCTTCAATCAACAGGACGGACTCGACTCACTGTTCAGGACCGGGCAGCCGGCAGGCACTCCTGCTGCCCGGGAGCTGGGGCAATATCCAGGTGAGAGCTGGGGCATATCCATGAGCTGGGGCATATCCATGAGCTGGGGCAAATCCATGAGCTGGGGCAAATCCATGAGCTGGGGCAAATCCATGAGCTGGGGCAAATCCATGTGCTGGGGCATATCCATGTGCTGGGGCAAATCCATGTGCTGGGGGGCAAATCCATGAGGTGCTGGGGCAAATCCGTGTGCTGGGGCAAATCCATGAGGTGCTGGGGCAAATCCATGAGGTGCTGGGGCAAATCCATGAGGTGCTGGGGCAAATCCATGTGCTGGGGCATATCCATGTGCTGGGGCATATCCATGTGCTGGGCAAATCCATGAGGTGCTGGGGCAAATCCGTGTGCTGGGGCAAATGTGTGAGCTGGGGCAAATCCATGTGTGAGCTGGGGCAAATCCATGTGTGAGCTGGGGCAATATCCATGTGAGAGCTGGGGCATGATAACGTGTCCACAGGTTGGGGGGGCGCACAATTCTTGGCTGGCCCCGGGCGCTGACAACCCACGCTACGCCACTGCTTGCAGGGCTGGAGAACGCAGACAGGTTACAGAGCTGGAGCACACGGCAGACAGGTTGTAGGGCTGGAGCACACTGCAGACAGGTTTCAGGGCTGGAGGATCTGGAGACTGGACACTGCTGGAGGGTCTGGCGACTGGGGGAACACAGCTTGAGATCTGAGGCTGGGGGAACACTGCCTGAGGGTACACAGCTTGAGGGGTCACAGCAAGAAGCTTTTAGGAATGCATACACCAAGAACTGGCAATTCTGAAGCAAAGGTAGAGGGTCGTTACTTCCTTTTAAAGGAAGTCCCTTCCATTTGTGGTAGCCAGGGAACAAGGAATGGAGTCAGCTAGCCGGATAGACCCTAAAGCGGTTACAGGTCTTGGGGCATTTAGGCTAATGTCAGACGAACGCAGTCTGAGCGCACTCTGCGTGTGTGCATAACGGACAGACGTACTGACGGAAGATACTGTAGACACCACACGGTCCGTTTTTTTGTACAAAAAAAGGGAAATATGGGAAACAAAACTAATAAAAATTAAAAGACAGGTACAGTCAGTCAGACCAAGAAAAAAATTCTGAGCGTCAACGTGATGGACGTCACAAATGCGCTGTGTCTGACGTCGCATCATCCCGCACAATGGCCGCTACGCGGACGCGGCGCACTCTGTGCGTCCATCCTAGCGCTTTTACGTCGAGGCCTAAATGGCGTCCGTTGCCACCTATGTGGTGCGTGCGCACTTCGGTGCGCACGTACTTTGTGTGTGCGTCTCTATTGATGACAAATCAATGCTACGACGGACGTTAAACTGTGCGGCGACACGGACTTGATTACTGCATTCGTCTGACACTAGCCTTAGGTCTCTCAGGGCCGGCATCCTGACAGATATGTGACAATCTCTGTCTTCATGGTCACTATACCTTCTCACCACAAAAAACCTGCAATATGTGAACAAAAACTAAAGGACTGATTCATACACAAGCACATTGTTCTCTTATTTCTCTCCAAACTTCTCCTGATCTATCTTCCTGTCATTAGTACGCCCCTGATGGCAAACACATTTATAGTATTTTGTCAACATACCACAACTTTCCATTTGCAAGGCATCCAGAGAAAAATGTGTCCCTGTGACTCCTGATCACGACGTCAAAGAATATAGAATATCATCAAAACTGTATTGGCATGAAGATTCGTTGTTCTCATCAATCTGCTCCCTCCATGCGTTCTTTTCTTCCCATACAGAGATCCATTCATTTTATTGTAGATCTACCTCATTCTATTGGTCACCCTTCCATATTGGTGTAAAAGAAGGTGACTTGTTCCACCATTCGCCTTTTCTTTCCAGTGACATGGAAGTGTGAACTGATTTATTGTATTTGACTTTTCGGGAGATGCACTTTTATACACTTTTGTTCTCCTGCACATATAAAAGCTTTTCAATTCGTTTTTAATCACAACCTGCTTCAGATTGAAGAATTTTGCGGAGTCTGAGAACGGAAGAATTCTTAAAGTGTATCCGACGTATGTTATAGAGATTGTGTTGTGCTTTGACCTAATTAAACCAGAAAACCTTTTTAATTTTACAACTTGAAATGGAATTTTGTGAGGTTTTTTTTCTCATCCTAATTTCTCTAACACACACACACACTCCCTCTCTCTCTCTCTCTCTCTCATATATATATATATATATATATATATATAGTTACGGTTAAAGCCAGGAGTGCGGTTAATCCTAGGATTACCCGGGTAATCCTGACATTACCCAAAACCACTGAGTAAAGCTGCAAAAAAATGAAAATTTCGGACTTTACCCGGGTAATTTTAGGACTAACCAACCGCCCTTGGGTAACGGTCTGGAAGAGCTGAAAATGCGCACTTTACCCGGATAATGCGCAAGTCTGAAGCTTCACCCGGGTAATCTGAGGACTATACACAGCTTCACCTGGGTAATCTGCAGAGCATCCAACCCCGTAAAAGTGAATTTTATTATTATCTATGGATATTATCAATGAAAACGGCAAAAGACAAACATTAAAATGTATTGCGGATATAATGAATATACAGAGTAACAGGATATGTGTCTTACATGAATGTTAAAGCGTTACATGATCTTTATTATGTGTCATATGTGCTCATATATCATTTATAAAACATAATAACCATCAGGTTACTCTTTATATAATATCTTTATCTTCAGACAATTAACGCACAGAGTTACACGACGGTTATTTAGAGTGGTTTGTGACTGTGGATACAATTTCATTAAAAATAACAAAAAACACAATTTTCTTATCAGTCAGGTAACAGTTTGCAGCTTTACCCGGGTAATCCTCGGAATTCAGTCAACTGTAACCTGCTGAAAACACAAGAAAAGCGGAGAATCCAGAGGCGTTTGGATACTTTGCAGATTACCCAGATAAAGTCTGATGTTTCGTTGCACATCACACTTTATCCAGCAACACTAGGGTAATGTGCGAATTACCCGGTTAAAACAGAGCAGAAAACCAGAGTACCCAGAGGCCTCTGGATACTTTGCAGATTACCCGGGTAAAGTCCGAAATTTCATTTCACTTTGGACTTTTTCTAATGAAGCCTGGGTAATGTCAGGATTAACCGCACTTCGGGCTTTAACCGTAACATATATATATATGAGTATTTATTAAGCTGGCAGGTTGGTTTATATTATCGGCTCTTGCAGGCGCTGGGAAATTACGTGGTGTGCGGCCAAGGGTGCTGCATTGTGACACGGTATAATGGGATGCACCTGACGAGTTAGATGCTTGCTTTCCTTCACACTGATGACCTGTCACGGTTTCTATTGCCCGAGAGTTCGTTTTGTTTGATTCTTGTGTATCTGGTCTTGATCTTTTCTCCGTTGACTATTCTGACCTCTCGCTTCCCCGTCTGACTCTGGCTTATGATTAACCCCTCTGGTTCCTAACTCTGGTTTACGATTAACCCCTCTATTTCCTGACTCTGACTTGCGATTAACCCCTCTATTTCCTGACTCTGGCTTATGATTAACCCCTCTGGTTCCTAACTCTGGCTTACGATTAACCCCTCTATTTCCTGACTCTGGTTTATGATTAACCTCTCTGGTTCCTAACTCTGGCTTACGATTAACCCCTCTATTTCCTGACTCTGGCGTGCGATTAACCTCTCCGGTTCCTTACTTCGGCTTGTGTGACTACCCATTCTGGTTCTTGATTTTGATTTTTCCTACGACTTTGTATTCTCCATTTCATTTACCTATTAGCTATCCACCGGCTATTCTAAGGACTGGCAGTTTAGGTTGTGACATGTACTGCTTGTTGAGATCAGGGAGTCGTGACACCAGTCTTATCTATTCTAAATCTAGGGATTTTGAGATCAGACAGCCTGTAGCTCTGGGCTAGTGTCTCCTGCTGTGAGAGTCATAAATTATTTCCCAGGGAAACACATCATGCGGCATGCCGCAGCACTGTAAGCAAACAGGAAGCTCAGGAACCTTCTAGTTCAATCCTACTTGAAAAATGCTATCTATCTGTCAGCAGTTTGGCTAACACAATGTATAGGCAGATTTGGGAGAACTTTCAAATGGGCTAAAGTTGTTTTGAGCAGATTGGTGCACCTTAAAATGACTTCATATATCAAGTATTTATATGCATTCCACTGTTCTGTGTGGTGTACTTTGTAATTGTTACTTATGTTATTAAATGTTTTATTGTACTTTTATTAGTATGTGTTCTTTTTTTGAAACTTTTACTGTCTCTGCAGTCAAAACACTAAGGGCCCTATTCCCTAGTTCGTGCTAAAATGCTCTGCTAATGGAGAAAATCTGCGCCTGCAAATTTCCCCATAGCATCACCATTGTAACACGATATTCTGGTGCAGGCGATACCTCAGCACCTTGTAAACTCCCAGTTGTAAAGCGCTAGATAAATTGTGAATAACCAACACAAGTTTGCTTTTATTTATGTTTAGTCTAAAAAGGAGACTCCTGCGTTTACTTACATGCAAATCCCTGCAAATTCACATACGGACAAAATGTACCCCTATGGATTTTAGGTGGGGTTAGATTTATGCTTTTAGTGATTGTGCAGAAGCTCCCTTAACACCAGCCTTTACAAGACATTAATCAAACCTGAATATCGAGAGCAGAAGATGAAGGACGAGCTATAGCTTATTCTCCATCTCCTAGGGGCACATTAACGTCTCTCATATAAAGTATGGGAGACATTAAGTTACAGTAAGGAGGCACTATGTCCAAGATGAAAAAAATAAGCTCAGCACTCGAGTCGTTCTGCTGTATGGCTCCAGCGCTGTGCTTAATGGCAACATGGGAACAGAACCCCTGAATTTGTTATGATTCATGGTGTGTGTATTTTTGTTTTCTTACGTGTCATGAACTTTGGGATACAAAAAAAAAATGCTGGGTGTATCATGTGGTTGATGCAATTTTAATCAACGTTGTTTCTAGAGACACTTGACATTACTGAAATTGTATCGTGGCTTTATCAAAGTGGAAACTGAAACAACATGCGACCATGTTTAAAAATAATCCTTTCTCTTTCGTGTATTGGGAAAGTCATAGCTTCCCACACAATCCTAATTATTTATTTAACCCCCCTGACGATATTCCCGAGTGTGGCTCGGTGTTAACTTTTTGTATCGAAAGCGGTATCCCCGAGCCACACTCGGGCTGGATACTTATATGTCCCTGCGCTCCCTCGCTGACCTCCGCATTCTCCTCCAGCTGATCGTGGCATCACACTTCCTGGTTCTCTTCTCGCGAGGAGGGAACAGGAAGTGTGACGTCGCGATCGGCTGCAGTGCGACTGCGGGGGACAGCGAGGGAGCGCAGGACATGTAAGTATCAGCTCGAGTGTGGTTCGGGGATACCGCTTTCAGCATTGAAAGTTAACCCCGAGCCACACTCTTACCGCCAGCGGACTAGATACATTGTACCGATTCTGACATATAAAATATGTCAGAATCGGACCGCCAGGGAGGTTAATCAGTCTGTATACGATATACACTTACCGGCCACTTTATTAGGTACACCTGTTCAATTGCTTGTTAACACAAATTGCTAATCAGCCAATCACATGGCAGCAACTCAATGCATTTAGGCATCTAGACGTGGTGAAGATGACTTGCTAAAGTTCAAATCGAGCATCGAAATGGGGAAGAACAAGGCATGGTTGTTGGGGCCAGACAGGATGGTCTGAGTATTTCAAAAACTGCTGATCTACTGGGATTTTCACGCACAACCATCTCTAGGGTTTACAGAGAATGGTCCAAAAAAGAGAAAATATCCAGTGAGCAGCAGTTGCGTGGACGAAAATGCCTTGTTGTTGTCAGAGGTCAGAGGAGAATGGTCAAACTGGTTCGAAATGATAGAAAGACAACAGTAACTCAAATAACCACTCGTTACAACCAAGGTCTGCAGAATACCATCTGTGAAGACACAACACGACCAACCTTGAAGAAGATGGGCTACAGCAGCAGCAGACCATACCGGGTGCCAATCCTGTCAGCTAAGAACAAGAAACTGAGGCTACAATTCGCACAGGTTCACCAACATTGGACAACAGAAGATTGAAAAAACATTGCCTGTTCTGATGAATCTCAATTCCAGCTGCGACATTCAGATGGTAGTGCCAGAATTTGGCGTAAACAACATGAAAGCATGGATCCATCCTTCAACGGTTCAGGCTGCTGGTGGTGGTACAATGGTGCGGGGGATATTTTCTTGGCAAACTTTGGGCCCCTTAGTACCAATTTAGCATAGTTTAAATGCCATGGCCTACCTGAGTATTGATGCTGACCACGTCCATCCCTTTATGAACACAGTGTACCTATCTTCTGATGGCTACTTCCAGCAGGATAATGCACCATGTCACAAAGCTCAAATCATCTCAAACTGGTTTCTTCAACATGACAATGAGTTCACTGTGCTCCAATGGCCTCCACAGTCACCAGATCTCAATCCAATAGAGCACCTTTGAGATGTGGTGGAACGGGAGATTTACATCATGGATGTGTAGCCGACAAATCTGCTGCAACTGCGTGACGCTATCATGTTACTATGGACCAAAATCTCTAAGGAATGTTTCCAACACCTTGTTGAATCTATGCCATGAAGAATTAGGGCAGTTCTGACGGCAAAAGGGGGTCCAACCCAGTACTAGCAAGGTGTACCTAATAAAGTATAATATTAGCATTGTAGTGGTGTTGGCTGGGAAATTGATAAATAGATATTAACATGCACCTTGGCATCGTAGCAGCCATTTTGTTAGCTTCACTTACTAACAAGACTTTCTACCTCTTTAAGATGATTAATTGTTCCCAGCGAATTATTAACATTCCAGAGACTTTGTAGCAATTAACTGTAGAACTTAGCTAGTGTAAACAGAGGGGCCAGAGGGATAATTTAGGGAGACAAGGTTAGTAGGCCGATGCCTGGCCAAGAAATCGAACAAAGGCCTAATGTTTTTGCAGATGTGTCCTTACCAGTTAGGAGTATACTTTCACTGCCGGAGATGGTACCGGGCGGGCGTTCTTGCCTTCTAAATCATCTATGTGTCTATTTGTTTAAACCATGGGACAGAAAGGTGTCTAATGTCTGAAACAAAGGAGGGAGGGAGAATTTGCAAAGGGGATGTACTTTTTGATTTACAATGTACAAAATGTAATGTATTGATGCGAAGAGCTCACTTGAGATTTTGGATTCAGTCCTTCTCGAGTGCTTGGTACCAATAAACACCCTTCTCGCCTGAACTCGCCTCTGCAAATCTCTGACCGAACCGATCCGATCCGAGCCTCCCGAGCGAACAAACCGGTATTCTGTTACAACATTATTTATATTATGGATTTTTATTATACTAGATAACGCAACCCCCAAAAAATTGTTACCAAGGATCTTTTGAATGATATTAGGATATTCTGAGGGTGCTGAATCCAAAAATGACCAATCAAAAAAGGTTTTGCCAAATTGACTTTAGTTTTTGGGATTCAAATTCATGACTGACGTTGAAAGATCTGGTGCAGTTATGTCTCAGTTGTTTAGAACTTCTTGGGTGACCACAAAGCAGACAATTACAAAGAATAGGTACAAAACATGCTAACTTTAAAAATGTGGGTGCTAATATGAGCATATTGGTACACTTTCTCCATAGTCACTTTCACAGATTTCAAGATAATCATGGTGATTAAAGTGAGGAATAAAGCAAGATATATAAAGGTAATGAAGGAAAGGTATTGAGGCAGATAGGACAGACACATGATGGCAGATGAGTGCTGGAACCTCCAACGGGATTGTCCTGAAGTGAAGACCCACATAAAAGAAAATCGCACAGTGATTTTGAATTCATTAATTGTGATTATCTGAATCATCTTATTCTGTTATTATGTTACAAGGTGGAAAGCCTGCCCAGAGGGCAGTCTATTGTGGATATACTGCCCCAGCTCATGGATATATGCCCCAGCTCATGGATATACTGCCCCAGCACGTGGATATACTGCCCCAGCACGTGGATATACTGCCCCAGCTCATGGATATATGCCCCAGCTCGTGGATATACTGCCCCAGCACGTGGATATACTGCCCCAGCTCATGGATATATGCCCCAGCTCATGGATATATGCCCCAGCTCATGGATATACTGCCCCAGCACGTGGATATACTGCCCCAGCTCATGGATATACTGCCCCAGCTCATGGATATACTGCCCCAGATCATGGATATACTGCCCCAGCTCATGGATATTGCCCCAGCTCATGGATATATTGCCCCAGCTCGTGGATATTGCCCCAGCTCATGGATATATTGCACCAGCTTGTGGATATTGCCCCAGCTCGTGGATATTGCCCCAGCTCATGGATATATTGCCCCCCAAGCTCTCATGGATATGGCCCAGCTCAGACCCCAGACCAGACATGGGGCGGCTGTTCGAATGCTCTATCGGCATTCGGACAGCCGCCCTTGGAGCTCCGTCTCCGCATACTTACCTGCTGAGCGGCGAAGGGAAAGTTTCCCCGCTTCCGCTCGTTGAAGGACCCAAGCCGCGGTCACGTGACCGCGGCTTGGGTCCTTCAAAGAGCGGAAGCGAGGGAACTTTCCCTTCGCCGCTCAAGGGTTTGGATGCGCGCGGCAGCCGGGTAGAGGCTGCGAGCGCATCCGGCTCTACAGGATGCACGCGCAGCCTCTACCCAGCTGCTGCGTGTGCATCTTGTAACTGCCGCGGCGAGCGCACAGCCGGCTCGTGCCACGGCGGTTGCATGCGCGCGCAGCCAACCGCCGCTGGTTGCGCGCGCATGCGCAGAGTAGGCTTGGCGACGGACACGCCAAGCCTTACTCTTTTATAGTATAGGATTGTACTGAATACTACCTCATTAGGGGCAATATTTCAAAGTTAGTGCTAACTTAACCAGAGTTGTTGTAAACTTAACAACTCCATAGACTATGGGCCCTATTCCATACTTATTCCTAACATGGGGACATAACGGGGAAAAGCTGCACCTGACGATTATTCTGTAGCATCCCCATGATAGCGTGGTATTCTGGGGCACCTTGTCAAGGAACGCAGCGCTAGCCGCAGTGATACTCGCAGTAGCGCCTCCTAAGGCTGCGGTCAGACGAGCGCACTTAGCACATATGTCTGACCGCACAGTTTGCTTTCCATTGTATCTTTTCAAAGGAGTCAATGGAGAACACCACACGAAGCACGCGCGCACTTTTAAACGTATGGGCAATGCATGTTTCAACGGACACCATGGAGGCATCGATGTGAAAAAGCTACAACGGACGTAGAGAGATCACGCATACAGCTCTTTTTGTTTCTTTTTCTCAACGTCAGTCAAAACTAACTGATACTATACAGCTTCTCTATACTTTCCTCAACGTCAGTCATAACTGATACTATGTTAACCACAATCTCATCCATTATAAAGTGCATACCTTTCAATCAGTGCGAGCGTCTGACCAAAGTCTAAGGCGTTATGTTTAATGATGACACACTATTTAAAGTTTTTTAAGGGATAACGATGAAACATACCAACTGAGGAAGCTGATTAAGAGCGAAACGCGGAACTCGAATTGTTACTTTATGGTTTTATGCAATAATCTTTTTATATTACTATCAGTCCCTGGTGTATGATGTGGAGGTAACTGAGGGTGATAGGAGACACGGTGCTCCTTCAAATCACTGGTGGCCTGGAAATTGGTGTCTAAGGACATCCGAGCATGCGTGTAATATTCTATCACCTGCCCGGCCTCAAATTTATGCACTATTTGTTTATTTTTAATGAGGACCACAGCATTATTCTGAGGAGTGGATAAAGAAAGGCGGGAATCGCCTCACCAATCCCAAAACGCAATACATTTTAAGGCTAATAATCACGTGAGTGGAACTAGATATATTTGTATTTTTCCAGTAAGTGTGACAAATATTATTTGACCACCAGGTGGCACCAATTGCACAGCTTTTGTTTTCTTGTGGAAACCTTTGGTCAAGCAGTGGATGTGACACCAAGACAGTAAACTTTACTTACAGTCTCTGCTCCCGCGCCAGCTCTCTAGGTATGTGAATTTAATGACATTTGAAGAGAGCAAGGTGAAATAAATGGACATTTACTGAAGAAACATTTGTGGGTAGTGGAAACAGATAACATTTATATGGCACCCTCATGAGGAATCTGATAAGTTATATAAGGAATCTGACTAAGGGGGTTATTAACTTATTACCCCAAAACTTGCCACCGAAGGGCACCAAAAGGTGAATTTCCCCGTATGGTGCAACTTTGTGGCAGTCCGCTATTCAGAAATCTGTCAATAGGCCAAATATACGTGGATTGACAGCGAAATAAGGTGCTGTTTGCCGCAGTCTGGCGATCTTCGTGGCAGCGGAATTGTCCAACATCAGGTTTAAACAGGCGAATCCCATAGGATTCAGTGTAAAACAATATTTTCGTTTCTATTTTTTTTATTCAACCGTTTATTCTTAGCCTTTTTATTTATTTTTTATTACATCTTTTTGTACGAAATTTTTGATTCCCAATTTTATTTATTCTGTAACAGATTTTGTTTTTTTTATTAGACACCTTTTAATGCATTTGTATTGGTTTAAACACCTATCAGGAGAATAGAAGAGTGTGGCGATGTTAACAACTCTGGCTGGGATCGCCTGCGATAGTGAGCGCTCTGCAGCGCAATCGATGGATCGGCACCGAGCATGCACACACAGTTCCGATCCATCGCTCTGCGTAGGACATACAGAACTTGCTTACATAAAGCGCTGAAGTCAGTAGCGCAATTTCCGTTTCCCAAGTTGCACAAGTTGTGTAGGAGCCCAAATTGCACAGTAAAGCTCAAGGTACTTTCGAGCTTGGGAGGCCCTGAGCTGAAGAGGAGGAGCAGCGCGCACGGGAGAAAAGGTGAGTAAAATCACCTACAGTAAAATCAATAATAATAATATTTGGGCAGAGGCTGCCACAAATTACTGCAACTCTGGATGGAAATAAATGCTGTGACATTGCATGAGCTTATCGAAATGATTCCACGGAGAATACCTGCCGCAATCACAGCCAAAGGCGGGGCAACCAAATATTAGAGTGTGTGATTTCTGGGTTTTTTTCTGGCCAGCCATGGATGTAGATGTCAGATATTTGACTACTGCAATGTATATGTGCAATAAGGCCCACTGTAAAAACATGTAATGTACACTTTATGTATAGCTTTACTGTGATGTTCAAGCTTTAACATATTTTATGTCTTCACAGGTTATTGATATTCAAGTCTCTGGCCCAAGTCCTGTTATTGGGCTATACGTGGATATTGGGCTACTTCCAGTTAGGGGCTGGAGCCCCAGTCATGGCGTACCTCTTCATCTTGCTCAATAGTCAACAGAATTGTTTCTCAAACCGGTCCTCGAGACCCTCAACCAGGCCAGATTTTGCAGATCACCTTGGGGAAATGCAGACTGAATCCTGCAATCACTGACCAGCAAATCATATCACCTGTGCTGTGCTTCACATATCTGGTAAAAGTGGTGAGGCAGAGGGTACCGAGGACAGGTTTGGGAAACACTGGTCTACAGGGATTCTTCATCTTCCTGGTGCACTGCCTGCTCAAACCGCCAGGTTAGAATTAATTATAGAGCGTGTGTGTGTGTGTGCGCGTGTGCGTGTGCGTGTGTGTGTGTGTGTGTGCGCGGGTGAGCACGTAGTGGATGCTTTGGTTTTCTCCATACATATTCCATCGTGGAATAGGATCTCTCTTGACCAGACTGGTATGATGGAACAGAATGTTAAACAGTTTCCTGTTGGTTATATTCTGGATGTGATTCGAGAAGGTGAATGTGCCGCGAGATATTTAAAAGGACACATTGGGGGAGGGGGAACATCTTTTGTTTCCGTACTTTCCAATTCCGTTAATTGTTAGGGCGCTCGAAATTATAGATGGAATAATACATAATAAAATGTATACAAGTAAAATATGTATATGAAGAACTCAATAATACTTCTAGCAGGGCTCAAAATTTGGAAATGCATGGAAATGCACACGCAGGCAGCACAATAAATTATTTTGTGCTGTGCATTCTGGCAGTGCCACGTGCAGCCCCCCCTCCCCTCCCCAGGCTGACCGGTGGCAGGGAACAGCTGCCTAACCTGATCCAGCTCGTCTCTGTCACTGGCAGGGGGTGGAGACTGGAGAGGAGCTTCCCTGCCTCCTCGCTCTGCTCGCACTGGGGTCTGATGTCTGGGTATACATGTATCTGGGGTATGATGTCTGGGTATACATGTATCTGGGGTATGATGTCTGGGTATACATGTATCTGGGGTCTGATGTCTGGGTATTAATGTTATTTTTGTAACTTTTATTCTAAATAAAACCTTTAACAGTGTAATTTCATAAGATAATTTAAGGGGGGTGTTTAGGGGCAGAGTTAAGGGCTGGGTAGGGGTTAGGTGGAGCAACTGGTGGCGAGGAACTCTTATGGCCTGGTTAGTAGCTTGGGATTTGAAATTTTGAGCCCTGCTTCTAGTACCAAATCCAATACTATCTATCAGGGTTATTCAAAGAGCACCGAATGTAACGGGGAGCCCCCTATAGGGTGAGGGGGAACCCCCAATCTGCAGAGATGAAGCCTTAAGGACAGGTATACAGTTTCCAGGGAACAAACCAAGATATTAACAGAACTTAGAAAGATCCCTAAGCCCTGACTGAGATCCTTGAAAGATGGTCTCGAAATTCTAACTAGGTTAGGTTTGCAAGATGAATAAAATATAAACCAAACAGACAATAAATGCAGGTATACAGATTCCAGGGAACAAAGCAAGATATAAACAGAAACTAGAAAGATCCCTAAGCCCTGACTGAGATCCTTGAAAGGTGGTCTCGAAATACTAGCTAGGCTAGGTTTGCAAGACAAACAAAACATATACCAGACAGACAATAAATGCAGGTATACAGGATCCAGGGAACAAAGCAAGATATAAAACAGAAACTAGAAAGCCCTAAGCCCTGACTGAGATCCTTGAAAGGTGGTCTCGAAATACTAGCTAGGCTAGGTTTGCAAGACAAACAAAACATATACCAGACAGACAATAAATGCAGGATACAGGATCCAGGGAACAAAGCAAGATATAAAACAGAAACTAGAAAGATCCCTAAGCCCTGACTGAGATCCTTGAAAGGTGGTCTCGAAATACTAGCTAGGCTAGGTTTGCAAGACAAACAAAACATAAACCAGACAGACAATAAATGCAAGCATACAAATTCCAAAGCACGGTACAGTACAGGGGACAGACAGAAGAGAGATCCAGATACAAGAGCCAAAGGTCATACACAGAATATCATACTAGAGGGGTTAGGCAAGAGAGGGATCCTAAATACATAAGCCAGAGGTCATACACAGCAAATCAAAGTACACCAGCATACAGGGACTAGGTATGAAAGACTATCCTGATCCAAGGATCAAGGGGAGTCCTGGTCGTACTTATAGGGCAGAACAGGTCACATGACCGCAGGCCAATAAGCCCAACAGATAGCCTGCAGGCTGAAAACAAAAATAAACAGGAATCCCTGCTACCACCAGCAGGGGCAAGGCCGAGACGTGACATCATAACCTCCCCCCTCCCCTTTACGGGTGACCTCCTGGGCACCCAAGAAAGAAAACATGGACGGCGTGAAAACGGACAAGGCCAGTCACCAGTACCCATGGGAATCCCACTCAGACTCAGAGTAGTCAGCATGTGCCTGAGCAAGCAAAGCTCTTTCATAAACCTCCAGGTCCTCTCTGCAGATCACTGCACCATTAGAGGCCCGTACACAACCCTCGGCGACCGGGCTAGGGTCTCGTACCCGAGGATCCGACGGCATGAGTACCTTGGACTTTGAACGGAGTGAATCATCAGTCCCAGGTTGTTTAGTCCTCTTGCGTCTCCTGGACCGTGATCTAGGAGTTCCGTCCACACCATGGTACATAGAGGTATTAGAGGTACTGCCAGATCCAGTGACAGTAGTCGTGCCCCGAGATTGTATATTACAACCCACAGTGGAACCACTAGACACCGTGGACTTACTGTCTACCCCAGAGACAATGACCTTGCCATGAAACGTGGCCCCGACTGATACAGTACAGGGTGTGTGCATGACTGGTACACCCTCGGGATATGGGACATCACCAGGACATGGTACAGGTGGCGCCACAACAGTCTTACACCTCTCCCCAGGAGGAGTATATTGTTGATCATCTGAATCAGAGTCTTCCAACAGCCCTTTCAGAATGTCAGGGTGTCTCTGGAGCACTACCCAGTGCCTCTCACGCATCCAAAAGCCGGAAGGCGTCCGTATAATGTCCGTAGGAACACCATGTGATTTAGGGATCTCAATATTCTTTAAACCACCAGCTTGCTGAATTTCCCTGATTACTGTGCAGAGTAAGGCAACCTCGGAGTTAGAGGGTGTAGTATCAATGGAACCAGAACAAAGTGTGGCAGTTTCAGAACCAGATTGGCTAGGGTTGATCACCTTTTCTTGTCTACTCTTAGACTTTGTGACCACCTCACAAGGCTTGACAATGGTGGGACAACACTGGACTCACTGTGGGGCAAGGGCACAGTGGTCTCATGTGCCAATCCAGGCACATCGGCCTCATAACAAAACGTGGTCACAGCTGTCTCGTCTAACCTGGGTACAGCTGTCATTGCTGACGTACAGCTTGTCCCGGACACCACTGGCAAGGTACCAGCCTCAGGCATCATGAATGACATATTGTCAGTACCCGACATGGCTGGCTTCGTGCCAGGGGAAGCAGACATGGCTGGCTTTTCATTGCCAGTGGATACAGACATGGCTGGCTTCGTGCCAGGGGAAGCACGACATGGCTGGCTTTTCATTGCCAGTGGATACAGACATGGCTGGCTTCGTGCCAGTGGATACAGACATGGCTGGCTTCGTGCCAGTGGATACAGACATGGCTGCTTCGTGCCAGTGGATACAGACATGGCTGGCTTCGTGCCAGTGGATACAGACATGGCTGGCTTCGTGCCAGTGGATACAGACATGGCTGGCTTCGTGCCAGTGGATACAGACATGGCTGGCTTCGTGCCAGTGGATACAGACATGGCTGGCTTCTGCCAGTGTGGCAGTGGCATACACAACATGGGTGGCTTCGTGCCAGTGGATACAGACATGGCTGGCTTCGTGCCAGTGGATACAGACATGGCTGGCTTCGTGCCAGTGGATACAGACTGGCTGCCGTGCCAGGGATACAGACATGGCTGGCTTCGTGCCAGTAGATACAGACATGACTGGCATTCATCGCCAGTGGGAACAGGCATGGCTTTTCATTACCAGTGAGAACAGGCATGGCTGGCTTTTCATTACCAGTGAGAACAGGCATGGCTGGCTTTTCATTACCAGTGAGAACAGGCATGGCTGGCTTTTCATTACCAGTGAGAACAGGCATGGCTGGCTTTTCATTACCAGTGAGAACAGGCATGGCTGGCTTTTCATTACCAGTGAGAACAGGCATGGCTGGCTTTTCATTACCAGTGAGAACAGGCATGGCTGGCTTTTCATTACCAGTGAGAACAGGCATGGCTGGCTTTTCATTACCAGTGAGAACAGGCATGGCTGGCTTTTCATTACCAGTGAGAACAGGCATGGCTGGCTTTTCATTACCAGTGAGAACAGGCATGGCTGGCTTTTCATTACCAGTGAGAACAGGCATGGCTGGCTTTTCATTACCAGTGAAAACAGGCATGGCTGGCTTTTCATTACCAGTGAGAACAGGCATGGCTGGCTTTTCATTACCAGTGAGAACAGGCATGGCTGGCTTTTCATTACCAGTGAGAACAGGCATGGCTGGCTTTTCATTACCAGTGAGAACAGGCATGGCTGGCTTTTCATTACCAGTGAGAACAGGCATGGCTGGCTTTTCATTACCAGTGAAAACAGGCATGGCTGGCTTTTCATTACCAGTGAAAACAGGCATGGCTGGCTTTTCATTACCAGTGAGAACAGGCATGGCTGGCTTTTCATTACCAGTGAGAACAGGCCTGGCTGGCTTTTCATTACCAGTGAGAACAGGCATGGCTGGCTTTTCATTACCAGTGAGAACAGGCATGACTGGCAGCGTGCCAGTGGATACAGACATGGCTGGCATCGTGCCAGTGGATACAGACATAGCTGGCATCGTGCCAGTAGATACAGACAAACATAGCTGGCATCGTGCCAGTAGATACAGACATGGCTGGCATCGTGCCAGTGGATACAAACATGGCTGGCATCGTGCCAGTGGATACAGACATGGCTGGCATTTCATTGCCAGTGGGAACAGGCATGGCGGCAGCGTGCCAGGCTACAGACATGGCCGGCATTGTGCCAGTGGCTACAGACATGGCTGGCATCGTGCCAGTGGATACAGACATGGCTGGCATCGTGCCAGTGGATACAGACATGGCTGGCATCGTGCCAGTGGATACAGACATGGCTGGCATCGTGCCAGTGGATACAGACATGGCTGGCATCGTGCCAGTGGATACAGACATGGCTGGCATCGTGCCAGTGGATACAGACATGGCTGGCATCGTGCCAATGGATACAGACATGGCTGGCATCGTGCCAGTAGATACAGACATGGCTGGCATAACATTCCTAACCGGAGACACTGCAACCTCACTGTGAGAAGAGGGCATCCCATGATTCAACAGATTTGAGATGGCTATTCTGCCAGTCTGAATGCCTATGGAGGACACACCAGTACCTCCATAGCGATACCTGGATACATGGTTTCCCTGCCATTGTTTAACAGGCTTTAATACACAATGTTCAATAGTGTGATTTGGATCTGCACAATAAAAACAGAGACCATACAACCTGCGTCTTTCCTTCTCCGATATGGGTTTGCAAGTAGTGCAGGGTGGTGCTGCATCGTTAGCTGCAGCAGGTGATAGGCTCAGAGCCTCTATTAACCTCTGCAGCTCTTTTAGCATAGCAAGCACCAAGTTCAATACAGCTTCATACATATGAGACATACCTGCCAGCTTCTGTTTTGGGATCAGGATAATGTAACGGGGAGCCCCCTATAGGGTGAGGGGGAACCCCCAATCTGCAGAGATGAAGCCTTAAGGACAGGTATACAGTTTCCAGGGAACAAACCAAGATATTAACAGAACTTAGAAAGATCCCTAAGCCCTGACTGAGATCCTTGAAAGATGGTCTCGAAATTCTAACTAGGTTAGGTTTGCAAGATGAATAAAATATAAACCAAACAGACAATAAATGCAGGTATACAGATTCCAGGGAACAAAGCAAGATATAAAACAGAACTAGAAAGATCCCTAAGCCCTGACTGAATCCTTGAAAGGTGTCTCGAAATACTAGCTAGGCTAGGTTGCAAGACAAACAAAACATAAACCAGACAGACAATAAATGCAAGCATACAAATTCAAAGCACGGTACAGTACAGGGGACAGACAGAAGAGAGATCCAGATACAAGCCAAAGGTCATACACAGAATATCATACTAGAGGGGTTAGGCAAGAGAGGGATCCTAAATACAAGCCAGAGGTCATACACAGCAAATCAAAGTACACCAGCATACAGGGACTAGGTATGAAAGACTATCCTGATCCAAGGATCAAGGGGAGTCCTGGTCGTACTTATAGGGCAGAACAGGTCACATGACCGCAGGCCAATAAGCCCAACAGATAGCCTGCAGGCTGAAAACAAAAATAAACAGGAATCCCTGCTACCACCAGCAGGGGGCAAGGCCGAGACGTGACACCGAACTGGCCATGAAATTGCACCAATCAGTGAATTTTCCCATACAGTGCAATTTCAGGGCCATTCGGCTATTCAGAAAGGAGGCAGTTCGCCAAATATTGGAGAATTGCCAGTGAAATAATCAGGGTTATTCAAAGAGAATCGAAAAGTCACCACACGTTCGGTGACTTTTCGTTCTCTTCGATTCAGTGCGATTTGGCGATACCATTTCGACGACCCTGCGGTGTATTCAGCAAACACCACAGGGCCGTTGCAGTGCAACTGGAATAACCCTACCGTAGACGCAGGAGAAACCCGAGCAGGAGCGATCAGAGCGCAGAGCAGCCACCGGAAAAAACAGACACCGAAGACGAATGGAGTGAAAAAAACAAAACAGTACGCTTGAATGTTTGAAAAGTGAAACGCTGTTTGCAAAGAAACTACTGAGCGAAAATGTCTGAAATTTACATATGATCCAATGAATGATAATAAAAAGAGCTGTTACAGAAAAAAGAAAAAAACATAAAAAATATATTTAAAAAAACGGAAAAAGAATTTTTGCAAAAAAATCCCGAAAAATGCTTAAAAGATCCTAAAAAATCTATAAATAAAGAGACTTTTTACTGCAGAATATTATAATCAACGATTTATTAGATATTGCATTGAAACGGGAATATTTTTAACATTGAAGCCTATGGGATTCGTCTGAACAAACCTGTCGAATGAAACCACCGAATAGAACGGCATTAGGGGAACCTTTCACTGCTGGTTTGTATTCTCTGAATAGCCGAAGCAGTGCATTTTCATGGGGATTTCACTGCCCTCAAACAGGCAACGAACAGGCACCGTATATGCAAGATTTGGCGAATTGTCTGCTCTCTGGATAGCCAAATGGCCAAGAAAGGTAACCGAACGCTGAATTTCAGCTTTCGGTTACTCTTCAGCAGCCATTAGGATCTCTTTGAATAACTCTTATGGTGATCTTCGGCAGCAGTGAAATCCCCCATAGAAATGCAATGGTTAATCTATTCAGATAGCACTGAACTGTCAGTGAAGTGCTTTGATGTAGGGATGGGCTGGCGGTTCGATCCGAACATGAGTTCAATTCGAACATTGGCCATTCAAAAGTTCTCGAACATCGAACTTTTTGGGACGTTCGCCAAAAGTTCGATAAAAATTATTTTATTTTTTATAAAAAAAATGCTTAAAAAATCTAAAAATAAAGAGACTCTTTACTGCAGAATATTATAAGCAACGGTTTATTAGATATTGAATTAAAATGGAAATATTTTAAACATTGAAGCCTATAGGATAAAACACCCTTGTTGCTAAAACATCAGGCAGACGAGGCCCTCTAATCAGGCACTGTAGAGGTCAGCCCGCTGGGGCCTCCCAAGGACCCCTTGAGGAGCATGCATAGGGTTCCCACCCGTCCAGTTTTGACCCGGCTGTCCGGTTTTGCAGTCATGTGTCCGGGTTTGACACCCTGTGCCACCCGGACACTTGACTCCGAGCCAGTACCGGGCATCTCCGCCCCATACTTACATTTTAGCGTTCCCCCTGTCGCCACAGCATGTCCGCACTGCCCACTGCCAGTTCCATACAGGCGCCACGGCTCACATGACATTCACGTGAATGCACATGCGCCGACGACTGGCGTGCGTGCGGCGATCCCGGGCCTGCTTCAACCTCCAGTCTTGTAGGATCAGACGGAGGGGGGCAGCCGCTGTGAGGGAGGAGAGCGGCCACTGTGCCGGGACCCTGGACCCCATCAACGCACCGGGTGAGGGGGTTATGATGAGCGGCTTTTCGGGTCAGGGAAAAGGCTAACGGGAGAAGGATGGAGGTGGATTGTCTGTCCCCCCGCCCCTTCTCGCCTTGGAATTCGATGGGGAAGGGGGACTAGGGACAAGATGAAGAAGGTAGGAGGCCCAGAGGCCGTTGGTGTTGGGACGTCAAAAACTACACGGGCTTCCTGATTGGCTGGGCGGCATCAGAAGGTCTGTGGAGATTAGTTGGTTGGGGACCGAGAGGGAGGTGGGGTCGGTACAAATGAGAGGCCAATAACGGCAAAGCCACACTCATTCCCGACCAATCAGGCTCTTTGTTGTGATCCCGGGCCTGCTTCCGCCTCCAGTCCCAAGACTAGTGGTCCTCCGGCTCCTGCTGGTCTCGTCCACCACCCAGACCTATGTCTCCAGGGCAGAGCGGCTCCAGTGACCACCGAGTCTGAGACAAGCAGCTCTGTGTGAGTGAGCGCAGAATCAGACATAATTCCACTGTGCCAGCCATAAAACCAGTCTGCCAGCCATAATTACAATGTGCCAGCCATAAAACCAGTCTGCCAGCCATAAAACTAGTCTGCCAGCCATAATTCCACTGTGCCAGCCATAAAACCAGTCTGCCAGCCATCATTCCACTGTTCCAGCCATAAAACCAGTCTCCCAGCCCTAATTACAATGTGCCAGCCATAAAACCAGTCTGCCAGCCATAATTACAATGTGCCAGCCATAAAACCAGTCTGCCAGCCATAATTACAATGTGCCAGCCATAAAACCAGTCTGCCAGCCATAATTCCACAGTGCCAGCCATAAAACCAGTCTGCCAGCCATAATTACAATGTGCCAGCCATAAAACCAGCCTGCCAGCCATAATTACAATGTGCCAGCCATAAAACCAGTCTGCCAGCCATAATTCCACTGTGCCAGCCATAAAACCAGTCTGCCCGCCATAATTACAATGTGCAAGGCATAAAACCAGTCTGCCAGCCATAATTACAATGTGCCAGCCATAAAACCAGTCTGCCAGCCATAATTCCAATGTGCCAGCCATAAAACCAGTCTGCCAGCCATAATTCCACTGTGCCAGCCATAAAACCAGTCTGCCAACCATAATTACAATGTGCAAGGCATAAAACCAGTCTGCCAGCCATAATTACAATGTGCCAGCCATAAAACCAGTCTGCCAGCCATAATTCCACTGTGCCAGCCATAAAACCAGTCTGCCATGCATAATACCAGTTTGCCCACCATAATACCAGTGCGCCATAACTCCAGTCTGCCATGCATACCACGTGCCATAATGTATACACTACAAATAAAATGGCCGCCTGAACCCAACCCTAGAGTGTTCGGGTTTGGCTTGAAAGAAAGGTGGCAACCCTAAGCATGCGGCCGCAGGATGACAGAGCTGCGACTGTGCGGGCTGGTCGGCCGTGTGCATGTGGCAGAGAGGTGGTGCAGGGAGGGAGCCACAGCAGACCCCCCCCCCCCACAACCAGGATACAAGGAGCCCCCACTGACCACCAGGCTAAGGTAAGGCAACACATTTTTAAAAAAAAATAAAATCCGAGGACATCTTTAAATGTCCCCTGGAACATAAAATAATTTTTTTTTTTTCTTTCTACTACTCACCTGATTCCTGGATCCACAAACAAGCGCAGCCTCCTGTCAAGGCAACTACGCGCGCTGCTGCGAAAGACGCCGGGTTAAGCCGCTCACTATCTTTCTATCCTAGACCCAGATAATGACTACGCGGACAACAATCCGCCACTCGCTCGCTTTCGCAACCGTTCCCAGCGACCGCAACTCACAATTTCGTAGCTACTCAAGCTTAACACAACAAGCAATACTCCAGTCTCTTTAGTTAGCGATGCAAAATGCGCAGCTGGTTTCCCCGCTACACTAATAGCATATCTTCTCGTTAAAGCTAGCACCAGACTGTAGAGGAGCTGCCAGGCAGTGTGAAGATTCATATGCTGCATTATTATACTGTAGAGGTGCTGCCCGGTAGTGTGAGGATTCATATGCTGCATTATTATACTGTAGAGGTGCTGCGCGGCAGTGTGCGGAATCATATGCTGCATTAACTATTCTTCTTACAAATTTGGTTACTTAACCTGTTTGCATTTGAATTGTAATATTGTGACATCCAGGACCCCGGGTGGGTGATCGGGGGGCCCCCCCGGACGCATGGTGCCGCCAGCTGGCCAAATGCCAGGAGCTACGGCGGCACCCGGCGCAGCTGTGAGTGATCAGGGGGCAGGGCGCGGCGTGATGACGCAGAGCCGCCGGGACCTTTAAATCAGGAGCGCGCTCTGTACACCTTGCCTTGCCGTGGAGTTTCATTCCCGCATCGCTAGCTTGCCGAATCAGTTTGTATACTTGTTACTGACCCTGCTTGTTCTGAGGACCCGATCTGTTGCCGACTTTGCCTGCCATTTGACTATTTTCTCTGTGTACTCCATGTCTGTTCTGTTTGCCTCCTGTTGCTACTGGTGTGCACCAATTCTCACCATATACAGTAGCGCAGTACTAGTGCCTAAACATTGTTGACCCGGTTTTGTTATAACAACTACTCTCGCTCTGTGCCCCTGTCTGGTATATTCCGCTGCTTCTTACTGCTGGTGCGCTTCCATCCTGCCATACACTATAGCGCAGTAATATTTGGGTGCACTGCCACTGACATGTGTACCAGATTCCAATCATTTTAATATTTAAATACAGAGTCCACCCCTGCACTCTTCCACAATACCTCAGAGGGGTTATGTTGTGAAGGCACTAGCTGGCACCAAAGGCCCAATATCTGGGTGCACTGACGCGTGTACTAGATTCCAATCATTTTAATATTTGAATGCAGAGTCCACCCCTGCACTCTTCCACAATACCTCAGAGTGGTTATGGTGTGAAGGCACTAGCTGGCACCAAAGGTCAAATTTTAATGCACCTGTTGTTACTTCATCCAAAGCCTGCATAAGTTTCACCATAATTTAGCCAAAAAATCACTAAACTTGTCTTGCGTGTCTTAAAATGTCTCCTCTTTTCATACAGGCTGCCGCCCCAAGCAGTTGTTTATGAATAGATTAAAGGAAAACCATTTACCGTCATTTGAAATGTCATTTTTTCTTTTTAAATGTTTCTATGCATCCTACAAATCCGCCACTTCACAGGCAGGTTATAGGGACCTCCTAGGCACAATATTTGAAGGAATTTTTAGGGGTTTTTTTTAACCCTTATTTCATGGAAAACTCACTGTTCCGTTAAAAACATTTTTTTAAAACTTTTTGTCCTTGTTTCCTGTCCCCCAGGGCACTACCCAGACCCCCATACACCTTTTATAGCAAATATCTTGCATATATGCCCTCTTGCAGGGCACTATAAAAATCGAACGTTCGAGTCCCAATGACTTGCATTGAGTTCGGATCGTGTTCACGTCTGAACTCGAACCTTTGAAATTGTTTGAGTTCGAATGCGAACTGAACACGGGGATGTTCGGCTCATCCCTACTCTGATGTTCAGTGGTTTCATTCAACAGGTTTATTCAGGTGAACCCCATAGGTTTCAATGTATAAAAAAAATTCCCAGTTTCTCTTAACCCTTTCGCTGCTGAGCCATTTCACACCTGTTGCTGAGCTAATTTTTACCGCTTTTGCTCATCATGTTTAAATGCGATTTGAAGGCATGTTTTAATAAATGACCCAGACATATTATATATCGTTCTTTCCAGCAGACTCGGCAGATTCATGATATATCATTATTATATGTATACGTCATGTCCTGTCTGTATATTACAACAAAAAATGCAATGAAATTTGAATTTTCAATAATCTACAGAGTGTAAAGGTGTTTTTTTTCCACATTTTAACAAGCGAGCGTTTGTGGTTATATTTTCTATGAGTTGCGCTTGTTAAAAAAAATTGAAATTGGGACTCGTTCCATTGTTTGGCGGGAAAATTACGTGATTTTTAACAAACGCACCACATAGAAATATCGTTAGTGCAGCATCATTGTTCACATTATAATTGAAATGGGAACAATATTGCTGCATTAATAAAACAAAACAAAAAAAACCTCTATTTTTTTATTATTTTTTATTTTCAATTTTATTTTTTATTTCTTACGTTTAACAAGGCCATGCTCTGGCCGTTCCAATGATACCAAACATTAACCTGTAGCTGCCACTGATCAGGAGATAGAGGGTTCCAATGAAAAAAAAAGGGAATTATGGGAAATAAAAATATGAAAAATAATAAAAATTTGAAAAGAATATGAAAAGCCATTTTGTGCGTCAAGGTGCTGGACGTCGCAAAAGCGCTGCGTCTGACATCTCATCACTCTCACAGAACGCTACGCGGACGTGGTGCACTCTGCGTGTCCGTGGTATCGGTTTTACGTTCTTGCCTAACTTGTGTCTGTTTGCCACATGTGTTGTGCGTGCGCGGTACTTCGTGTGTGGGTATCTATTGCTCACGATTCTATGCTACGACAGACGTTAAACTGTGCGGCAACACGGACGTGATCACTGCGTTTGTCTGACACAGGCCTAAATGTTTTTTTTTTTTCTGCAACAGACCTTTTTATTATTATTCATAGGACCTGAAATAATATTTCCAGGCATTTTCCTGCAGTAGTTTGATTTTTTTATAAAACGCCTTTTAAAAGCTGCATGTGTGTTTTTTTACCTCTGTTCAGCGACTTGTCGGCTTTTATCGGAATGATTTATTTAATTCTAACTTGATTCGTAATTGAATTTAAGCAAGCATGGGATAGGCATAAGGCTATCCTAAACAAAAGATAAATCCAGGTAAAGTATCCATGTAATTGGGCAGACTAGATGGGCCGAAAGGTTCTTATCTGCCGACATTTTCTATGTTTCTATGATTCACCTTTCTGTTCGGCAGATGCATTCGGCAGCTTTTAGATGCAGTGGGTCGATTCGCTGCACTTCGGGGGACCCTGTGGTGAATGCTGAATTAACTGCAGGGTCGAATTTAACTTACCAAAGTGCAGCACACGGGAGAGCACCGAAATGTCAGTGACATTATGATTATTCTTTATTTATAAAGCGCCGGCATATTCCGCAGCGCTGTACAATAAGCACAGTACAGACAGGGTTACAATACATTGAACAACATTTGACAAACAGTACAGGAGGAGATGAGGCCCTATTCCTGTAGGAACTCACAATCTAGGAGGGTTGGGGTTGGAAACAGGAGGAGAGGACTGCAAGGTGAGAGTGATTGATGGTTGTGTCAGTGAGTTGGGTGGTAGGCTTCCCTAAATAGGAATGTTTTAAGGGAGCGTTTGAAGGAAGAGAAGTTAGGGGAAAGTCTGACAGTACGAGGGAGAGCGTTCCAGAGAGTGGGGGCTGTGCGTGAGAAATCCTGCAGTCTATCATGGGAAGAGGTGATGCGGGGAGAAGCTAGGCGCAGGTCACTGTTTGACCTTAGGGAGCGGGCTGAGGTGTATTTGCTGATTAGTGAGGACAGGTAGTGGGGAGCTGAGTTAGTGAGGGTTTTGTAGGTAAGGATAAGGATTTTGAACTTAATTCTGCAGTGGATGGGGAGCCAGTGAAGGGACTCGCAGAGGGGAGCGACAGAGACAGAGGTGGATTAGCCTGGCGGAGGCGTTCAGGATGGATTGTAGGGGGGAGAGTAGGGATGAGCCGAACACCCCCCGAGTTCGGTTCGGGCCCGAACCCGAACTTCCCAAATATTCGGTTCCGAACTCGAACTCAATACAATTCAATGGGGCTGAAAATTCGGTTTTTAGAGTGCCCTCCAAGATGGCATATATGCTAGATATTTGCCATAAAAGGTGTATGGGGGTCCAGGTAGTGCCCTGGGGGACAGGAAACAAGGCCACAAAGTTAAAAAAAAACGTTTTTAAAGGGACAGTGAGTTTTCCATGAAATAAGGGTTAAAAATGAAAACGAAAAATTCCTTCAAATATCGTGCCTAGGAGGTCCCCATAACCTGCCCGTGAAGTGGCGGATTTGTAGGATGTATAGAAACACTTAAAAACAAAAAAATGACGTTTCAAATGACGGTAAATGCTTTTCCTTTAATCTATCCATAAACAACTGCTTGGGGCGGCAGTCTGTATGAAAAGAGGAGACATTTTCGTACATGCAGAAAAAGTTTACTGATTTCTTTGGCTAAATTATTGTGAAACTTATGCAGGCTTTGGATGAAAGTAACAATAGGTGCTTCAAAATTGGTCCTTTAGCATCCCCAACAGTGAATCTGATACAGGCGTCAGTGGCAGTGCACCCAAATATTGTGCTTTTGGTGCCAGGCCTGCAAGTACTATCATACAGTAACCCCTCTGTGGTATTGTGGAAGAATGCAGGGGTGAACCTTGCGGTCCTATATTGAAAAGATATGATTCTGGTTAAGGCGTCAGTGCACCCAGATAGTGTGCCTTTGGTGCCAGGCCAGTAAGTATCATCATACAGTAACCCCTCTGTGGTATTGTGGAAGAGTGCAGGGGTGGACCATGTGGTCCTATATTGAAAAGATATGATTCTGGTCAAGGCGTCAGTGCACCCAGATATTCTGCCTTTGGTGGCAGGCCAGCAAGTATCATCATACAGTAACCCCTAAGTGGTATTGTGGAAGAATGCAGGGGTGAACCTTGCGGTCCTAAATTGAAAAGTTTTTTATCTGGCAATGGGCGTCAGTGCACCCAGATATTGAGCCTTTGGTGCCAGGCCAGCAAGTATCATTATACAGTAACCCCTCTGTGGTATTGTGGAAGAGTGCAGGGGTGGACTATGTGGTCCTATATTGAAAAGTTTTTTATCTGGTAATGGCGTCAGTGCACCAGATATTGAGCCTTTGGTGCCAGGCAGCAAGTATCATCATACAGTAACCCCTCTGTGGTATTGTGGAAGAGTGCAGGGGTGGACCATGTGGTCCTATATTGAAAAGATATGATTCTGGTCAAGGCATCAGTGCACCCAGATATTGTGCCTTTGGTGCCAGGCCAGCAAGTATCATCATACAGTAACCCCTCTGTGGTATTGTGGAAGAGTGCAGGGGTGGACCATGTGGTCCTATATTGAAAAGATATGATTCTGGTCAAGGCGTCAGTGCACCAGATATTGTGCCTTTGATGCCAGGCCAGCAAGTATCATCATACAGTAACCCCTCTGTGGTATTGTGGAAGAACCATGTGGTCCTATATTGAAAAGATATGATTCTGGTCAAGGCGTCAGTGCACCCAGATATTGTGCCTTTGGTGCCAGGCCAGCAAGTATCATTATACAGTAACCCCTCTGTGGTATTGTGGAAGAGTGCAGGGGTGGACCATGTGGTCCTATATTGAAAAGTTTTTTATCTGGTAATGGGCGTCAGTGCACCCAGATAGTGTGCCTTCGGTGCCAGGCCAGCAAGTATCATCATACAGTAACCCCTCTGTGGTATTGTGGAAGAATGCAGGGGTGAACCTTGCGGTCCTATTTTGAAAAGTTTTTTATCTGGTAATGGGCGTCAGTGCACCCAGATAGTGTGCCTTTGGTGCCAGGCCAGCAAGTATCATCATACAGTAACCCCTCTGTGGTATTGTGGAAGAGTGCAGGGGTGGACCATGTGGTCCTATATTGAAAAGTTTTTTATCTGGTAATGGGCGTCAGTGCACCCTGATAGTGTGCCTTTGGTGCCAGGCCAGCAAGTATCATCATACAGTAACCCCTCTGTGGTATTGTGGAAGAGTGCAGGGGTGGACCATGTGGTCCTATATTAAAAAGATATGATTCTGGTCAAGGCGTCAGTGCACCCAGATATTCTGCCTTTGGTGCCAGGCCAGCAAGTATCATCATACAGTAGCCCCTCTGTGGTATTGTGGAAGAGTGCAGGGGTGGACCATGTGGTCCTATATTGAAAAGATATGATTCTGGTCAAGGCGTCAGTGCACCCAGATATTGTGCCTTTGGTGCCAGGCCAGCAAGTATCATTATACAGTAACCCCTCTGTGGTATTGTGGAAGAATGCAGGGGTGAACCTTGCGGTCCTATTTTGAAAAGTTTTTGATCTGGTAATGGGCGTCAGTGCACCCAGATAGTGTGCCTTCGGTGCCAGGCCAGCAAGTATCATCATACAGTAACCCCTCTGTGGTATTGTGGAAGAATGCAGGGGTGAACCTTGCGGTCCTATTTTGAAAAGTTTTTTATCTGGTAATGGGCGTCAGTGCACCCAGATATTGTGCCTTTGGTGCCAGGCCAGCAAGTATCATCATACAGTAACCCCTCTGTGGTATTGTGGAAGAGTGCCATGTTGGACCCTGCTGTTCAAAAAATTCAAATGATATAAATCTGGTACAGGCGTCAGTGCAGCCAAATATTGTGCCTTTCATGGCAGCAAGTGCATTCACACCGTAACCCTTTTGTGGTATTGTGGAAGAGTTCAGTGCTGGAGGTTTTGTGCATGCAGAAGACATCCCCGATCTATTCCGTTACATCAGCATCAGGGGATTGATAACTGCTGATCCAGGACTGATTCATTTTTATAAATGTCAGCCGGTCTACAGAGTCGGTGGACAGACGCACTCTTTTGTCTGTGACAAAACCTCCAGCGGCACTGAACGTCCTTTCGGAAAGCACGCTAGATGAAGGGCAACCTAGTAGCTGCATAGCATATTGGCTACGTTCTGGTCAGTGATCCAATCTCAACACCCAGTAAGCCAGTGGATCATCTGCTGGAAAGGTATCCAGGTCTGCCCTTGCCCCTAGGTAGTCCTGCACCATACGGTGAAGACGCTGGCAATGGGTGCCTACATTTGACGTCCCTGGGCGTCGAGGACTAAAAAAATTTAAAAATGCATCAGTCAAGCGGCCCTGGCCTTCACCACTATTCCTCTGATCACCCGCAGCCTCAGAAGCACGTCTGTCAGCACTTGGTAATCTACCAGTGCCTGGAAAGGTGTTACACAAGTGTCGCTTTAGAGCGTCCTCAAGTTTTTTCATCCTGTGCTCCCTCTGTGCGGGCAGGATGAGCTCGCAACTTTCCCCTTGTATCATGGATCAAGAAGGGTTGCCAACCAGTAATGATCCCTCTCCTTGATAGCACGAATCCTGGGGTCCTTTAGCAGGCTTTGCATCATTAGGGAGCCCATGCAGTGTAGGTTGGAGGTGGCATTAGCTTCCGAGTCTTCCTGGTCAATAAGGATGACCGTATCGTGCACTTCCTCCTCCCAGCCACGCACTAGCCCTTGTGTTTCTGGGCACACGAAACCCTCCCTTCAATGCCCCCACTACTTAAATATTCTGCCTCCTCCTCCTCCTCCTGTCTGATCTGAGTAGGACCCGCTGGAATGCTGTCTGCGGAAAGACTGGGGCCTTGAGAGCTAGGGAAGGCCTCCTCTTCCTCCCGCTGCTCTGCCTCTAGAGCCACATCTATAATTCCCTGCAGAGTGTGCTCCAGCAGGAACACTAAAGGAATTGTGTCACTGATGCATGCACTGTCCCTGCTCACCATCCTCGTTGCCTCCTCAAATGGTGACAGTACAGTGCATGCATCCTTGATCATCAGCCACTGTGGGGGGGGGGGGAAAAACAAGTCGACCTGAACCTGTCCTTGTGCCATACTCACACAGGTACTCGTTGATGGCCCTCTGCTGCTTGTGCAGACGCTGCAGAATTGCTAATGTCGAGTTCCACCTGGTGGACATGTCACAGATCAGACGGTTTGTGGGAAGGTGCAATTCTCTTTGAATTTCTGCCAGGCGAACGCTTGCTGGGAATGACCGTCTGAAGTGGCTGCAGACTTTTCTGGCCTGGATGAGAAGCTCTGGCAGCCCTGGGTACTTGGTTAGGAAACGCTGTACCACCGGATTTAGGACGTGTGCTAGGCATGGTACATGCGTCAATTTACCCTTGCGTAGGGCGGAGAGAAGGTTGCTGCCATTATCGCAGACGATCATTCCCAGCTCAAGCTGGCGTGGTGTTAACCATCTCTGCACCTGCCCCTGCAGAGCTGACAGAATTTCTGGCCCGGTGTGGCTCCCGTCCCCTAAACAAACCAGCTCAAGCACAGTATGGCATCTTTTTGCTTGAGCCATTGCGTACACCCTGTCAGTAGACTTGTGCACCGATTTTTTTTTCGGTTCGATTCGTTTGGATGTTTAAAATTTTCAATTCGGCTCGTTTCGACCGATTTCTGTTTCGATTCGGTTCGGCTCGTTTTTCGTGTACATATTTTTTTTCGGAATATCGACAATTTTTCGTGTCACTTTGCTCGTTTTTTGTATCGACTTTTCGTGATTTCGGAAATTTTCGTTTTTTTCGGAACGTCTGTTCTCCTCGTTTCAAAGTGTCTAACTCTATTCGTTTTGATGTAAACTACCATGGTTTACTTTTTTTATACTTTATATATTTTTTTATAATAAATTTTTGGTTTGTTTTTCGGATCCGATAATTCATTCTGTCGATACGATAATTCTGGCGGTTCTATCGTGTTTATTTTTATTAAATAAAGATCCTTTTTTTCTTATGAATATACATTTCTCAACTTTATTTAATCATATTAAAATGTTATGAAAGCCAAGGAACAAAAAATATGAACAAAACGATTTAAAAAATGCTAAACTGACCCAAATGGTCTGACTTTAAAAATAAAAACCAGAACAAAAGGTTTTAAAATGGAAAAATAGTTAATCAAAAATACGCATTTACAAATACAAAATTTACAGAATCAGCGATATAACCGATAATAGTTAAATATACGATGTCCAGAATTACCGAAATGGAACCGAAATCACGAATGGAACCGAAATCATGAATAGAGCGAAAATAAATTTTGATTTGACACATTTCAAGTCCATTCGAAAACTCCGAAAATTTTTCGTTTCGGATCGGAAAAATTTTCGGATCTGCCGGTTTTCGGGTCCGTCGGTTTTCGGGTCCGATCCGATTTGGAAAATCGGCCAAATCCGAAGACACGAATCTGGCAAATTTCATGAAAATTCCGAAATTCTGAAACCCGAAACACACATCCCTACCTGTCAGGCGTCGGTTTAACGTAGGAGGAAGGAGGAGACAGACCAAATACAAGCAGCTTTCTGGAGGCGTGGTGGATGAACAAGCTCCAGCACAGAGCCCTGTCTTGGATCCCTCCCAGCTGCAATCAGAGTTACCCAGTGTGCCGTGAAGGAAATGTGATGACCCGGTCCATGCTTGCTGGACCACGTGTCTAAAGTCACATGCACCTTGTTGCTGACTGCCTTTCCCAATGACTGGATAACATTGTCTTCCACGTGCTGGTATAGTGCTTGAATGGCCTTGCGTGAAAAGTAATGGCGTTTTGGAACCTGCCACTGTGGTACAGCACATTCAGCAAATTCACGAAAGGGAGCAGAGTCCACCAGCTGGAAAGGCAGCAGCTGCAATGCGAGTAATTTTGCTAAGCTGGCATTTAGACGCTGTGCTTGGGGATGGTTGGGATTTGATTTTTGCCGCGGCAACGTAATCTGACTGCGTAAATCTTCAGCTGCTGGGATGTCACATTGTGAGGAAGGACCTGGTACATCCATTACTGTAGCATCATCCCGGTCAGTGGAGGTTGTAGGCAATGACATGGCAGGACATACAGTGGGGGTAGAGACAGATGAGGAGGACCGACACAGTTTTGCGCCAACAGGATGTGTGGCAGTTGTTCATGTCGCCTCAAGCACGTGGTACCCAAGTGTCCGGCCGCTTTCCCACGCTTAAGCCTCATCTGACATAGATTAAAAATAGCAACGCTGCGCTCTACTGCACATTTCTTAAAGAACTCCCAGACAACAGAGTTCCTGCATGTGTTCTTTGAGACAACAGCGCTCTGCACCGGAGCAGCTCTGACATGTGATGCCTTGGACTGGCTAGTGCTACGGTTGGTCACAGAGGATGTTGTGCCTCGTGTTTGCTGTGCCTCCTCCTCCTCACTTGAATCCTCAGTTCGAAAAGGCACCCAGGTGGAGTCAGTGACCTCATCATCATTGTCATCATCACCTCCTATCTCCTTGTCACTTGAGCCAACTTGGCAGTATGCGGCGGCAGCTGCTTGGGCAACATGAGTGCCAGTTATTTGTGTGTCATCACTGGCACCCCCTTCCTCTAGGTTGATTATACTCCCTTGCTCAACCTCAGAGATTGAATCAGAGCACTGTACTTGCTGCGCATCCTCAAGCAGCATGTCACTCTCATTGTAGTCAAACAATTCAGCTGACTCCTCTGTGCGTGATAGCGAGGCTACGGCAGGAGGAGCTGTGGACATGGAGGCTGCATTAGATGCTTTGGCAGCTGAGGTGGACTGTAAAGCACTAGAAGCCTGGCTGGCAGAGGACTCGTAGGATGAGGATGGCCTGGTTAGCCAATTCACCAAGTCCTCTGTATGTTGCTGCTGCTTAAGACAGCCAGCACCAGTTAAAAAGGACAAGCGTGCCCCTGCAGAGGATGCACCACGTCCACAGGCACAGCCTCCCAACACAGGGGCTGCTTGCCCTCTTATCTGTGTCTGGGAGCGTCTGCCTGTCCTTTTTGGTCTTTCTGACATGGTGAGTGATATATAGATTGAATATATACAGAACTCTGATTCAACTCTGGTATAACTCAGGGAGACACACTGATAGCTGGCAGCCAGTGACGAGACACAGATTACAAGTCTCAGACACCTCCTATAAAACAGTGACACCCCTTGATGGGTGGCAGCCAGTGAGAACACATGGATTATAACAATACCCAAATGTTTTGTAGAAATTAGTGAGCCCCAAAATACTGCGTGGTACTGGCTGTGTGACAAGACACAGATCACCTCAATTCACAAATGTTTTAAAGAAAGTTGTGAACCCCAAAAAAACTTGCTGGCACAGTGACAAGACACACATCACCTAAATTCCCTGATATTTGGTAGAAATGAGACCCCCCAGACGTGTGGCAGACCGGCAGTAACAACACACAACTATCTCCTTTGAAATCTCCTCTGAAATGCGTGTAGAATCGGCGCGTGGAAACGTTATATAGTGTGCTGCGGGACTTAGCTCTGGGCAAATTTTGCCCAATCATGGGCTCACAATCAGGACTCTGAGCCGTGATTGGCATACTGTTGAACCTGTCTTGCACCAGACCTGTGGTCAGGTGCAAGGCTGTAGCCAATTACGAGCTTCAGGCCAGTGGGAAAATGCATTGTGGTCCATTGTGGTCGAACACCCGGAAATGTTCGGTGTTCGCGATCTAATCGAACAGGCTAAGTTTGGGTCGAACTCCGAACCGTCCAAACAGCTCATCCCTAGGGGAGAGGCGGGAGAGAGGGACGCCAGATAAGAGATTATTGCAATAGTCAAATCGGGAGATTACCAGGGTGTGGATGAGTTGTTTTGTGGTGACAGAGGTAAGAAATGGCCGAATTCTGGAAATATTATGCAGTTGGTATCGGCAGGAGGAGGAAAGAGACTGGATGTGGGGGTTGAAGGAAAGAGCAGAGTCAAGTGTAACTCCAAGACAGCAAACTTGGTTTGATGGGGAGATAGTGATGCTTCCCCACCTCCTGACTTTTCCATCATGGTGGAGGAGGGTAAGCATTAGAGGGAGGAATTAGTAGGAGCTCAGTCTTAGACATGTTGAGCTTTAGGTGGTGAGAGGCCATCCAGGAGGAGATGCCAGATAAACAGTCACTGACTTTTGAAAGGACAGGGGGAGAGAGATCATGGGTAGAGAGGTAGATCTGAGTGTCATCAGCATAGAGGTGGTAATTAAAGCCAAAGCTATTAATGATCTTGCCCAGGAAGGAGGTGTAGACGGAAAAGAGCAGAGGACCAAGGACAGACCCTTGAGGTACACCAACAGAGGCAATGAAGAGAAAGAGTTACCAGCAAAGGACACAGAAGGTCCTTACCTGTTGGATAAATAGGAGTGCCACCAAGACCAAGACAGTTGAGGTTCTGTAGAAGGAGGGGGTGGTCAACAGTGTCAAAAGCAGCCGAGAGGTCAAGCAGGATGAGAATAGAATAGTGGCCGTGTTTTTTAGCAGTTAGGTCATTGGTGACTTTGGTGAGGGCAGTTTCAGTTGAGTGTAGGTGACAGAAGCCAGATTGCAGAGGGTCAAGTAGGGAATTGGAGGACAGGAAGAGGGAGAGGCGGTTGAAGACTAGGTTTTCTAAGAGCTTCGATGTGAAGGGAAGCAGGGATACAGGGCAGTAGTTGGATGGAGAGTTGGGATCGCAGGATGGTTTCTTTAGTAAGGGGTAACTAGTGCGTGTTTGAAGGCAGATGGGAAGGAGCCGGTAGAGAGAGATAGGTTGAAGATGTGTGCGAGAGCAGGGGTGAGGGAGGAGGAGGGGAGGAATTAGATGTGAGGGAATGGGGTCGAGTGGGCACGTGGTGAGATGTGAGGACAATAAGGAATTGACTTCCTCCTCAGTGGCTGGGAGGAAGTGGCAGAGGGGACCTCTGGGAGTGGAGGTGGCAGATCACTATTTTGGATGGCAGCCCCCACCTCTGGGTCCCATGGCGCGATGATGTCAGTTAACTGGGGAAGCCCTAGCTGCAAAGGGATTTCCTAAGGAAATCCCTTGGAGGAGATAGGGGGGTTCAAAGAACCCCCCCCCCATCTCCTGATCAGTGGCAGCTAGGGGGTGATGCCTGATATCGTTGGAAAGGTCTGATATCAAACATGACAATGATAAAAGTAAAATGGAAGTGTTTAAAAATAAAAATATTAAATTAATAAAAAAATTAAAAAACGTGCTTTTTTTTTATGCAGCATTATTGTTCTCATTTCAATTATAATGTGAACAATGATGCTTCACTAATGATTTTTTTGGGGGGGGGGGCGTAACTAAAATCACGTAATTTCTCTCTCTCAAAAAAAAATAAAAAATGGGTTCCCAAGTCTACCCCATAGAATATAACCGCAAAGGATCGGATAATAAAATGCGCAAAAAAAAACCAAACACTTTACACACTGGAGGATTGAAATTTTATTGAAAATTCTATTTTTTTTTTACATTTTTTGTTATAGCATTCTGGCAGGACATGACGTGTATATATATAATTATGATATATTCTTAATCTGCCGAGTCTGCCGAAAAGAACGATATATAATTTGTCTGGGTGGTATAATAATACGTGACTTAAAACCGCGTTTAAACATGATGAGCAAAAACTTCAACGAACTTCACTTCCGAAAGAGCGCCGAAGTTGTAAAATTACTCCCGTCCTTAAGGGGTTAACATGGGGAGCCCAAAGTGTAAGCAGAGAGTAACTCGCTTTAGGATCACATAGTCCTAACGCTAATTACTCCCAGTGCTCGCAGGGAGTGGAACAAGGAAGCAAGACGCATTCCGCTGCGATCACACGGTGACCGCAGGGGACAACGAGGGAGCACAGGACGAGGTATGTATACATACGGTCCGAGTGTGGCTCTGGGATTACCGTTCGCGGCAGCAAAATTTAACCCTGAGCCACACTTTGGAGTCCTAATAATCACGTTTAATAGAGAAATATCAATCCGATGCTGGCTGAATGTTTTTTATTTTGGCATTTTACCGGATAGTATATATATTTTTCCAATTTTGGCTGTACTTGAATTCTTTCCTACAGAATCAGCGGTTTCGAAAAAAAAAAATACCTGTCGAAATGCAACAATATTTATACAAACTAAACTGTGCCATAACAATACATCGTAATACTTGTAGGACATAGAAGATGGAAGACCCTCCTGGAGAGGCCTTGTGAACTCCTACAAAAATCACATGAATTGCAATTCCTTGCTCTCTGATTGACATGGCTCACGGATGGACTAAATCTCAGCTTCGACACTTTGATCTCTAAAACGGAAAAAATGTTATGTCATTGCAACGCCAGTGTTTGTCAAAGCTGCCAACACTGGCAAAAATTAGCCGCGTCGCAACTCTGGGAGACTCCGGCGTTTCACAAAACCTAAAGAGCGACGAGAAGATGCACGGTGACGCGTCTCTGGTCACCGTTTGGATTTAATGTGACAAAAGACTGTGCTGAAACGTTGCTACCTGTACCATCACGCCTGGACTAAAAGTCACTTCACAAGACCACGTTTTGTTGTCTTCTTACACTTTATTTCTACAAGCCATGGACATGGCACTGCTTTTGTATCGTTCAGTAGATCTGCCCCTTTTGTAATGAGTAATGCTGGTGCTCGTTTGCAACTTTGATAATACAGTTTCAGTCATTAATTCATGTAATTCCCTGTTGCCACTAGGTGATGCGCTACACAGACGCTTTTTCTCATATATCCCATTAACCCTTTGTTCTTCCCTTACTTGCACACACAAAGCAAAACTTTTCCACAGGATCCATCCATAGGAATCAGAATTTGAAGTCTTGTCCGACAGTAATATACCTATGGCTGTGAAATCGTTAAGTTTGTATTGCGCTTTCCCTTTGTTCGTTATTTGGCATTTATATAGCGGTGGCATATATTCAACAGCGCTTTAAAATTGGAATATACATACAGGATGTAAAAAGGTACACGAGGTACAGAAGAATAAGCCCGTAGAATAACCATCAAGCAAACACTGCATTTTATACAAGTACTCTGCCAGACATCCCATAAGCTTCCAATCTAAAGCAGGGGTGAGCAACCTTGGCCCTCCACATGTAGCTTCCAAACATTTTGGCAAGGTTGCTGACCCCTAATCTAAAGGGGGAGATGGGGGCCTGAGAAGTATATTAACCCTTTCACTGCTGAGGACGTGTGGGGAACGTCCTCATTGACTCCTAGGGGGTTCCTTTGAACCCCGATATCTCCAGATTGGTATCATTAGAAAGGCCAGAACATGATACCAAACATGACATTGGGAAGGCCATGCTCTGGCCTTTCTAATGATACCAAACATGACCATGTTAAAAGGAAAGAAAAAAAAAAGGAGAAAAATGTGTTTAAGATGTGAAATGGCTCAGTGAAGGGGTTAAGGAATTGTATTAAAGGAAATACAAAGTTTGGGTTTGAAACCATTAATCAGAGATGTTAAAAGTTCTGGAAAAAAAGAGCTATTAAATTAGGATGAGGACAGGGTAGGCAGGCAGACAGACTAGAGGAAGAATGGTGATAGTAGCTGGCTGTAGTGAGCTTCGTTGCAGAGGAGGTATGGTGACCTAGTATTCTGTCAGCTTGATGCACAGATCCACTGAACGTTTAAATTTTTAATATTTCCATGGCGACACGTACGAAAAATCAGACAGAATAACCCGGCCCTTCCTCTAGACAAGTGTTTCCCAAACCTGTCCTCGGGACCCTCAACCAGGCCAGATTTTGCCAAGATTGCCACCAGGGAATCACTCTTGACAAGGGGCAGGTAAAACCCTAGGCTCAGACACTGTTGCCGCCCCAGAAAGCTGCAAGCGACCGGGATATGCAATAGGCCCCCACTGCCAAGGCGAGAGGTACCCAGCAGGGGATGGTCTGCCACATGGGGTCCAAAGAAATCAAAAAGTAGCAAATTTGGCTAGGGTCAGACGAACGCATTTTTTGGAAAAAGCTGACGATCACAGTGTAGACCAGCCGCCAGAAAAAGCCATCAAGTGAATGAGGGGTGGGGGGGGGGGGGGGTCACAAAATGATTTAGGCTAGGGTCAGACGAACGCATTTTTCACGTCGTCCGTGAAAAAGTGCGTTCGAACGAATGGATGTATTTTTTCACGGAATACGCAATAGCGGTAATACGATGCGCCTTTTTGTCTGTGATTTTGTACGGATCATCAATAAAACACTTTTTGCGTCTGGACGTATAGGCCGGACATTAGCAGCGTCTGACGTCTCCTAATCACGCACACACGCCACGAGGAGACTCAGCGCACTCTGTACATCAGTACTAGCGGTATCACGTTCTCGAAAAAATGCATTTGCTTGCTGCATACTTCGTATATTGCCCGTCATTTGCAGCTATTACGGGCGTGATAAAGTGCGGCTGCACACGCGTTCGTCTGACCCTAGCCTTAAAGTGTCAAAATTAAAACGCCGTTTGCAAAAAAAAAAACTACTGAACGAAAATGCCTGGAATTTACATAAGATTCACTGAACGATAAAAGGGCTTTTACAGAAAAAAAATTAAAAAGAATAAAAACTATTTCATTTATTACTTTGAAACCCATTTGAGTCACCAGGCAATTGCAACAAAATTCTGTGCAATTCAGCATTTGTGAATCAATGAAATGATCGTTCTCAATGGGAAATTTCAAGGCTGCCGAATTGTAGTTTTTCTCTGTCAATTTGCATTTGGTGAATTAACAGCTTTGTGAATAGATGAATTGCACCTACGGTGAAACGTATCATTCAGTGCAATTTGGTGGCAAATTCAGACATTAATGAATAACCCCTTAACCCTTTCACTGCTGAGGATGTGTGGGGAACGTCCTCATCGACTAAGTAAAGATGGGAGGTTCCTTTGAACCCCGATATCCGACTGCTGTCAGCTAGCAGGGTCATGTTTGGAATCATTAGAAAGGCTAGAGAATGGCCGTTCCAATGATACTTTAAACATGGTCATGTGTGGTAACAAAAAAAAAAAATGCTTTTTTTAAATGTGAAATGGCTCAGCAGTGAAGGGGTTAAGTGCTCTCCACTTTAAAAAAAATCTGAAGCAGCACCAGAATAAGGTTTTTGAAGGTCTGGATTTTAGGTTTTTGAGGGGCTTTAGTTCCATTATTTGCAAACCCACTGCGCCTTGTTCCATCATCTGAAAAGTTTCTCTGCCTCCCCATTCTCGCTCCACCCATGTCTTTCCTACTTTAAACTCACCCCCTGCTCCCCCCCACCAATAGTTTTACATTTTTTTAATTGTGCTTTTATGTAGCTTTTTTGTTTTTAACCAGAAAGCTTTTTGTTGTCTCTGTAGTCCAGACACAAAGGTTTTTAATAAAGCTCAGTCACAATTTCCATTATTCCCTTTATCCACCCTGTCTGGCACGACTCACTGTGAAACATTATTGGTGAGTTTGAATAGCGCCCTGTGTTTCTCATACTCCCACATTCTCCATCCCAGTGTCTCTGCCAGAGTGGGGTGCAGGTATTCTGCCAATGGGGTAGATAATCCTGAATACCCGAGCTGTCAGTTTCATACAAAGTCCACCGTATTGTTCTCTCCATTCGTCCTGTCCGTTTGCAAACACAAGTGTATACAGTATCAGGTAAAGGAGCCCATTTCCCTATAGAGCTTAATCACTGTATCTATGCTACCAGGCAAGTTGCACTTTAAAAGAAGGAACGCAGCTTGCCGTTACCCAACTAGGTTCCTGTGTATATTAGACCAGTGGTCCAACTCTGGCCCTCAGGTCCTCCCAAAAGACCAGGTTTTACAAGATTCCACTGGGGAAATACAGACAGAATCCTGCAATCACTGCGCAGCAAATCTTATCACCTGTGCTTCACATATCTGGCAAACCTGGCCTGTTAGGGGAACCTGAGGACCGGAGTTGAGAAACCCTGTATTTGACGAATATTTGCAAGAAATTGTGCCACGTGCAGTCTACTGGCTGCCATTACCCAACAGTACCAGTCTTAATTTTAAGGAGGCTGCAAACTCGCTCTGACACTAGAATGTTAGAAAGCACTTAAAGCGGAAGACTACGGTGCAGACATCTTGAAAATGGAATAAGTGAAGTTTCTTGGCCAGGTTTGAGGTTCACCGCCAACACTAAGGATGCAGATGTGGTTAGCAGTTGGATGACATGCCGAAACGACGGCGCATTCTTGTACTTCCACCATGTGAAAAAAAAAAGGAAAAAACATCTGGTAAATACAGCTGCACCTGAAAAGCGCTTGGGTAACAACTTTGCTGCAGAGAAGCCAGTTGTAGCAGAGCTTCTGGCACAGCACCTTCGTTCTTCCCAGAGGCATGGGCATGCTGGTCATCACACACAAAAGGACACAGCGCATATAGGACAAATTTATTCCACGTATGGACCAAAAGAGGACGGGGCAGGGAGACGTGGGGTAACAAGTCAGTGCAGGCGTTCCTAACTCAGTGCATACAAGGTTACAGTCCGATGGGTTTAGTTTACAATTAAGATTTTTTTTGTTTTAGAGTAAAAGGGGCCGATAGGGAAACTAAAAGACAATGCTAGGCCGTCACAGCAAGAAAGGAACAATGGGTGACCGCAGGGGAGGGTAGTCCTTGAACTCCTTCAGGTAGCTGCGATGTTTTCCTTTGGCCCAAATCGTCATTTGGATGAAGCCGACCAGGCTGAAGAGAGCGACTGCAAGAAGAAGAGTTACATCACATTTTGGTTAATGGCCGTGTAGACTAGTGACGCACAGTTACAAGTTTTTATAAAGCGTTAACAAGTTCCGTAGCGCTGTACAATAGAAGGCAGAGTAACAAATATACATACAGGTTACACACACAAAACAGTAGGAGAAAGAACTCTGCTCAAGAGCTTACAATCTAAGAGGAGAGGGGTGATACTAGGTGAGGGTAAATAGGAGACCTGAAGTAGCGGGTGCTTGTGGGCTGTGTGGGAAGCTTGAGTAAAATGAACAGCAGGGGATTAGGGAGTGAGCCAATCGTTTTTATAGACTTCTTAAAGGACTGGAGAGATGGGGAGAGTGATGTTGCAGGGGAGGGAGTACCATAGAAAGGGGGCAGCTCGGGAGAAGTCTTGAAGGCGGGAGTTTGGGGTGCGGGTACGTGAAGCTGAGATCATTGGCCGAGCGAAGTGGTGGGGACGGGATGTACCTATTAATAAGGGAGATGTAGGCAGTGGCGCAGTTATGGAGAGCTTTGTAGTAAGCCATGTCTGATGTGGTTTGAAGAATTCAAGGAATGTCAGCACCCGCAAAAACAAGGTCACCCCCACCAAGAGGCTGTAACACTTCATACACTTGAATCTAAATGGGTTCCTGCAGCTTGTCTCACAAAACACATAGGACCAGATTATAGGATCTATTCATTGAAGCCTTTCAAACCTAGCCGTGTGTGAAGAATCAGAACTTTTTTTGCCATGTACATGTCCACCTGTGATCGTTATTTCGGGTCCTTTACAGAATGATATAGAATATGTGGGGACGGAATTATTTTGCAAAATAATTATTATATAAATATATATTTCAATAAAAGGATAAAAATCTGTCCTTTACAAACTGACATGATTGGGGGGGGGGGGTGCACTTTAACTCCTGTTGAATATATTTACATAAGTTTTCTTGCAAACAAAATGAAGATTATTAAAATTCACAGTATTGAATATAATTTGTACACATAGTAAGGGGTTACGGTTTTCATTTTCAGCGTTTGAAATCTTTTGGACGCTTCAGCGAACGAACGTCCAGCCAATCAAATGGCTGGGAGGGAGGGAGGGAGGGAGACTGGTCCTGGCTCTGATGAAAGAAGCTCAGGTCAGCTCTAGCTGATCTAAGGGCCAAGACCATGCACTCAAAAGGTCAGCTTCCACCCCTTGAGGGGGGAGGGGGGAAAGAGAGCGGCAAGGGCACCTCTTCTCTCAAATTTAAATGTAAGGACACTGAGAACAAGTACCTCTCAGGTGTTCTTCTGCCCTGGTGAACCATAAAACAAGATCCCATTGAGGGTTTGGGATACTCCGCATGGGTCCTGGGGACCCAGGAGAGACTAAGCTAGGCTGCAGCCTATCTGCAAAGCCACAAATAGGAGTCCAGCCTCCTCATAGATAAGCCATTGTTGGAGTGTTCGCCCCTGAATGCTGGCAGGGACCAGCGTTAGGGTAAAGAAATTAGCGGCATTGTCATTATCTTTAGACAAATAGTCGACACCGTAATATGTATACCAGCAAACCAAATCTCCCGCAGCTGGAGGCCGTGCTGCAAGAACAATTCAGAGGTAGAAAAGTGGATCAAAGAAACTTTTTCTAAATACTGAAAAACGGTTACAATGCTCTTTGGAACAGCACCTAAACTACACAAATTGCAAACACCCCATCTATGTGTGGGGACAAAATCAAATGGCATGCTGACCACAGTCACTTCTCTCAAATATCTAGGTATGTTGTTAGACCCAAATAGTACATTGTATAACTCATTCTGCCGCTTTGTGCTACAATGTAACTACATGACCCACCACTGACATGTTAAAAGAGCTAAACTGGCCATCGCTGGAATCTAGACGCACTCTACACCTTTCCAACCTGGTGTTTAAGAGCTTTTTTGGGAAGCTGCCACCCTACCTGAATAGACTGCTTCCCCGGCAGTTCCTTCATCCTATAACCTCAGATCCAGGACCAGCACCTTACTTGCAATACCACAATACAAAAAGAAAGTGGCTCAATCCTCATTTTCCTACAGGGCACCGCAATTATGGAATAACCTCCCAGACGCCATCAAATCTTCCCCCAGTCTAAAGTCCCTTAAGAGCTCCCTATTAACGTACCTCAATACAGAATGCACCTGTAAACATATAACATAGTGACTATATACAGAATGCACCTGTAAACGTGTAACAGTGACTATTTCCTACATATTTATTTCGGTGTTAATCTGTTCTATTTTTAATGTGTTGCATTTTATTACTTTGTATTTCTGTACCTAAAAGTAACAATTCAATGTTCTTGAACCCAGGACATACTGGGAAACAAGAGAAATCTCAATGTATCCTTTCTGGTAAAATACTTTGGCTTATATTACAAAGTTGGTGCTAACTTAACCAGAGCTGTTAATTTAAGAGCTCCATAGGCTATAATGGCTCTGGTAAGTTTACAACAGCTCTAGTTAAGTTAGCACCAACTATGTAATACGGCCCTTTATGTATAAATGATCCTGTGCAAGAGTAGAAAGTCAGTGGAGTTTAACCTTTGTTGATGCTGAGCAACTAAACTAAAACATTTAAAAGCCACATGCTAATTTAAGGGAAAAATCCTAGCTAACAAGAAAAGGAACAAAACCGTTCCTTTATGTCCCGGGTACATGGGAAGGTTTTTATTTAGCCAATTAAAATGGGTGTCATTGTGTGGTTGGAGTCCAGCCAGGGCATTCATCCTCAGAGAATGAAGGCATTGTCACAGAGCAGGGGGTGAGAGGGGAGTAAACACCGCCTACACCATCAGGCAAACGCACAGCTTCATATGATCCATCTGTGCATAGATTTTACTTTAATAAAAGCGGTATTCTGCGTTTCACTACCCATATACACAATGACATACTGGATTGGGAACATCTAGATTAAAATGTGTAGGGCAGGGGATACCCTACTCTGCGCCCAGATGTTGGCCTACATTTCCCAGAAATCTCTGAAAACAATAGATGGCGAGAGAATCGAGTGAGTGATAGCTCAGAAACCGGGGGTGGGGGCTGGAGTTTCACAGGACATCTCTGGACTTTTACAATTCTGGATTGTATCCCTCTGGAAAGAAAGATTACGTCACTGATTAATTCTGCATTATTAAGGTTGAAAGACCCAGGGGTAAGAGACGTGTGACCCTTGAGACGTGAACACTCCTACAAAGGTCTCTGCGTAAATAACAGACTTGCACTTGTTTGCAACAACACATACCCTCGGTAATAGAGCCTGAGTGTGTATGTGTAAATGCATGAGGAAACAAGTGCATCTTGAACACATGGATTTCACCAAATCTGCAGCAGCATGGGCTTTGGTGAAGAGCTCCAAGGCCGGAGTGAGACGAGCGTTTTTAAGAGCGGAAGGAACGTCCGGGAGAGTGGACGTTCCTTCCATTCCGACACTCACCTCGCTGAGTGCAGTTAGTGCGCTCAGCGCTGCAAGGCTCGATTCTCCTATGGAGGATCGTGCTGTGCAGCCCCGAACGCGCGACGTAACGCTTCGACGTGGAGGCATTCAAAACGTCCACAGCACACACAATTCTGGTGCATGCTACAGCAAGTGGCCAGCCCCATCAAAGCGTCAATGCTGCGCCTGACATGCAGTGCGCTCGTCTGACCCTGGCATTAAGGTCATAATGTGAGTCCTGTATGTGATGCCCTTCCTTATGGCTCTGAAAATGCCCTGTCGCTCAAGCATCCTTTTTCTTCCCATGGTGACCTTGTTCTATTGACAGAAAGCTGCCTATGTTCACCCATTCAGCACAGATGAATAGAATTGCTCTGCGGGCTGAAGTTTAAATGGACAAGTGAACGCGCATACTGAATGCACTGTGCGAATGGCTCGCTGTTTCTTAATGCTCCAATCTGATTTTATAGCAATAAACCAAGCCCAGAGCTGCCAAGACAAGTTGTAGTTGTCAGATAAATCAGGAGTATTACTCCACCTTCTATGATTAGAGGACGACGACACGCACGTTATATATTACAAATTATATAAATTGTTAGTTTTTTTTTTATATAGACACACGTGTAGCTGTGCCAGGGCTCCCCGCAGTTCACTCCCATCAATACATTCCTATCGAGCACAGTTTAGACGCTTGGGCTTTATTATTCTGCTCCTGACAGATGACACGTCCGGATTATCACATTTTAAAAAGGTATTTGCCTGGCTCTTGTTATGGAGGATTGAAATTCCCGCAGGGGCATTGTGATTAACTTAACAGGAACGATTGACAGGAGAGGTTTACAGGTCCCGCAGCCGCCTGAATCACAAACTGAACGAGCAGCAACATGAAGAGAGGTGAAAAATGTTCTGCGCAGAGAACTCACTTACCAGGAACACACTGAGTCATGATGGCAAATCCAATCCATGATCCAACCTGAAACAGGGAGAAAGTGTGACTTGGCTGGCCATGTGTCTGCCAACAAATACAAAAATATTGCATCTCCTATACCGGCTCTATGGAAAATCCAAAGATTTTACCTCGTATGTATAATTCGGGCAGGACACCAGCAGGAAGATCCAGGTGAATGGATTACGCGTTGGGAAAGGTATTTTGCGAGTTTTAGAGCCTGAGGGGGAACAGAAAAATACAGAAAAAAAAAAAAAAAGGATTACAGTGCAATGCAAGTCATGATACAGAAATCCCAATGCACTCGTGTACAAACAGCACGACAGGGACCAGTGCCTCCATATAGTGATTGAATGGTCCCCAAGAACAATCCTTTAGGGGAAAAAAAAAAAAAAAAAAAAAGGGCATCTAATTCCTTGCCCTTCACAACGAGAGGCATTGCAGAATGGAGATACCACTCAATGTCCCAACCAAGCCTACGATCTGCCATATCTAAAGTCCTATAAGCTTCCGGATAATGCAAGATGGATCAGACTTTTAAAGCCTAAAGGGTTTTGCTCATGTAAGGTACAGTTTGAGCACCCCATGACCAGAATGCTTAGAACCCAGAGTGTTCTGGATTTCAGGAGAATCCAATGTCAGAGGGGAAAAAAGAATGCAGCATCGGAGCCACAATCACCCTCTTGCTGCAACAGCAGCATGTATACCAGCTGGGAGATGCAGAGCAATGCTTTGAGGGATATGCTGCAGAGAGCCAGCACGCCACACACAGGGGCTGTAGAGAGCCAGCACATCCCTGCGCAACATGTCACACGCAGGGGGTTGCAGAGACCCAGCACATCCCTGCACAACATGTCACATGCAGGGAATGCAGAGAGCCAGCATATCTCTGCAGCATGTCACTCAAGGGTTGCAGAGCCAATAGATCTCTGTGCAGCATGCCACACACAGGGACTGCACACCCTCCCAACGTGCTCCTTGCGGTGTTGCAGCCATCAGAGAAGCTCCAGCATGCAACAGGACCTGTCCTGAGCATCAGGGAGGAAAGTATGAAATTTGGCACGGCTCCCAAAAGTCTGGATTTCAGAATTCCAGATTGGGGGGGGGGGAGAGGGCCCACCTGTGCAATAGAAGCATTTTAACAATTAAAACTAATGTAAGTAAATGCAATTTGGTACTCTGTCCTCAAGGAATCAATCCCATTTCACAGTGGCGAGAGTGTGTGCGGTCTCAGAAAGGAACAGGGTTGAACTCAGGTTACACAGTCATAATGAGAGGATATGACCAGAAAGGGGGGGGGGGGGGAGCGAAAGAGTAGCAGATACAATTCTTCAACCATCAAGGGTAGAAAAAAATAAAGTGGCATTTTGAAAAGAATCGTGCAGTATGGTAGCATATAGGATACATTCAGGGAACAATTCAACACCTAAAAGAATGTCTCTTTAGAAACGTCATGGAACAACAAATCCCATTCATCTTCCACTTTTAGCATTACTCAAAAAAATTACCTTCTGCTTAAACATTAAAGCTTTGTTTCATACACATTTGTTCTAATCCACGCCGTGTACACCCCCAGGCATTCCCCGTTCTTTGATGAACTGATTTTTGCTCCATCACGACAAGGTCCTGGTTAATTTCTCGCACTTAAAGACTCAGCTTTTCCGAGTTATGACAATTAATGAACTTACCAGCTGGCCGCAGGTTCCTCAGTGCGATATGTATGGAGAAATTACCCAGCTGGCAAAACTAAAAGGAAAAAAAAAAAAAAAAAGACACGCGTTACAGCATAAACACACAAAGCATTTACACAATTGCACAAGACACTGGGCAGGCAGAGCGACTTTGGCAATGCAATACAAACAGCAAACGCCACTGAGCTCAAGTCAGGTGTGTTTTCGACCTATTCAGTCCACTAAACACGCTACAGAGGATGAACTGAGTGGTGGGAGGTTTTCTTTATACAGATTTCTACATTGTTGAAATAAAGCCTTAAACTTCGTGAAGACACTGGTGGTGTGGCGCCATCTCTTACCAGAAAAATAATGACTGCGATCCTCACTTGTTTCTCTCCAAACACTGCGGGAGAAAAAAAATGTAAAAATGTATGAAGCGTCCAGATATCACATGGAACAGACACGAAATTAATAAAATAATTTACACACACAAGAGCAATAGCGAAAGCGGACGATGCTCCAACGATTTTACAATCTGGCATTAGAAGCAGCTTTGCTGTGCCAAGAATGGAACAACCAGGTAACCGTATAAAAAGGCTTCGAAAAAAACATTAAGTGTTTGGACCAAAATCGCCTAAAGGCATTTTGTTTACCCGGGTGACAGAGCAAGCGGAGCTTTAACAGCAGATACTAGGTTGAGATATCAGATACGAACCTAATGCCTTGAAAAGAGTATGCAAGTCTAATTCCGGATCCAAATCTAACCAAAACAGGAAATTGCTGTGTAACAGATCTCAGCACCCAAACTGGATCACATCTACTAATGCCACTCCCTTGCAAGACATCCATTTTTCCACCAGCAATCTTTCACGCCTTCTCCAACCCTTAGCTGAAGCTTGCAGACAGGTAAAATGAAGGAGTGGCGATAGCTTTCCCCAGACAAGAGGCAGCACTCGATACTGGGGTAAAACAGACTTTAATGAAACAGGAGTCAAATATATACAGTGCAAGGAGGAATCTGGAGAATGCAAGATGACACGCTGGTGCCCCCCTCCTCTGGTGATCCATAACCTAAATTTAATTGTTTAAACCTGAAACCATATGCTGTGATTACATGGCACCCTGAGTATCACTGTCAGAATATAGAAAATGTCGGCAGATAAGAACCTTTTCGGCACATCTAGTCTGTCCAATTACATGAATACTTTACCTGGATTTATCTTTTGTTTAGGATCACCTTATGCCTATCCCATGCTTGCTTAAATTCAATTACTGTTTTGGCCTCTACCACTTCTACTGGAAGACTGTTCCATGTATCCACCACCCTCTCAGTAAAATAATGCTTTCTGATGTTACTTTTAAACCTTTGCCCCTCTAATCTAAGACTATGTCCTCTTGTTTTGCTACTTTGTTTCCTTTTAAATATACTCCCTTCCTCTACCTTGTGGATTCCCTTTACGTATTTAAATGCTTCTATCATATCTCCTCTGTCTCGTCTTTTTTCCAAGCTGTACATATTAAGATCATTAAGCCTTTCCTGGTAACTTTTCTCCTGTTTGATAATTGGTAATAGAAAGAACAAGCATACAACAGTCTGATATAGCAGCAATGTTTCACAAACAAAGACCACTCAAACCTGTCACAGATGTAACACATTCAATTACGAGGGGGTTGGAAAGGGCTATTAGGGACACACACAGTAAATGATATTAGTAATAAAACAGACACCCTGTACCCTTATATGTACACGGTGTCATTGACTTAGGGCAACAATGACATAGCAAACACACCAGAGCTTACACCTCCAAAAAGCAACCTTGGATCCAGGTACTGAGTTCAAAGGGACTACCGTCTCAGGCTATACTGGAGGTAGGAACATCCTTTTTGGGTGTTCACCCCCCACACACACAGAAACAGTCACCTCTGATCTGTGAATATGCTTGATAAAAGCCTGAAGGGGGCTTTAACATTGTTGCTCTTTTGGCTCCAACTCAAAAAAAAAAAAAGACATGTTCTTGGACCACTCGAGTGCTGGCTGATTCTATTCCTGTAGGTCACCGAAGGATTGTAAACCGCAGCAGTGTGCACTGTGTAGTGGATCCTCCCCTAATTTTTGGGAGTGCTGTTTTGTATTCAGTTTTGAACTTCCACTTTGTCTTTTATTTAGTACCCCAGTTTCCACCATGCATCTTTCCCTTTTCTTTGAAGGATACATATTAACCCCCACTTTTCCCATGTGTGATACTATTTTGCCCCATCAATGAATATACAGATTGGGAACCAGTTATCTGCAATTCTAACATCATGAAGACTCTGAAATCTTAAAGCCTTACAACTGGAAGTTAAACTTGCCTCCCCGATGCCCCAGATGGATCCTGCTTATAGGAAACGCGGTGCCGATCCCTGAAGAACAGTGCAGAACACGATGGGAGACTCTGCAGCTCCAGAGTATGGCAGGCTACACAGAGACACTCCCTTAACAAACCAAGTTTGTATTTTTTGACTACACAGAGACACACCAACTCTGTGCAGCAGCTCTCTGGGAAAAAGACAAACAGCTGTCCCAGCGTGTGGACATGCTGCTGCGCAATCAAGAAGGAGATCATGGCTCCCTTGACTTCAAATTCTCCCGTATCTAGAAATCTGGACGATTCCGGAATGCTCTGAGACTCAAGAATTCCAAATAAAAGGCTATTCAACCCATATGATCACCTTGTAGGATTGGCACGTAATTTGAAAGTGAGCATATAGCTGGACAATTACAAACAATTCTACGTTGTGAGAACTAGGTTATATTCAAAACCTACAAGGATATTTATTAGCCGTTTCTCCTTCCACTCCCAAACGCCCTCCTGTAGCACTTGCCATTTCCAGCATCCGGCTCAGTTTTCTCTTCGTGTCCCCTCACTCTCCATTACAAAACTTTATAAACTATACAGAAAGGTACATAAAAAACAGGAAATACTCACTCGGCGGGGTATAGAGAGGATGGTTTATGTAATATGCCATCCAAGCAGCAAATCCCCAGTAATACATACAGTTCTGGAGAAAGAAAATAACCACACATTAAATCCAGGTGAATATGAACACGCCACAATATTTGACCTTCATGCCGATTAACAAGTTCCATCCCACTAAAGCTGGGATCTCAAACTCTGCCTAAACCCCAATGTTTATGAACTACAACCCCCATGAAGCCCGGCCATCTATTGCATTCAAAGAATTCAGGGTTATTTAAAGCGAATCGAAAAGTCACAGCACTGTTAGGGGACTTTTTGTTCACTTCAACTCGGCAATCCTATTTCGGCAACCCTGCGGTGGTATTCAGCAAGCACCACAGGGTCCCCGAAGCGCAAGGAAAACCCGCAGCCAACCCACCGAACACTCACTAAAACCCGTAAAACAGCTGGATTAACCCCACCGAACACACCAGAGAAACCCGAGCAGCCGCCGATCAGAGCAGCCGCCAGGAAAATCCGACACCGCAGACGAATGGAGTGGGGGGGGGGGGAAACAGAAAAAAAAAACAGTACACTTGAATGTTTGAAAAGTGAAACGCTGTTCGCAAAGAAACTACTGAGAGAAAATGTCTGAAATTTAGATATAAGATCCAATGAATGATAATAAAAAGGGCTGTTACAGAAAAAAGATTTATGAAAAGAAAAACAAATTCGCAAGAAAATCCCCAAAAATGCATAAAAGATCCAAAAAAAAATTGTTTTACTGCAGAATATTATAGTCAACAGTTTATTAGATATTGAATTAAAACGGGAATATTTTTAACATTGAAGCCTCTGGTATTCGCCTGAATAAACCTGCCGAATGAAACCACTGAACAGCAGGGCAATTCGGCAACTTTTCCCTGCTGGTTTTTGTTCTCTGAATAGCCGAAGCATTGCTTCTCTATGGGGATTTCACTGCCCTCGAACAGGCACCGTATGTGCAGGCAATTCGCCAACATTTGGCGAACTGCCTGCTCTCTGAATAGCTGAATGGCCAGGAAAAGTAACCGTACCCTGAATGTCACTGTTTGGTTACCTTTCAGCCAGAATTCGGATCTCTTTGAATAACCCTGTATGTGTTTTAGGCCATCAACATCTGGGGACCGGAGTTTGAAGCCTGTCTTATTATTTAGGGGGGGGGGGGGGGTTTTGTTCGCACATTTGTTTTACCCATTTTCATCACATTAATGAACATACTGGGATGCACATTGGAGGCCCATATCACAATCACACTAAAACGGAGATGCCAAAGAGAAAAACCTGCAGGTTTCTCCTTAGCGTCCCCGTTTTAGTGTGATATTACGCTACGCTTATAACACGGTTACATGCTTATAACATGGCGCTAAACCTTGGGATGCTTGCGGCTGCGCTAAGTGCCACCGTGAGCATCCCCCTCAATGGAGTCCATAGGACTCCATTGAGATGGACGCTGCCGGTCACATGACCTGCAGGATCTCGCCTCGCGAGGTCAGCGTAATGATCTACAGAGGGAGACTGGGGGATTTCCCCCCCCCCCAGTCTCTCTGCATAAGTGATGCTAAAGGAGGGGCTGCCTGTCCCCCCTGGACATGGTCTTATGGCAGTTTAAAGCTACTGATGCAGCTGAAAACCTTTGTGCTCATTGGAATATCAGAGGTTGCCATGATCTGACATTTCTGTCTTTGACTGCACAAAAGGAATTTTTATGCAGAAACCTGAACCAACACTCCAAGAAACCCACAGCTGTGCCAATAAAATCCTGTAAAGCAGGCTTTTAACCCCTTAAATCTGAAACCACACTTGTGCTTGCTCTCACATATTTTTATAAGTCCACATCTAAACCTAAGTAATTTTTGTTTTCCAATTTTCATTTCATGGGCCTAAAAGGGTTAAGGATGAAGCCGAGCAACGCCATAAAAAGCTACCGAATCGTCATGATGGGCAGAGCTAATTGTGGACGTTGCAAAAGTTGTATGATTTGAATGTGAGTAATGCATCGCAAAAACAGGGGACGCTTGGAATGACCCTTCATCCATGCCTGGTCATAAAAGACGCAGTGTGGCATTTTCAGCATAGGGATATGCTAACCCCTCACAATAATAATTCAGGTTACTGGATGTCACTTCTGCCAGCGCACTAACCTTAAAGATGTTCCGGAACGGCATTGTACCGTGAGAAAAACGATGGACGAACAAGGTTTCCAGCAGACGTTTAACATAATGAAATGAGTGACATATACAGGCCAGGCTGCAAGAAAATAACCACTGTGTTAGTAGAACAACAGATAAGAGATGCAAAACACATCAAGGTTGATCAGGTAACTACACTGATCGTTTACAGCACCAAATAAGCATTCATGATTTCACCGAAACGTTGGGTACCTCATTTTCTGCTCGTTTGGTGTTTAATTTAAAACCCCTGCATAATTGTCGCTTTTGGTACTTCTATTGATTTTTGGGAGATTGATAGATCTCTCAGTCAGGTTTAAAAATATTGGGACATCGACACAATTCTAACATCTTTGGCTCTATACACCACCACAATGGAGTTGGAATGAAACAAACACAATGTGCTTTAACTGCAGACTATCAGCTTTAATTTGAGGGTATGTACATCCAACTCAGGTGAACGGTGTAGGACTTACAGCAGTTTGCAGATGTGCCTCCCACTTGTTAAAGGACCAAAGGTAATAGGACAATTGGCTTCTCAGCTGTTCCATGGCCAGGTGTGTGATATTCCCTCATTAGCCAAATTACAATGTGCAGATAAAAGGCCCAGAGTTCATTTCAAATGTGCTATTTGCATTTGGAATCTGTTGCTGTCCACTCTCAAGATGAGATCCAAAGAGCTGTCACTATCAGTGAAGCAAGCCATCATTAGGCTGAAGAAACAAAACAAACCCATCAGAGAGATAGCAAGAACATTAGGCGTGGCCAAAACAACTGTTTGGAACATTCTCAAAAAGGAATGCACCTGTGAGCTCAGCAACACCAAAAGATGCGGGAGACCACGGAAAACAACTGTGGTGGATGACCGAAGAATTCTTTCCCTGGTGAAGAAAACACCCCTCACAACAGTTGGCCAGATCAAGAACACTCTCCAGGAGGTAGGTGTATGTGTGTCAAAGTCAACAATCAAGAGAAGACTTCACCAGAGTGAATACAGAGGGTTCACCACAAGATGTAAACCATTGGTGAGCCTCAAAAACAGGAAGGCCAGATTAGAGTTTGCCAAACACCTAAGGCTGGGGGTCAGACGAATGCAGTGCGAACGCACTTTATCATGGCCGTAGTAGCAGCAAATGACGCCCAATGACAGGCAATATATGAAGTACCGCCGCGTGAAAGTTCGGCCGGGCAACGCAAGCAGCAAACAACGCATTTTTTTCAAGAACGTGAAACCGCTAGTACTGACGTACAGAGTGCGCTGCGTCGGCATAGCAGCATGTGTGCGTGATTAGGAGACGTCAGACGCTGCTAATGGCCAGCCTACATAACGTCCAGATGCAAAAAGTGTTTTATTGATCCGTACAAAATCACGGACGAAAATGCGCATTGTATGACCGCTATCGCATTCCGTGAAAAAATACAGCCATTCGTTCGAACACACTTTTTCCACGGAGAACGCAAAAAATGCATTCGTCTGACCCTAGCCTTACAAAGCCTTCACAGTTCTGGACTAAGATCCTATGGACAGATGAGACCAAGATCAATTTGTACCAGAGTGATGGGAAGGGGAGTATGGAGAAGGAAAGGAACTGCTCATGATCCCAAGCATACCACCTCATCAGTGAAGCGTGGTGGTAGTGTCATGGCGTGGGCATGTATGGCTGCCAATGGAACTGGTTCTCTTGTATTTATTGATGATGTGACTGCTGACAAAAGCAGCAGGATGAATTCTGAAGTGTTTCGGGCAATATTATCTGCTCACATTCAGCCAAATGCTGCAGAACTCATTGGACGGCGCTTCACAGTGCAGATGGGCAATGACCCAAAGCATACTGCAGAAGCAACCAAAGAGTTTTTGAAGGGACAGAAGTGGAATGTTATGCAATGGCCAAGTCAATCACCTGACCTGAATCCCATTGAGCATGCATTTCACTTGCTGAAGACAAAACTGAAGGGAAAATGCCCTAAGAACAAGCAGGAACTGAAGACCGTTGCAGTAGAGGCCTGGCAGAGCATCACCAGGGATGAAACCCAGCGTCTGGTGAGGTCTATGCGTTCCAGACTTCAGGCTGTGATTGACTGCAAAGGATTTGCAACCAAGTATTAAGAAGGGAAAGTTTGATTTATGATTATTATTCTGTCCCATTACCTTTGGTCCCTTAACAAGTGGGAGGCACATCTGCAAACTGCTGTAAGTCCTACACCGTTCACCCGAGTTGGATGTACATACCCTCAAATTAAAGCTGACAGTCTGCAGTTAAAGCACATTGTGTTTGTTTTATTCCAACTTCATTGTGGTGGTGTATAGAGCCAAAGATGTTAGAATTGTGTTGATGTCCCAATATTTCTGGACCTGACTGTATATTCTTGCCATATTGACAGTATGATTGCCCCATCACCACCCAGCTTTCAGTGTGCCAGATATTTTTTGGCTTGATGCAGCACCAGGGTGCGACTTAATGTCGACGCAGGATACAACACGTCAAAAGAGTTGCATTTTAAAAAGGTTTCCGTCAAAATGTTACTTTAGCGTCAGTAAAACTAGGCTAGCAAGCAAATATTAATACCTGATGTCCTAAACAGGACATTTTTCGATAAGTTCTCCAGTGTCCATGAGGTGGCGTCATAAAGATGGTAAGACCACATTGATGGAAATTAGTCCACATAATGCAGGCCTTCAGATACAGGCAGGTTAATCGGGTTCAAAAGGTATAGTGAAGGAAGGTCTTGTTTTGGCATTCACCAGTATATATAGGTCAGGGATAGTTAGTGACACTGCATTCAGAGCATCAGAAAGCTGGCTGAGACCCATAGAATGGATAGCAGACACATGCTGGGTCACTGGTAACTAGTTCAATGAATTGCACGCTGTATAAAAGAGCAGATACAAAATACCCAAACATGACAACATAAAATACTCACTGAACTACAGAATGTCGACTCGTGATGAAGTCGTATTTGGGGCCATAAATAAAAGGGACACGGAAATAAAAGAGAAGGTAAATGATAAGCGGTCCTGCATACTCTGTTAGAAACACCTGCAGAGGGGAAAGAAAAAAAAAAAAAGGATCAACAAAATTCAGAGCAAGTTTACAAGAATTTTTACAAATAATTAGTAATGAAACCCAATGTTACGGCAACAGGTCTTTGTGTTGGTTCTGATTAACTTCAAATCCCATTTCTCTGCGCACCCATTATCAAGTGTGAAGTGTGACAGATTCCAGGTACCCACCCACAGCTCACGCCCTCTGGGTAAAACCACTAAATGACTATCACTAGAGACGTCAGAAACTGTACAAAATAGATGACGCCTACAAAATACACAAACTTTAAAAATCAAAAAAACTGACAAAAAGGACCAGACACTCCAACGCTGAGCATTTAATGTGGAGGAATGCAGCACGTCAGCTATCACGGCAACCTTTGGTAAGCTTGATAAAAGACGGTGCCGAGAGCCCAAACATTGTCTTCCCAACATTAAATGACCTGCATTGGAGAGCCTGGTCCCATTGCCATGGACTGAATGCATCGCTATTCATTTACAGATTGTATCGCGTGACTATCTACTCCAGATCCTTTACTTAGCTTTACAGACCAAAAAAAAAAAAAATTCTTAAACCAGGGCTTTCAAACTCTGGCCGTCCATAGGTTTATTGCCTACAATTCCCAGAATTCTTTGAATGCAATAGTTGGCCAGGGAATCATGGGCATTGTAGTTCAGAAACATCTATGGGACCAGAGTTTGACAGCCCTGCGTCAGACCTTCCTAAGAATACAAAGTAAATAAAAAGTTTACATAACCCTGGGTATATGTCATTAGAATTTCTCTAGTGTTTTTAGTATGAGCGGTGACAGCAATCTGACAATTTGTTTGTATATCAGTAAGTTGTGCATAAATACTCACAGTCACCCAGCTGATCTGTGCACCCAGGTCTCGGAAGTAGAGGGTGGCTGTTGTCCCCACGGGCAGATTCTGCAGAATATCCTCATCCTTCAGTGATCGACCCTCTGTCACATAAAGCAACGGGTTACACACAAAATAAGGGGATCATACAACAGACTGTATATATACAGTCTGGGTCAGCAACTTTGGCCCTCAGATTTCTTGACACAAGATTTCCCATGATGCTAGTGCACTCATTAGCTTGTTCAGCCTTGCGGGAAATGTAGCAGACCCCCTTCTGTAGATTGTGAGCCCGTCTGGGCAGCGACCCCCTACAATTTGTAGTTTTATTTCCACGTGTCTATTGTAAAGCGCTGCAGAAAAAGTTGATGCTATACAAATAACACTAATATATAAGCAGAGGTGCAACTCGAATTACAGTGCGATTGTTCGAGTAACTGAATCAATGGTACAGACTGAGCGCCCACAGCCTGGAAATTGAATCAGGGCGGCATAGACAGACCTACAAGTCCAGGGAGAATAGACTGTGCCAGCATTGTGACCAGGAGGCCCTGAAAGATGAGGTCCACTTCCTCCTACAGTGCCCCAAGTACTCAGCACTGAGGGAAACTCACTTCCAGAGACTCTCCGCTCTCATCCCGGACTTCACCTCTATAGAAGAGACGAGGAAACTCCACATCATACTGGGAGAAGAGGAGCCGGCGGTGACAATATCTGCCCAATACGTCGCAGAATGTCACAGACTGAGAGGAACATGAGAGATCCTGGACTTATAAATCCCCAACACGGACTCGCCCCCATCCCCCTTCACATTATCCCTTACCCCTGATAATGTCCATGGACTTGCCCATTCCCCCCCATATATATGTCCCACTACCCCCCTCCTCCCCATATGCTTTGGCAATGCTAAAATGTATTTGGTCCTGCCAATAAAGCTTATTTTGATTTGATTTGAGTAGACAAGCGAGAGCAGGATCGAATGCCACAGGATTAGGCTTTTAGCCAGAATTAGCTCAAAATGCCACAGTTTATAAGCGGCCGCGTACGTGCCAAGGCGACCAGTTCCCCTGCCAGGCAGCCAATTGGGGCTGCATTTGCACTCATGTTGGGGCTTTAAAAGCTCTGATTTTAACCGTTTAAATGGTTTTAATGGCACTCAGTCATTTTCCCCTTGGGTCCTCTTGAGAATTAAGTCAGAGCCGAGGTGATCAGGAGAAACAGCACTCTGTGGTACCTGGGTGTGTAGTCCAAGGGCTCCTCTAATTACCAGAAACCGCGGCTGACACGTAACACCAGTTATTAAAAAGGAGTTACGTTTCATTCTATTAGATAGCGGACATCAGACATTTTACCCGTGCAGGTAGGCTTGTCACCGACCCAGGGATGAAAGGTTATCATGGTCAACATTTGGTGGAACAGAACTTCACACCTTAGAATTCCGGGTGTGACAATGTGCCCACAATTTTGAGTGGGCTGTTGAGGAAGGCTATAGGAGGTCCCGGACCTGGTGTCATAGTCAAACATAACTTGCAGATCTCAGATGATGTTTTGGAAGTGTTAATAGCAACAAAATTGCTGGTTTTAACAGTTTAGGAAAAAGCATTCTGCGCATGTGGAAAGTGTGCAATATAAAGTTAGTACAGGGCTCCAAATTTCCACTCGCCCTCTCGCCTAGGGAGGATGACAACTTCATACTTGAAAATTAGAGAAATTGCAATGCATCTTTCAAGGTAAAATACCTTGCAAATAAATAACTTAAACAGAGCTAGTGGAAATTTGGCCCTTTGCAACAGTGGAATTTGACACTTGGGTTCAGAAAGGACACATCACTCAGGAGTTAAAATATTGAACACTCGTTAATAATCTACCTGCAGCGACAGCATTAAATATGGCAACATGTTGCAGAAGCTTTAGTTTGCATGCACGTCATCTGAGTGGTTGCTTCAACACTTTATACCAATGGGGGGGGGGGGGGACACACGTCCTACGACACATTGCTCTTCTTGTGAAGCTACTTACTGGGATCGAGGCGCAAGGATTGCCGGGCAGGATACCACTCAGGATCTAGGAACCAAAGATAAAGGGAATGGGAGAGAATAAGTATCTTTAAAAATAGATTTACATATGTATTATTGCATGAACAAGGGAAAGAGCACCGAGTGCATAGAATATAAAATTATAAATCTTTAATAACTTTCACAGACTTCAAAAAACACCAGGAAATTACAATTAAAACGTTTGTGTCAAAGTCATTTGTAAGGTCATCCCTTACTCGCGTATTACACATAGTGGGGGATGAGGTTAAATTTCCAAACAGCGGCAAAACCTTGAATGGAGACAGACAATTGAAGGATATTGCAGAAAAAAGAATACAGGGATGGAAAGATGGAACGTGCTTTTGTAGAGTAAGGAATGTACAGACAGTTATCCTACGAGCAGGGCCGTCTGTTCCTTAGGTTTATTATGTCACTTGTTCGTGCTTCCCCATTGTAAAGCGCTACAGAATTTGTTGGCACTGTATAAGTACTTGTAACTTTATCTGTACTTCGGAATGACAGGACCATTTTAATTGTAATTTCACTGTGTTGTCTTGTGTATAGGGCTGAAACAACTAGTCAATAATGAGAATAGGTGACAACTATTCTCATTATCAACTACTGTTTGCTATAGACAGGCCGATTAAAATGCATCTCTCTGGTTGGAGGGATACATCCAAGACGTCAGCCACCTCCGGGAGCAGTACGCGTTCCTGTGCCGGATCATGGACCAGCGACTAAGGGGTTAAAGAGGAGCATCTCTGGAAATGTCACACTGACCTTTTGCGGAGATGCCTCTCACTTTCTTTAACTTGTTCCAATCGGGAGGGAGAGGGGTCTGTCCCCCTTCCCCCACATTTTCAAGCACTCTCCCGGCTCTGTAAGGGGGCACCTGAAATTGACATCGCTCACCGGTGCGATGACATCGTTACCAAGGGATCGGTCATACGTATCCTCTAGGAAGTCAGACCGCCCTGGGACTCTGCAGGGACAGGGGAGACTCCTGACTGCTCTGAACAGAGACCCATGACTTGTGGGGGGACGTCCTGTGCATGCAACATGCAGAGCAGACGACGTCCGCCACACGTCATCCTCACCGTAATGAAAAGTTCAAACTTGCAGACAGAATACATGGAGAGCTCTGGGATCTCTCACTGCTGCACAGGGATAGGTTTCAGGGGGTTATAATGACTCAAAATCTCTGTACAGTACAGATACAAGGAGTTACTGTAATTTCCACAGACATTTTTATAATCTATTTTTATTTTATTTTTTTAAACTGCATTATTAATCCTCTCACTATGATCACTTAAAGCCCCATACATGGGAGATCTGACCATTTTTATTATTTTTCCTCTTTTCACATTTACTGTATCAGACAGTGTTTTTTCTGACTGTATGCCGATAATGCAGACCCTGTGTGAAATAGTGCAAAATAAGCAACATCAGCTACAGTTTAGAACCTTATTATCCAGCAATATATCTGTAAAAAATGTAATTTAAATAATTTGCACATTTTTAATTAATGTTTTTATTTCAACTATCTCAGAACAACAATCCTCATCAAAACTGATCTTTTAACATATTTTTAGGGTTTGGAATAAACGTTACTGTCCAGTAACAGCTTAAAAAGGTTAAACATTTAAGAAATTTCAATTCTATACCTCAAAGTCTCAATTAAATATATATAAAAAATATGAATAAACTTTATATGAACCAGCTTCCCTGACTTGTATGTAGTCAAAGCAAGCAGGGTTTACATGACTGAATGATGTAGGGTCTATGGGTCAATGTATAAGCGTGTAGACTTGACATCACCCGCTGACTGTCTGCCTGTCCTGTCAGCACACATCAACAGTGTAAACAAGCGAGGGACTCTGACTCAAGCATTCCATCAGGGTCGACCAGATTTCCTGTGTACATCATTGGAATATCTCTGCAGCATTATACAATATATATACGATCCAGGAGGGAACATGTTAACGTCTTTTACATGCTGACATTCTCTCGCCGAACGCTCACAGCAGCGACCGTTCTGAGAGACTGCAGCCAGGGATTGGGCCTGCGCATAGCATTAACCCATCACTCTGCAGCCAGGGATTGGGCCTGCGCATAGCATTAACCCATCACTCTGCAGTCGTTACGTTATGCACATCTAGCATAAGAAGCTCCAGAGAATTGTGCACTTTCGAAAAACGCGAGCTGGAGATAAGCAGTGTGCGCCAAAGTGAGTAAAAAGAGGTTTTACAAGAAAAAATACCCCCTCCCCCACGTAAAACAAGGGAAAGGGGAGGGGGTATTTATTATTTATTTATTTTTTAAATAGAGTGGTCCTATAAAATTAACCTAACACAGAACCGGACATCCACAGATACAGTGAATACTTACGGAATTTGGTGAACATAGTCTTAATATCTGCAACGGTTGCATTGGGCTCCACCTGAACACATGGGATAAAAGGGAGGGGGGAGAGTTGTGAGACAACACTTGTCAGATATACAGAAATCCATCATTCACCGCCACCATCCGATCAATGACATGAATCTGAATGCACAGATTTCTGCAAATTACATTCAGTGCTCACTCATTTGAAATATAATTTTTTGACTGCGCATAAGAAAGGGAAAATGAATTACACACACACACACACACCTTTAGGCTCACTTTAGTCTGCTAGGAGGGCGAGCAGTCAAATAGCAAAGTGCAGCATCGCCAATGCACAGGAACTGGCTTTACATTTTATAGTTTGTCGCTACCACTTCATTTTCCCATTAATGAATTAACAGTTCATTATACAATCCCATTCTGCATCGCTGCCATCTCACGGAGGGTGCAATATTAAAAAATAAAGCCCAAGAGGAAACAAGCACCCTCCACGTGTGACTACAACGCCCAGCAGCTCAAGCTCAGGAATGCAAAGGGTGCTGGGTGTCAAAGCGTGATGTACGGTTCTAACAGGTGGCTTCTCTCCAGGACCCCCCCCCCCTCATTTGTACAATTGGCCTTCGCCCCAGCGTGGTCTGTTCTTACCTTGTCTAGGAAGCAGAGCTTCTCCCGTGTCTTGGCGTCCAGGATCTCCACCTCAAAGTAAACGGTGGCACGTTTAGCTTTCTTGGCGGCTTTGGGGGCTGATCGCTTGGCGCTTGACTCTGCAGGGGCCTTGGCGGGCTGGCGCAATTCTGTAAGCACCGAGTTCATATCCATGGCTTCAGACACCGATTACGAGAGGTTATAGGTTTAGCTTATTTCCTTGTGACTGACACGGTGTTACCCCTCGAATGCAAGGCAGGCGCTACCTCTGCAAAAGACTCAAACTTTGCGTAGATCTGCCTCCCCCTCCGGTCACTGCGACAGCGCGCTGTTTCCTAATGGACTTGTTTTCTGGAGGCCTATTGCAGTATCAGCATTCTTCGTGCCGCTCGATCCTTCCCTGTCAACACCGTGTCCTCTCAGGAACCTGTCTCTGACAAGTGAATTACATCCCTTGCAGCCCTCACACAGAACAGGAGAACGCGCTTAGCCCCCACTTCTACCGAAAGTACCTCTATGCCCTCTCACACGACGCCAACGTCTGGCCACTTCACAAAACAGTCTCTCGTAGACTGCGTGACAAGCCTGTCTCGGCACTCTAATCTCAATCGTCCCCCAGGAGCCCAAGCCAACCTCTCCGTCACTGTCCGATATGCTTTCCCGGAGTCTCCCCCCCTCGGTGTGTCTTGCTCCCCAGATGTAATATGAAGAAGGTCTATATTTATCACTCACTAGTCTCTTTCACATCTGTCAGCTTACACTTCCCAAAAGAATCCCACCCACCAAGAAAATGGAGACCCAAGACCCCACACCAGGCATTCCTCCAGATCTGCTGAAACCGGCAAACGTGCCACCTACAGAGACCACCCCCTCCAACATCAAGAAGGACTGGAACCTCTGACTGCCCGTCACCCTGATCTGACCGGCAAGGTAGATTCCTTGCAGGTATCGTCTTCCCTCATTTGGGAGGGGATGCGCGACCCCCAACTCCTCTTTTCCTAATTTCTACCTACACATCCTTTCCATAAGGATACTGAGCCTCTTCCCACTCCACTCCTCTGCTATCTTGGCTGCTCTCAAGATCTCTCTCCTCACCTCTGTGACTGTCTCTTGGCATTTATGGATATCAGCAAATATCTGGGCTCAGTCCCAACACTCTAAATATAGACTGCTACCCTCACCACCTGCATCTCCAAAGCTACAGCAGAGACACGACCCCCTGGGGATGGAATGACTGAGCACCCAACGCTACGAGACCCCCACGCAGACACAGAAAGTGGTCACAGTGACAGCACAGTAAGTATCTACAATGGATGGCGGGGGATGAGGTTGGCAGAGAATGGCCCATTATCCCAGTATCAGCTTGGCAGGTGATGGCTGGGGGGAGACCATACATTGCTGCCCACCACTTTGACACGACCAAGAGACTGAACGCATTGGAGTGAATCCCGAAGTTGAGTGAGATTTGAAAGAGGGGGCGAGGTGGGGAGCGTCCTGAGCCTCCCTCCCTGACACAACAGCTGTAGAAGCTCAGATTCTGGATACTCGGCAGTGAAGTATTTAGCGCTGCGTTCTGCTGGTGTAGCACATAGGGGAGCTGCCGATCAGCTCGCGCCACACTCTGGTGAGACGCTTCACCCGTGCAGCCTCTTGTAACTGTAGGACTGACAAATTAATTCAATGATTTCCAGTCCTGCGCGTCTGGAGAGGCTAGAGAGCGACCCGCCGGGAGGTTATGGAGGAAATCTATAAAACACGAGCAGGTAAGAGCAAGAACCTCCTGACTGACGAGATTAATTAATAAATCCTACTACACGTGCTGGCCCTGACACCTCACGTGATAGGGCTTTATTTTAACCCTTTAACATTCTTTTTAAAGCTCAGTTTATGTGAAATGACAGTAAGCATTCTGAAGGATTACAAGCACAATGGCTAATTGGCCACGTTTGACCAGTGCCGGCTTAGGCTAGGGTCAGAGGAGTGCATTTTGTACGGACGTACTTACTGACTGACGACAAGGTAGTGGCCAAACAGTCCGTTTTTTTTCCCTGACGTATTTGACTGATGTAGCAGGGAAAATAAATTACAATGAAAGAACATTCTGTCCGTCAAAAATGCTGGACGTATAAATGCAGTCCGTCTGACCTTGTTGCATCACTCACACACAAAGCTATGCGGACGTTGCGCACTCTGCACGTCCGTTCTAGCAGTATTACGTTCTTGCCTAACCTGTGTCCGTTTGCAGCGTCCGTCAGCCCCCGCACTTCTGTGCGGACGTACTTCGTGTGTGGGGCTCCATTTAACACAATTGTATGCTATCACGTACTTATGTGCGGGCAACACGGACGTTAACACTGCGTTCGTCTGACCCCAGCCTTAACTGCACAGTCCTATGGGTTTGGCGAAACGGTTAATGCTGGTGGTGATCAACCTCATGGAGACACCCAAAAAGATGACATTGGCATGGTGCAATACCCACTTGTGTCTGCCAATAAACAGGGGGTGACTGGCACGCCGGGAACTCGTCAGGGTGTTAAGTACATCTCACTATATCCTGCTACTGATGGCGCCCAGTGGAGGAGTAAAGGGGGCAAAACAAAGTTGCGCCGCACAGCAGGATCTGACAAAAGAGCCCCGGTAACAAGTACCAAATGCGCATCTAATACCTGATCACTACAGCGATTTCGGGATGTACGATCAACTCTAAAATATTAAGAACATACCACATTGTTTAAAACGGTTGCCAAAAGAGAACTTTACCAAGCTTAAAAATGTGTCAAGCTCTGCATTAGGTCAGGCCGGGAGATAATCGGACTAAATCGTGGTTTAATGTAGGTAGTGAACAACCACGATATTACTTTTGCGGAAATAGAGGACTCTGGATTTGTTAAATTGATGGACGCTTCGTCCAAGCATCAGCTTGGGAAGAGCCTGCAGGTTTGGCAGGCGCCTGCGGCACCTGTCGGCTTTTCTCGGCAAACGCGTACGTCAATTAACAAGTCCAGAGTCTTCGATGTACGCAGGAGTAAAATAGAGGTTTTGCCCTCGATTAAAATCATGGATATTGTCCTGCCCTATTTAGTAGGCAGTTTAAAAAAAAATAATAATTTAAAATAAAAATAAATAAAAAAGGCGCAGAATGAAGTACATAGAGTTTATACATGAATCGGTGCACTTTCTTCACAAAGCTAAGATCCAGGGACACAATTCTAAGTACGGGCCATCAGAATAGTATCCTCTACTCAATCTGAAAACTATGAGCGCCAATATGACCCTGAAAAGAAAAAAAAAATTCAAACTTTACCTCAAGTAACACGGGTCAAAATTATTACGCATAGGGTCTATTAAGGCAGTGGGGGAAAAAAAAGAAAAAACTATCACAATTTCGATGCTTTGCAAATTCAGCCCATTTCAGCGAAACTTCTGTGAATTCACTATGGAATTCCACCGTATTTTGTTGAACTTGGTCTCAGATTCAAACTTGAGGGGGGGGGGGGGGACTCCTTTTTATAGGAGAATAAAGTCAACATAAAAAGGTCTTAAAAAGGGTGTCCACATAAAAAAAGGATCTTGAAAAAAATATATTATATAAGGTTAAATGAAAAATGTCATTTAAAAAAATAAAAGCAAAAAGGTCTTAAAAGCGATTTGCTTTTACTCATTGAAAAATATTAGATTTGCTTGTTTAAAGTTGTCAAATTGAAACATCGTACATCAAGTTATTTTGTCAAAATTTCTGTACAATTCGGCGTTCTGTGATTAGATGAATCGTTCAAGGCGACAATTTTGGTGCTGCCAAATTGATGTGAAATGCACCGTATTTTGCTGTCGAATTCCTCTGTATTTGGCAAATAGAAAGCTTTGTGAACAGACTAATTTCCCTGAAATTCCTCCTGCTGTGTGAGCTTCACTAGTCGGTGCAATTCTGTGGCACTTTTGAAGGTTAGTGAATAACTCCACAGAAGGGCTAGACCAGGGGTCAGCAACCTTGGCTCCCTGATGTTTTGGGAACTACATCTCCCACGATGTTCAGTCACCCATTAGGTTGACTGAGTCACATGAGAAATGTAGTTCCTAAAACATCAGGGAGCCAAGGCTGCTGACCCCTGGGCTAGACCAATACAATCTTTCCAGGGCTGATACAGATTATCCACAGCCTTTCTGGCCAATAACCGATACCTTGTGCAGACATTCTATACATCTAAAAGATGTGGGGGGGGGGAACGATCATTATGCCATTATCACATATTGCAACACAACAAATAAGAACATTGTTATCATTGCACCATTTTAAAAGAACACATAATTTAACCCCTTCTTTGCAGATGACATCCCCCAAATGTCAGGGTCTCCGCAGCAAAAAAGGGGGAAACTCCAGTCATCCGGGACTGAGTCCCGGGGTGGTCTGACTTTCTTGAAGTCAGATCGTCCCTTTAGACACCTCCTGGCACACTGACGTCATCATGCAGGGCACCAGTTTCAGGCACCCCCAAGGAGAAGGTTTATGGAAATGCCCCACCACAGGGCATTATTTGTACCGACTAGGTAGAGTATAGGTAAAATCACTGCTCTATAACCGTGGAGACAGGTGCCAGAGCACCTCTCCAGTAAGTGTCCTTGAGCAAGACACCTAACGGTACACACTCACCACCCAGGACATACTTTAAAACGACATACATACAATACATACCAAGATAAAGAGCAGGAAGCCAAATCTGCAGTATGCCGGAGGCTACTGAATAAATAAGGCTAATAATAAGCAGGTTCAGTTGCTAAAATGCTTCTTTTAGCAGACTGGATTTATTAAGGCTTACTTTAACCACTTCAACTGCTGGTATGCGGAGGACGCGCTCAGCGCGTCCTCCCATTGGGGTCAGCGTTCGGCCGGGTTCCGGCCGATTAATGGCTCCTCCGGTGCGGGCTGACATCCTCGATGTCAGCCCAGCATCCGGAACCGCAGCCGCTGAAATTAGGTGTCATCGCGGCAGCGCGATGACACCTAATTCAGGCGCCCCCCCCCGCATGTGCGGAGGAGGCGCCTGAAAGGGAGGGGGGGGAGGTCCTTCGGACCTCTCTCCCTCCCGATCGGCGGCGTTGCGGGGGTTAACCCAGGCACCATTTGGAAGGGCACAGCCTGCCCTTCCAAATGGTGCCTGGCATTAACCCCTGGGGAGCTGGATCGCGAATCGGCGCTGAAAAGCGCCGGTTCGCGATCCTTTCCCGGAGCTGGCCGACATCTTGGATGTCGGCCAAGCCTCTGGGAACTCCCCCTGAGGACTGGCGTCATCGTGCGTAGCACGATGACGCCAGTCCTAGAGTTAACCCCTAACTGCCACCAACGGTAGAGATAGGGAGTTCATTGGAACTCCCTATCTCCCGATCCGTGGCAGCTAGGGGTTAATGTTTGGTATGGTTGGATTGGCCAGAGCATGGCCGTTCCAACGATACCAAACACGAATGTGAAAAAAGTTTTAAAAAAAAATTTAAATTAAAAATAAAAATATATTTAAAAAAAAAAAAAAAAAACATTTTTTTCTTTTTTTTGGTTCGTTAATGCAGCAATATTGTTCCCATTTCAATTATAATGTGAACAATGATGCTGCACTAACGATTTTTGTATGCGGTGCGTTTGTTAAAAATCGCGTAATTTTCCACCAAAAAAAATGTAACGAGACCCCATCTCTAATTTTTTTAACAAGCGCACCCCATACAAAATATAACCGCAATTGCTCGCATGTTAAAATGTGAAAAAAACACTTTACACGTTGTAAATTGAAAATACATATTTTATTGCATTTTTTGTTATAATATACAGACATGACATAACGTATACATATAATAATGACATATTATGAATCTACCGAGTCTGACGGAAAGAACGATATAGAATATGTCTGGGTAATATACTAAAATAAGCCTTCAAAACACGTTTAAACATGATGAGCAAAACCGGTAAAAATGACCTCAGCACAGAGGTGTGAAAAGCCTCAGCAGCGAAAGGGTTAAAACCCCACTAGAATTATCCCTTAAAAAGGGATACTCTAGGCCTGGGTTAAAAATGGGATGAGTCGGACAGAGGGGTTAAACCTTAACCTCTTCTGGCCATCTCCACAACCACTTTAGGAAGATAAATTTTTTAAACTCTAGTATCCAGTGCAGTGCTGGTGTCCAGCGCTCAGGAAGTCACAGGCTCCTGGTTTGCAGGACGGTCAGGACCATGGCAAGAGACAAGGAGAGCGCTCCAGTGAGATCCCAGCTTATCCTATGGCTGGGAGAGAATAAGTGCAGACCAAATCACCACCCGCTTCCTGTACACGGAGCCAGACACTCTGGCCAGCCCACAAGGAACAAAGCTTCAAGGAGGAGCCAAGCCCCTACTTTTAGAGGGTTGAATAATCCTCCAAAGTCCAAAACGGAGAAGAAGGCAGAGGGCCCTCAGAGCACTGTGACCACTCGATTTATACCAATGTAAATGTCATGTATAATCCATAAATTGCAGGGAAGAAATCGAACAGGAATCACAGGTTCTCTGCCTTGACTTCCTTCCTGCAGAGTGTCCCTTTAATGACGCACCATGCCGCCCTGCATCGTGTGGGCTTTAACGCCGCCGGATGGCATGGTATGTCCCGCGGCATTTGATCGCTCAGTCGCTGGGAAAACGGCCCGCCTCCCTTCCCACAATGCCGATCGCCGGCAGGGGGGTGGGGGTCGTCTGCCTGGGCAGCCAATCAGGTGATCTTAATGACATTGCTGCGGTGACAGGCTGTCACCACTGCACCTGTCAGAATGTCTCTGCGCCTTCTTTTTCTCACTGCGATCTGAGGAGACAGAGGCAGACGATGTAGGAGTGACATACTGTGGGGGGGGGGGGATGATTCGTAATTTTAAAATAAAAAAAAAAGGAAGAAAAAAACACTGGCATTAGAGCACTCCGAATGGCATACGACCCCCTGGCAATTTTCTGACCTGGTGTTCTGGAAATAGATAGACGTACCGTAACCAGGAGTTTAGCTGTTCTAATATTCTAGGAGTGTATGTGACCCCATCAGTTCCCCCACTTCCCATTTAACCGATTAGTTCTAAGATCCCCATAAAAAGTCCTCCCGCTTATATTCACTGGAAGAGGCATATGAAATCCTGGTTGCCTCTGGAGGGGGACACTCTCGTGACAGTGACACCCTCACAGCCACTGAGCCCCTTAGTGAAACCTCCAGTAATGGTGACACCCACCATCTACTGGGAGGCCCGAAAGCAATAGGGTACTCCCCAAATATGGCTGCCCCAGAAATACCCCCATTTATAGCAGGGATGCACCGATACCATTTAAGACCAAGCACTGTTACTTTAATGTCATGTGATGCTTTCCAATAAATAATTTAGGATTTTGCTGAAAGCCTGTCCTGTTTTATGTTAGTATTGAAAAGTATGGCCAGACACCCCATTTACCCACTGCACCGCCTGCGCACACACCACATACACACATAAATGTATACCCACCAGACCAGTGTGTATCTAATAATATACACCACAGGCATGCACACACAGTTTCAGATAAACACGAACCCGTTTCAGACCTCAGACCAGAAATGGGGCGGCTGTCCGAATGCTCTAACTGCATTCAGACAGGCCCCTGCAGCTTACCGCTTTTCTTCCAAATCCAACGAGCGGCTGCTCATTGGGAAGCCCCCAGCTCGATCTCGCAAACGCCAAGATCTCACGAGATCGCGACTGGGGCTTCACAACGAGCAGCCGCTCCAAGACTTTGCTGGCGGCGCTCGTTGGATTAGGAAGAAACGGAGTAAGCTGCAAGGCCGGTCTGAATGCCGTTAGAGCATTCGGACAGCCGCCCCAGCCCCTCGGATGCCGGTATGCCAGCTCAATGCTGGCTTCCGGTATCGGGGAAATATGCACAAGTACCAAGTACTCATGTATAACCCGGTATCGGCACCGATACTAGTATCAGAGCATCCATAATTTATAGCTACGCCTGGCATCACTGTAAGGGTAGAGGACTGTGAGCCAGTGAGCTATTTTTAGTCTGTCGGACGACATATGTGAGATGGTCGTTGAGCAGACCAACCTGTTTACCAACCAGTATCACGCCGAACATCCAGGGTCACATCGCAACAGGTGAAACATGTCGTAGAAATTTAAAAAAAAAAAAAATTTACCCTTGTAATGGGAATAGTGAAAAAGCCAAGTATCCGGTCTTACTGGCACAAAAACCCCATCCTGGCTTCACCACTATTCAAGGGTGATGAAGAGGGAGAGGTATGAAAATATCCTGCGATTCCTCCATTTTAACGACAACGCACTGTGCCCCCCCAGAAATGACCGCCGCTATAAGATTCGGCCCCTTATCAAACTCCTGTCTGCCAAATTCAAAGATATATTTTGGTCGGAAACATAAGTATGTGTACACGAATCCCTTATGCAATTTAAAGGCAGACTGCTCTTCAAGCAGTACATCAAGCAAGCGATCCCGGTATGGTGTCAAATTTTATAAATTATGTGAGTCCACGACAGGCTACACATGGGCGTTTAGGATATACGAAGGGAAAGATAGCCACCTTGACCCCTCAGGATGCCCCGATTCGATTGGCACCAATGGAAATAAATTGTGTGGGATCTCATCTATCCCCTGTTCAATAAGGACTACCATTTAAGAGGTTGATAATTATTACACCAGTATCAACCTATTTAAAAAGGTCTATAGTTTTGAGACCCTTGCGTATGGCACAGTGCAGAAGAATCGCAGAGCTTTCCCCCAAATCCTGACAGTAGGCAAAAAAGTAGAGGCTCCTCTTCAGCTCTATGTCAGGAACGAGTGCTAGCCCTTGGGTTCACCGATAAGGAGGTTATACATGCTATAGCCAAAAAGTCTCCCCTAGGCCCTAGTGTCCTTATTAAAACATAAATTTTAATCTTATTTGTTAAAATGACTCGAGATATTCAATAAACCAAAACACATGAAAAAAAACAAACATACAACATATATTATTATGGGTTGTCAAGAATTGATTGCAAATGATACCCACTGGTTTGATATTTCACCCAGTTTTGGGAAAAAAGGTTGGAATAGGTTGTTCTCCATCTACTGAGCCCTATTACAGTCTCCCATATTATGTGTAAAAAATTTTAAAGTCTCAAGAATCTCCGAGAAAAGTCTCTTTCGAAAGATAGTCCGAAATATTCTCCAGTCACATGGTGAAGATACCGAGGAGAAAAGGGAAAAAAAAGGAAAAACACCAATTGGGCAATATCGTGTGTCTCGTATGTACAAAACTGAATAAGAAAAAAACTCACAAGTGTGGAGCTGGATAGCTCAATACTATGCGCAGTCGAGTCACTATGGGGGACTCCGCCCTTTGGTCGTGGTGATTCTTGTTCCCTTCGGTCAGTTGCTTCGCAGTGTATATACACCAAAACGACCTCGGAAGAGACAAATTATAGCGTGATTCCGTAACAGATGTCTCTTCCGAGGTCGTTTTGGTATATGTGACTCGACTGTGCATAGTATTGAGCTATCCAGCTCCACACTTGTGAGTTTTTTTCTTATTCAGTTTTGTACATTGTGAAGGAACCGTTCCCTTCCGTCTGTCCTGGCTCTCCCGACACCCCTTCGTTGCAGTCATCCCGGCTACTGGGAGCGCTGTCCTCAGCGCCTCGAGCGGCTTGACCTGCCTGCTTCTGTTCCTCTGCCCTGGAGCCGTTAGGAATCTCCAGAAGGCCGCTCTCTGCCTTCTGAGGGTGAGTGTGGAGTGTAGCGTAGTTTGTAATAAAGACACCAGGCGCGGCTGTATGCTTTAAAACAGGATCCTCTCTCTCTGAGCTCTGAGAGTTCTCTGCCTTTTTAATGAACAACAATTTATGCTGAAGTCCAGTCATAATTTGCATACCCATACTAATTACTAGTCATAATTTGCATACCCATACTAATTACATTAGGTCAGTTATTTACAATAAACATTCTTTACATTCTCTAGCCTTCAGCTCACACAACATTTGTATATCCATTGCTCTAACACATCAGATTAAACACACACTGTCAGAAATCCCTTGAATTAAACATGCAGCTAGATAATGGGAAAAACCCTGGTGCATAAATTACACAGCAGAAAAGCTTGTTTACTGTGTTACACAAAAACACATTTACCTACAGGAATATAAGTATTTTTAAAACCAAAGCTACGCCATTTTACACTAAACTAAAACCAAACGATGTAAAACATATTTAAAAACACACGATATAAAATGAACATAAAGTCTCTTGGGGTTTGAAGCATGGAGCGTTACATCAGCTCCATGACATACATATTGCCCAATTGGTGTTTTTCCTTTTTTCCCCTCAGTATCTTCACCATGTTCCCTCATCTTATAACCTCAGATCCAGGACCAGCACCTTACTTACAATACCGCAATACAAAAAGAAAATGGCTCGATCCTCATTTTCCTACAGAGCACCGCAAATATGGAATAACCTCCCAGACGCCATCAAATCTTCCCCCAGTCTAAAGTCCCTTAAGAGCTCCCTATTAACATACCTCAATACAAAATGCACCTGTAAACATGTAACATAATGACTACATTTCCTCCATATTTATTTTTCTGTTAATCTGTATATTTGGTCTTGTGTTAATATCTTGCATTTTACTATTTTGTATTTCTGTAACCACTCAATGTTCTCGAACCCAGGACATACTTGAAAACGAGAGAAATCTCAATGTATCCTTCCTGGTAAAATCCTTTATAAATAAATAAATAAATAAAATGTGACCGGAGAATATTTCGGACTATCTTCGAAAGAGACTTTTCGGAGATTCTTGAGACTCTAAAAACTTAAAGGAGGACCAACATATTTTTGCGCTCCCGAATGTACTGCAATATTTTTGTTTCTCCTCATTTTCTATATATGGGTGAGGGATACACTCAACAGTGAGCTGCATTACTGGTACATTCCATCTCATACAACTCACGGTACATTATTAGCGCCTATAACACTGTCGACCCTTTGGGTCACCTTTCTCTTCTAAAATTTTTTAAAAATGTATAATGTACGGCATCCGAGCGCAACATGCCAGGTGCAAGCTCAGCTCGGGTGGAACAGGTAATAGCATGGCGCTCGAGCTGTTACGCCGTACGGCTTCAGCTATGTGCTTGCGTCCAGGTTGTGATCAGGCCCATAACTGAGCCGATGCCAACTATTTAACAGCTACAAGAAAAAGGCTGGGTGTTTCTATTAGAGAGTGCGCCTTTAAGAGAGCACTGGAGCTTTGTGATTGGTCGATGAGCTTCCTGGTCTGAGCTCCCTGTACAAGCTGCAAATCTCCAAACAGCACAGACCTGTGGCTGAGATGCAGCAATGGGGATGCTGTATTTATCTCGATAGAAGAAATAGAACATGTCAGAGGAGACACTATGCCATTACCCAGCATGCTCAGGGAGTGGACTATACCACTGCGGTTAGTCAGAGAGGGGAGGGGGGGGTTATGATGAAGGTACAGGCTATGGTTTATTTTGGCCAGTCAGGCTGAAGTCACATGCCCCCCACCTCCTCTCCCCTATCAGAGCTTCGCCTGGCGCTGTCCTTCCGCGGCTCAGCCGTTTCTCGTGCTCCTCGCTCTCTCTCCCCACCCCCGTTGGCGCGGGTTGCTGTGAGTCAAGGCCTGCTACCGGTCGCTGCGCGGGGCCGCGCTCCCTTACCTCATAGTGCTTCATGGCTGCTCCTCCCCCCTCCGGGCACTCAGTTGCTGGAACCTCGCGGAGCCTTTCTTCGCAGTTACCTGCCTGAGCTTCAGTTGGAGGCGGGGCGAATGCTCTCGCTTTCCTTGACAGGACGGCGGAGCAGCCAGTCAGAAGCGCGGACCTTGCCGGAGGCGGTAGGGGTGGACCAACCAGGGAGCGACGTAGGCGGCCGCGTGCGCGCGGCGATGCCGGGCTGAGGCGACTGACGGGCACCCCGTTGACCAATCGTTTGAACGTTTACATTCATGCGGCTCCGCCGGCCAATAGGACGTCGGCAAAGGCAGGTGGGCAGGGCTCGGTCGCTTGGATGGACACCTGCTGGTGGTGTGTGCAGAGTGGGAGGCAGGGGGTATATTTATACGGTGTATTAATGGCTCTGCTGCTGTCCTGCCTGGGAGGAGGGGAGGTCGAGGGCTGTGTATGTGTATAGGGTTGCTGGATCAACCATGGTTTCCTGGAGACATGATGTATTCAGGCTGATGGACAGTGCATGAAAAATGCTGCCCCGCAGTTTGAATAATCCATAAACTCAGGCCCAGACTGGGACAAACAAGGATATATAATATGTCTGGGTCGTATAATAATATAGGGCTTCAAATCGCATTTAAACATGATGAGCGCGGAACGGTCAAAGTGAGCTCAGCGCATGGATCAGCAGTGTGTGACGGAAACCCGCTCCTTCCGCCTGTCCTGCTCTCCAGACACCCCCTCGTTGCGGTCAGCCCGGCTACTGGGAACGCAGCGCCTTGAGCAGCTTGACCCGCCTGCTTCTGAATCCTCTGCCCTGGAGCCTTTTTGAATTTCCAGAAGGCCGCTCCGTGCCTTCTGAGGGTGATTGTGGGTACCCTGAATGAGACACCAGACAGGCTGTATGTTCAAACAGCAATCTGACTTTTATTGAAAAACGCAACTATTTATGCTGAGGTCCAACAGGGATCATTTACATAAACCAAACCACTGGAAGATGAACTCTGATTACATTAGGTCATTTAGAGTTTAGATATTTACAGTAAGCATTCCTTAGCATTCAGTTTTCACACATCATTTACATAATCTATTGTTCCAACAGATCAGATTACCTTTTCAATCAAACACTGCCCCAGACTCATGACTCTTTAAACAGATAACAAACTGGGTTATTAAAAGAGATCCGAATGGCTGCCAAAAATCAGCGTTCGGTTACCTTTCTTGGCCATTCATCTATCCAGAGAGCATACATACGGTGCCTGTTCGAGGGCAGTAAAATCCCCATAGAGAAGCACTGCTTCGGCTATTCAGAGAACACAAACCAGCAGTGAAAGGTTCCCGAAATGCTCTGCCATTCAATGGTTTAATTAGGCAGGTTTATTCAGGCGAATCCCATAGGCTTCAATGTTAAAAATATTCCCATTTAATTCAATATCTAATAAACTGTTGATTATAAAATTCTGCAGTAAAAAGTCTCTTTATTTATAGATTTTTTTAGGAAATTTAAAGAAAATTTCTTTTTTTTTTTTTCTTTAACTTTTCTTCTTTTTTCTGTAACAGCCCTTTTTATTATCATTCCCTGTACCTCATATGTACATTTCAGACATTTTCGCTCAGTAGTTTCTTTGCAAACAGCATTTCACTTTTCAAACATTCAAGCAAACTGTTTTTTTTTTATTTATTCACTCCATTCGTCTGCGGTGTCGGCTTTTTCCGGCGGCTGCTCTGCGTGTGATCGGCTCCTGCTCGGCTTTTTCCGGCGTTTTTGGCCGGTTAATCCAGATGTTTTTGCAGGTTTCGGTGAGCGTTCGCCCTCGTTTTGCGGTGAGTCTTCGGCGGGTTTGCGGTGACTTTTCCCTGCATTTCGGCGGCCCTGTGGTGCTTGCTAAATACACCGCAGGGTTGCCGAAATGGGATCGCCAAGTCGCACCGAATTGGAGAGAACGAAAAGTCACCGAACGTGCGGTGGCTTTTCGATTCTCTTTGAATAACCCTGAAAGAAAAAAGCCCTCTTGCATAATCACACATTACTCAAACATTTGTGACGTCTGGGGGCCCACAGAGCACGTGCACAATGTCTTTCACAAACAAAACAGTTTTATTCACCCTTTCAGGGCAGTCAAAAAGGCAACATAATAAGTACACGCTTTGGTTCAGCGAAATTAAAGCAAAGTCCTGATCTTCAGCACAAATAAACAGAGAAATAATAGTGGCTCACCAACGCTTTAAACAGTCCCAAACCTAGGGAATCCTTTCCCCAGTATGTAGAAGCCTCTCCAGCAAGGCACAGCACGTCTCCTGCTTTTGGAACACAAACACACAGCTTCCACTGATTACTTTCCTTTTCCTGAAATCCCACCATCCTCTCTGGGAGTTGCTGGCTTTAAAACTCTTCCTGGACAGGAAGATTAACCCTGTGGTTGCCCTTAAAGGGTCCACAACCCAAATAGGGGTGAAACATATTGTCCATCCAGGACCCAGCCCTGCCGACCTCTACATATCCCCCCCCTCTGTCTCAACGCGGAGGTGTTTGAGGCAACAGTAGACAGCCCACAATGCATCCGGGACAGGGCATCAGCATTTTGGTGCTGTTTCCCAGGCCTGTGTTCCACCACAAAGTTAAACTCCTGGAGAGACAGGAACCACCTGGTAACCCTGGCATTAGCGTGGCGGTGCTGCCTCATCCAGGTCAATGGGGCATGGTCAGACACTAAACGGAACTTCCTGCCCAACAGGAAGTATCTCAAAGAATCCAAGGCCCACTTTATGGCCAAGCCCTCTCTTTCCACCACAGCATAGTTTTTCTCCGCTGCCGTCAGTTTCCTACTAAGAAAAACCACGGGGTGCTCTTCCCCATTTCTCTGCACAACCCTTTTAAGCATCATTTTCAGAGTTTTGTTGAATCTTTCTACCAGACCATCTGTCTGAGGGTGATAAACAGATGTTCGCAACTGCTTGATTTGGAACAACTTACACACATCTGCCATCACCCGGGACATAAATGGGGTCCCCTGGTCTGTCAAAATTTCCCTTGGCAGGCCAGTTCTCGAAAACATAAAAAACAACTCCCGCGCAATGGCCTTTGATGTAGGGTTTCTTAAAGGAACCGCCTCTGGATACCTTGTGGCATAATCAAGAACCACCAGGATATATCGGTGTCCCCGAGCAGACTTCTCTAAGGGACCCACTATATCCATAGCGATGCGCTCAAAGGGCACCTCAATTATTGGCAGAGGCACCAAGGGGTTCCTATAATGGGGTGCTGGGGCAGTTAACTGGCAAACAGGGCAGGAGGAACAGTACCTCTTAACTGCGGCACCGATCCCTGGCCAGTAAAACCGGTCTGTTATCCGGGCCTCAGTTTTCTCAGCTCCCAGGTGACCACCTAGAGCATCATTGTGAGCCAGATCCAGCACCATTCTCTGGTAGGGCTGGGGTACTAGTAATTGTTCCACAATTTCTCCCCGAATTTCTGATACCCGGTAGAACAGATCATTATTGACCGCAAAGTGAGGAAATCTTTTCTCTGCATCTGGTGCTTGAGGTACCCCACTGACAACAGTTACCTGTTCGCGAGCATTTATCAACATCGGGTCACCCATTTGAGCCCTGCCAAATGCACCTCTGGACACATCTAAGTCAGGGTGTACTGGATGAGAAGAACCCTCCCCCTCATCCACCCCAAGTGTAATATCTACAGGGGATAATTCCTCTTCATCCTCTCCTACCATAACCGGCACGGGAGAGGATTCCCCCTCCTTGGGTGTCAACTCAGGTTGAGGAGCTAGGACACTCACATCAGTTACAACATTCTTATTTTGAACACATTTGAGCAACTCCTCATCAACAGTGTCCACAGTCATGTTTGGTGGGGGTGACCCTGAATTGTTCCCCAGTTCGATGGGCAGTTCAGTTTGTGCCAAGCACCACAGTTCAGCAAACAAGGGGCAGTCCCGTCCCACAATCACATCATGTATCAGAGTACTCACCACCCCGACCTCTTGGGTGACCGAAGTGTTCCTGGCGGAAATGGTGACAGGGATCAGCGGATACTCCCGAGTATCCCCATGGATACAGACAACCCGGAGGGTTCTTTGTACTGGACCGAGCCTTCCGACTACCCGGGCATGCACCAGGGTGACCATACTCCCAGAGTCCAAGAGAGCTTTGGCTGGGCGGTGATTCACCCACACAGTACATTCAAACTGACCCCCCTCTAGGTCAAGGTGGGTAGTGCACGTTGTGAGGGTGTAGAAAGACACTCTCCGAGCGGATCCACACTCCATGGGCTCCTCCTGTAGCGGACACTGTGCCCGGGTATGGCCCCAGGCGCGACACCTCCAACACTGTATATCGCCAGCAGTTCGGGTAGCGACAGGCCTCTGCAGAACCGAGGAAGATGATTTTGGGGTGCTGGTTCCCGGGTCCAGTGACGCTTCCCTCCGAGGAACTGAAGCAGGCCTCACAGGTGGTGGCAAGACTGGTCCTCGACGACTGGTTGGTCTGAGCAGGTCCTCCACCACGGTGTATCTCTCCACCATCTCGACTACCAGTGCTGCAGTCTTGGGGTCCCCATGGCTGACCCAGCGCTGTAGATCCTTTGGTAGAGACCTCAGGTAGTGGTCCATCACAACCCTTTCGACCATTTGCTCTCTAGTCAGGGTCTCTGGCTGCAACCACTTTTTAACCAGCTGTCCTAAGTCATGCATCTGGGACCGGGGTGGCTGGTCAGGGCAGTACTTCCAGCAGTGAACACGTTGAGCCCGGACAGCAACAGTTACCCCAAGGCGGGCCAGAACCTCAGCTTTCAGCCGGTCATAATTCTTTGCATCTTCTAGTGGCAGGTCAAAATATGCCTTTTGAGGGTCTCCTGTCAGAAACGGGGCAATGAGACCGGCCCATTGGTCTTGGGGCCACCCCTCTCTCTCAGCAGTCCTTTCAAACGTGGTAAGAAATGCTTCCACATCATCACTGGCAGACAGTTTTTGGAGGAAATGACTGGCCCTTATGGAGACATGGTTACCAGTAGTGACCACTGCTTGATCACGTCCAGGTGCAAGTTGCTGCATGGCCTCCCGCAGGGCATTGATCTGCGTCTGTGTGGCTACCTGCTGTGCTGCAAGTTGTGCAGCCAGCAAATGGGTGCTTTCTTGTTGGGCAGCAACAGCCTGTGCCAGGGCTTGTTGCTGCTGAGCCATCGCCTCGTCATGGCGAGTCTGGGCCTGCACATTGACAAAGACCATCTGCTTAACGAGCTCCTCCATAGCTGTGGACTTCAGTGCAGCCTTAGCCCAGGACATGCAATCAGAACACTGTCCTTTAAAAATGTCAGTTTTTTCTTTTCACAAAAATTCCTCTTGCTTGGCGTGTGAGGGGTAGCAAATTGCCCGCATTCTCCACCAGTTGTGACGTCTGGGGGCCCACAGAGCACGTGCACAATGTCTTTCACAAACAAAACAGTTTTATTCACCCTTTCAGGGCAGTCAAAAAGGCAACATAATAAGTACACGCTTTGGTTCAGCGAAATTAAAGCAAAGTCCTGATCTTCAGCACAAATAAACAGAGAAATAATAGTGGCTCACCAACGCTTTAAACAGTCCCAAACCTAGGGAATCCTTTCCCCAGTATGTAGAAGCCTCTCCAGCAAGGCACAGCACGTCTCCTGCTTTTGGAACACAAACACACAGCTTCCACTGATTACTTTCCTTTTCCTGAAATCCCACCATCCTCTCTGGGAGTTGCTGGCTTTAAAACTCTTCCTGGACAGGAAGATTAACCCTGTGGTTGCCCTTAAAGGGTCCACAACCCAAATAGGGGTGAAACATATTGTCCATCCAGGACCCAGCCCTGCCGACCTCTACACATTCCACACACAAGCGGTCATTGAACATTAATTCAGGTTGCATCTTCAAAACATCTCCAAGTGCCCGTTCACATTCAGTAATAAAAGTACATTTAAAACTAAAGCTAAGCAATTTAAAATACATTTAAAATCACGCCACGCAATATAAACGAACATAAAGTCTTTCCCAAGGCAAATGTCTGTGTCTTTTGGGGTTTTTGCCAGGGAAATTATTGTCTTGGGGTTTGAAACGGGGAGCGCTACGTCACTTCCATGACACAGTGAAGGGGTTAAACCTGTTGAATTGAAACCTCTAAAATCAGGTTATTTTTGCACAATTCAGCGTTCTGTGAATAGAGGAATCGTTAGTTTTCTATGGGACAATTCTGGTGCCGTTAAATTGTGCAAAATGCACTGTAATTGGCTGTTAATTCACCTGTACTTCATGAATTTGTTCAGTTGACAGTTTAGTCAATAGACATCTTTTTTTGAGAAAGTATTTTACCAGGAAGGATACATTGAGATTTCTCTTATTTTCAAGCATGTCCTGGGTGGCGAGTATGTACCGTTAGGTGTCTTGCCCAAGGACACTTACTGGAGAGGTGCTCTTGTCTCCAGTCCTAGAGCAGTGATGTTACCTCTACTGCACCCGTCCAACCTGAAATTGAAGAAATGAAATTCACCATTCGGTGGCAAATTCGGATCTTCTTGAATAACCCTCCATGAGTGTGGGAAATGGGGATTAAGGCTAACGTCAGATGAACGCAGTCTGAGTGCACTCTGCGTGCGTGCATAACGGACGGACGTATGTACGGACAAGATACTGTAGACACCACACGGTCCGGTTTTTTTGACGGATGAAAAAAAAAAGTTAAATATGGGAAACAAAATTAATTAAAATTAACCCATTAGCTCACTGCTGAGCCATTTCACCCCCGTGTGCTCAGCTCATTTTTACCGCTTTTGCTCATCATGTTTAAACGCGATTTGAAGCCACGTTTTATTATATGACCCAGACATATTATATATCCTTCTTTCCAGCAGACGCGGCAGATTCATAATATATCATTTTTATATGTATATGTTAGATCCTGCCTGTATATTATAACAAAAAATGCAATAAAATTTGAATATTTAATCATCTACAGCGCGTAAAGTGTTTTTTTTCCACATTTTATCATACAAGTTTTTGTGTCATTATTTTCTATGGGGTGCGCTTGTTAAAAAAAATTAGATTAGAAATTGGGACTTGTTACTTGTTTTTGGGGGGGGGATTACGTGATTTTTAGCAAACGCACCCCATTGAAAAAAATCATTAGTGCAGCATCATTGTTCACATTTTAACTGAAATGGGAAAAATATTGCTGCATTAATAAAAAACAAAAAAAAACACGTTTTTATTTTCTTTACTTTAAACATGGTCATGTTTGGTATCATTCGAAAGGCCATGCTCAGGCCTTTCGAATGATACCAAACATGACCCCACTAGCTGCCACTGTTCAGGAGATATGGGGGTTCAAACAAACCCCTATCTCCACCACGGGATTTCCTTGGGAAATCCCCGGGCTGCCAGGGGTTCCCCGGCTAACTGACGTCATAGCGCCATGCGCCATGACGTCTGTTGCCGAGGGGGGACCCGGAGATGGAGCCGCCATCCAAGATAGCGGCCCCCACCGGATTTAGGCCGCGATATGGCGCCAGAACGCAGTCTGGCATTTAAGGGGTTAAAGCCAGGCACTGCTTTGAGATACTGCCCTTCAAAGCGGTGCCTGGCTTTTGTTTGTAGACCCTCCTGATCGGGAGGCAGAGGTATCCGAACGGATCCTCCCGTCCCTTCAGGTGATCTCCTGGGGGGTCGCTTGGAAATGGCATCATCACGTCCAACGCGATGACATCATTACGGTGGAAGCGTCTATAAAAGCGGCGTCTGACTTCAAGGAAGTCAGAACGCGCTGGACCCGGACCAGAGAGGTGAGTATCTCTCTGCACCCCACCCCCCCCCGCCGAGCAGAAGACGTGTGGGGAACGTCCCCCGCATACAGCGGGGGTCAATGAGGACGTTCCCCACACGTCCTCCACAGGGAAGGGGTTAAAAGACAGGTACAGTCAGCCAGACCAAAAAAAACTTCTGAGTGTCAACATGATGGACGTTGCAAATGCGCTGCGTTTGACGTCGCGTCATCACTCACACAGGACACTACACCGACGCGGCGCACTCTGGGTGTCCATCGTAGCACTTTTCCGTCAAGGCCTAAATGGCGTCCGTTGCCACCTGCGTGGTGCGTGCGTACTTTGGTGCGCACGTACTTTGTGTGTTGGTCTTTATTGATTACAAATCAATGCTACAACAGACCTTAAACTGTGCGGCGACACGGATGTGATGACTGCGTTCGTCTGACGCTAGCCTAAAGCAGGAACTGCTGTGAATTGGACACAGTGTAAAGAAATATATGTAGAGTGTGTTATATACAGACATACCCTGCTAAGGCTGCGGTCACACAAGCGTTTTTCAGAGCGGGAGGAACATCCGTGAGAGTGGACTTTCCTTTCAATCTGACGCCCTTGTGGCCACCTCACTGAGCGCAGTTAGTGCACTACAAAGCACAATCCTACTATGGAGGATTGCGCTTTGTAGCCCCATCCTACGTCCGTCTTAGCTTTTTGATGGGGAGGCTGAAATCACGTCCGGTGTAGCACACGCAACTAGTGCGCACGTTACTCCGTGTGGCCCTCTCTGTCGAGCCTGTCACAAAGCTGCGACGGACGCTGGTAGGAGCGGTCACACAGATGCACTCAGTGTGCTTGTGTGACCGCAGCCTAATACAGGGACCGGTGCTGCTGTAAAGCATAAGGTGGTGTTCCACTTTCTCTTCACTTGCTGGAGTGTTAAAAAAACTGGAAAACCTGTTTTTCCTAAAATACAATATTTCAGCCCTGGTGTAAACATAACCAGAGCTCAGCAGCTCACGTTGTAATACTCCCGAGCCACAGGATGATGACACCAGTCGCGCAAAGCACTGTGAGACAGACACGATACAGCGGTAGGATTCGTGGAGGAATACAGAGGAAACGGTGGATTGTGTTGCTCTCTGCACTGTAGGTGTGAGATTTGTTTGGTGCTGATAGCTTACTGTGTTAAGTGATTGTGCTGAAGTGTAGTCACTTAAAGGGATACGCTATTAAAAAATAGATTTCCCTGTTTTTGCCCTTAAATAATTGGGCAGAGGCTGCTGAAATCAGAGAGGGGGTGTTAGTAAATAAAGATAAAAAAAGGCAAAAGTTTTAAAAGCTTACTTTTCTTCAGTTGATATGAAAGAGGAAACTATGACGAGAGACATGCAAATCGTTGATGATAAAAATGTTCAAATAAAATGTGATTGGTTGACTCGACACGGTGCTGCAGCAAGTAAACAAAGTAAATGTGAACAAAGCCCCAGGGCTGTATGGAATTCACCCATGAGTACTGAGGGAGCTATGTGTTGAAATATGTTAACCTTTGCTCTTAATCTTTCAAGATTCTTTTCTTTCAGGAATAGTACCAGAGGATTGGAGAAAAGCTGATGTGGTCCCTATATTTAAGAAAAGTTCAAAATGCATGCCTGGGAATTATAGACCTGTGAGTTTAACATCTGTGGCTGAGAAAAGATTTGAGATGTTACTAAGGGGGTAATATTCAGGAATTCATTGGGAGGTATAATGTAATTAACAAAAATCAGCATGGTTTCATGAAACACAGATCATGTCAGACTAACCTAATTGCATTATATGAGGAAGTAAGTAGAAGTATAGATCAGGGGGTCGCAGTGGATGTGACTTACTTGAATTTTGCCAAAGCTTTCGACACAGTTCCACACAAGAGGTTACTATTTAAATTAAGAAAAAATGGTCTACATAAAAATGATTATTCTTGGATAGAAAACTGGCTAAAAGATAGGGTACAGAGAGTGGTCATAAGTGGTAAATTTTCAAGATGCACATTAGTGGAAAGTGGTGTCCCTCAGGGGTCTGTTATAGGACCAATTCTATTAAAGTTATTTATAAATTACCTTGAAATAGAGATTGAAAGTCATGTATCAGTGTTTGCAGATGACACAAAACTAGGAAAAGTAATACAATGTGAGCAGGATATTATTTCGCTGCAGAGGGATTTGGGTATATTGGGGGACTGGGCACTTAAATGGCAGATAAAGTTTAATGTAGATAAATACAAAGTTATGCACTTTGGAGTTAAGAACACACAAGCTACTAGTACCCTAAGGCTGGGGTCAGACGAACGCAGTGCGAACGTGCGTTGAGCCGCACTTTATTATGGCCGTAGTAGCAGCCAATGACGGGCAATATACAAAGTATGGCCACACGAAAGTTCGGCCGCGCAACGCAAGTGGCAAACGAATGCATTTTTTCGAGAACGTGGAACCGCTAGTACTGACGCACAGCGTGCGCTGCGTCAGCATAGCGGCGTGTGTGTGTAATTAGGAGACGTCAAACGCTGCACATGTCCGGCCAACATCACGTCCATTTGTTTTTTACAGATCCGTCAAAAAATACGGCCGACATTGCGCATCGTATGACCACTATCGCGTCTTCCGTGAAAAAATGCGTTCGGACGCATGAACGCACTTTTTGACGGTAGACGTGAAAAATGCATTCGTCTGACCCTAGCCTTAATGGTGCAGAGTTAGGGAAATCAAGTCAGGGAAGGATTTGGAATTGGTCTTAAGGGGCTATTCACTAAACACTGATCTTGCCACCGATCTTGCTTTTTAATCCCTAAACGGCTGAGCCATTTCATCTGTGTGCTGAGCTCATTTTGACCGTTTTATGCTCATCATGTTTAAACGTGATTTTAAGTCCTATTTTATTATACCCCTGACAATTTTTTTTTAATAAAACCCACTTTTTTATTTTTAAATCAATCCAAGACATGTGTGATATCATTGGAAAGGCCATGATCAGGCTTTTCCAAAGATACCAAACATAAGCATCTAGCTGGCACGGAACAGGAGATACTGGGATCCAAAGGACTCCCCTAGCTCCACTTGGCAGCTAGGGGGTTAACTGGCTGACTGACATCATCGCACATATGGCGGCGACGTCAGTGGGTGGGGGTGTCACGGTTCATGCCGCCGGCATAAGAGAAGGGGCAGAAATGTGGGCACTGTTTTGCCATAATCAAGCGACATCATTCATGCCCTGCCCCTCATGGCACAGGCCTCTGCTCTGCTTGCAATGTCCAGGTGCTCCTCGTTTACTCCAGGAGCACATTCTCCAGTACTGGTTCATTGTATTTGTCCTTTACCTGCCTGACACTAACAGCCTGTGTATCAGACAGTATGCTTTCCATAGACCTGCTGATATCTCCTGCCCATTGACCCAGGGACTGCCACAGACCACGCTCATGGACCTTCCTCTGGAAACCTTTGCTTAACCATAGACTTTGCCAAACCTCCTGTGGTGCCAAGATCCCCTGCGGTGCCAAGACTCCAGCTGTGCCTACCTTCCTGTCCCATCTGTTTCGTGTCTTGTGTGTTTTCCTCTTGTATCAGTGTCCAGTATTTTCCCCCTGTGTTCTGTATTCAGCCCACAGTATCAGACAGTCCTGTTTCCTGCATTGCCCCCCATTATTCCTGCTGTTTGTATATCTCCACAATAAACCCCCTGTTTATGCACCATATCTTGGCCTCCTCGTATATATCACCGCATCCTGGGTCCGTGACAGGGGGTGACCCGGAGGCTTGGCTGACATCCAAGATGTCATATTCTTCCAGGTGCGTTTTGCGAACCGGCGCTGATTTGCGCCGAATTGCGATTTGGCACCTAATGGGTTAAAGAGAGGTACCATTTTGAAAGTGGAAGACTCTGCCCTCTGCAGCAGTCTCCTTTTTTTTTTTCTTTCTTTTTCTAGCTCCAGCCGTTGGGTAGGGCGAGTGGTCCAAAGGAACCCCCCCCTTTCAGGTTCCCCCTGCAGGCACCAGGGGGGCGCCTTTAAATAATGTTGTTGTGACGACTGAGGCCCATAAAAACGTCGGGCAGGCTCCAGAGAACTCATTCCGGCATGGGACCTCAGCCAGAGAGGTGAGTATAGAGAGGGAGGGCAGGGGCAAAGGACCATGCCGTACATAGTACTTCCTTGGTCCATAAGAGGAATTTTACCCAGGGCGTACTATGCATGTCAGTGGTCCTTAAGGGGATAAAAAGGAATCCATTCTCCGGATGAAAATATAGGTTTGCCTGTTTATAAATGAATGGTAAGACCACTCCTTGAATATGCTGTGCAATTTTAGTTACCTGTTTTAAGAAAAAATATTAGGGAAAGGTTTTTTATTTTTATAGTGAGAACAATAAAGCTGTGGAATTCTCTGCTTGTTAACCCCTTCGCTGCGGGTGACATGTGGGGAACGTCCTCATTGACTACCGCTATATAAACCTCATTCACTTTCCACAGCATTCTCCATCACAGACTGACCTCCATTCCTCCCCTCTGCTGCCCTGAACCAAGCATTCTCCATCAGACTGACCTCCATTCCTCCCCTCTGCTGCCCTGAACCAAGCATTCAAGCATTCTCCATCACAGACTGACCTCCATTCCTCCCCTCTGCTGCCCTGAACCAAGCATTCTCCATCACAGACTGACCTCCATTCCTCCCCTCTGCTGCCCTGAACCAAGCATTCAAGGTATCTACCATCTCAACAAAGGCGTATGACATCATACCCCAGGCTGCCATGATCTTGCAAATGTATTTTTATGTCTGCATTTATTATTTTCTGACTAGTCTTTTGAAATATTTTGAATCTCCCTCCATTTCAGATAGAAAAAATCTGTGTTTCCCTCCTCCTCCTCCCCCTCATGTTTGTTTAATTGGGGCAATCTGCATTATCACAAACCTCATTCACTTTCCACAGCATTCTCCATCACAGACTGACCTCCATTCCTCCCCTCTGCTGCCCCAACCCACCCTCCCCATCCACCTGCCCACCCAGAGCTGGTCCCTAATTTCAGGCATTCTTTCCAGCTGTCTCCACTTCTCTCCCTAATCACCCTTACTAAGCCCAAAAAAATTTGGTCCATTTCATGCAATCCCTCTGACCACCAGTTTCACCTTCCCTCTGCTCCCATTTGTTTCTGTTACCCTAGTCCCTTAGAGTGTAAGCTCATGGGATGTCTGCCTGAGCTTTTTGTTTAAAGTATATAACCTGGACAGTTATCTGATGTCCAGGGTTATTTCCTCTTGTATCATGTAAGTCTGCTGTTTGTGCATCCCCATTGTAAAGCGCTATGGAATTTGTTGGCGCTGTATAAGTACTTGTAACTGTAACTTTGTATTTCTGTAACCACTCAATGTTCTTGAACCCAGGACATACTTGAAAACGAGAGAAATCTTAATGTATCCTTCCTGGTAAAATCCTTTATAAATAAATATGTGGAGGAGGTTCCCCACACGTCATCCGCAAGCGGGAGCCCCGGTGGAGATAATCACCTCTCTGTCCGAGGTCCCGCGGCATTCTGGCTTCAGCGTCCTCAGACGCTGAAGTTAAGGACCTCCCGACGTCATTTCCAGGTGACCCCACCCCCCCCCGATCGCCTGAAAGGGAGGGGAGGGGTCTGTTCGGATCCCGATTGGGAAGGAGCAGCGCCACAAGCCAGGCACCGCTAAAAAAGGGGAGAGTCTCCCCTTTTTAAGCAGTGCCTGGTTTTAACCCCTCAGACACGGGTCACGATTCAGCACCTTGCGGTGCCGAATTGTGGCCTAGCTCCAGTGGGGGCCGCTATCTTGGATGGCGGCTCCACCCCCAGGTCCCCCTTCGCTACCATACATCATCGCGCATAGCGTGATGACGTCAGATAGCCGGGGAACCTCTAGCTGCCCGGGGATTTCCCAAGGAAATCCCCTGCTGGAGATAGGCGGTTCCTTTTGAACCCCAATATCTCCAAAACCGGCTAGGGGGTCATGGAGGGTGTCTTTCGAAAGGCCTGAGCATGGCCTTTCGAATGATACTAATAATGAAAATGTTCAAAGTAAAAAATAAATTTAGAAAATGGTTGTAGCGCTCACTCCCAGAGGAGCCGCTGAATTAACCTTGGGTTAGTCTCACCGCGCTAGGGAATAAATATACACTAGCACTGTTGTGGATTTTTATAGATTATATTCTTTACTGATCCCAATAAAGAAGCATATGTATTATAGATACGGTATTTGAACGACAGGATTTCGTAATGCGGGAAACACACGGCGGCAAAAAGAAAAGATTAACCCCTTCAGTTCTGGAGTGTAAGTCCCACGAATGTAATGTCTCAAAAAGGTGTGTGTGTATTGTCTCGGGTACCCGGGTACTGTATTCAACTGGCCAGTGAATGAAATAAGCAAATCTTCGACTAGTCACGTTGGGGCCCTGTAGATTTAAACAATAATGCAGCGTGCTTTGTTATACTTGGAACTGCTGCTTGGAAGGCCTCTCACCCATCCGTTAGACAATCTGTTCCGCTGCCCGATCAAGGATGTCTCTCCGCTTTTACACTGGGACTCTGTGCCACCGGATCCGCTCCCTTGCTTGTCCGATCTCCACACTGAGAAACTACGGCCTACCGCCTGCATTCCCAATGGATCATCGCGGTCTCCTTACTTGGGGTCCAACCGGAACTAAATTTCTGCGCAGACCTCTCAGCGGTGCCTAGGTAGGTCTCTGCAAGGTCACCGTCCTGATCTCCAGCACCTGCGAGGCAGCGCCTGCACTCCGGCCTGGTTACGATCCCTGGCAGTCTCACGTGCGTCCTCCACCTTTCGCCGCTTGGCTCACTCTGCCTCTCCTCCGCACGAGGCTGCTGACGTCCTTCCCCTCTCTCCCACCCACTTCCTGTATCCACTGCAAAGCCCGATGGAAATTGTAGTTCGTTTAGGTCCAACATAGTCCATATGGCTTCTGTCTCCCTCTGGTGGCCATAACAAGCAAATGCAGCAACACAATCTTTAACAGCGCTACATGGTTTTGTGTTTTTATTAATGCAGCAATATTGTTCACATTTCATTATGGGAACAATGATGCTGCACTAATGATTTTTCTTCTATGGGGTGCGTTTGCTAAAAATCATGTAATTCCCCCCAAAAAAATGTAACCAGTCCCCATTTCTAATTTTTGTACAAGCGTACCCCATAGAAAACAACCGCAAACGCTCATGTGAAAAAAAACACTTTACAGGCTGTAGATGATAAAAATCATCATTTTTTTGTTCTAATATGCAGGACATGACGTATACATATAATGATATATTATGAGTCTCAGCAGTGAAGGGGTTAAGGTGGTTGTGTCAGAATCTATACAGATTATTTAAAATGACTGTATGACTCCCTGCAAAATCATAATATTAAGGGTTATACGATTTAATATGTGGGTAAAAGCTGGTTGATGTACATGGACTCCACAGACCAAGGAAACAAGAAATAAACTGAACACAGGAAAACAAGGCAAAATAACAGAAATCAATACCAACTCAGAACAGATAAACAGACAAAACCTCAAGGAGCAAATTACACATTAAAAGCTCATATACAGGAACACTGGGCAATGGGGACGTGTCGGGTATATTAATTGAAAAAAAATTTAAATGGATGCCTGTAGCCATCTTGTTTTTTTTTGTAAAGTCTTTCTTTTTCAATTTTCCCTGGTTTTAGAAATGGACAGATTTTTTTTTTAAATAGTTCATGGCTAGGTGAACTTTAAGAGTTTTTTTTTTTATAAATGCCAGACATGATGTTACAAACGATAAAATGTCTTTATGTGATATAATGCTGAGCTAAGTGCTAGACATGTCATATTTAAATTTATTGGTTTGTTTTAACAAGTTTTTGAATGGAAAGAGGAGTAGAGATATTCATTTAATTTTGACAGGAGAGAACCAAAGTCTTGGATTGAATATAGGGTCTTTGTTAAGACAGATTGGTCTTTTGACCTGAGATAAGATGTATAAAAATTTAATTGTGGAATTAATTTGAAGAGCAACACTGCCCTCGAGGCATAGTAAATATTATATGAATATAAAGAATGTAATATTTAAATGAAAAGAGTAGATTGTCAGTGACGTCAAATTGACTATAATTGGAGCTGTACTGTTTGTTGCAAGGCACTTCAGACCATCCCAGGACACAACGCATTTGAGATCATCCCAAAACACGATCATGCATTGATTGAGGCAGATCATCCCAGGACACGATAATGCATTGACCATCCCAGGACAATGCACTTCAGATCATCCCAAGACACGATCATGCATTCAAGATAAAACATATCACTTAATTAGGACCACACCTCTAACTCACATGCATTGAATATCTAGATTGATAATTTTCACATATTCCAAAAACAATATATTACATAAAGAATATTCAAAAGCTGTAACTCATTGAATCCAGGTCTTGGAGAGGTTATGTATGAGAAAGCAAAATTAAGTAATTAATGTAATTCTATATATATCTGGAGTATTTCTTGCAACAGATAGATCCAGAGTCTTCAAAATATTTCTAAATCTGCAGATAGAGATATGAAGAAGAATCGGATATAAGGATTTTATCCTGAAGTAACTGTTGCAATGATATACGGATGTATATATATTGAATTTGGAAATTACTGTGATTGAAATTAATAAGCAAAGAATTATATAACTACAATATAAAAAGCAGTAGATTAGAAGCTTAATTCTTGATATTAGGGGAGGATTCACTAAATAAGTTTTTATGACTTATTCTAGAAATAGAATAAGTGATAGCTCATCTTTTGTTGATCCACGTAGCATAGAGAGATACATATATCTCTACAAGATCTAGCTTGTTAAACATTGGTTTGCTGGGAAATACATGTTAATTGTTTTCGTTAAGCAGAAATGTTTATTAACCATTTGTGTATAGTTACTGATAAAGTAAATGATAGCAACTGCATATATGATTAATAACAGGAGATATATATATTGGGAAGCTAGTGTCTATGTGCTGATGGATGTTGTGGTTGTTTATAAATCTTTTTATGATATGAGATTTGAAACTTTTTTTGTATACGTAATAAATATATATATTTTTATCCGATTATTGATTAGTGTATTCTTCAAAGCAAAACAGACAATTAAAAGAATTTAGGAGAATTTCTAGGAAATATAAACGTTTGATATTTTTATCTCGTATAAGTTTCTTATGGAATATAAATCCGACAGGCGGCTGCCTTATAAAGGGAGCAACCCAGAGCAGCTGATCCAAGACCAGAGAGGCTATAGGTAATTCCTGGAGTGGAGGAGAGCAAGGAATGGCCCAGAAATGGGTAAGAGCCAGCCCGGATCGCTCTCACAACGTGGACCAGGGCTGGAAACATGACATCGGGTTTCTGTGATGTAAGAAAAAAATGAGACAACGATAAATCATTTCAAAACTTCTTCCACCTTTTTAGTGCGACCTATAAACTGTACAACTCAATTTAGGTGAAGGAAAGTTTAAATAAAAAAACTAAACTAAAGTGTGCACACCCTTAACCTAATACTTTGTTGAAGCATCTTTTGATTTTATTCCAGCACTCAGTCTTTTTGGGTATGAGTCAATCAGCATGGGACATCTTGATTTGGCATTATTTGCCCATTCTTTGCAAAAACACTCAGTCAGATTGCGAGGACATTTCCTGTGCACAGCCCTCTTCAGATCACCACACAGATTTTCCATCGAATTCATATCTGGAAAACAAGGCAAAATAACAGAAATCAATACCAGCTCAGAACAGATAAACAGGCAAAACCTCAGGGAGCAATACACACACAAACGGCTCACATGCAGGAACACTGGGCAATGGGGGAGGCTGCCTTATAAAGGGAGCAGATCAGGTGATCCAAGACCAGAGTGGCTATGGAGAATACCTGGTGCAGAGGAGGAGGAAGAGACTGGCCAGACAAGGCAAGAGCTGGCCCGGATCGCTCTCATCAGCAGCGGGCAGGGCTGGAATGTGTGAAAACGTGACACTAACGTGCAAAGCTATCCATAACCGCGCCCCTGCCTACATCTCCCTTATTAGCAGGTACATCCCGTCCCGGCCACTTCGCTCTGCCAATGATCTGACGCTATCAGCTCCTCATACCTGCACCCCCCTAACTCCCGCCTTCAAGACTTCTCTCGAGCTGCCCCGTTTCTATGGAACTCCCTGCCCCACAACATTAGACTCTCCCCGTCTCTTCAGTCCTTCAAGAAGTCTCTTTCGGCTCACTCAATGATTCCCCCTCTGTTAATAATTTCTTGCTCCATCTTCCCACATGTACCCGCTACTTCAGGTCCTCTATTTACCCTCACCTAGTGTGTCACCCCTCTCCTCTTAGATTGTAAGCGCTCGAGCACGGTCCTCCTTCCTACTGTTCTGTGTGTTTGTCTCACCAATTGTACAGCGCTACGGAATTTGTTAGCGCTTTATAAATACTTGTAGCTGTGACTGGTTTGCAACAATCTGTAGGTAGAATGTTTAAAGCGTGTTCTGGCCATTTCTGTCATGGGCCGTATTATGTTTTTCAGCAATTTGAGCTACAGTAGCTCCGCTATGGCAAACAATGGTACTTACTGAAAAAAACCCTAAGCTAAAAACAGGGGGTGGGGTAATTCAGAGAGGGTCATTATTAAGCATTAAACCATACTCAAAGTTGCCTGTTCCTGCCATGTCTGGCCCAAACTCTACCCATTGGCTAACGCAACCCTGTACAAGACCAGACCCATGAATACTATATACATGAGGTCTGTTCTACGAATTCCACCCCAACATACAGTATCCTATTTCCTTGGTAATTTATTGAGCCAGATCCTGCAGTATGCTCTGTTATCATATCTCCATCTTCCTCCCGGGTGAATTAGAAGCTGAAGAGAGTTATTATATTTCATACACGTATTTCTGTTCCAGTCTAAAATAGGTGATAAAATTATACCAAAAAAGCAAGATGATCCAGAAAAGATTATTATAGATGTGCAAGATGTGTTTTTAAAGGTCCCATGATACCGTCTACTCAGTGGTACCAGGTGATGTTTTTAGTCAGAGGGTGACGGACACTCTCAGGCATCCGACAAATAATTGGGTAAGTTATTTATTTATTAAGTATTTTACCAGGAAGGATACACTATATTGCCAAAAGTATTCGCTCACCCATCCAAATCAGGAGCTGGGCAGGTGAGCGAATACTTTTGGCAATATAGTGTACATTGAGATTTCTCTCGTTTTCAAGTATGTCCTGGGACAGGGGTCATCAACCTTGGCTCCCTGGTGTTTTGGGAACTACATTTCCCATGTGGCTCAGTCAGCCTAATGGATGACAGAGCATCTTGGGAGATGTAGTTCCCAAAACATCAGGGAGCCAAGGTTGCTGACCCCTGGGAGATCCAGGACCAGCACCTTACTTGCATTACCACAATACAAAAAGAAAATGGCTCGATCCTCATTTTCCTACAGAGCACCACAATTATGGAATAACCTCCCAGACGCCATCAAATCTTCCCCCAGTCTTAAGTCACTCAAGAGCTCCCTATTAACACCGGCTGGGTGGAGTAGAGGTAAAATCACTGCTCTGCATGGACAGAGCCTGTGGAGACATGGGTTCAATCCCAGCAAGAGCACCTCTCCAGTAAGTGTCCTTGGGCAAGACACCTAACGGTACATACTCGCCACCCAGGACATACTTAAACGAGAGAAATCTCAATGTATCCTTCCTGGTAAAAAAAATACCTCAACACAGAATGCACCTGTAAACACGTGACAGTGAATATTTTTGCCGTATATTTATTTTCTGTTTAATCTGGATATGTTGTTTTTTAATATCTTGCATTTTATTACTTTGTATTTCTGTACCTACTGTAACAATTCACTATTCTGGAACCCAGCACAGACAGAATACTCTACCTCTTGTCCCTGTCCTTGTGATTACAGAGCTAAATGTACCAAATTTGACAGAGGATTCCCACTACTGGTCAATCCAGATATACCACTGGGGCTGCTGCAACAAACAGAGGAGATATACAGTGTTATTCAGAGAAAGGTGAAACTCTGGAGAAGTGAATATTCTAGGTCAAAATAGACGATTTTGGAAAGATAAAGGAGAGAATTTTTCTGGTTTGTCTATTTTGACCTAAAATGTTCACTTCTCCAAAAGGTTCTCCAGAGTTTCACCTTTCTCTGAATAACCCTGTTAATTGACTGATAAACTGACCGTTTAGAGGCATATTCTGTAACCCATTTGCAAACAAGATTCTTTTGCAGTTCTCCAGAATATGCCCAGATCCAGTCAACTCAATCATGGTAGTGAATGGGTTAAAAAAGTAAAGATTTACAGGGTTATTCAAAGAGAATCGAAAAGTCACGGCATGTTCGGTGACTTTTCGTTGTCTTCAATTCAGCAGTCCCATTTCAGCAAGCACCACAGGGGCGTCGAAGTGCAGGCTGGGTGGAGTAGAGGTAATGTCACTGCTCTGCATGGAGAGAGCCTGTGGAGTCATGGGTTCGATCCCAGCGAGCACCTCTCCAGTAAGTGTCCTTGGCAAGACACCTAACAGTACATACTCGCCACCCAGGACATACTTGAAAACGAGAGAAATCTCAATGTATCCTTCCTGGTAAAATCCTTTCACAAAAAAAAAAAAAAAAAAAAGCTGCCGCAAACCCGACGAAAAGTCACCGCAAAAACCCGGCGAATGCATGCGAAGCCGCCAGAAAACCCCGAGCAGGAGTCGATCACCCACAGTGAAGCCGCTGGAAAAAGCTGACACTGCAGACGAGTGAAGTAAATAAATTAGGAAAACAGTTTGCATGAATGTTTGAAAAGTGAAATGCTGTTTGCAAAGAAACTACTGAGCGAAAATGTCTGAAATTTACATATGATCCAATGAATGATAATAAAAAGGGCTGTTACAGAAAAAATAAAGTTAAAAAAAAAAAAAGGTTTTTAAAAAAACAAAAATCCAGAAAAATGATTAAAATATCCTAAAAAATCTTTAAATGAAGAGACTTTTTACTGCAGAATATTATAATCAACGGTTTATTAGATATTGAATTAAAACGGGAATATTTTTAACATTGAAGCCTATGGGATTCTCCTGAATAAACCTGACGAATGAAACCACCGAATGGCAGGGCATTTCGGGAACCTTTCACTGCTGGTTTGTGTTCTCTGAATAGCCAAAGCAGTGCTTTTTTATGGGGATTTCACTGCCCTCGAACAGGCACCGAATGTGCAGGCAATTCGCCAGGATTTGGCGTATTGCCTACTCTCTGGATAGCCGAATGGCCAAGAAAGGTAACCGAATGCTGATTTTTCAGCATTCGGTTCCCGTTCGGCAGCCATTCGGATCTCATTGAATAACCCTGTAAACTTCATGTTTTTGCCGACCTGTCTAAACAAGTACGGCTTTTGACCAAGGAGGCCTCCCATAACTAGACTCAGCAGACAGCATGGCAGCAAATACCTAAATAGTGGAAGAAACCCTGGTTATTCTGCAGGAAAGGGTGTCTTTTTGGTGAGAATCGCCGTTCCTTCTGACAAACCAACACGGTTTTGGATCTCGGTTCATCTCAGCACACAGTAATACGGCCAAATATATCTTCAAAGGATTTACCAACACTTTCATCAAGGATATCGTTTTCATCGAGCTCTTGGAAGCCTGCCCTATGAATGCTTGTAATAGTTCATGTTGTTAATTTATTCATGCACTGGTGGTGCTCAATTATTGTAGATACTACAGCAATTTATAGAGCAGTAAACAGAAACACAAGATCATAGTCTGAAGGTTCGGCAATAACACGGAACCTGTTTAATTCTGTGTTTCCATTTCGGTTGCCCCTTTTTCAGAATTTTTCCCCACATTTCCTATGGCAGGAGATTTATTTGATACGTTCCTCTGCTCATTCATGAGTAAGGCTGGGGTCAGACCAGCGCACTTTTAACGTGCGTTCTGGCGCACATAATCACGGCCGCACTAGCAGCAGATGACGGGCAATGACGGACAATATACGATGTACGGCCGCACAAAAGTCCGGTCGTGCAACGCAAGTGGAATTTGAACGTATTTTTTTTGAGAACGCTGAACCGCTAGTACTGACGTACTGAGTGCGCAGCTGCGGCATAGCGGCGTGTTCGCGTGATTAGGAGATGTCAGACACTGCTAATGTCCAGCCTACATAACGTCCAGACGCAAAAAGAGTTTTATTGACGATCCGTACAAAATCACGCCCGAAAATGCGCGTCGACTAACCGTTTTTGCGCATTCCGTGAAAAAATACATCAATGCGTTCGGACGCACTTTTTCACGTTCGCGGGGAAAAATGCTTTCGTCTGACCCTAGCCTTATATGTTACTTTAAAGTGCACTTGTCATGGGCAATACTGCAATGGAATATACACGGAAGATAAATAATCCTTAGCGAGATATGAATAAATGAATGAAAGAAGACTGTGGAAAAGAACCTCAGTGTCTGAGACTCACGCAAGTCCTTAGGGAAATGAGTGGCTTCAAGGTACTCCTGGAAAGACAGCAAATCTTTCTGGATGTGGTCCTAGAGGTAATCCTGCTTTACCAGCAGATGCTGTAAGATTCTGCAGACACCCAAGAACAAGAGGCCGCCACAGGATACCAATAAACTATGAAATTTATTCAGCATAAAATAATAAAACAAATTACTGCAGACCTAACAGCACGACGCGTTTCGTCTGGTTACCCAGACTTTCTCAAGGGCGATGTATCATCAATAAAATCAAAATCAAGTATGAAGCCTTTTTCCCTTTTCTGTCCTTCTATCCCTTCAAAGTGTCTCTGATTGGGTCCCTGTTAATTGTCCACCATCTTCAGTGCTCTCCATATATGGTCATCTTCCGGTTTCCTGGGTCCAATTGGAGCATTTGTTCCTCCTCCATTTAAAAAATCCCCGCTATCCCCGCTTCTCCTAGTCCCGATACGTCACTTCCGGCCAAAACCGAAAGTCAGAAGTGACGCATGGTTGCGATTGGTTTCGCTTTCAATCTCCGGTTCTCCCCGATCTCATTCACAGTGTCCAATACTTCTCATGATGGCTCTACCTCTTCAATCACAACCTCCTTATATTTGGGGACCTATTTGGGATACTGCTATTGCCCTTTGGACAGGACACCTCTCCCTTTATATAAAGTGGATAGAAAATGTCTACACACCTCTGTTAAAATGTTAGGTTTCTGTGATGTAAAAAAATGAGACAAAGATAAATCATTTCAGAACTTCTTCCACCTTTTAATGTGACATATAAACTGTACAACTCAATGAAAAAACAAACAAATCTTTTAGGTGGACAAAAAATAAAAACCGAAAATAATCTGGTTGTATAAGTGTGCACACCCTCTTATAACTGGGGATATAGCGGTTTTCAGAATTAAGCAATCACATTCGAAATCATGTTAAATAGGAGTCAGTACTAGAGATGTGCATGCATTTTTTTAAATTTTCATTTCGGATCGTTTCGGGCGATTTTCGGTTCGGGTCGTTGTTTCGTATTGACTTTCATTTCGTGGTTTCGGAAATTTTCGGTCTGTCGGATCGTCTGTTCTTGTCGTTTCAAAGGGTCTATTTCATTTTGACTTAGACGAATGGTATTTCAGTCGATACGGTAATTCTGCCGATTCGTTTTTTATGAAAGATCCTTTTTTTAGGAATATGCATTGCACAACTTTATTTAATCATTTTAAATTGGTATGAAAGTAAAAAAAACGATTTACCTCTACAGAATAATGCAGCATATGATTCCGCACACTGCCGGGCAGCACCTCTACAGTATAATAATGCAGCATATGATTCCGCACACTGCCGGGCAGCACCTCTACAGTATAATAATGCAGCATATGATTCCGCACACTGCCAGGCAGCACCACTACAGTATAATAACGCAGCATAAAACGAAAAAACAAATGAACCGAATGACCCAAAATGATCCAAACGCAGAAATGACCCGAATCGATCTGAAATTTCGAATCATCCGAAGTATCGAATCGAATTAGTCAAAATTTCGAATCAATCCGAAATTTCGTGTGGTCGACATTTCGGATTCGGGATGCCCTCGGAAGCGCGAAAATGGTAAATTTCGTCCGAAAATCGATTCGGTAGACGGCGCACCTTACTGTGAGTTTTATTGCTGTGGACCGCTCTCATATGCTCACACACACATTTTGGCGAACTGCCAGCAAGTACGGTGCCTGTTCGAAGGCAGTGAAAGTCCCCATAGAGAAGTAATGGTTAATCTGTTCAGAGAACACCGAACAGCAGAGAAATGTCCGGATGTCCGGTGTTTTCATTTGGCAGGTTTATTCAGGCGAACACCATAGGTTTCAATGTTAAAAATATTCCCGTTTTAAATTCAATATCTAATCGTTTATTCCTTTTTAATCTGTATTTTTTCTTTTTTCTGTAACAGACCTTTTTATTAATCATTCATAGGACCTTATACAGTATGTTAATTCCAGACATTTTCGTTCAGTAGTTTTTTTGAACAAACAGCGACGTGTTTGCGGCGGCTGATTCCCTGCACTTCAGGGACCCTGCGGTGAATTCACCGGGGAAATTTGATTCCCCAAAGTGAGGGGAACAACAACACTGAAATGTCTGCATCATTTCGGTGCTCTGTGAATATCCCCTTTAGTGGGTTTTTTTTTTGCCGCCCCCTTGAAAGTGCCAGCCTAGGCCTTGCCTACTCAGGACATACTTGAAAATGAGAGAAATCTCAATGTATCCTTCCTGGTAAAATATCTTTGTGTTTTAATAAAAAAAAAATAATAATTAAAAAACATTTTTTTTTTTTGGGTGTCACCCTAGGGGGTGGTGTCACCCGGGGCAGGCAGCACCCCTGCACCCCCTCTTGTGACGCCACTGCTTTTACCTATTTCTGGGCCATTCCTTGCTCTCCTCCACTCCAGGAATTACCTATAGCCTCTCTGATCTTGGATCACCTAAACGGTCTGCTCTGGGCTGCTCCCATTATAAGGCAGCCTCTCCCATTCCCCAGGGATCCTGTATTATATGGGCTGTTTATGTGTATATTGCTCCCTGAGGTTCTTCCTGTTTATCTGTTCCAGAGTTTGTATTGACTTCTGTAATTTTGCCTTGTTTTCCTATGTTCAGTTTATTTTTGGTTTCTTTTCTCCTTTGTCTGCCCACTCATCCAAGTGTCGTGTCTGTTAAAGCGGCAGAATGAGTTATACAAAAATAAATAAATAAACAATGTAGTAAGTTTATGAAGGTGTGTTTGCGGGGCAGCTGCATACACTACATCTCCGTATTCAATAGCCGGCATAAGCATTTCTTGTACAATTTGCTTTCTTACCGTGGGGCTCAGGTAGGATTTAGAAACATAGAAACATAGAAAAATGTCGGCAGATAAGAACCTTTCGGCCCATCTAGTCTGCCCAATTACATGGATACTTGACCTGGATTTATCTTTTGTTTAGGATAGCCTTATGCCTATCCCATGCTTGCTTAAATTCAATTACTGTTTTGGCCTCTACCACTTCTACTGGAAGACTGTTCCATGTATCCACCACCCGCTCAGTAAAATAATGCTTCCTGATGTTACTTTTAAACCTTTGCCCCTCTAATCTAAGACTACACAGGGTTATCCAAAGAGATCCGAATTGCTTAAGAAAGGTAACCGAACGCTGAAAATCAGTGTTCGGTTACCTTTCCTGACCATTCGGCTATCCAGAGAGCAGGCAATTCGCCAAATCCTGGCGAATTGCCTGAACATACGGTGCCTGTTCGGTGCCTGTTCGAGGGCAGTGAAATCCCCATGAAAAAGCATTGCTTCGGCTATTCAGAGAACACAAACCAGCAGTGAAAGGTTCCCCTAATGCTCTGCCATTCGGTGGTTTAATTCGGCAAATTTATTCAGGAGAATCCCATAGGCTTCAATGTTAAAAATATTCCCGTTTTAATTCAATATCTAATAAACCGTTCATTATAAAATTCTGCAGCAAAAAGTCTCTTTATTTATAGATTTTTTAGGATACTTTAAGCATTTTTCTGATTTTTTTTAATTTTTTTTAAAAGTCCTTTTTTTTTTTTTTTTTCAGTTTACTTATTTTTTTTGTAACAGCCCTCTTTATTATCATTCCCTGGACCTCCTGTGAAAATTTCAGACATTTTCGCTCAGTAGTTTCTTTGCAAACAGCGTTTCATTTTCCCAGATTCATACAAATGGTTTTTCTAATTTATTCACTGCCTCCTCTACGTCACAGCTGCTTCGGCTCTGTGTGATTCGGCTCATGTTCGGCTCCTGTTCGGCTTTTTCGAAGGTTAATCCAGATGTTTTTGCTTGTTTTCAGCGTGCATTCGGTTACTTTTCGTCGGGTTTGCGGCAGCCTTTCCCTGCAATTCGGGGACCCTGTGCGGTTTGCTGAATACACCGCAGGGTCACCGAAATGCAATCGGCAAAAGGAACCGAATTGAAGAGAACGAAAAGTCACCGAACGTGCGGTGACTTTTCGAATCTCTTTGGATAACCCTGTATGTCCTCTTGTTTTGCTATTTTGTTTCCTTTTAAATATACTCCCTTCCTCTACCTTGTGGATTCCCTTTACGTATTTAAATGTTTCTATCATATCTCCTCTGTCTCGTCTTTTTTCCAAGCTGTACATGTTAAGATCATTAAGCCTTTCTTGGTAACTTTTCTCCTTCAAGCCGTACACCATTTTAGTAGCCCTTCTCTGAACTCTCTCTAAGATGTCTATATCCTTCTGGAGATACGGTCTCCAGTACTGCACACAGTACTCCAAGTGAGGTCTCACCAGTGCTCTGTACAGTGGCATGAGCACTTCCCTTTTCGTACTGCTAATACCTCTCCCTACACAACCAAGCATTCTGCTAGCATTTCCTGCTGCTCTATTACATTGACTACTTACCCTTAGATCCTCTGAAATAATGACCCCTAAATCCCTTTCCTCAGATGTTGAGGTTAGGACTGTATCAAATATTCTATATTCAGCCCTTGGGTTTTTACGTCCCAGGTGCATTATCTTGCACTTATCCACATTAAAACTCAATTGCCACAACTCCGACCATTTTTTTAGTTTACCTAAATCATTTGTCATTTGGCTGATCCCTCCAGGAACGTCAACCCTGTTGCAAATCTTTGTGTCATCAGCAAAAAGACATACTTTTCCATTAATACCTTCTGCAATATCACTAATAAAAATATTAAAGAGAATGGGTCCAAGTACTGACCCTGAGGTACCCCACTGGTAACAAGACCTTGCGCCGAATAAACTCCATTTACCACAACCCTCTGTTGCCTGTCACTCAGCCACTGCCTAATCCATTCAACAATATTGGAATCCAAGCTCAAAGATTGCAATTTATTGATAAGCCTTCTATGCGGAACAGTATCAAAAGCCTTACTGAAATCTAAATAAGCAATGTCTACTGCACCACCTGTATCTATTATTTTTGTTACCCAATCAAAAAAATCAATAAGATTAGTTTGGCATGATCTCCCTGAGGTAAACCCATGTGGTTTCTGATCCTGTAATCTATGTGTTTTTAGATGTTCAACAATCCTTTCCTTTAACATGGTTTCCATTAATTTCCCCACTACTGACGTAAGACTAACTGGCCTATAGTTCCCCGATTCCTCCCTACTACCCTTCTTGTAAATGGGCACAACATTTGCTAATTTCCAGTCTTCTGGGACGACTCCTGTTAACAAGGATTGGTTAAATAAATCTGTTAACGGTTTTGCTATTACATCACTGAGCTCTTTTAATAATTTAGGATGGATCCCATCAGGCCCCATTGACTTATTTGTGTTTACTTTAGACAGCTGCTTTAGAACCTCCACCTCTGTAAACTCATATGTAAATGTCTCTTTAGTGTTCTCTCCTAACTGAGGTCCCTTTCCTTCCTTTTCTTCTGCAAAGACTGAACAAAAATATTCATTGAGGCAGTCAGCGAGACATTTATCCTCTTCTACTTACCTTCCTTCCTTTGTTTTTAATCTAACTAATCCTTGTTTTACTTTTCTTTTCTCGTTTATGTATCTAAAAAATGTTTTGTCCCCCTTTTTTACTGACTGAGCTATTTTCTCTTCTGCGTGTGCTTTGGAAGCTCTTATAAATTGCTTTGCCTCTTTCTGCTTAATCTTATAGGTTTGCCTATCCTCTTCACGCTGAGTTTTTTTATAATTATTGAATGCTATCTTCTTGTTCTTCACTATTTTGGCCACTTCTGCAGAGTACCACAGTGGTTTCTTCCCTTTTGTTTTTGCTAACAAGCCGAATGCAATTTCCTGTGGCCTTCAATAATGCTTCCTTTAAATAATCCCATTTCTCCTGGACTCCCTTTAAACTCCTCCAGTCTGATAATGACTCATTCACACAAAATCTCATTTTAGAAAAATCTGTTTTTTTAAAGTCTAAAACTTTTGTTTTTGTGTGCTGCGGCTCCATCCCTGTTCTTATATTAAACACACTGACTGGTGATCACTAGATCCCAAATTTTCACCTACAAAAACGTCCGATACCAAACCTCCATTTGTGAGTATTAAATCCAATATGGCCTCTTTACGGGTCGGCTCCTCAACTACTTGTGTTAGAGATAATCCCAGTAAGGAGTTTAGAATATTTGTACTCCTGGTGCACCCAGCTATTTTGGTTTTCCAGTTCACATCAGGAAGATTAAAGTCCCCCATGATAATAACTTCCCCCTTCATTGCCATTTTGGCTATTTCCTCAAGCAGCAGATTATCTAGCTCTTCTACTTGTCCAGGGGGTCTATAGATCACACCTACACGAGCTACTGTATGATTGCCAAATGTTAGCGTAACTGAAACTGACTCTATGTTCACCTCGCTCACTTTTATTTGGTTCGTTTTTATGTTGTTTTTCACATACAGGGCCACTCCTCCTTCTTTCCTACCTTCTCTGTCTTTTCATATAAAGAGTAAACCGGTATTGTAAGTCCCAGTTATTTTTCTCACTGAACCATGTCTCAGTAACCGCCACTAAATCTACTTTTCAGCTGCCATCATTGCCTCCAGTTCATTGATTTTATTGACTAAACTGCGAGCATTTATAGACACGACTCTGAGCTTGTCATTTTACCTCGCATGTTGCTTGCACCCTCCGATTTAGTTTTGGGGGACAATCGGGCAGATTGTTTACCCTTTTGTCCCCCCCCCTCCTAGTTTAAATATTTCTTTGTGAAACCTTTGAACTTCTCACTGAGAACATATGTTCCCCTATTGAAGGAGAATCAGGCTGGAAGATGGTTGCCACTATGAGCCAGGCAGCCATCTTGTTCAGAATATTGGTTCACCAAGTAAATAGAATAGATTTCATTTAGAAGAGAAGAGCTGAGCTCACGTAGAATTTAAGGAATGTGTGGTAGATTAGAAAAGCTAACAAGAAATCCAGGCAGGATCCGGCCAGCTCTTGGCACAGAGAGACAGAAAGATTTATGAATGAAGCAAGGTCAGTGCGATGTGCCGAGGAACAAAGAGAACATAGAAAACAGACTAGGTCCCTGGCTAGCTGAATAAACAAAGCCAACAGGGAGGGAGGCGCTGGCCGGAGAAAGACAGCACAAACAAATCACAGACTGTCAAACTAACATGAAGTGTATCAATTTATAGTTAAATGTGGAATGTTCTTTGTGTTCATGCTAATGATGGGAGGTATTAACCCACGTGGGGTGGAATAAAGTGTCAGCGGGAGGTGGGCTAATTGGGATGTACCTAATTACGTATGTTTGAGTATAAGACCCCTTGCACGGGGTGAAAGAGGGGCTCACTTTTAGAGATTCAATCCTGTGTGAGCACTTGTGTGACGACACAATAAACGTTTGCCTTTCCTGAAGAGACTCGTGTTTGGACAATCCTTGCTTGTGTCTGGTCCGGCGCCGTTAATGAAGTGAACCTGTCTGACTCCGGTTACATTTCTTGGGGGCTCGATAGCCGGGATACGGGCCCTTGCCAAGACACAGGCAACGGCTGCTGAACACAGTGCGTCGATATTGACTGCAGGTGCACGAGAATCCCGCTGGTTGGGCGTCCGTTGAAGGTGAGCTGACATCTGCAGGCGCCAAGCAGGATTTCCTGTTCAGTGGACCTCGTCTCGTCCCAAACGGACCCCCGGCCCGGGAACTGGGACACCACGAGTCTGGGAAACAGCGAGCAGCGCCGGCGATAGGTAACGTGTCTTCTATGTTTTGTATGTCTGAAGGAGATACCGGTATCTAAGGGAAACGTCCGACTGAGATAGACGGATAAGAGGATGCGATGGCCACCATCCTATTGGCATATCTAGCCCGCCGCTGATAGCACTGACATTGCTGAGGAGCCAGAGTGGCTAGCGGGTGTCTGGATTCGGGGGAATTGAATGCCAATCAAAGTGTAGTTCTGTAAGAGAGGGAGGAGGTAGCCACGTGGAGTTGCATAAGTCAGTTAGTGTTTGTAAACAGAGCTTCACCACGTGGGTAAACGGGAAAGGAGGAGGGTTTTTTTCTGTGACTGGGCTAAGAGCCTGAGTCAGTGCCTAGTGTGTACGCCGTGTAGTGAAAAGGGCTCATAAGTGGAGCCAGCGATAGCTGCAGAAATAGTGGTGCTGAGTGGGTAGATTATCCATAAAGCAGATTGGAATTGCAGACGGGAAGTGTAGATAAGGAACGGGGTGCACATAGTCACACGCAGTCAAGAGTTAGAGTTCAAATTACGGGGTATAAGGAGCCACAAAGGAGGGAATACACCCTCGGCTAATGGAAAGAGTTGAAATGATATATGTTCTGTATTGTGCTGAAAGTATCTGATACGGAATGTGCTGTGAATGAATTGACTCGAGTGTTGTGAGTGAACGTGCGCCTACTCGCTCCGCGAGGAAGCAAATACGAGATTGGACCCCGAACGTACGTTTTCGGCTCAGGCGACTGCAGTCGGCTACTGAAGGGGGAAGCGCCTCAGACACGAAAGGACTGTTGATTGAAGTATCAGACTGTAGATTTTAACTGTTGTTGAAATAATATATCTGTATAGCAAAAAGTACTGTTTTCAGGAGTGACAATGGGTAACGGGTCATCAAAGCCCAAGAAGGTAAAGGAGGGGGAGACGCCCCTAGAGTATATGGTGCGAAATTTCGATGCATTATATAAAACCCATGACTATGGTGTAGAATTGACAAAAGAGAAATTAAAAATAATGTGTACAGTTGTGTGGCCGATATTAGTCTCAGGATGGCCAGAGCAGGGGTCAATGGACCCGGAGTTGGTACAGAAGGTACACTCCCAAGTCACAGAGCAGTATGGGCATCCTGAACAGTACCCGTATATAGATATATGGAGATATTGCATTAAGAACAAGAGTCATTTTATAATGATAGCGGGGAGAAATAAGAAGCAGGACCCCCAGAATAATGGAGAGAGAGGGAGACCGGTGTTAGATCAACCGGAAGAGAGTGATAGTCTGCCCCCGTCCTACCCATCATGTTATGGGGCAGCTAGGGAGGCTCTGAATGCCGCGATTGCGCGGGCGGAGAGGGGGGAGCAGGCAGCTGCTGTGTCTCGGTCAGCTCCCTCTGCTCCGTCCCGTGCGCCTGCGGAGGAAGAGCAGGGTGCAGTGGGTGGAGGGGATGGAGAGGCTCCACCAGAGAAGATTGAGATGCCCGATGGGAGCATATATAAATTAGTGCCCCACGGGAGTGGTGATAATAACGAAGAGGAAGAGAAACAGGGAGTTACCACACGCGCAGCGAATAATATACATAGACCCCGGGATCTGTACCAACACAATCCCCACAAAAGTGCTTTGCAGTTGCCTTTGCGAGAGGTGCCAGGCCCCCCATTAGCGGATGGGAATCCAGGGCCAATGCAATACACATACGTCCCATTCACGACAACGGATCTTTTTAATTGGAAAACACACACACCACTGTATTCCACAAATCCCGCAGCAGTGGCCAGTATGATAGAGTCAGTTATGCTCACACATAACCCCACATGGGCGGATTGTCAGCAATTAATGTTGACAATGTTCACCACAGAGGAGAGAGCCCGAATAAATAGTAGCGCGCAAAAGATTTTACTCGCTCAAGCCGTAGCAGATGCTAAGCCACATCCAGAAGCATGGGCGGAGGAACACTACCCCAGAACAGATCCTAAATGGCCGTACAATACAGTTGAAGGAGTTGCCCACCTGCAGACATACAGAACCGCTGTAATTATGGGTGTTAAAGCGGGAGGGAAGAAGCCCACAAACATGGGAAAGATAGCAGATGTGGTGCAAGAGGTTAAAGAATCCCCAAGTGCGTTTCTAGAGAGATTGCTGGATGCGTACAGGATGTATAGTCCTATTGATCCTGAAGCGACGGAGAATCAGAGGTTAATTAACTCTTCGTTTGTGGGTCAGTCACAGAGGGATATACGGAACAAAATACAGAGAATAGATGGGTTTTTGGGAAAAGGTATTAGCGAGTTAGTTGAGATCGCTAATAAGGTGTATCATAACCGGGATCTAGAGGAGATAAAGAAACAGAAGGGACATACCGGGGTGGTTGGATACATGGGGAATGGTGGAGGACGAGGTGGCCCAGACAGAGGGAGGGCAAGGGGTAGAGGGGCTCGAGGAAGAGGTAGGGGAGCCCCTAGGGAACCCCTAGGACCCAATCAGTGCGCGTGGTGCCGGGGTGAAGGTCACTGGAAAAACGACTGTCCTGCATTTTTGGCTAAATTTGGGGGACAGGGTGAAGTTGGGGAGGCGGGAGGTCAAGCCCCTAACGGCCAGGTAACGGACGGAAGGTATGAGAGAAGTGAAGGGAATGGAGCGGGGTTTGTGGGACTGGCGGGGACATCATTCGAAGGGCAGGATGCATATTGACGGGGACCTGGGCCCATCCCGCTCGGTAGCCACGAGCCCACGGTCACAATGAGAGTGGGAAATAAAGATGAAGTTTTTATGGTTGATACCGGTGCCGAATATTCTGTTGTAACAAAGCAAATTGCACCTCCAATGGGAAATGAGGTTGATATTATGGGAGCAATGGGGGTGTCTGCTAAATATCCTTTTCTTGCTTCTAGAAAATGTAGTGTGGGTGGGCATAATGTTGAACATGAATTTTTGTATATGCCCGAATGTCCCATCCAACTCCTGGGGCGGGATATCCTGTGCAAATTGCAAGCCCAAATTACGTTTTTCTTCGGGGGTCACGCTCAATTAGACCTGCCCGAGAGTGGCGGCTCTGTTCGGCAGCATAATCCAGCCAGTCCGCACAATCCACAATCTGTGAAAATTGCAGTAGTTATGCCAAGGGAGGAAGAATGGCGCACGGCACCTACTCTGCCTGCCGCGCCAGACCCGCATGCACTACTCCTCGAAATTCCTGGGGTATGGGCGGAGGAAAATCCGCCAGGACTTGCCATAAACATACCCCCGGTATATGTGGAATTAAAGCCCGGCGCAACACCTGTGGCCCTAAGACAATATCATATACCACAGAAAGCCAAGCAGAATATACAAATACATTTACAGAGACTTAAAGATAACGGCATATTAAAATTCTGCGTGTCACCATGGAACACACCCCTACTGCCAGTATTGAAAGAAGGCACACAAGAATACCGCCCTGTTCAAGATTTACGAGCTGTCAACGAGGCCACAGTAACACTACACCCTGTGGTTCCAAATCCATACAATTTGTTGGCGTTAATTCCCGGAGATACGCAATATTACACAGTGCTTGATTTAAAAGACGCTTTCTTTTGCATCCGCCTGGCTCCGGCAAGCCAGCCCCTTTTTGCATTTCAGTGGGAAGAGTCTACCACGGGGGCGCGTCATCAAATGACGTGGACGCGCCTCCCTCAAGGTTTCAAAAATTCGCCCACGATTTTTGGGTGCGCGCTCAGCCAAGATCTCCTCGCCTTCAACGCTCAGCCAGACAAAGTAGTGTTACTCCAATATGTTGATGATTTATTGCTGGCTTCTCCCACAGAAAAAGACTGTTTATCCGCCACAAAAGCTTTGCTACACTACTAAGCCAAGCAGGTTACAGAGTTTCTAAAAAAGAAGGCAGAAATATGTAAACAGAGTGTAAAATACCTGGGCTTCCAGTTAACAGGTACCAAACGTGCACTGGGGGCAGAAAGAAAAGAAGCGGTGTGCCGCATACCCCAACCAAAGACCAGGAGACAAGTCCGTGAGTTCCTGGGAGCTGCAGGCTTCTGCCGCCTGTGGATCCCCAACTTCGCAGATATTGCCAAGCCGCTTCATCAAGCCACCAAGGGGGGAGAACTAGACCCCTTTCATTGGGAAGAAGAGCAAACAGCAGCGTTCCTGAAATTAAAGACTCTGCTGATGGAAGCTCCTGCACTGGGTCTGCCAGATCATAGCAAGCCTTTCCAGCTGTTCGTACATGAACATAACCAAACAGCAACAGGAGTATTGGTCCAGACCTTTGGCTCATGGCTGAGGCCTGTGGCCTACCTCTCCAAGCAGCTCGACCCTGTGGCCTGCGGCCTACCCCCATGCCTGAAAGCAGTGGCTGCCACCGCAATGCTGATAGCAGAAGCAGACAAGCTGACCCTTGGACAGGTTCTCCATGTCAAGGTGCCCCACGCTGTCAAGGCTCTGCTGGATGTCAAAGGAGGTTACTGGTTCAGCAACAGCCGGATGACGAAGTACCAAGCCATGATGTGTGAAAATCCACGGGTTCATTTGGACCTCATCGCTACCTTAAACCCTGCTACTTTACTGCCTGACTGTGAAGAGGATCCAAATCATGAATGCCTCCAAGTCATGGAAGAAGTGTTCAGTAGCAGGCCAGATTTGAAAGACGTACCCCTAGACAAATACGATCTACAGCTATTCACTGATGGTAGCAGCTACATGGATGATGGGAAGAAAGTCTCCGGCTATGCAGTAGTCTCAACAGAAGAAATTATCGAAGCAAAGCCACTGCCAGGCCATACATCGGCACAACTAGCTGAAATAACAGCCTTAACCAGAGCCCTTGAAATTTCTGAAGGCAAAAGAGTAAATATCTATACAGATTCCAAGTACGCCTTCATGACAGTCCATGCACATGGTGCACTCTACAAAGAAAGAGGCCTACTCACGTCTTCAGGACAACAAATTAAATATGCTGCAGAAATCACGGCCCTCCTGGAAGCAGTGTGGAAACCAAGTGCTGTCAGCATCATGCACTGTCGCGGCCATCAAAAAGGCCGTGATGAAATTCCAAAAGGTAATAGACGCGCGGACCAGGCCGCAAAAGCAGCTGCAAAACCGCCACCACCAGAAGAAGCAGAAGCTCAAGCTAAAGTACTGATCTGCAAGCAAGAGCCTCAATCCTCCATGCCAAATTACGAGTTCTACATGAATTTGAAAAAGTTTGAACCCCACGGCGAGTTCATTGAAATAATACTGCACAAATGGCAAGATGATTATGAACTGTTAGAACTCAATCATGATTATATCCAATGGCTTTTTCCAACTCGGACACAAGGCCGAAATTTCTACTCTACTCCCCTAAATCCGCAAGAAACACGCCTAATGATCAACACCTCAGAAGTTCAGCAACGATTGCGCAGAGCTTACAAGATGATGCTGAAATTCTTCGGCGTAAAAATAGTGGGGGAGGAGGAAGACAAAGAAACAACTGAAGTTGAACGAGCAGAAAATTTCGCGTCACGATTTGAAAATTTGACAAACAATCCTCACAATAATCTACGAATCACACGAATACTGCACAGTCTGGGAGAATTGGGAGCAGAAGAATATCAAGTCCCACTGGTGAGGTTCTTCCTCAAGGAGATCCTTATCAAGAACAGACTGCCAAGAATGAAGAAAAGTGCAATGAACTTTTTCATACCAGCAGTAAGAGATTCACAAGACAGACAAGATTTATTGTTTTCGCATGGCGATACTATTTCCCAAAAGAAGAATTTATCTGGGGAAATCATGGAGAATTGGCACGATACAAACAAAACCAGTGGTAGCTGCACTTCTACCGGCGCCACTGAGTGAATGGACACCTGTGTACTCAGAAAAGAAAAGAAGTGGCTGACAGAAGAACCCGGAGGATATGGAGAAGATGGATGGTTCCAGATGGAGAATGGACGAATGGTCCTACCAGCAACACTGGCTCCTGAAATCGTAAGAGCACTTCACGCAAGTACCCATGGAGGGAGAGAAATGATGGAGCAACAGTTGGAGCCACATTTCTACGTACCAGGATTGTCAGCAATCTGCAAAACAACAGCTCAGCAGTGTGTAACATGTGCCAAAAACAACCCGAGAACAGGCCCATCTCAACCCCCAGGGAAACAGCCAATCGGGCTATCCCCAATGGCGTCATTACAAATAGACTTTACAGTATTGCCACCTTGCAAAGGATACAAATATTTACTAGTGATGGTGTGCACATTGACAGGATGGGTGGAAGCTTTCCCAACAAGAACTGAAAAGACGACGGAAGTGGTAAAGAGTCTGATGAAAGAAATAATACCACGTTACAGACTTCCACTCGAGATAGGGTCGGACAATGGCCCTGCATTTATCCAGAACTGTTTGCAACAACTTGCCCGGCTACTGGGCATCACCTGGAAGCTACACACCGCCTACAGGCCCCAAAGTTCGGGAAAAGTTGAAAGAATGAACCGTACCCTAAAGACTTTGATGTCCAAACTGTGCCAAGAGACGTCATTAGGCTGGTTGGACTTGCTGCCGATAGTCCTTTTGCACATTAGGTGCAGACCAACCCCCCAATTGAAGCTAAGTCCGTACGAACTTATGTTTGGACGGCCAACCCCTCTAATTAATGGACTAAGGGGGACCTTCGGGCATTGGGAGAAACTAAACTAAATGATCAGGTAGTAATGCTGGGTAAATCAATGCAGAAATTAAATACATGGGTGGGGGATAATATACCGCATTTTCTATATCCTTCACATAAGTATTGTCCGGGTGACTCAGTATGGGTAAAAGAGTGGAAAAATGATCCACTGGGTCCAAAATGGAGAGGTCCTTATCTTGTCCTGTTATCAACCCCTACAGCAGTAAAGGTTGCCGAGGTGGTCCCGTGGATACATCACTCCAGAGTAAAAGCAGCTGCCAGTCCTGAGCTAACATGGAAGGTCGTCGCCAACGAGACCAACCCGCTGAGGCTGAAGCTGACAAAGACCACAGTCACGAGCACCTAAATGATCCTAACCCTGATGATTCAGAGGATCAACAAGTGGGTGTTTTGATGGGCACAGGCCCTGACCACCCACCAGCGGAGATGGGTGTCTTGAAGGCACAGGCCCTGACCACCTGCCAACGGGGGATAACCACAGGGTTTTTAGGGGCCCGGCCCCCACCCTTGATCATCCAGAAATGTTCTTTACCTTTGAAATTCCGGTGGGGAGGGATTGGGTTTATGTGGCTGTGAAAAGAATTGCCCAAGGAATTCTGACACTCGGGGCATTTGTGGTGCTGATTTTATACCTTGCTAATTTGATTTATGGACTCTCACGTGGAGCATGCCCCAATTGTACAAACACCGCGGGGAAAGTGGATATTTCCCATATCTGGAATGGTACGCACCCGGTGATGGAGAACCGTACCATGTGGAGACAAAAGCGAGAAGTATTATCTGAGATATTGCCAAGAGGACATTTGCTTGTGCAATTTAAATATGACTATGCTAAGAAATCTGGGCAGGAAGCATGTTGGGTGTGCAGCAGAATGCACCCAGAGACAATCCATATCCCATTTGCTTCTGTTCCAATGAATCTGAGTATGTTTGCATCAGGGAATATCACAATACATTCCTTTCGGCCACCCAGAGAACAACCAGAAATGTATGAAGCTGGGTACCCCATAATAGGGTATATATCCTCCAGAATGGTGTTTCCAAATAGGGCCAGATAAAGACACACATAAGAAGGAAGGGTGTTACTCAAGCAAATTCAATTGGACATCATACATATACACAATTGACACAGAGGGACACTCAAATTATCTATACATACAGTGCAGAAAACTCACAAGTGAACAAGAGAGAGTAATTGAAGATGAGTCTGGAGGGATGCAGAGTGTGCTGGAAACGACAAGACGAATGAGACGAATGATGTTGGAATTAGCAAAGGGAACACTACACCTATCACCATTCATGTTAGAAGAGGGATACCAGGTGTGTTGTGGGAGAGTGTGTTACACATGGGTTCCACCAACGATAACAGGAATGTGTTATTTGGCTAAACTGGTCCCAATACAGAGACTAAGGGGAGAAGACACAAACACAGACACAGAACTGCACCCTAGGTACCCACTGGTGTTTGAAAGACCGAAGAGAGAGTTGTTTGCAAAGATGGATCGAATATGGACATGGTTGCCAGCATGGACTGGATGGGGAGGAGAGATGATGAGGAGATTGAATAGCTATGTTAATCTAATGGATGAGATTTTGAATAGAACCAGTATGGATATCCAGTTGTTGAATCTGGAAATGCGAGAGTTACGAAAGGTGCAGATGATACATGATATGGCACTTGAGCAGATCAGTGCGGCTTTGAATGGATTGTGTGAGATGACAATGCACTATGAATGTTGCACCTTCATCAGAAACACTACACACGAAGTCCCAGATTATTACCAGGTAATTCAAGACCACCAAGAGAAGGTAGCACAGTTGCAAGGATCAGCTAGGAGGATTGCTGCCGAAGGCTGGAATCCGCTCCGTGGGTTTGGAGCAATGGGAGAATGGTTTGGATCAATCCTGAGATTTATCTCACAGATTGGATCCATGATACTCATGGTAGTGGTGGTCTTGATCATAGGGATACTGATTTACCGCATAGGGCTATGCATGTGGCCACTATGCAAGGCAGCACTGACTCCCACACAAACACAGAAGATACCACTGATAATTCCACAGGGAATGTTCCCAGCGAACGGGAAGCCCCCCAATATTCAGAATTTCAGAATAGTGGAGTGTAATGGCTACAAGTGCCAGGAAAAAGATACTGACACTTGAGCCAAGGGGGGAATGAAGGAGAATCAGGCTGGAAGATGGTTGCCACTATGAGCCAGGCAGCCATCTTGTTCAGAATATTGGTTCACCAAGTAAATAGAATAGATTTCATTTAGAAGAGAAGAGCTGAGCTCACGTAGAATTTAAGGAATGTGTGGTAGATTAGAAAAGCTAACAAGAAATCCAGGCAGGATCCGGCCAGCTCTTGGCACAGAGAGACAGAAAGATTTATGAATGAAGCAAGGTCAGTGCGATGTGCCGAGGAACAAAGAGAACATAGAAAACAGACTAGGTCCCTGGCTAGCTGAATAAACAAAGCCAACAGGGAGGGAGGCGCTGGCCGGAGAAAGACAGCACAAACAAATCACAGACTGTCAAACTAACATGAAGTGTATCAATTTATAGTTAAATGTGGAATGTTCTTTGTGTTCATGCTAATGATGGGAGGTATTAACCCACGTGGGGTGGAATAAAGTGTCAGCGGGAGGTGGGCTAATTGGGATGTACCTAATTACGTATGTTTGAGTATAAGACCCCTTGCACGGGGTGAAAGAGGGGCTCACTTTTAGAGATTCAATCCTGTGTGAGCACTTGTGTGACGACACAATAAACGTTTGCCTTTCCTGAAGAGACTCGTGTTTGGACAATCCTTGCTTGTGTCTGGTCCGGCGCCGTTAATGAAGTGAACCTGTCTGACTCCGGTTACACTAGGAGTAAGATGCAAACCATCTTTTTTATACAGTTCCTTTCTGCTCCAATTAGAGCTATCATGGGACACAAAGCCAAATCCTTGCTCCCGACACCATTCCCGAAGCCACAAATTTGTTTCTGTACAGGACACCTAGTTTGGGGTAAAGTTTAGATCAGAGTTTTTCGATGTGGGGGCCAAAGGATAGATTTGGGTCTAACCACATACCTAGATAGATAATGGGCCTCTGCTCATGCCAGATTCCCCCGTGACGCCTGACATTTTAACCAGGGGTGTGTAGACTTTTTCTATCCAGTGTAGATCAGTGTTTTTTTCGCTGACCTACAGAAGGTGAAAAAAACAGAAATATTCAGTTTCAAACTTTCTCCGGAGCTGGAGCCATGTTGCTGGTGGGGGAGGGAGCTCAGTGTGCAGAGACTCCTCCTGCAGGACGGCCCCCTGCACAGTCAGCATGTTGAGGTGTCTGCAACATCTCAGAATTCTTGTTACCTCCTTGTGCCTGCAGAGGTTGTATCTATGGAACATTAAGGGCAATTTCTTATTATTTTCAATTCTCTGTACAAAGCTATGAAAACCCAAAAGCTTATTATGTTCTTTCATTGTGCCTACAGTTTATAGAAAACCCTCTGACATACAGTCTGGACAAAAAAGTCCAGACATTGAATTAGCTAAACCAATAGGTGTGCGCCTTCCAATGGATAATTACTGCCGTGATTAATATGTTTCCTCTGCAAAAAAATAGGTCATGGTTCTCCCTGAATATACTGAATGAGCAGGTTTTTCTATCAATGGGTTTGATGGCACAGCGGGCATATTCCAAGATGGCAATGCCAGGATTCATCGGACTCAAATTGTGCAAGAGTGGTTCAGGGAGCATGGGAGATCATTTTCACACATGGATTGGCCACCACACAGTCCAGACCTTAACCCCATTGAGAATCTTTGGGATAATGTGCTGGAGAAGACTTTACGCAGCGCTGCGACTCTCCCATCATCAATACAAGATCTTGGCCACATATTAATGGACAGAATTAAATGTTTGGACACTGCATGAGCTTATTGAAACTATGCCACCGTGCCTTTAACTGAAAAAGGCAGCCAAATATTAGAGAGTGTGACCTTTTTTTTGGCCAGGCTATGTATCAGACCAGAAAAACAGAAATGTGCTCTTTACCAAGGCTATAAGTGAATAAGCAAATGGTGGTATACAACCTTTTAGATCTCTAAAGCGTCTCCTCCAAACGACGTACAGTAAACAAAACAGAAAAATGGGGATAGAGATCTAGAAGGAACAGGAATGGTACATAGTGTAAAACTGTAAAGACGGTTGCAGTAACACGAAACCTCTGTTAAAATCTCACTCACAAGATGCAAGGGATATCAATGCATGTAGCGTTATCTTTGATTGGCCCGGAATGCTGTCCTGCGATCTCACCAAATTCCGTGTGACTCCACTGCTCCTTGGATGGATGCCAGGGCTGCGCTCAGCAAGGAAATTCCACTGATCCGTGCAGGAAAATCAGAGAAGCCGTATGCTTCCCGATCGGAGACACCACGCTACGGGGTAAGACGATGGCGTCGGCAAGTGTCTTACCCCGTAGCGTGGTGTCTCCGATCGGGAAGCATACGGCTTCTCTGATTTTCCTGCACGGATCAGTGGAATTTCCTTGCTGAGCGCAGCCCTGGCATCCATCCAAGGAGCAGTGGAGTCGCTACATGCATTGATATCCCTTGCATCTTGTGAGTGAGATTTTAACAGAGGTTTCGTGTTACTGCAACCGTCTTTACAGTTTTACACTATGTACCATTCCTGTTCCTTCTAGATCTCTATCCCCATTTTTCTGTTATGTATCAGACCATAAGTAAACATTTAATTAACAGTCTAATTGTATACCTTTCAACTCCAGGCGCTTCCACGTCTGTCTCTGATTAATCCTTTCAATATCTAAGCATCTGTTTTGTTTTGTTTATGGCTATTCGTTTCAGCACAGTGTTCTGTGCCCACGTGCCGTTGTTGCGCTTCTCTTTAACCACTTCGATGCTGAGGACGCGCTCAGCGCGTCCTCAGCATTCCCGCTGGTATGCGGAGGACGCGCTGAGCGCGTCCTCCCATTGGGGTCAGCGTTCGGCCGGGTTCCGGCCGATCGCTGGCCCCTCCGGTGCGGGCTGACATCCTGGATGTCAGCCCGGCATCCGGAACAGCAGCCGCCGGAATTTGGTGTCATCGCGGCAGCGCGATGACACCAAATTCAGGCGCCCCCCCCGCATGTGCGGAAGAGGCGCCTGAAAGGGAGGGGGGAGGTCCTTCGGACCTCTCTCCCTCCCGATCGGCGACTCTGCGGGGGTTAACCCAGGCATCATTTGGAAGGGCACAGCCTGCCCTTCCAAATGATGCCTGGCATTAACCCCTGGGGAGCTGGATCGCGAATCGGCGCTGAAAAGCGCCGGTTTGCGATCCTTTCCCGGAGCTGGCCGACATCTTGGATGTCGGCCAAGCCTCCGGGAACTCCCCCTGAGGACTGGCGTCATCGTGCTACGCACGATGACGCCAGTCCTGGACTTGACCCTTAACTGCCACCAACGGTGGAGATAGGGAGTTCCAATGAACTCCCTATCTCCCGATCCGTGGCAGCTAGGGGTTAAATTTTGGTATGGTTGGATCGGCCAGAGCATGGCCGTTCCAACGATACCAAACATGAAAGTGAAAAATTTTGTAAAAAAAAAAAAAAGAAAAAGAAAAAAAAATTAAAAAAAAAATTATAAAAAAAAAAAATAGACACTTTTTTTTCTTTTTTTTGGTTTGTTAATGCAGCAATATTGTTCCCATTTCAATTATAATGTGAACAATGATGCTGCACTAACGATTTTTGTATGCGGTGCGTTTGTTAAAAATAGTGTAATTTTCCCCAAAAAAAAATGTAACGAGACCCCATCTCTAATTTTTTTAACAAGCGCACCCCATACAAAATATAACCGCAATTGCTCGCATGTTAAAATGTGAAAAAAAACACTTTACACGTTGTAAATTATTGAAAATACATATTTTATTGCATTTTTTGTTATAATATACAGACATGACATAACGTATACATATAATAATGACATATTATGAATCTACCGAGTCTGACGGAAAGAACGATATATAATATGTCTGGGTCATATACTAAAATAAGCCTTCAAAACACGTTTAAACATGATGAGCAAAACCGGTAAAAATGACCTCAGCACAGGGGCGGGAAAAGCCTCAGCAGCGAAAGGGTTAAAGTCTACAAACCTAGCCTCTGAGTGTATTTAATGGCGTATAATTTTAAAATGTTATTCTGCCCTCTAACACGGTTTAAAACTTTCCCTTACCCTCAGAATAACATCTAGCAGTTGTATATTCTAGAAGTGGACGGAGATGTTATATAACGAGACGTGAGATGGGATTGCATGCGGAAAATGGAAACGCCAGACCAGAGATGATGGATTGGGAGCTAAACAAACAGGTGGAAGGCCGTCGAACACACACAGCAGCTGGCAACACAAGAAACAAATGGGTCAACACACGGATGTTTATGATTACACTAAAATAGTCCCCTCTCGTCTCCTGGGGTGGTCGTAGGGCAGATCCCCCTCCTTCCAGCTGCCGTGGAACTGCAAGTCCTGAACTGAAGTTTGCTTTCCTATTGCTTTTTGAGGCATTTTGGAAGTTGTAGTTCTACAGAAGGTTGAGATGACCCATTGGGCCATCAAATACTTTCATAATGGGGCAGTCGAAACAGCTATTGATTTAAATCCTTTACACCAATATTGAAATGACGCATTATTTGCACAGACTCCCCTCCATCTCTCTTCCCTCTGCACCCTGAAACAAGCATCAAGGTATCAACCGATCAACATGGCGTCCAACACTATATACCAGGCTACCATAATCTTGCAATTGTATTTTTTGTCTGCATTTATTAACCCTTTCGCTGCTGAGGCGTTTCACGCCTCTGTGCTGAGGTCATATTTACTGGTTTTGCTCATGATGTTTAAACGTGTTTTGAAGGCTTATTTTAGTATATGACCCAGACATATTATATATCGTTCTTTCCGTCAGACTCGGTAGATTCATAATATGTCATTATTATATGTATACGTTATGTCATGTCTGTATATTATAACAAAAAAATGCAATAAAATATGTATTTTCAATAATTTACAACGTGTAAAGTGTTTTTTTTCACATTTTAACATGCGAGCAATTGCGGGGCTATATTTTGTATGGGGTGCGCTTGTTAAAAAAATTAGAGATGGGGTCTCGTTACATTTTTTTTGGGGAAAATGACACGATTTTTAACAAACGCACCGCATACAAAAATTGTTAGTGCAGCATCATTGTTCACATTATAATTGAAATGGGAACAATATTGCTGCATTAACAAACCAAAAAAAAGAAAAAAAAAAATTTTTTTTATAATTTTTTTTTAACTATATATATTTTTTTATTTTTAATTTTTTTTTTTAAAAAACCTTTTTTCACTGTAGTGTTTGGTATCGTTGGAACGGCCATGCTCTGGCCGATCCAACCATACCAAACTTTAACCCCTAGCTGCCACGGATCGGGAGATAGGGAGTTCATTGGAACTCCCTATCTCCACCGTTGGTGGCAGTTAGGGGTTAACTCTAGGACTGGAGTCATCGTGCTACGCACGATGACGCCAGTCCTCAGGGGGAGTTCCCGGAGGCTTGGCCGACATCCAAGATGTCGGCCAGCTCCGGGAAAGGATCACGAACCGGCGCTTTTCAGCGCCGATTCGCGATCCAGCTCCCCAGGGGTTAATGCCAGGCACCATTTGGAAGGGCATGCTGTGCCCTTCCAAATGGTGCCTGGGTTAACCCCCGCAACGCCGCCGATCGGGAGGGAGAGAGGTCCGAAAGACCTCCCCCCTCCCTTTCAGGCGCCTCCTCCGCACATGCGGGGGGGGCGCCTGAATTAGGTGTCATCGCACCCCCGCAATGACACCTAATTTCAGCGGCTGCGGTTCCGGATGCTGGGCTGACATCGAGGATGTCAGCCCGCACCGGGGGGGCCAGCGATCGGCCGGAACCCGGCCGAACGCTGACCCCAAAGGGAGGACGCGCTCAGCGCGTCCTCCGCACACCCGCAGACATGCGGAGGACGCGCAGAGCGCGTCCTCCGCATCGAAGTGGTTAATCTCTGACTAGTCATATTTTAAATCTCCATCCATTTCTCTTAGAAAAAAATCAGTTTGTTTCTCCCTCCTCCCTCACGTCGTAAATAGTAGTTATCTGTGCATTTTCACCAACCTCATTCTTTTTCCACAGCATATTCTCACAGACTCCCCTCCATCTCTCTTCCCTCTGCTGCCCCAATTCACCCTCCCACCTAGAGCCAATCCCTAATTTCAGCTCTCCTTTCCAGCTGTCTCCACCTCTCTACTCTTACTAAGCCCAAACTTCTGGTCCTTCCCATGCAATCACTACGATATTTCTTCTGGCCACCAGTTTCACCTTCCCTCTGCTCCCTTTTGTTTCAGTTACCCCTGTCCCTTAGATTGTAAGCTCGTGGGTATGTCTGCCTGAGCACTTGGTTTAAAGCGCTGTATAAGGCTGGGGTCAGACGAGCGCAGTTATCACGTCCGTGTTGCTGCACATTTGTACGTCCGTGGCAGCATAGCATTCTGACCAATGGAGCCCCACACACGAAGTGCGTCTGCACGGAAGTGCGGATGCATGGCGGACGCGGCAAACGGACGCAGGTTAGGCAAGAACGTAATACTGCTAGAACGGAGTGCGGAGTGCGCCATGTCTGCAACATCTGTGTAGCTTTGTGTGTGAGTGATGAAACAAGGTCAGATGGACTGCATTTATACGTCCAGCATTTTTGACGGACAGAATGTTTTATCATTGTAATTTATTTTCCCTGCTACATCAGTCAAAAAATACCTCAGTGAAAAAAAACGGACTGTGTGGCCACTACCTTGTTGTCAGTCAGTCAGTAAGTACGTCCGTACTGCACGGACGCACAGTCCGTACAAAATGCGCTCGTCTGACCCTAGCCTTACCTGGACAGTTATGCTACGGGCAGGATTGTCTTTCCTCTTGTATCATGTACATCTCCTGTTTGTGCTTCCCCATTGTAAAGCGCTACGGAATTTGTTGGTGCTGTATAAGTACTTGTAACTGTAACTATCTGAAAGACTGAGGTCATGTGATCAGTATCGGAGAAAAGGTAGAAATGTGTGCATTTAAAATGGGGTTGAAGTCTTATTTTCAAAGTGCTGCTACAACAAGGAGAGTGTTTATGTGTGAACTCTCGTACACCTAAAAAAAAATTGAGTTTTTTAAGTATGTTATTTTGATCCTAACGTGCACTATTAACCCCTTCACTGCTGAGGCAATTCAGCCAGGGCCGGATTAACAAAGGGGCTGATGGAGCAGCCGCTCCAGGCCCATGCCCCATAATAGGCCCAGAGAAAGGATAACTATGTTTGCATTGATGGGCATTTTGACCCAATATCTCCAACTCCATAGCAGCTACAGGGTCATGTCAGGTATCACTGTAAAGGCCAGAGCATGCCCTTTCCAAACATGACAGGTTTTATGTAACAATAAAGTAAAATAAAAAATATCTTTTTCTTACTAACACAGCAATATTTTCCACTTTTCAGGTTTTCAGGTTTCCAGTTATAAAAAGGAACAATAATGCTGCACTAACTCACCATCTCATTTGTCATGTAACCAACAAGTGTGGAGGTGATGTAACAATTCGTAATAACGGATTGTGCCATCAAAACCTAAACCGCCGCAGTGCAGCGAACAGCACTGGGGGGGGGGACTTTTGAACCCTGTGTCACTAATCTTTACGCCTCACAAGCTCAGGTGAGGCTCCATTGGACAGGGCAGAGTCTGGCCTTTGCATTGATCCTAAATGTGACCATGTAAAATCTAAAAGAAAAAGAGAATACAAAAAACTTTTTATTTCTACTTATTTTTAGTTCCAAAGCGATGGCATTCTCCATTTGCAATGTATAAAATGAGCAATACCACTGCCATTATTTACCTTTTAATTCCCCACACTGGGAGCAAGTTCAGTGTTTTATGCATAGTCATATTATTCATAAAACATCCTCCTCCAAAAATCAAGGGAAATATAGAATTTTTGGGATAAAATTGTATATTTTCTCAGACAAATACAGTAACAGATTCCCATTTCAATTTTTTTTTTGTTTTTTAGCAAGAATTCCCTATAGAATATATAACCGCAAAAGGTTTGGAATGGATGATAAAATGCGAAAAAATAATTTTACACGCTGCAAATGATTGCAATCTGAATGGAAATTTTCTCACACAGCAACTGCCTGGTTAGATAAACCCGTATGTGCACTATTAAATAAAACTAAAATATTTTTTAATTTCACTAAATTTATTTAAAAAAAAGGATCCCCCTATCTCCCCTTGGCAGCTAGGGGGGTTAACTGGCCCACTGACATCCTCACATATATGGTGGGGATGTCAGTGGGGGGGTGACCTGGTGGCTTGGCTGACATCCACGATGTCAGCCCCCTCCAGGTTTGAATCGCGATTTGGCGCAAATCTGTGCCGAATAGCGATCTGGCAGCAAAATAGTTAATGCACACTCCCCTTTCCAGCGGTGCAACTTGCAGCGCTCTATCTTCAATGGTTGGGGAGATAGAGGTCTCCGAAGGAGCCGCCCTACCCTCCATTGATTTCAATGGGGGTGCCTGCTGATGACATCACCACGCAGCGTGTCATCGAGCTCGCCGGCCCCTGTAAAACACGGGGGCAGGCTTCCTCCCTACCAGAACAGTGAGGGATCCAGCGAGGGAGGTAAGTATTGGGAGGGAGGTTAGGAGGGGAGACCCGTGGGCAGGACGTACATGGTACGTCAGCAGTCCCTAAGGGGTTAAACCTGTTTAGTAGGGATGCACAGATACCACTTTAAGACCGAGTACCGATACTTTTTAAAAGTACTCACCGATACCGACTACATGACATAAAATAAAAGTGACCGCTTTTCAATAAGAACAGACCTCATATAAAAATGCCCCCAGCTCTCATGTATATATCCCCCCGAGATATATATACAGAATGCCCCCAGCTCACATGGATATGTAGATTGCCCCCGCTCATATGGATTTGAGGCTCCGAGCCCTCTTCCTCCTTCAGTGTCCGCCAGCAACGGGTTGCAGCCCGGCTTTGCCGGTGGACACTGAAGGAGGAAGGTGGATCCGGTTGCAGGGCTGTGACGAGGCCACCGTGCCGTGGAGGCCTTGACTCTGCCTCCAGCCGAGATCTCGCGGAAGGATCCCGCGAGATCTCGGCTGGAGGCAGCGTCACAGCCTCCACTGCCCGGCGGCCGCGTCACAGCCCTGCGACTGGACCCACCGCTGGGTTAGTAATGCGGCCCGCCAGAGGGGAACGCTGGCCTAATGCTTTTCATGCATGCGGCCAGCTTCCCCAGCCCTGCGGATACCGGCAAGCCGGCCAAGCGCTGGCTTCCGGTATCTGGCCATTTGCACGAGTACCAAGTACACGTGCAAACGGCAGTATCGGCACTGATAACGATACTAGTATCGGTATATCCCTACTGTTTAGTTTAGAGAAACGGCGTTTAAGGCCCCGTTCACACTGCGATTTTGCTGCGACGTCGCAGCAAAATCAGCGCAACGTCACACTATGTAGCTTCTCCAATGCATTTCAATGGAGCTGTTCACATCTTGCCGCGGGATGTCGCGGTAGCATGTCGCTGGTACATGACCCTTGATTTGCGATTTGCATTAGTTTTGTACAGTACTACAATATATGTGGGTGCTATATAAAGAATTGCAGTCAGTGCATGATATGATGCAGTTAGGGCAGCAGTCAGGTGTAAGTCCAGACATAGTCAGCAGGTGGTGGTAGTGTACCACAAAATACCACTATTGTAAGTGAACAAGAACAAACTGACAAACCCTTTGTGGGGAAAAAAGAAAATTCAGATTTGATAAATGATAGTCTTATTAAACTTCATATGGACTCTGACCCTACTCTAGTATGATAATATCTGACACTATCAGGGTTATTCAGAGGGAGGTGAAAATCAAGGGAATGACTGGAGAAGTGAAAACTCTAGGCTATTTTGACCTAGATTTTTCATTTCTCCAGTCATTCTCCTGGTTTTCACCTCTCTCAGAATAATCCTGTAGGATCATCATATCAGAAACTGAAGGCAGGGATCTGAACCTCTAGATCCCCCAGACGTTTACTGCCTACAATTCCCAGAATTCTTTTAATGCAACAGATGGCCAGAGAATCATGGGAGTTGTAATTCAGAAAAAGATGGGGGGGGGGCAGAGTTTGAGATCCCTGCTGTGGGGTTATCCACTAATTCCTGTTCTTTGCCATTGTTACAACTGGAAAACTTCAGTGATCCAGATATAGGGGGGGGGGGGGGGTAAAGAATGGCTTGGGAAGCTTTCAAAGAATCTTCTCCTGCCCCAGTTTGAATAATCCTCTAGGGATCAAACAGCAGTAAATAGTGAATACCTGTCATAGTTTGGAAACTTTATTACACACATCCTAAATACATAAATCATATAAATGGATAAAATTATCAATATAAGGTACAGAATCCTAATTTCTCACTTTTATGCCTCCTACGGAGGATTGCGCTTTGCAGGTCCGTCAAGCGCCCGTCGTAGGTTTTTGACAGGGAGGGTTTCAGCACGTCCAGTGTAACGTGCAACACTGTTACATACGTTATACCGTGTGGCCCGCCCTGTCGAGCCGTCAGAAAGCTGCAATGGACATAGGGAGGAGGGAGTCACACGGACGCACTCAATGCGCTCGTGTGACCATGGCCTAACTCACTCATACCCACATCTCACTTTAACTCACTCATATTCACCTACCTAGTCGTACTAGCACTCATACTCACCTCACACACTTTTTGCACATTACGTGGACATATTTGGTTTCGTTGGAAAAGCCAGACTCTGACCTTTCCAGTGACACCTCACATGACCTTGTGCAGTATAAAGAATAGAGACACAGGGTTCCAAAGAACCCCCTGCGCCCAATGCAGCTGTGTGCCGGTTTAGGGTTTTGATGGACAGTGCTGCATTATAAAAAAAAGGTATATTTTATTTTTATTGATTTACATGGAACCTGATCATGTTTGGTATCACTGGAAAGGCCATGCAAGGCTCTCTGTCTTGTATGGTTACCGAAATACAGGGTTCCAAAAGGACCCCAGTATCTCTTCCATGGGGAATACCATGCCCGGGAGAAGGAGGTCCTCTTTCTGACATCATCGGGGGCACCAATGATGATGTCAGTAAGCGGGGTGAGGTTCCAAGGTGTGTGTCTCACAGAATTCAGACCACCGCGGGATTCCCTTTAGACAACTCAGAATCACCCCTAAGTGATGACATGTGGGGGACATCCTCCGCATGTTGCAGTGAAGCACTAGGGAGTTTCCCACACATCATCCGCAGCCAAGGGATTAAAGAGACAGTAACATTCACATAAACTGGAACTAGATTACTTGTGCATTACAAACCAAAAAATATGTTATAAAACACATGCTGCTGTTTTTTTACTTTGTTTTGAGTAATTGTATGTAAAAGGAAAAATAACATTATATCTCCTGATTCCATTTTGTGGATTTTTCCCATGATGCAACACTTACCAAAATTTGTGTTTTTTTAACACTTTTTTTGTATTTTTTTTAGATGACATTTTTGTTTTTCTTATTGTTTTAAAAGATTTTTTTTATTTTGTAACAGACTTAATTATTTTTTAAAGGGCCCTTTTTATTATTCGAACACATTTTTTCCTCCATTTTTACAGATTTAACTTCTGCTAGGAGAATAGGAAAGTTCTATTTTTTTTCTTGGCAGTGCGATATAATTCATCGGTTATCAGCGCAATTCGATGGTTTTCGCTGACGTCCGATAACTGCTTCGGCGACTCCATTTGACAAAATACGGTGACCATTCGCCAAATAGTGAATTCACTGTTTTCAGCTAAATGGAATCTCCGAAATGTAGGGAATTGGGCCATAACGCAAAGCACCGACTCGCACACAGTGTCGGTGCTTTGCGAATAGACCCTTTAAGATATTGGAAGGTGTGTTATCACTGCCTTGATTTATTCATGCAATATCCCTACATGATCTTCCCTTGAGTCATGATGACTTCATTATGACAAACGTTAAAAGAATGAGTCTCAGAAAGTCACCCGCGCTCCTCCAGGTGTCTCACTTAGCATTCTCATGTTATGGAAGCATCTCTAGTGCCTAAAGCTGCTTCAGGTGCTTTAGTAGGATATGATTCATGGGATGTACTAGAACAGTGATGGCGAACCTCTGGCACGCGGGGCTGACTGGGTCGGCACGCGAGCCATAGGCTTGCCTCACTGCTGAGCATGCTTCTTCCTCCCAGCGGCCGCCGGCAAAGAATGTTGCCCGGCCGTTCGTTGAGATCCACCAGCCGCAAGATCGCAGAGTTAACTCCGGGATCTCGCGAGACCACGGCTTGTGCGTTTCACAAGAGGCCAGTGTTGTATCAAAACTTGTTGCCCGTGAAAAGCTGTTTGGAAATTTATGTAACTCCGCCCCCTCACTGTATGCTACATAGGACCTGGCTGCTATGTCCTTTGCACCTCCCACATCCTGCCTCCATAGCCCTTATGTGCCTCCCCTCTAGCCAGCGTCCTGCAGCAGCAGATAACATACGATTGTTTACGCCTCTGGGTGAGATCCTGATGCATACAACTCCTAGCACTCTCAGGCATCCCTCCATATACAGAAGGGATATCTGTGAGGGATAGGAGATGCTTGCAGGCTGCTGTGAGGGCTCTATCTGTAGATGCAGAGAATGAGGGGGCGGAGTTACAGAACTTGCCGAACAGCTTTTCACGGGCAACCAGTTTTGATACAACACCGGGCTACATCCTTTGCCGGCGGCCGCTGGGAGGAAGAAGCATGCTCGAAGGTGCCTTGCAAACGGGACCATGTGAGCTGGGGCCAATATATATCGATGTGAGCTGGTATGTATATCCTTGTGAGCTGGGGGCAATATATATTTATATCCTTGTGAGCTGGGGCAATGTATATCCTTGTGAGCCTGGGAAAAATATATCCTTGTGAGCAGGGGGCAATATATGCATATCCTTGTGAGCTGGGGGCAATGTATATTCTTGTGAGCTGGGGCAATGTATATCCTTGTGAGCAGGGGGCAATGTATATCCTTGTGAGCAGGGGGCAATGTATGTATATCCTTGTGAGCAGGGGGCAATGTATGTATATCCTTGTGAGCAGGGGGCAATGTATGTATATCCTTGTGAGCAGGGGGCAATATATGTATATCCTTGTGAGCAGGGGGCAATATATGTATATCCTTGTGAGCTGGGGCAATATATGTATATCCTTGTGAGCTGGGGGCAATATATGTATATTCCTTGTGAGCTGGGGGCAATGTATATCCTTGTGAGCTGGGGCAATGTATATCCTTGTGAGCTGGGGCAATGTATATCCTTGTGAGCTGGGGCAATGTATATCCTTGTGAGCTGGGGGCAATGTATATCCTTGTGAGCTGGGGGTAATGTATATCCTTGTGAGCTGGGGGCAATGTATATCCTTGTGAGCTGGGGGCAATATATATCCTTGTAAGTTGGGGCAATATATATCCTTGTGAGCTGGCGGCAATATATATCCTTGTCAGTAGGGATGAGCCGAACACCCCTGTGTTCGGTTCGCATTTGAACTCGATTACAAAAGTTCGAGTTCGAACGCGAACACAAACCAAACTCAATGCAAGTCAATGGGACTTGAAAGTTTGAATTTTAGAGTGCCCTCCAAGAGGGCATATATGCAAGATATTTGCCATAAAAGGTGTATGGGGTCCGGGTAGTGCCCTGGGGGACAGGAAACAAGGACAAAAAGTAAAAAAAAAAAAAAAACGTTTTTAACCCCTTCACTGCTGACGACATGTGGGACACGTCCTCAGTTACTCCCGCTGTATGCTGAGGACGTGTCCCACATGTCATCAGCGTTGCGGGGACCCCCGGCGGAGATACTCACCTCTCTGTCCGGGGTCCTGCGTCCTCAGACGCTGAAGTCAAGCTCCTCCCGGCGTAAATAACAATCGCTCCATGCGCGATGACGTCATTTCCAGGTGACCCCCCGGCAATGCCGGGAGATCGCCTGGAAGGGAGGGGGGGGAATCCGTTCGGATCCCTCTCGGCTTTTTTTTATTTTGTGGGACCTCCCAGACACCGCTTAAAAGGGGAGAGTCTCCCCTTTTAAGCAGTGCCTGGCTTTAACCCCTTAGGCACCGGGTCGCACTTCAGCGCCGAAGTGCGGCCTAGCTCCGGTGGGGGCCGCCATCTTGCATGGCGGCTCCACCCCCAAGTCCCCCCTCACTGCCTGACGTCCTCACGCATAGCGTGATGACGTCAGATAGCTGGGGAACCCCTAGCTGCCCGGGGAAATCCCCTGGTGGAGATATCGGGGTTCAATCGAACCCCCTATCTCCAGAACCGTGGCAGCTAGGGGGTCATGGAGGGTGTCAATCGAAAGGGCTGAGCATGATACCCAACATGACCAGGTATAAAGTAAAAAATAAATATATTTTTTAAAAAAAAAGAAAAGAAAAAATAAAAGCATGTATTTTTTTTGTGTGTTATTTTTATTAATGCAGCAATATTGTTCACATTTCAATTATAATGTGAACAATGATGCTGCACTAATAAATTTTTTTCTATGGGGTGCGTTTGCTAAAAATCACATAATTCCCCCCAAAAATTTAATCAGTCCCCATTTCTAATTTTTGTACAAGCGCAGCCCATAGAAAATATAACCGCAAATGTTCATGTGAGAAAAGGTGGAAAATAACACTTTACACGCTGCAGATGATTAAAAATTCTAAATTTTATTGCATTTTTTGTTATAATATACAGGCAGGACATGACGTACAGTTGTTTTTAAAATTATTCAACCCCCACTGAAATTGAGTGTTTTGGCCAGTTTGACATTGATTTTGATCATTCAGTCATCTTGCTTACAATTAAATCAAAGAGGCACGTGTAGGTCAGACAAATATAACATAACATTTATAATAAAATAACCACAAATGTCTTTTCTGTGCTCACATCATTATCAGTTTTATTCAACCCCCAAGTGACATTCAATCTTAGTACAACATCCTTTTACAGTTATAACAGCTTTTAAACGTGAAGCATAGCTTGACACAAGTGTCTTGCAGCGATCTACGGGTATCTTCGCCCATTCGTCATGGGCAAAAGCCTCCAGTTCAGTCACATTCTTATTCACTGCAACTGCTTTCTTTAAGTCCCACCAGAGGTTCTCAATCGGATTTAAGTCGGGTGACTGCGATGGCCACTCCAAAATGTTCCAGCCTTTAATCTGCAACCATGCTCTAGTGGACTTGGAGGTATGCTTGGGATCATTGTCCTGTTGAAAGGTCCAACGTCTCCCAAGCCTCAGGTTTGTGACGGACTGCATCACATTGTCATCCAATATCTCCTGGTACTGAAGAGAATTCATGGTACCTTGCACACGCTGAAGCTTCCCTGTACCTGCAGAAGCAAAACAGCCCCAAAGCATGATTGACCCCCCGCCATGCTTCACAGTAGGCAAGGTGTTCTTTTCTTCATAGGCCTTGTTCTTCCTCCTCCAAACATAGCGTTGATCCATGGGCCCAAACAGTTCTAATTTTGTTTCATCAGTCCACAGAACACTATCCCAAAACTTCTGTGGTTTGTCCACATGACTTTTGGCATACTGCAGTCGACTCTTCTTATTCTTTGGAGACAGCAAGGGGGTGCGCCTGGGAGTTCTGGTATGGATGCCTTCATTACGCAGTGTGCGCCGTATTGTCTGAGCTGAAACTTCATTACCCACATCTGACAAATCTTTTCTCAGTTCCTCAGCAGTCACACGGGGACTTTTCTCCACTCTACGCTTCAGGTAGCGCACAGCAGTCGAAGTCAGCATCTTCTTTCTGCCACGACCAGGTAGCGTTTCAACAGTGCCCTTTGCCTTGAATTTGCGAATGATGCTTCCTATGGTCTCTCTTGGTATGTTTAACGTCTTTGCAATCTTCTTATAGCCATTGCCCTTCCTGTGAAGAGTAATCACCTCTTCTCTTGTCTTCCTGGACCATTCTCTTGACTTCACCATGTTTGTAACCACACCAGTAAATGTCTAGAAGGAGCTGAGTATCACAGTCATTTTAAAGCTGCCTAATTGGTGCTTATTATGCTTTATTGCTGCTCCGTGACATCCACAGGTGTTTTCAATACCTGATTGAAAACACTTGAATGAACCTCTGTTCTTCAGTGTGGTAGTCTTTAAGGGGTTGAATAATTGTGTCAATGAAGAATTCACAAAAGAAACATTTACTACTGTATTACAAAACCAATTGATGTCATTTTAGTTGCATATGGTTCTTTAAAAAGTCCTTGTAGGATTTCATTCTGAATACAATTACAAATGTACACTAAATTCCCTAAAACCCTTTACAGCATTGGGGGTTGAATAATTTTGAACACAACTGTATACATATAAAAATGATTTATTATGAATATATGTCTGGGTCGTATAATGTGGCTTCAAATCGCGTTTAAACATGATGAGCGAAAGTGGTAAAATGAGCTCAGCACACAAAGGGTTAAAGGAAATAATCCATGAAATAAGGGTTAAAAATAAAACTGAAAAATTCCTTCAAATATCGTGCCTAGGAGGTCCCCATAACCTGCCCGTGAAGTGGCAGATTTTTCGGATGTATAGAAATACACTATATTGCCAAAAGTATTCGCTCACCCATCCATATGCGAGTCAAGGCAGGTGAGCGAATACTTTTGGCAGTATAGTGTATGTAAATACCAAAAAATTACATTTCAAATAACGGTAAATGGTTTTCCTTTAATCTATCCATAAACAACTGCTTGGGGCGGCAGTCTGTATGAAAAGAGGATACATTTTAGGAAACGCAGAACAAGTTTAGTGATTTTTTTGGCTAAATTATTGTGAAACTTAAAGGGACACTAACAAAAAAATCACCCCCCCCGTTTTTTAATCCTAACCTATCCCTATTCCCTTAATAGTTATTTTTTGTTTTTGTGTTTTTAACTGTAATACTTACCCTAAAATCCTCGTTTCCAGCGCTGGTTTTTTTTTTTTTTTATATACTCACCTCCCTCCTCTTCCGCTCTCCCATCCTTCTTTCTTCTTCTTGCCTTCTGGTTTACGTGAGAAGCGCGCATGCGCGCCTCTCACGTAAGCCAGGCAATCAGCAGGCTTCCTCCCGGCTCCCTCTGAGGATTAGTGTTGCGCGCAAGAGGATGCACGCAACACTAACCCTCAGAGGGAGCCGCCAGCTTCTGCGGTGAGTTGGAGACGTCATCGCGCTGACGTCTCCTACTCGGCAAAAGTCGGCAGAAGCGGGAAATATGATTCCCGCTCTGCTGACTGACAGCTGGGAGGGCGGAGTAAACTTCTCCGCCTCTCTCAGCTGTTTTCAGCTGAACCGCTGAGCGGAGGGAGGGGGGACAGAGGGCAGGATACTCCGGGCATCATGACCACCTAAAATAGCTTAGGTGGTCATGTTGCCTAGCGGGTCCCTTTAAGCAGGCTTTGGATGAAAGTAACAATAGGTGCTTTAAAATTGGGCCTTTAGAATTGGCAACAGTGCCGTCACACAGTAACCCCTCTGAGGATATGAATCTGGTACAGGCGCCAGTGGCAGTGCACCCAAATATTGTGCCTTTGGTGGCAGCAAGTGCCTTCACACCGTAACCCCTTTGTGGTATTGTGGAAGAGTTCAGTGGTGGAGGTTTTGTGAATACAGAAGACATCCCCGATCTATTCAGTTACATCAGCAGCTATAACAAAACCGGGTCAGCAATGTTTAGGCACTTGTACTGCGCTACTGTATATGGTGAGAATCAGCGCACACCAGTAGCAACAGGAAGCAAACAGAACAGGCAGGGAATACACAGAGAGAATAGTCAAATGGCAGGCAAAGTCGGCAACAGATCGGGTCCTCAGAACAAGCAGGGTCAGTAACAAGTATACAAACTGATTCGGTAAGCTAGTGATGCGGGAATAAAGGCTGAGACACACTGAGCGTGTAGCGACGCACAGCGTAGCGAAGCGAAGCAAACATTTTGCAGGCTTGACATCACTCCGCTCCGCCTCGCAGCGTGTCTACACTGCATTACATTTGCTTCTCACCGCACTGGACAGGAATCCACTAACTAAATTAAAATGCACACACAAAACCGTTTTATTTTCACAAATGTGCAGAATGTGCTGCTGGGGTGTCTGTGTGTAATGTGCTGCTGGGGTGTCTGTGTGTAATGTGCTGCTGGGGTGTCTGTGTGTAATGTGCTGCTGGGGTGTCTGTGTGTAAAATGTGCTGCTGGGGTGTCTGTGTGTGTAATGTGCTGCTGGGGTGTGTGTGTGTGTAATGTGCTGCTGGGTGTGTGTGTGTGTAATGTGCTGCTGGGGTGTGTGTGTGTGTGTAATGTGCTGCTGGGGTGTGTGTGTGTGTGTGTAATGTGCTGCTGGGTGTGTGTGTGTGTAATGTGCTGCTGGGGTGTGTGTGTGTAATGTGCTGCTGGGGTGTGTGTGTGTGTAATGTGCTGCTGGGGTGTGTGTGTGTGTAATGTGCTGCTGGGGTGTGTGTGTGTGTGTAATGTGCTGCTGGGGTGTGTGTGTGTGTAATGTGCTGCTGGGGTGTGTGTGTAATGTGCTGCTGGGGTGTGTGTGTGTAATGTGCTGCTGGGGTGTGTGTGTAATGTGCTGCTGGGTGTGTGTGTGTGTGTGTGTAATGTGCTGCTGGGGTGTGTGTGTGTGTGTGTAATGTGCTGCTGGGGTGTGTGTGTGTGTGTGTAATGTGCTGCTGGGGTGTGTGTGTGTGTGTAATGTGCTGCTGGGTGTGTGGTGTGTGGTGTGTGTAATGTGCTGCTGGGGTGTGGGTGTGTGTGTAAATGTGCTGCTGGGGTGTGTGTGTAATGTGCTGCTGGGGTGTGTGTGTAATGTGCTGCTGGTGTGTGTGTGTAATGTACTGCTGGGGTGTGTGTGTGTAATGTGCTGCTGGTGTGTGTGTAATGTGCTGCGTGTGTGTAACGTGCTGCATGTGTGGGTGTGTGTATAATGTGCTGCTGGGGTGTGTGTGTGTGTGTGTGTGTGTGTGTGTGTGTGTGTGTGTGTGTGTGTGTGTGTGTGTGTGTGGTGTGTGTGTGATGTTCTGCTGGGGGTTTGAGTAAACTGATATTGGTACATTACTGTGAGGTTTATTGCTGTGGAGCTCTGTCATACGCTCATACACCCCGCACATTACTGTGAGTTTTATTGCTGTGGAGCTCTGTCATATGCTATATGAAATGAATTTAAGGGGGGGGGGGGGGAAAGTAATTAAAAGGGGAAAAATGAATTAAGGGGGAGTGAATTGAATTAGAGGACGAGGACCCTGCTGACAGTCTGCTTCTGGAGACCTGGAGTCAGACAGTGGACCACAGCAACAGAGTGAGAGTGGTAGGTAGCAGGGTCACAGGGAAACACTGGGAGTGGCAGGCAGTTTGAAATATGTGGGTATATTGACACAGCAAGACCAGGGGCACCACCAGGCCACATTGCAAATTTGTGCAGTGCCCCTCCTATGCCACATTGCCAAAAGGAGGGGACCACACACTCTGGCAATGCGCGAGGACACCAAACACTCACGATTGGTATGGCACGGATTGGGTGGAGGGCGGCACCAAAACGCAACTTCGCCTGAGTAAACAAAAATGCTTGCACCGGCCCTGGATACCACACACAGACATATATATATATACATATACACGTGTATATCAACACGCAGAGATATAGATTATATATATATATAATATTACTGTGATAAAGTACACGTATGGTCTGTGACGGGGTGTATATTCCCTCTAAACTGTATAGGGAGGGATATGATATTTAGCTCCAGGGGGAGCGTTTGTAATATATATGGAAGCCCAAGAGGTTCTTTTACTCTCCACACACTGTTCAGCTGGAAGTAATTTAGTAGCAGTGAAAAGAAATCACTGCCTGCTTTTTCACTCTGAGGGAGGTGCCCGTGGTGGAGAGGAGCAAAGTGTTTTGGTTCCTGGCTGAAGTTTGATTGCTACCATAACAGTTCTAAGGTTGGTGAAACCTATGTTTTGTTTAGTTTAGAAAAGAAGCCCTGATAGTAAGGGACCTTTAAGTGAGTCAGTGCTCAAAAGGAGCTAGAGTTTGTTTTTTAGGGATGTGTTTGTTTTGTTTTTGAATGCTGACACTGCTGTCTGCTAAACAGCAGTTAATTCAATAAAGGACTTGTTTATGAAATCCCAAGAGGACCGTGCTTTCTTAAGGATATAACACCCAAGGCGGGTACAAGGATTACAATATGGTGGAGAATGCGGGCAGAAAGCACATAAATGGTCTGTGGGTATGTGAAGCTCCTGCTAATCTGCATATGGAAGATATTTTTTTCTTTTTCTGTGACCTGCTGACTTTTTTGGCTCTGTGTTGGCTCTACTCTCTTTTTTGGCTCTGCATTGTTATTACTTGCCTTTTGGAATAAGGATGGAGGACCTAATGAAAGCTCTGGTGCAGGCGACCGCCGTGCAGCAGGAGACAAACTGCCTAGTGGCTGCACAGGTTGAAAACCTAAGGGACGCTCAGCAGGAAGACAGGGCTATCCTTGCCAATGTTTTGCAAAGACTGATATCGCCACCTGAAGGGAGCCCTCCTGTGGACCGAGCTGTCCGTATCCGCGCAACCGACTTTCTGCATAAAATGTCAGAGGCGGATGATACAGAGGCTTACCTCACAACTTTTGAGAGGGTCGCTGCCCGGGAAAAATGGCCGTTTGATCAGTGGGCTCGGATGCTGGCTCCATGCCTAAGTGGGGAATCCCAGAGGGCCTATGAAGATTTGCCCTATGACCAGGCCCAGGACTATACACAGCTAAAGGATGAGATCCTGACTCGTATAGGCATAACTCCCGGGCTTAGGACCCAAAGGTTCCACAACTGGACTTATGATATGGGGAAACTAGGGATGCACCGATACCACTTTTTTAAGACCGAGTACGAGTACCGATACTTTTTAAAAGTACTCACCGATACCAAGTACCGATACTTTTATTTAATGTCATGTGACCGCTTTCCAATAAGAACAGACCATATAAAAATGCCCCCCGCTCGCATGTATATCCCCCCGATATATATATATATATTCATACTGCCCCAGCTCATGGATTTGCCCCAGCTCACTCATGGATTTGCCCCAGCACATGGATAATGCCCCAGCACACACATGGGTTATTATGCCCCCACAGCTCACACATGAGTATGCCCCCCCAGCTCATGGATATGCCCCCACATGGATATTGCCTCCAGCTCATGCATATGCCCCCACATGGATATGCCCCCTCATGGATATTGCCTCCAGCTCATGGATATTGCCTCCAGCTCATGGATATTGCCTCCAGCTCATGGATATGCCCCATCATGGATATTGCCTCCAGCTCATGGATATGCCCCCACATGGATATGCCCCCTCATGGATATTGCCTCCAGCTCATGGATATGCCCCATCATGGATATGCCCCCACATGGATATGCCCCATCATGGATATTGCCTCCAGCTCATGGATATGCCCCCACATGGATATTGCCTCCAGCTCATGGATATGCCCCCCATGGATATTGCCTCCAGCTCATGGATATGCCCCATCATGGATATTGCCTCCAGCTCATGGATATGCCCCATCATGGATATTGCCTCCAGCTCATGGTATGCCCCCACATGGATATGCCCCCACATGGATATGCCCCCACATGGATATTGCCTCCAGCTCATGGATATGCCCCCACATGGATATGCCCCATCATGGATATGCCCCCACATGGATATGCCCCATCATGGATATTGCCTCCAGCTCATGGATATGCCCCATCATGGATATGCCCAATCATGGATATGCCCCATCATGGATATTGCCTCCAGCTCATGGATATGCCCCCTCATGGATATTGCCTCCAGGTCATGGATATGCCCCCTCATGGATATGCCCCATCATGGATATTGCCTCCAGCTCATGGACCGCCCCCCCCCCCGACTATACTTACCTTCCTGGGCGCCGCCGAGAATGTCTCCGCGCGCCCGCTCGTTGGAAGGACCCCAGCCGCGACCACGTGATCCCGGCTGGGGTCCTTCCAACGAGCGCGCGCGCGGAGACATTCCCCGGCGGCGCCCAGGAAGGCAAGTATCGTCGCGGAGAGCAGCTGCAGGGCCTGTCTGAATGCTCTATCAGCATTCAGACAGGCCCTGCAGCTGCTCAGTGTGTTTAATACTTACCTTCCTGGGCGCCGCCGGGGAATGTCTCGGGCGCGCGCGCACGTTGGAAGGACCCAGCCGGGATCACGTGGTCGCGGCTGGGGTCCTTCCAACGAGCGGCGCGCGGAGACATTCCCCGGCGGCGCCCAGGAAGGTATGTATTGCGGAGAGTGCGGGGCCGGCTGTCCGAATGCCGATAGAGCATTCGGACAGCCGCCGCAGCCCCTCGGATACCGGAAGCCGGCTCAATGTCGGCTTCCGGTATCGGAAAAAATATCGGGGGTACTGCACGAGTACCAAGTACTCCTGCAGTACCCAGTATCGGCCCCGATACCGATACTAGTATCGGTATCGATGCAACCCTAGGGGAAACCTACACGCACCCAGATGTACGAGTTACTGAGGCTTGCTCAGAAATGGCTGAAACCTGAGGTCAACCGAGCTGCTGTAATTGTGGAAATGGTCGTCATGGATCGCTTTCTCCGTCATTTGCCGACAGGACTGCGGCAATGGGTTAGCCAAGGGGACCCAAAGGATCCAGAAGCAATGATGTGCTTGGTTGAAAGGTACTTGACCGCTAAGGAGCTACACGGTATTGATCCTCAGCCTAAAACCAAATCCCCTAACCACCGGGACAGGTGGAAAAACTGGAAACAAAGGACAGAACCCTGTACCCAGCATGGGACAATGGGACTACAATGCTGGAAGGTACCCAAAACCCCTGCCTCAGCCACAGGATCGGACTGAGAAACCAGTAGTCTGCTTCAGATGTCACGAACCAGGACATTTTGCCCGAGACTGCCCAGGAGGCGAAGAGCCCATGCAGTGCGATGTGGGTGCAAGGGCTCCGCATAGGACTGTGTTAACTTGCTCAAAAATGTGTGTGGTGACTAGTGCTGTTGATATGACACATCTAAGACTGATAAGTGTGGAAGGAAAGCATGTGCAAGCGCTGCTCGATTCTGGGAGCGAAGTTACTTTGATAAAAGAGGTTCTGCTTCAGCCAGAACACTTAGATGCCAAGCAAATGCTTGATATTGTATGTATACATGGTGACACCACTCATACCCCACAGCGGAAGTTGAGTTTGCCACTGATGTTGGACGGGTCAAATACCGTGTAGGGGTGGTGCCCCTGTTGCCCTATAATGTGGTATTAGGCAGAGACTTTCCCCATTTCCGTTACATGTGGGATAAATCCTCGGGCCCTCAGGAAGTGACCTTGAAGAGGTACAGGAGCTGGATAGATGTAAAATGTTTCCTTTCAGTGATATTGACTGGGAACCAGGTAGAGAACAAGAGGCACCCTCGCGTGCCTGGGTAATGAGGTAGAACCACCCCAGAATGAGGCTCCTGTAGAACAGTTGGATTTCCAGGATCTGGGAGTCCACTGTGGAAACTTTAGAGCTGCCCAATGGGAGGATGCAACCCTGAAAGCGGCAAGAGAAAATGTGCAAGTAATGGAGGGTAAAGTCGTAGACCCAGACAAGCCTCTAGGCTTTCCTTATTTTAAAGTGGAAAACAATTTGTTATATCAAGTAGACAAAAGGGAAGAGGAGGTGGAGCAGCTGCTGGTTCCATCACATCACATAGAAACACTGTTTTGGAGCTACCCATAGCCATGTGTTAGGAGGGCACCTGGGGACCGATAAAACCAGAGAGAGAGTTCTGGCCCGGTTCTATTGGCCTGGTATATTCTCGGCCATAGAGCAGTTTTGCAAATCCTGCCCAGAATGTCAACTAAAAGCCCCACATAAAGGCTTCCGCAATCCACTGGTACCCCTTCCTGTCATAGAGGTTCCTTTTGAACGGATCGCAATGGACCTAGTAGGGCCTCTGCTTAAGTCCGCTAGGGGACATAAATACATTTTAGTTGTTGTTGACTATGCAACCCGGTACCCCGAGGCAGTGCCCCTACGGAATGCCAACTCTAAGAATATAGCAAGGGAGTTAATAATGATGTTTAGCAGGATGGGTATACCAAAAGAGATCCTCACAGACCAGGGTACCCCATTCATGTCCAAACTTATGAGTGAGTTATATAAAGTGCTTAACATTACTCAGCTAAAAACTTCGGTGTACCATCCTCAAACAGACGGACTGGTGGAGAGGTTTAACAAAACACTAAAGGCTATGTTGCGTAAGGTGATAGATAAAGACGGGAAGAACTGGGATCATCTATTACCATACCTTATGTTTTCCATTAGGGAAGTCCCAGTTTTCCACTGAGTTTTCACCATTTGAATTATTGTACGGCCGGCATCCCAGGGGCATTTTAGATGTTGCCAAGGAAACATGGGAACAAGAGCATACCCCCCACCGAAGTATAATAGAACATGTAGTTCAGATTCAAGAACGGATGGAGGCTGTATTGCCCATAGTTAAAGAAAATATGGAAAAAGCTCAGAAAGCCCAACAAGCCAGTTACAACAGGAACGCAAGGCTGCGAGTATTCAAACCAGGAGATCGGGTTCTGATCCTTATCCCCACGGTTGAAAGCAAATTCCTAGCCAGCTGGCAAGGCCCATATGAAATCACTGAGAGGGTCAGTGACGTAAACTATAAAGTGAGACAGCCGGGTAGACGTAAGGCAGAACAGATCTACCATATAAACCTAATGAAGCCATGGGTAGAAAGGGAGGTCCTCATGGTGACCAAAGGCAAACCTACGCACGTTGCCCATGGGAATGATCCAGAGGTCTATAATCGCTGAAACTCTTGCTTCCCATCAGAAACAAGAAGTTAAAGATTTTGTATCCAAAAACAGAGAGGTGTTTTCCCCAGTACCAGGGAAAACTCACATCATCCAGCATGATGTCATTACGGAACCTGGAAAGAAAGTTAATCTGAAGCCCTACAGGATACCCGAGGCTAGACGGGAAGCAGTCAGTGCAGAGGTAAAAAAGATGCTTAAGTTAGGGGTCATCGAAGTGTCACATAGCGAGTGGAATAACCCGATCGTGTTAGTGCCTAAACCAAATGGGGAAATACGGTTCTGCAACGATTTCCATAAGTTGAACGACATTTCTAAGTTTGATGCTTACCCCATGCCTCGGGTGGATGAACTGATAGAAAGATTGGGTAAGGCCCGATATCTTAGTACATTGGACTTGACCAAAGGATATTGGCAGGTGCCCCTGACCATGAGAGCCAAGGAAAAGACGGCTTTTTCTACCCCTGAGGGGTTATACCAGTATAAGGTGTTACCATTCGGGCTGCATGGCGCCCCAGCCACCTTTCAGCGCATGATGGATAAGATACTCCAACCCCATAGAGAGTATGCAGCTGCCTATCTGGATGATGTGGTAATTCACAGTGCGGACTGGGAAACACATCTGTTGAAGCTTCAGGCAGTACTGGATAGTATACGGACTGCTGGTTTAACAGCTAACCCCGCTAAGTGCTCTTTAGGCCTAGAGGAGGCTAAATATCTGGGGTACACCATCGGGCGGGGGCTCCTTAAGCCACAACAGAGCAAGGTAGCAGCCATCTCTGGTTGGCCACGTCCGGTAACAAAAAAACAAGTCAGGGCATTCCTGGGCTTAACGGGATATTATCGCCGGTTTATCCCTGACTTTGCTACTATTGCTAACCCCCTGGTTGAGCTCAAAAGGTAAAAGCCCGGTTATGGTTAAATGGTCCCCAGAAGCAGAGTGTGCCTTTCTGATCCTGAAAGAAGCTCTGTGTGCTGATCCTGTGTTGGTGGCTCCGGATTTCACCAAATCGTTTGTAGTACAGACCGATGCGTCTGATGTAGGCCTGGGTGCAGTGCTTTCTCAGGTACATGGGGGAGAGGAACATCCAGTCATGTACCTGAGCCGCAAACTAAACCCCCATGAACAGAGATACTCCGTGGTGGAGAAGGAGTGCCTGGCTATTAAATGGGCTTTGGAATCCTTGAGGTATTATCTGCTAGGGCGGCGGTTTACACTGGTTACTGATCACGCACCCTTAACGTGGATGAGGCAGAATAAAGAAAAAAATGCCAGGGTGACTAGATGGTTCCTGAGTCTCCAGCCATACCAGTTCACTATGGCCCACAGGGCTGGTACTGCCCAGGGTAATGCGGATGGCCTCTCCCGTGTTCACTGTTTATGGTCCGAGGCCGCTCACCCCGATGGGCCTGAGCTGAGGGGAGGGATATGTGATAAAGTACACGGTATGGTCTGTGACGGGGTGTATATTCCCTCTAAAATGTATAGGGAGGGAATGATATTTAGCTCCAGGGGAGCGTTTGTAATATATATGGAAGCCCAAGAGGTTCTTTTACTCTCCACACACTGTTCAGCTGGAAGTAATTTAGTAGCAGTGAAAAGAAATCACTGCCTGCTTTTTCACTCTGAGGGAGGTGCCCGTGGTGGAGAGGAGCAAAGTGTTTTGGTTCCTGGCTGAAGTTTGATTGCTACCATAACAGTTCTAAGGTTGGTGAAACCTATGTTTTGTTTAGTTTAGAAAAGAAGCCCTGATAGTAAGGGACCTTTAAGTGAGTCAGTGCTCAAAAGGAGCTAGAGTTTGTTTTTTAGGGATGTGTTTGTTTTGTTTTTGAATGCTGACACTGCTGTCTGCTAAACAGTAGTTAATTCAATAAAGGACTCGTTTATGAAATCCCAAGAGGACCGTGCTTTCTTAAGGATATAACACCCAAGGCGGGTACAAGGATTACAATACACACACACGCACACACACAGACCTCAGACCATATATACACATACGCACGGGGGGGGGATGTGGACAATCTCAACTAAATGCGTCCCCCCCATTTGGCTGATCCCTTAGAAGAAATCTTGAATCCGATTGAGCAGAGAATATATACCGTATTTTTCGCTCCATAAGACGCACCTGACCACAAGACGCACCTAGTTTTTAGAGGAGGAAAACAGGAAAATAAATATTCTGAAATCAAATAGTGTAATAATGGATATACTGCCCCCAGCTCATGGATACTGTCCCCCAGCCCATGGATACTGTCCCCCAGCTCATGGATACTGTCCCCCAGCTCATGGATATGCCCCAGCTCATGGATATTGCCCCAGCTCGCTCATGGATGTGCCCCAGCTCGCTCATGGATGTGCCCCAGCTCGCTCATGGATGTGCCCCAGCTCGCTCATGGATGTGCCCCAGCAGCTCATGGATATGCCTCCGCTCACCTGTCGCCACCGCGTTAGGCTCCCTCTGAGCGTGCGTCCGGAAGCTTGGGCACTCGCCTGGGGAGCCACGTGACCGCGATATCGGTCACGTGGCTCCCCCAGGCGAGTGCCCAAGCTCCTTGTCGCCGGACGCATGCTAAGAGGGAGCCAAACGCGGCGGCGGCAGGTGAGCTGGGGCATATTCATGGGGCATTCGCTCCATAAGACACACCCACTTTTCCCCCCACTTTTTGGGGGGAGAAAAGTGCGTCTTATGGAGCGGAAAATACGGTATATTATTCTCTGCTCTATCTGGTTCAACATTTCTTCTGGAGGGATCAGCCAAATGGGGGGGGGGGGGCAATTAGTTGCCAAAATGTGTGTCTGGATATAAATATTTAGAAGAATATAGATTATCTCATATATATGTAGCGCTCAATCCCGGAGGAGCCGCTGAATAAACCTCGGGTTAGTCTCACTGCACTAGGAAATAAAAATCCACTACAGTGCTGGTGTATAGTTATGTATTATATTCTTTACTGATCCCAATAAAGCAGCATATATTACGTATATACGGTATTTAGATGACAAGAATTCGTAACGCGGGAAAAACACGCGGCGGCAAAAGAAACAGTTAACCCCCTCAGTTCTGGAGTGTAAGTCCCGTGAATAATAGCTCAAAATTGTGTATGTGTATTGTCTCGGGTACCCGGGTACTGTATGCAAATGGCCAGTGAATGAAACAAAACAAACAATCTTCGACTAGTCACCGTTGGGCCCTGTGGATTTAAACAATACTACAGCGTGTGGTTCTTATTTGGGAACTGCGGCCTGGGAGGCCTCTCACCCATCCAATAGATGAAACTGTCCAGCACCCGATCGGAGACCTTCTCCGCTGTGTACTGGGACACTGTGCCACTAGATCTGCTCCCCGCTTGCCGAATATCCGCAACAACGATCCACCGCCTGCACTCCCAATCGATCAGCGCGGTCTCCTAACTCGGGGTCCAGCTGGAACCAGCTTGTCATCCAGACCTCTCAGCGCTGCATATGTAGGTTTCAACAGTCACTGTCCCGATCTCCAGCACCAGTGAGGCAGCATCTGTACTCCGGCCTGGTCGTGATCCTTGACAGCTCTCACGTGCGTCTTCCACCTTTCACTCTGACCTTGCCTGCCACGAGGCCGCTGATCTGTTTCATCTTCCTATCCCACCCCCTTTATGTCCTCCCGCAAAGGATGATGGTAGGTGTAGTTCCGTTTTTATCCAGCATAGTCCACTACGTCTCTGTCTCCCTCCGGTGGCCATAATAATTAAATGCAGCAGAACAGTCTTTAAAGCAGCGCTACATATAAGATATATATCATACCTGCCCTTACCTTCCCCTATAAATTTGCTAAAAATATACACACACACAAAAAAAAAAAAACCACTGCCTGAGACCCCGCACAGCCCACATGCCACCCCCCCTCTACCTGGCTGAATGTATCTAATCGTGAGAAGGGAACCAGAACGCAGCGATCGCTGGAGAAGAATACGATCGCAGAGGTCCGAGAGGGAGTGCAGGTAAAGGTATGTATCCAGCCAGAGTGTGGCTTGGGGTTACCACTTTCTGCGGTGAAATTTAACCGCGAGCCACTCGGGAATACTGCCAGGGTGTCAGGATCGGGTAACCCCGCTTGCAGACGATAAGCCGTAAGGACCCCAACCAACCGGTCCTTAGTAATGGCCGGGTTATGGTCAGTAATACTGAGAATGACGAACACAAAGAAAGTGGCGGAGTGCAAAGTAAAACAACCTGCAGAATGAAGTAACCCACAGTACCCGGGAATAAGGCTTTCTGGATATCAGCTGCTGTGACGGCCGCAACACTTCCCCGGACATGGGCCGAAGGCGCAACACTTCCCCGGACATGGGCCGAAGGCGCAACACTTCCCCGGACATGGGCCGAAGGCGCAACACTTCCCCGGACATGGGCCACCGTGACACAGGGAGGTTAAAATGCTTTTTAACCCCCTGACAGTTGTCCCGAGTATATCGGGGTTAAATGTCACCGCTGAAAGCGGTAACCCCGAGCCACACTCGGCTGCATACATCACCTCTCTCGCTGCGCTCCATCGCTGTCCCCGCAGTCTCCTCCGGCGATCGCAACGTTTTAACTTCCTGGATTCCCTTCTCGCGAGGAGGGAACCAGGAAGTATGAGGTCACCATCGTTGGAGGAGACAGCTGGGGACATCGCGGGAGAGGTGATGTATCAAGCGGCATCCCGAGTGTTGCTCAGGGTTACCGCTTCCAACATAGGAATTTAACTCCGTGCTACACTCGGGATGCTGCTGGGGGGGGGGGGGGGCAAAAATAAAAAAAATTAGAGTGTTTTGGGACATGAAAAGTGGCAATAAATAGACCACCGGGGAGGTTATTTTTTTTTTACCCCTGTTCAGTGGCTAGTTGGCTTTTATCGGAGGATCATCGGCAGCATTCGGCAGTTTGTAGCGGCGATCGGCAGTTTATCGGCTGCGTTCAGAGACGATTCAGCGCACTTTGGGGACCCTGTGGTGAATGCTGAATTGAGCTCACTGAACAGCGCCGAACAAAAGAGCACAGAAATTTCAGTAACCCCTATAGTAATTTACATGATATGGGTAAGCTAGTGTCTATATGTTCTTCAGATAATAGCATACAGAATAGTTGTGGACGGTAGTCAACGAAAGTCCCACTACAGATCTGGGAAGCCCTGGTCACTGACCCCACTTAGAGGAGATAGAAAGCATGGAGGATCTGGGAAGCCCCACTCACTGGCTCCACTTCAGATGAGATGGAATGCATGGCGGATCTGGGAAGCCCCGCTCACTGGCTCCACTTCAGATGAGATGGGATGCATGGAGGATCTGGGAAGCTCTGGTCACTGGCTCCACTTCAGATGAGATGGGATGCATGGAGGATCTGGGAAGCCCTGGTCACTGGCTCCACTTCAGATGAGATGGGATGCATGGAGGATCTGGGAAGCTCTGGTCACTGGCTCCACTTCAGATGAGATGGGATGCATGGAGGATCTGGGAAGCTCTGGTCACTGGCTCCACTTCAGATGAGATGGGATGCATGGAGGATCTGGGAAGCCCTGGTCACTGGCTCCACTTCAGATGAGATGGGATGCATGGTGGATCTGGGAAGCCCTGGTCACTGGCTCCACTTCAGATGAGATGGGATGCATGGTGGATCTGGGAAGCCCTGGTCACTGGCTCCACTTCAGCGGAGATGGGATGCATGGAGGATCTGGGAGCCCTGGTCACTGGCTCCACTTCAGCGGAAATGGAAAGCATGGAGGATCTGGGAAGCCCTGGTCACTAATCCCATTGCAATGGGAAACATGGGGCCACAATGGGATGAGAGCTGGAAAACATGGAGGAAACACATAAACTAAACAGGAGGTGAGCCAACACACTTTGCGCATACACACCCTGTGGCTCCTCTGTCCTGCCTAACCCCATGGCATGATGGGCTGAATACATTCCTGTATGCTCTTCTTCTGGGCGCCTTCCAACTGCGTCACTCCCCTTAGCAGCAGCCGCTGTCATGTGACCTGACAACCGCGACTCGGCCCTCTCAGCGAACACTTCTAGGTCTAGGCTAGAGGAAAGAGACCCTGAACTGCCAGAGGCGGGGCCCAAGCTCCCTCTGCAACCAATCACTGACCACATTAAAATAATAAACGTTGTCAAATTCTATCATTGGTCAGCCCAGGCGAATTTTTTGATTGGTCGCTCTCCTCGCTCCCTCATTGCGATTAGCCACAGCTTCACAGGGACAGAAGACTGGGGCCAGCGATTGGCTCGGGCGGGGGGCGTTCCCTGAAGGTTCGGCAGTGCGGAAGAAAGATCTGGAAGGTTCTGGTGGAGGTGCTGCGTTGGTACAAGATCTGAGGGAGGATTACCTGAGCAGCCAGAGAGAAAGCGAGGAGCAGCACTCAGGTAGGATGGGGGGGATGGATGTGTTGGGGCGGCCTCGTTGTTGTGTTCGGCCTGTGCACCATAGAGACGCAGGCTCTGTCACCCAGAGCGGCCACTTAACTGAGGGAATGGCATGTCCCCTTACCCTCGGGTCCCTCCAGTGTGTCTGTGGAGGAATCCCACATTCTGAGCGTGGAGATCCGGGCAGAGGTGTGTGTGTGTGTGTGTGTGTGTGTGTGTGTGTGTCAACATGGTATATGAGGGGAGGGGGGGACAGACCCTTATTTAAATCTCCAAGGCACAATCAAGAGGATTACCATCACAGCTTGGGTTATTTGGTGGTTTATTATTGGATTAGTATGGCGGCTATGGTTTAATATCTGGGAGATCGAGGGTTTTTTGGGTGGGAGAACGAGGGTTAATAGTATAGTTTCTTCTATATGTTCTTCAGATAATGGCATACAGAATAGGTTTGAGGGTTAATACTTTAGGGGGGGGTGAGATCGAGGGTTGATTCTTTTTGGGGGGGGGGGTTGGTTAACATTGAGGTATAGGGTTTGTGGTATGTGTAGCTGACTCCTGTGCTTTGGTTTGTGTTGTATTTCTTTTTGGGCTGTTTATTCTGGCTCCTAAACTTTTGCAATCTGCCATAAGTACTGGCTTTATCGACTTCATGGTGGACGATGCCAGGACAGCTACAATCTAGGGAAAACCTCCTTGCTATGAAGCCAGAGCGGCTGGACAGGCACTTACTGGGATCGGGTCCCCTCCTGATCGGGTACCCCCATTTATCACATGGTTAAAGGGGAAAATGATGATCTGTCAGCCAGGTTCTACCTTTCCTGTGGCTGTTATTCCTGCACACCTGAAACGTATGAAAAAAGCCACCCTGGTTTATATGTAAAGGATTGTTAGGGTGGGGCGACCTAATAAACTGGTGATCCTTACTATTTAATGTCCACAACTTGGCTCAGATCATCTGCGTTTGTGTATCGCCATGAGCAGTCGTTGCCTGGGAAGCGTGTGCGTGCGGGACGATGTCAAAACGTCCTGCGGATATCAGCGCTGCTTGTGGTATCATGTTTAGGTGGCCAGTTTGTATAGAATAAACCGGAGGGCACAAACTCCTGGCGCAAAGGGCCAACGTAATGGGCAAATGGGAGCGCAAGGCATGGTCTACTGATGGCTGCAGATCTTCTATGAATCGTGCATGATAATAGACCTTTTTAGATGGTCATGTGACTAACGTGGCCCCTTTAACTGAGTCCAGGTGTAGCAAACTTCTTCTGGGTTCCGTTTCACATCGGACAGAATAAGCGGGTCCATACAGACGCCTAAAAGAATGTCTGTGGGTAGTTCCTGTTATCTTGAGTGTTGTCTTTTTGTCTCGCTCTTCCTTCCGACAGGTGTTTGGACAGGTCCTGAAACATGGGGAAGAATTACTATAAAATCCTCGGCCTCTCGAAAGGAGCAACTGAGGAGGAGATCAAGAAGGCTTACAGGAAACAAGCATTGAAATATCACCCGGACAAGAACAAAGACCCCGGCGCTGAGGAGCGCTTCAAGGAGATCGCTGAGGCGTACGATGTACTGAGTGACCCCAAGAAGAAGGAAATATTTGACAAGTTTGGTGAGGAAGGTATGTGATCCTGATGATATTGCTCTGGTTTTAGTTTTGGGGGTTTTCTCTCAAAGTGCAGCTGTCACAGACAAAGCTACTTTTACCCATTCACCAGGGCATTTCCCCTTCGTATAGATCAGCGTTTTTTAGGGCTGTAACTAACAACTACTATTTTCAACCTGGTGTTTTCTTTTTTCCCTTCATCTGATAAAATTACATTTTGTTTACATAAATGTTCCTTTTAAGTAAACAAAATCCACCCCTGCCTCCCCCCTCCCCTCCTTTTTTTATCGTAAGCCGTTTGTGTAGTGTACGTACATACACACTTTACATACTTTTCACACGCAAGGTACATGAGCGCCTGGTCACAGTGATGGATTGATGCTCTGCAGAGCTTAATCCCATGTCTGCTTTCTCCCCAAATGAGCACTGCTAAAAGTGCTCAGGCATAATGTCAGCACAAAAGTGGGGTGAGAAGGGGGAGCACTCTACGCACCCTGACCACTTTAGCCTAATTAACATGGTCAAGCTGTGTGGAGTGCCTGTTTTACAAAAATTTCACTAACAAACGGAGGTGGGTGTGAGTTTGAGCAAGGGACCTGACCCGAGTGGGTATGGGCAAAAGACTGATGCCTGGGTGGGAGTTTGTGGGGAGGGAATGGCAGCTCCAGACCAAAGAGGGGGAGACAGGCAGGTTTGGGTGGTGGTACGTAATATGGATAAAACGCCAGCGGTACAGTGTCCATACCCTGTGGCAGTATCCCAGGGTCTGTGGTATAGTTTTGTTACTGGTGGAAACTAGGGATGCACCGATACTAGTATTGGTATCGGTGCCGATACTGGGACCTGCACGAGTACTTGGTACTCGTGCAGGGGCCCCCGATACTTAAACCGATATCGGAAGCCAGCGCTGGGTTGGCTTGCCAGACTGTTTCGTTGGCGCCAATCGCAATGTTAGGCGCTCCTCCGGCGTCTTCTGTCTTCGAGTGGCTGCACGCAGAGGTTGTAGCCCGGCCGCTCATTGAGAACCACGTGCACAGCCTCACGTGATTGCGGCTGTGCACGTGGTTCTCAACGAGCGGCCGGTCTACGAACTCTGCGTGCAGCCGCTCGAAGACAGACACCTGAGGAGCCAAGCAGCGCCGGAGGAGCCTGGCTGGGTGAGTATTATGTCTTCGAGCGGCTGCACGCAGAGTTTGTAGACCGGCTGCTCGATGAGAACCACGTGCACAGCCGCAGTCACGTGAGGCTGTGCACGTGGTTCTCAATGAGCAGCCGGGTTACAACCTCTGCGTGCAGCCACTCGACAGACGCCAGAGGAGCCTGACAGGGTGAGCTGGGGGCAATGTGTGAGCTGGGGGCATTTTATGAGGTCTGTTCTTATTGAAATGTGGTCAGATGACATTAAATAAAAGTATCGGTGAGTACTTTTTAAAAGTATCGGTACTTGTGCTTGGTCCTAAAAAAAAATAAAAATAAAAAATGGTATCGGTGCATCCCTAGTGGAAACTGAATAAAAACAACCTGGTTATGTCTGAACTAACCCTAGAACTAAATCCTACCTAGTAAGACTGCAGTCAGACGAGTGTACTGACTCTTTGTCCGTCGCAGCATTGATGTTTCGATTGGGGCAGGCCACATGGTGTAGCGTGCGCACTACAACGGCGGTGCTGAAAAGCTACGACATGCATTCGGGGTTACAAAGTGTGATACTCCATATGAGGATTGCTCTTTGTAATGCTGAGCGCACGAACTGTATTCAGTGAGGTGGCCACACAGACGTCAGAGTGGAAAGAAAGGTCCCCGCTCAGACATTCCTTCCAGTCTCAAACACTTGTGTGACACAGGCATTAAAAGGCAGCACCTTTTCTCCAATCATCAGCTCCGAAGCAGATTCTGAGATTATGACATTTAACTCCGTTTGACTCCCAACAGTGGGTGTACATAAATTGATCGATGATGGAAATAGTTGACAACAATTTTCATCATTGATTTTATTGACGATTTAATCGAATGGCTATTTCAGCCTTTTTATTTTTGTTTCTCACTGGCCTATAAAATGGGGAATAGGAGATATTCTGGTGTCTGGTTCCCCTATGCTGGCTCAACTGTTTCTCTGGTATGATCAAATAGCCATCCTACATGGCAGCCCCCTATTCGGTGTGCTTTGCTACCTGTCACTTGGCTCATGATTGACAGCTAGAACAGCACATGTGACGTGCCGCAGATCACATGGGGAGGTAGCAGGAAATTTTAAAGCGAAATATCTCCCTATCAAAAAACGCTGATCTATATATAAAGAGCGGAGGGGTACCCTGTGAAATGGGCAAAAGTAGTTTTGCCCGTGGCAGAGGCACTTTATTAAAGTGTTTTTATTGTAGACCTTGTCAGCAAACTGCGGGTGAGCTTCGAGTAAACCATTTTCGATATACTTAAGTACTCTGAATCCTACTTTTTTAGATAAATCCTTGATTTTTAGATCCTACTTGGCATCCGATACAGGAAGTCAGGCGCTGTATACACATCTTGCAGCGCTGAGCTGGGTAAACGTGTGCGGCTGGTATGGAAACGCCCAGTGAAAGTTAATGGGAGCGCCACAGACACGCCAATGCAGGGATTTTTATTTATTTTTATTTCTCTCTTCCAATTGGTTTAATGTACTAAATGCAATTCTCATTGCGCATGGCACCGTTTAGCAATAGTCAACATTTTTATAAACGCACAGCTGAAGATCCCATTTTTTTCCCTCTCGCTCCCAGTTATTTTGTCACATTTGTTTCTGCTAATCCAGACAAGCTGATCATGTCAAAAAATCCGACGCTGCGGCGCACTGCATGAAAGTAGGCAGGTTCTGTCCTGTCTACGCTCCATGTATTCCTGCAAATCAGGACATGCCCTACACCCTGCAATGAGCTCCCTTACTACATGTCTGAAACTGAATTGTGCCTGATGTTGACTTGTAGCTTTCTACCCTTCACGAGTTGCCTTTTATTCTCTCAAATATATAATATTCAGGGTTGTTTGTTTCACTTCTTAAACGGAGCCTGTCATGTCCTGTATCTCTGAATTAAAGGTCCTTATGTTCCAGCTATACATATCACTAGGAAAGATATTGTACATCTGTCACTTGTTGGACGCAGGCTATGCGGTCAGCCCAAATATTTCTGTGTAGATGATTGCGTAACCGGAGGGAGCAGAATTCTCCTACGGGTGGTTCTTTGGCTATTTAGGCTATGCTGATGTGCTGTCATTAAAGCCAGTTACAAGTTTTTATAAAGCGCTAACAAATTCCATAGCACTGTACAACCGGTGAGACCCTAAAACAAATTTACATGTTTAAAAAAAGACAGAGGGGACCCTGCTCAAGAGCTTACAATCTAAGAGGGGGGTGACACGCTAGGTGAAGGTAAATAGAGGACCTGAAGCAGCGGTGCATGTGGTCGGTGTGTGAAGATGCAGCAGCAAATGAGCAGAGAGGGATTAGGGAGTTAGATGATAGGCATCTATAAAGTAATGTTTTCAGAGACTTCTTGAAGGACTGGGAGAGTCTTTTGCTGGGAGATTCCATAGAAAGGGGGCAACTCAGAAGTCTTGAAGGTGAGAGTTGGGGGTGCGGGTACGTGCAGCTGATGGCGTCAAATCATTGGTTGAGCAAAGTGGTCGGGACGGGATGTACCTGCTAATAAGGGAAGACATGTAGGCAGGGGCGCGGTTATGGAGAGCTTTGTATGTGAGTACCAATATTTTGAAATGGTTTCTAAAGGAAACAGAGCCAGTGTAGAGATTGACAAAGTGGTGAGGTGTATGAATCTGGCACAGACGTTCATTACTGAATGCAGAGGGAGAATCTGAGTCCTGATTTTTAAGATACGGACAGACGCATGCAAGGTTTTTTTAGCTGAAAGTAGCAAGATTTGGTTAGCGACTGGAAGAGATCAGAGTAGAAGAGGACACCAAGGCAGTGAGCCTGCGAGGTAGAAGCAATAGTGGTACCATTCACCTGAAAGGAAATTGGCATGATTGTGTGCCATGTTGGCCAGAGGAATGCACTGGTTTGTCTTCAGTGCTGGAGCTGTGGTACATTCAGATATCTCATTAAATGACAAACTTTGTCCTGGATCCTTGCTCGATTTAAACCCCTTTTCATCTAGCTTCCCTGATTTACACTTTGCGTACATGTTGCTTTGAATATTGTCCCAACTAATTAGCATTTTGTTCTCTTACAGGTTTGAAGGGTACGCCAGGTGGTGGTTGTGGTGGCGGAGGCAGTGGTGGCCCATCTTACAGTTACACCTTCCATGGAGACCCTCATGCCATGTTCTCAGAGTTCTTCGGCGGTCGCAATCCATTTGACAACTTCTTCGCCCGCAACGACGATGACATGGACACGGATGACCCCTTTGCTGGATTTAACATCGGCAGCGGCATGGGCGGGTTCAGTCATTTCCCTAGGGCTCCTCCTGGCCGCCGAGAACACATCTCAAAAAAGCAAGATCCCCCTGTGGTTAGGGAGCTGCCTGTCTCCCTTGAAGATGTCTTTAATGGTTGCACTAAAAAGATGAAGATCTCTCACAAGAGGCTGGGCCCAGACAGGAGGAGTGTGCACAATGAGGACAAAATCCTGACTATACAAGTCAAAAAGGGCTGGAAGGAAGGCACCAAAATCACCTTCCCCAAAGAGGGTGACGAGACGCCAACCAATATCCCCTCTGATATTGTCTTTGTTTTGAAAGACAAGCCTCATACTTTGTTCAAGAGGGACTCCTCTAATGTGATCTACGCGGCTAAAATCAGTCTGCGGGAGGTAAGGGATACAGTGTTTAACCCCTTAGTGACCGGGCGGTTTTACACAAATCCGTCTTTTAGTGACCGCTGCTGTTTTTATGTTTCTGCGCTGTTAGTGTTTTTAGGTCAAATTTTCCTCTTACTTGATTATTCAACCCACACATATTATACACCCTTTTTCCCACCATTAAATGGACTTTCTAGAAATACCATTATTTCCATCATATCGAATAATTTACTATAAAAAAAATATGAAATATGAGGAAAAAATGGTAAAAACACACTTTTTTGTAATTTAATCCCCAAAATCTACAACCACCCAAAACGACCCCAGCTAAATAGGTTTAAAATTTTGTCCCGAGACTAGAAATACCCAATTTTTACATGCGTTTGCTTTTTAACCCCTTCACTGCTGAGACAGTTCACCTATGTGCGCTGCGCTCATTCTGACCATTTTGTGCTATTTTTAGATGACAGCCTAGGTCCTATTTAATTAAACTCCCCCCAGACAAAAAAAACTTTAAAAAAAAAAAAAAAATATTTAAAACCAAACCTGGTCATGTTTGGTATCATTTGAAAGGCCATAATCAGGCCTTTCAAATGATGGCAAATATGACCATCTAGCTGCCATGGATCGGGAGATAAAGGGATCCTTAGGATCCCCTTATCTCTACATGGCAGCTAGAGGGTTAACTGGCCCACTGACATACTCACACATATGGTGAGGTTGTCGGTGGGGGGGGACCTGGAGGCTTGGCTGACATCCAAGATGTCAGCCCCCCTCCAGGTTTGAATCGCGTTTTGGCGCCAATTGGCGCCGCAACGTGATCCGGCGGCAAAATGGTTAATGCCATACACCGCTGGAAAGGGGAGGCTCTCCCCTCTCCAGCGGTGCAAACGGCATCTCCCTAGCTTCAATGGTTGGGGAGATAGAGGGCTCCGAAGGAGCCCCCCCTCCATTGAAAAGCATGGGGACGCCTGCTGATGACGTCACCACGCAGCGTGGCGACGTCATCAGCCTCGCCTGCCCATGTAAATCACATGGGCAGGCTTCCTCCCTGCCAGATCGCCATGGGATCCGGCGAGGGAGGTGAGTATCGGGCGGGAGGGGGATTAGGCGCCGCTGACGTACCCTGTACGTCCGCGGGTCTAAGGGAGACCCGAGTACAGGACGTACAGGGTACGTCAGAGGTCCTTAAGGGGTTAAATGCACCTAGCCGCAGGGTGTCATCGCATGTATATGACCCTCGTGATTCCGTAGCCTGTCTCATGTGTTGGGTTTTATTTTTACATGGACTATTTTTGCACGGCTGAGATCTATTGCCCTGTTATGTATAACTGGTATGCTGGGATGTATGATCCGCCGAGGCACTAAATCACAGCAGAATCATGATTTACAATGTTCTTAAGCTGGCTCAGAAGGTTACGTACGTGTGATTCAGACTGGTGGGGGGGGGGAATACTCTGCTTCCCTTAAGGTTTGTTAAAGTGCCTCTGGCATGGGCAAAACTACTTTTCTCATTCATCAGAGCATCCCTTACTTTTATAGAATTTTTTTTTTCACCTATACTATGGGGGGGGGGTGGAGATGCTGACATTAAAGTCTCCTGGTCCCCTGCTTGATCTGCGGCATGACGTAAGTTGGGAAAACCACTGCAAGCAGAGAGCTGTCCTACAGGGCAGAACCCAGATCAGTCCGTGTGCTGAGTCGTCCTATAGGATGGCTCCCTTCCCGCAGCAGCCCCCTACGCTGAAACCTGGTGCTGGCCTGGGGGAGAAAAAGATCTGTATCTCCACTCCCAAATGATATAGGTCAGCAATCTATATAATGGGAGAGATGCCCTGTCAAACAGGCAAAACTAGTTCTGTCCACGACGTGCACTAAACCATTTTTGTGGCAGGGCAGAATTACTATGTGCGATTCTCCAGACTTTAACCCTTTCACTGCTGAGGACGTGTGGGGAACGTCCTCATTGACTCCTAAGGAAAGCTAGGGTAGAGATGGGGGGTTCGTTTGAACCCTGATATCTCCCGACTGTTGGCAGCTAGCAGGGTCATGTTTGGTATCATTAGAAAGGCCAGAGCATGGCCTTTCCAATGATATCAAACATGACCATATATAAAGTAAAGAAAAAGCATAATAATAATATTATTATTATTATTTATTTTAAGACTTAAAATGGATCAGCAGTGAAAGGGTTAAGGAATTACTGCGGAACGATCCAAAGAGAAAAAAGATGAGGGCATTTTGTCACTGAGGAGAACCTTAAAAAGCCCACAGAATACAAGAAAAGTGGTGTAAATTACACTATCTTGGAACAAAACCGCTGCTGTCACTACAGCACATCAGCCGGGTTACCAGCACATGTATGAAACTGGGCTTAAACAGAAAATAGTTGTGGTGCGGTAAAGCTCTCTCTGTACAGCACAGCCGCTGGAAGTGTTTACAAATTACAGTAAACAATAAACGGTGTTTGCCAGGGCCCCTAGAGTCTTAATCATGCTTAGATTTCCAGGTGGCTCTACAAGAGTCTGTATGCAAATCTGTGCCTGGATCCATGACTTTTCATGCTATGAGGTGCACATGTGTTTTTTTTTCATTTAGATGTTCCACACTTGGCAAAAATAATGTTATCCTGCTTATCCATTTGTTACACTTAAAGTGGGGTGTGTTTTTTATTTCCTGTATTGATTTTAAAGGTACTAAGATTAGAGTGGTTTCCCACTCCCTTGCGAGGGCCATATTGTGTCTGTGTATTTTATTCAGTCTTATGGTTTAGGTGCACTTGTGTGACCCAAAGCACCTGCTCACATTTTTTTCCAAAAAATTGTGTCTTTATACTTCGATACCAGATGTATCAGAAAAATATATTTTTGGATTATTTTAATCTTTCGGAGGAAGGAAAAATGAGTTTTCAGGTGTTTCAATAATTCACGGGTCACAAACTGAATAAGCCTTTTTTTTTGGCTTCTCACAATGCTTTTATTTTTTTCCCAACAGGCTCTCTGTGGTTGCTCCATCAATGTCCCCACCTTGGACGGTCGCACCATCCCTCTCGCGGTTAAAGACATAGTCACACCTGGGTCCAAGCGACGTATCTCAGGTGAAGGACTCCCGTTTCCAAAGTCTCCCGAGCAGCGGGGAGACATCATAGTGGAATTTGATATATGTTTTCCAGAACGGCTCCCGGCAGCGTCTCGTGAAGTGCTGGAGAGGATTCTCCCTGCGTAAGGACCACATCGTGCCTAACCATAGTGACAGAGCAAAGCAGATCCGATGGGACCAGTTTGTGCACTCCTCAAACAGGAGGGGGCTCGGTGTCCTGAATGAGGGCATATAGAGAGCTCAGAGATTTGTGTGTATATATAGAGGTTTACGTCTGGTTTTAAATGTTTTTCTTTAAACTACATTACCCCCCCCCCCCCCATCTCATAGCCCTGACAGTCAGCTGACATCATGTCGAAGACTCTTAAAAATGACTTCAGAGCCAAAAATGTCTTTACAACAAAAAAAAATGCTGTGAGTCAATAGGGGTCCGTGAACCTCCTAAAAACGTCATAATGACCAAGAAACCAATCTGCCAGCAATGGTGTTCTCCCTTATTAACTGGAATCTCATGGCAAGCAGCCACATGAAAAGTGATTTGAACAATATTTTTTTTTTTCCTCTTCCCACACTGAACTGATTCTAAAAATAATACATCCTCTGACGTACTAATCACATTAAACAGTTTTTATGTTGACATGGTAAAGAGGAAAAAATCCTTCTTTGGCCCATTGGCACTTCCTATCATTTAACACTAGTCTGTAGAAACCTGGAGTTATGAATGACCCTCTGGTCACATGCGGCCTGGATCTATTCCTCCTGATTGCTAGAATTTGGGAGATTCTGAGATGTTGCCTTTTGCTTGCTATCTAATGTATGTACTAACATTTCTGCCAATATAACTGGAGCTGCTTCCCTACCCTTGTTTTGTAGAAAAACAGATTTTCTAAAGCGACATCGATCCAGGAAAACATCTCAGTATTCCTTCTCTGTGCACCTTTGATCGCGACAGGTTATTCCATGCATTCCAGCTGGAAAAGCGATGCTAAATCTGTCAATTTGGCAGATCTGTTCTATTCTCAGTGCTTGTTTGTACCGTACGCTTGAATATATTGTATTTGTTATAGCTGTGCTGTTCTCTTTTTTTATGATTTTATTTTATACGCATTCTGAAGAGTTGACTCCATTTAATACGACGTGACGACAGATCAGTAACTGACAGATTAAAGAGCTCACTCTCATGACATTATACAGTTAAATGGGATTTATATGATCTGCACAATTCATTTTCACGTACAACTTCTTTTTCAGGAAACGCATGGCGGGGCTAACCTGCACTGGGGCTGACAGTCCCAATCTTAAAGACGATCCGTATCTCGTGCACCCGTGTATTTTTAGGACTAAAGGGCCAGGAATTCAGGCTCCACTGTATAAAAAGATATATTTTCTCAAGGTTTTTATTTTCTGTAAATAAAGCATTTGGGAACCTGTGGCATCGCCATGCCTTGTGTCACTTGGCTACAATCTGCAGAGCTAGGGGGGAAGGAGGGCTTGTAAAGTCCTGTCAGTAGCTGTTCCCTTATGACTTTAAAGCTCTGGAAATATTCCTCACACTCCACAGGTTAATGTTGTGTTCTCCTCATGCTGGTATGTTGTATCTGTTAAGAGGGAGGAAATGGACTCGTGTTACCCTGTGACGTAGAATAAAAATCGATTGTTGATCTATGATTGTCTTGTGGTTCCTTTCTGTACTCTTAAACTCTCCTGCGCTCCCTCCAAATTGTTTCTGAATGACCACTCCAATGATTCTCTGGCCATTTGGTGCATTCAAAGAATTCTGGGAATTGTAGGCCATCGGGGCCCATGTTTGAGACCTAGAGATGTATCTCGATAATTATACTTGTAAGGGGGGTGGCACACAGAGGGGTCAACCCGTATCCTCTGTTAACTTTTAGCGCAGTGTTTCTCATATTTGTCATTCGTGAGCACCAGCGGGTCAGGTTTTCCAGATATCTGATGTGATTTGCAGGATTAAGTCTGCATTTCCCCCAAGGGATTCCTTAAAACCTGGCCTGTTTTAATGCTGAGACAGGTTTGCGAAACACTTCGTTTTAGAGATCATTGTAAACTTGCCTGCATTCCTCTACAAGCCCATTGGCTGATCGTCAATTCACAGACCAGTGCGGTGTTGACCTAAACACTAGGAGTCTGTCCGGCTCCAGCTGATTCCAAGAGCAGAAAAGCAAAAAAAAACTATGCCCACAGCAACCCAAAATACGTTTTCCACCATAATTAGTGGGTGCTCGGGGTCCTTGGGTGACTGATCCATACGTATGGTAAAAGTATGTGTGCTCCTGAAACCCTCTTCTGTGGAGTGCCCTGATTTTATATTTCTTTTACCAACTCAAGCACATTGGCATCTTTCCTCAACAGGAAAGATGCCAATTTTGGAAGGCTGAATCAAAATAGCAAAGGCGGGGGGGTCGGGTCAACACTCTGCTACCCCATATAATTTAAATTATATTAAATGGTCATCATGGTGCCTAGAGTGTCTTTTTAACACCACAGGGCGTGCTATGCTGTCCTGGCAGCAGGTGTGCCTGCACTGCTTATGTGCAAACAGGCAAAGTCTTTTTCTATAGGCAAAAAGGAAAATGTGTTCACCTGCACCATGTAATTTTGCAAAATATAATGCGTATCTGTGTTCCCCTGCATCTCCTCTCTCAGGTACAAATATAAATCGATTTGGGGAAGGAACCGAGTGAAAAACATAAACAAATGTATCCATCATATACAGTGTTGCGCTATCATACAGAATAAACAGGCCCCCTTGAAAGTCACTCACAAGAGAAAGAAAAATGTTGTGCATGTAACATTTGGAAATGTAGAAACTCATCTGTGGTTGTGGAGCTCCTGGATGAATCACCTCTCGCGGATGGGAGACCTCCCGATTACCCGGCGGTGTCCTCCACCTTGTGAATCTGCAGTTGGAGCTTGGTTCAGGGATTGCCACAAAAAGACTCCTTTCAGCCTCTCACGAAGTGTGTAAAATGGGGATATTTATTGAATCCAAAATAAACCGTTAAAACCTCTGATGCGTTTCGTAGAGACACCTTCACTTCTTTAGAGATGTAAACAGTTTTATTTTGGATTCAATAAATATCCACATTTTACACACTTAAGAGGCTGAAGGAGTCGTCTTGTGGCGACTCCTGAACCAAGCTTCAACTGTGGATTCACAAGGTGGAGGACACCGCCTGGTAATTGGGTGGTCTCCCATCCGCGAGAGGTGATTCATCCAGGAGCTACGGAACCACAGATGAGTTTCTACATTTCTGAATGTTACATGAGAAAAAAAAATGTTGTACATGTGAGTGACTTTCGGGGGGGGGGGGCTGTTTATTCTGTATGATATACAGTGTTGTGCTATGATGATACATTTTGTTTGTTTTTCAGTCGGTTCCTTCCCCAGTGAGTACAACTCCTATATTTTTTTTTTTTTAATTCCGTAGGATGTTGTTGTCTTTTTTAACTATTAAATAGTCCACACCATATTTTTAAATAACACAAAATACACAATCTCACACACTGACAGCATACAAACTCGGGCCATTGACAGTGATTTGGCCTGCTGGGAAGGGGGGCAGGCTGGAGGAGTGACAAAGTCGGTGGGTGTGCTATGCCACTGTGGCATTTAAACCCGTCTGCTGCCTTGAAGAGCTGCCACGTTAATGGCTAAGAAGGAAACCATTATATATGTTAACCGATTAACTCTTATTTATAGTCGGTTGAAACTAATATAGCCCACTGCAAAACAAAATCACAGGAACTAAATACTTATGACCACAGAAAGGAAATCATTGAAATGGGGAGGAGGGCAAAGAATATACACTAACCGCCCAATTGGTCCATTCGGTTCAATTTTCAGGTCAATTTGTCTTTTCACAACGCTGTCAAGTTACCAAATACAGGAGAATTGACAGTGAAATATGGACCAATTCGGGGGGGAATTGAAATGTTCCCCTTGAAGACTATTATGTCTTCTATTCGCAGAACGCCGAATTGCAACGTAATGCCCTGATTTTCAGTGTTTCAATACGACAGGTTTAGGCTAGCTTCAGACAAACGCATTCATCACGTCCGTGTTGCCACACTGTTAAACGTCCGTCGTAGCATTGATTTGTTATCCATAGAGACCAACACACTAAGTACGTGCGCATGCACCACGCATTTCGCAATGGAGGCCTCGCATAAAAGCGCTACGACGGACGCCCAGAGTGCGCCGCATCCGTGCAGCATCCTGTGTGCGTGATCATTCGACTGCAGCGCATTTGCGACGTCCATCGCGTTGATGCTCAGATTTTTTTTCGCTCTGGCTGACTCTACCTTTGTTCCTGTTTGTTGTGGCCATGGATGTGCAACATCTCATCACTGCAGTTCAACAACATCCAGAATTGTGGGACACTGCATGTGAGCAATACAAGGTGAAGTGACCAAAGAAGTTTTCCCTGCATATGATATCTGGTCTGAAAATGAGAAGATTCAAAGTATATATAACAATGTTTTTTTATTCATGAACAAAAACTTTCCAAAACTGAATAAAATGTAAATGCAAATAAATAACTGATAACCATCAGATTTTAAATCCTCCCCTGCTGCCTTGGCACTTGACCACGCTCGCTACAAAAATAATTCGCCAAAGCATCTCTGAACCTATTGGTGTGTATTCACTGGCAAAATATCATTATTAACATATTCTTCTAAACCCGAAACAGTCAAAGAAGAATCATCAAAATTGTACCTTTCCCGCTCACAAAAGTAATCGTGCAATACACAGCTGCACTTGACAATATCAACAGAAAATTCCACATTTACTTCCAATGTCCTATGGAAAATACGCCATTTGTTAGTGAGGATGCTGAAGGATATTTGATCCCAGATGTGGAGTTCTGGAAAACCTACAGAGTTATTCAAAGAGAGACATTCGGGCCCCGAAATGTAACCAGACACTGAAATTCAGCGTTCGGTTACCTTTCCTGGCCATTCGGCTATTCAGAGTGCAGGCAGTTTGCCAAATGTTGGCGAATTGCTTGTACGTACGGTGCCTGTTTGAGGGCAGTGAAATCCCCCATAGAGAAACAATGGTTCATCTATTCAGAGAACAGCAAACAGCAGGGAAAAGTTGCCGAAATGCCCTGCTGTTCGGTGGTTTCATTCGGCAGGTTTATTCAGGAGAATCCCATAGGCTTCAATGTTAAAAATATTCCTGTTTTAAACCAATATCTAATAAACTGTTTATCATTTTATTCTGCTGTAAAGAGTCTATTTCTAGATTTTTTGGCAAAATTTTTGCGTTTTTTTTTAAAAATCGATATTTCTTTTTTCTGTAACAGCCTTTTTATTATCATTCATAGGATCTTATATGTAAATTTCAGACATTTTCGTTCAGTAGCTTTTTTGCAAACAGCGTTTTTTTTCAACTTGTTCGTCTGCCTGTCGGCTTTTTCCGGCAGCTGCTCTGCGCTGTGATCGGCGGCTAGTCGGATTTCTCCGGCATGTTCGGCGGGGTTAATCAAGCACTTTCGGTGAGTGTTCTGCGGGTTTGCGGCGAGTATTCCCTGCACTATGGGGGCCCTGCGGTGCTTGCTGAATACACCGCAGGGTCGGCGATCTAGGATCGCCAAATCACCTCGAAGTGCGGGGAACGAAAAGTCACCGAACGTGCAGTGACTTTTTTGAATCTCTTTGAATAACCCTGCCAGAGTCCGAGTCCTTCCCATAGGATCCAACATTCACATATGTGAACCGGTAGTTGGCATCTGCCATTGCCAGTAGGCTGGTGGAAAAGAAATGCTTCACAACCTGAATGTGCATCCCATCCACAGCTCCAAGGCAGTTTGGGAAGTAGGCTCTATCCCGAAATCCTTCCACAATTTGTGCCCATGACTCCTCTGTGGGTATGGGGCAGGCCTGGACTAGCCATAGTGCATACTGGGTAAATGCCCGGTAAGCTGCTGTCCTTCTTTGCCAGTTGGCCACTGGAGAGCAGGCCTTCTCCATTGTTCCCGCCTGGCGAGGCTGCCTGGGGAACACAGCCCATGTTCTCTAGGCTGCACCCTAGGCCTGGCAGGGACTTTAAGATGGCGGCCAGCCATCTGGCGCACCCTGTGACCGGGGGCGGATCCAGGGGGGGGCAACAGGGCAATTGCCCCCCCCCCCGAGATTTGAGCCGGGGACCCAGATGCCGGGCAGCGCCGGAGTGCCTGCCCGGTCCTGAAGAGTCCGTCCTGTTAAAGGGAAGCGGCTGCGTGCAGGCGCAGCCGGTCACGTGGTCCGGCTAATCAGGTGGTACTGAGTCTCTGTACCACCTGACTGGCCGGACCGCGTGACCTGCGCATGCACGCCACGCAGCCGCATCACCTTCAACAGGAAGGACTCTTCAGGACCGGGCAGGCACTCCCGCGCTGCCCGGCATCTGGGCCCCCTCAACCCCTGAACACCGGAGCTGGAGCAATATCCAGGTGAAAGCTGGGCAAATCCATGAGCTGGGGCAAATCCATGAGCTGGGGGCAAATCCATGAGCTGGGCAAATCCATGAGCTGGGGGCAAATCCATGAGCTGGGCAAATCCATGACCTGGGGGCAAATCCATGAGCTGGGCAAATCCATGAGCTGGGGGCAAATCCATGAGCTGGGGACAAATCCATGAGCTGGGGGTAAATCCATGAGCTGGGCAAATCCATGAGCTGGGGGCAAATCCATGAGCTGGGGGCAAATCCATGACCTGGGGGCAAATCCATGAGCTGGGCAAATCCATGAGCTGGGGGCAAATCCATGAGCTGGGCAAATCCATGAGCTGGGGGCAAATCCATGAGCTGGGCAAATCCATGAGCTGGGGGCAAATCCATGAGCTGGGGGCAAATCCATGAGCTGGGCAAATCCATGAGCTGGGGGCAAATCCATGAGCTGGGCAAATCCATGAGCTGGGGCAAATCCATGAGCTGGGGGCAAATCCATGAGCTGGGCAAATCCATGTGTGAGCTGGGGGCAAATCCATGTGTGAGCTGGGGCAAATCCATGAGCTGGGGCAAATCCATGTGTGAGCTGGGGCAAATCCATGAGCTGGGGCAAATCCATGAGCTGGGGGCAAATCCATGTGTGAGCTGGGGGCTCTCTGCTCCTCTAGATTTTAAAATCCGGGGTGCCCTCTGCTCCTCTAGATTGTAAGCTCCTGGGTGTCCTCTGCTCCTCTAGATTGTAAGCTCCTGGGTGCCCTCTGCTCCTCTAGATTGTAAGCTCCTGGGTGCCCTCTGCTCTTCTAGATTGTAAGCTCCTGTGAGCCGGGCCCTCTGCTCCTCTAGATTGTAAGCTCCTGTGAGCCGGGCCCTCTGTAAATTCTCGTGAGTCGGGCTCTCTGCTAAAACACCTTATTTTCTGTCAGTGCCCCTCCCGAGACTAGTCTCTGGATCCGCCCCTGCCTGTGACCTAATCAGAGGAAGCCAGCTGACCATCGGCCCACTCTGATTAGGTCACAGGGCAAGCCGCGTGATGTCTGCTGCCAGGTTATAGGTCAGCAGACGTCACACAATGCGCCCTGTGGCCTAATCAGAGGGGGCCGGCTAGCTTCTCTGATTAGGTCATAGGTAGTGCTGGATGGCTGGGGGGGCTGTGCACAGGAGCAGTAGGGGTGCCTCTCAGGACCCACAGGGAGCAGGAGATGAGGATCAGGGTAGAGAGCCCGGGCATGGCTCCGGGACACTGTCACCTCATGGAGTCCAACATGCTGGGGCCCGGGGGGGAGCTCCCAATCTCCGCCACTCACCTCGGAGCCCGCTCCTCTATCCAGAAGGTGGGCCCTGACATCATGGGGAGGACCAGCAAAGCTCCATGAATGAAACTGAAGAGGGAGGTGAGTGGCAACTCATGGGGTACATTGGCCATGCCTTCCTTCGCGGCCTGCCAACCAGCCTGGGGATGGTTTGGACATCACCTCTGTGAGGGACTCCAGCAGCTGGCCAGGAGACCTGACACAATCTGGCACCAGAACCTAGGATCCCCCCAGCTGGCTAAGTACCGCACCATTGCAGATGCCAGCTGAAGTGCCCAGTAAGTGTTGAGGATGGTGGAATCCTGAATAAAGTCATGACAACATGTTAGTGATTGGAAAAACATTTAAACCTCCACGGGACCCTCAACCAGGCCAGATTTTTCAGATCACCTTGGGGAAAAGCAAACTGAATCCTGCAATCACTGAGCAGCAAATCATATCACCTGTGCTGTGCTTCAGAGATCTGTCAAACCTGGCGAGGCAGAGGGTCCTGAGGACAGGTTGGGGGAAACACTGCTGTAGAGCTTTGTGATATCCTCATACACAGAAAAAAAAAGTGGGCTGCTCAGTCCAAAATGCCCGGGCCTATTTTTTGTCCCAGTCTGGGCCTGGTGTGGGGATACATTCCTCTTTCATTGTGTCCCAAACAGTCTGGCATACTTTTCGTACAATCTCGCCTGCTGTTGATCTCCCAATCCTGAAATTGTAATGGATATCCTGCAGACTGCAGCCACTCGCAAGATACCTGGAAAAAGGGAACAGATGTTTTGTGTTATCACATTCAATGAACTTAACCTATGTCATTGTTATCGTGTTTTGCAGCACAAGAAGCCGTGTCCAAATGGCGCACTGTGAGGGACAACTACGTCCGGAATTTGAAAAAGCTGGAGGAATCGTTGCAGTCAGGATCAGGGGCAAAGAAGACATGCCCATACATATATGCGGAACAATTGTCGTTCCTGAAAAAAAGTCTGGAGCCAAGACCTAGCGTCAACAGCATCGATCCCACAACATCTGGCTCGAAGGATCAAGACCCCACCCCACCAAGCACAACATCCAGCTTCTCCATTGATGTTGATCAATCAGAGGACGATTTTGAGGTTGAGGGACAAGGTGATGCTGGACAAGTGCCAGTTCCTGCATCTACTGCCAACGCATAACCTCCGTCCAGCCGGAAAAGGGGGGGGAGGTGTCAATCTGGAGCAAGCCATGGTTAAATTCATGGAGTCCCATCAGTCACAGGCACCGCCACCAAAATCCCTGGTGGAGGATAATGATGATCTGGCTTTTTTCTATTCCTGCCTGCCCATGCTCCAGAAAATGACGCTAGATCAGAAGATGACATTCTGCGTGCAGGCCATCAACACGATCCGCAACATCCTAACCCCGCTTCCAAACCCACCCAGCTCACACATGGGTATACATAGTGCCCCAGCTCACACATGGGTATACATAGTGCCCCACCTCACACATGGGTATATTTGCCCCCAGTTCACATGGGTATATTTGCCCCAAGCTCTCACCTCCTCTGCTGGCCCCAGGCTCCATGTCTGCCGGCATTCTTCTCCCGAGGAGGCTCTCACCTCCCCTTCTGCATGGAGAACACTGCGAGCGACCTATGATGTGTCATGTGGCTGGGTCAGGTGACCCACCGAACGTGAATATCGCAGGTCGCGGGGGAGAGGGGACTGTGCCAAATTAGTGTGCCTGCCCAGACTCATGTGACGAGTCTGGGAGGCATGCTGCTGCGCCGCTGGTATCACATGCGGCGGCTGAGGATCAACATGGCAGTGGCTGAGAATCAACGTAGCGGCACCCGACGGGTCAGTCTCCCCCAAATTTTGAGGGCTGCTATATATTACTAGACTATATATTACTTTTTTTTATTATTTTCGTTTTTGCCTTGGTTTAGTTGTATATTAAGGGTTAATGGGCAGGCTTCATCCCTCACAGTATACATTTTATTTTTTGCTTTAGTAATGGCATTTTAGGGGTTAATGGGTAGGCGAAATGCCTCAGTGTATACATTTCATGTTTTCCCTTGACTACTGGAATTTTACAGTGTATATATTATTTTTTCTCTTTTTCTGGCATTTTAGGAGTTAATGGATAGGCTACATGGCCCACAGTGTATTCATTTCACATTTTCCCTTGATTAATGGCATTTCAGGGGTTAATGGGTAGGCTTTATGCCACACTATTTATTATTTTTATTGTATTTCCCTGGGTTTATGGCATTTTACGGGTTATTATGGAAGTCGGACTCTGTCTAAAGGGACTATTCATCTTTAGCTGAAAAAATAGGATGGCACATCCGTAGTGTTGTAACAAACGGGGGTACCCAGAACAGATATTAGAGTTGGGCAAACCCAATCACTTCCACGTCCACTTCCAATCTGAAAAAATGGGGAACAGTATATTGTGTAGTATTTTAAAAGTAAATAAAATTTACACACATCTTCAACCTATCTCTCTACACCGGCTCCTTCCCATCTGCCTTCAAACACGCGCTAGTTACCCCTTTACTAAAGAAACCATCCCTTGATCCCAACTCTCCATCCAACTACCGCCCTGTATCCCTGCTTCCCTTCACATCTAAGCTCTTAGAAAAACTAGTTTTCAACCGCTTCTCCCTCTTCCTGTCCTCGAATTCCCTACTTGACCCCCTGCAATCTGGCTTCCGTCCCCTACACTCAACTGAAACTGCCCTCACCAAAGTCACCAACGACCTAACTGCTAAAAAACACGGCCACTATTCTATTCTCATCCTGCTTGACCTCTCGGCTGCTTTTGACACTGTTGACCACCCCCTCCTTCTACAGACCCTCAACTCTCTGGGTCTCGGTGACACTACACTCGCTTGGGTTGACTCCTATTTATCCAACAGGTCCTTCTGTGTGTCCTTTGCTGGTAACTCCTCCTCTTCATTGCCTCTATCTGTTGGTGTACCTCAAGGCTCTGTCCTCGGTCCTCTGCTCTTTTCCATCTAACACCTCCTCCCTGGGAAAAATCATCAACAGCTTTGGCTTTAATTACCACCTCTATGCTGATGACACTCAGATCTACCTCTCTACCCCTGATCTCTCTCCCCCTGTCCTTTCCAAAGTCAGTGACTGCTTATCTGGCATCTCCTCCTGGATGGCCTCCCACCACCTAAAGATCAACATGTCAAAGACTGAGCTCCTACTTATTCCTCCCTACAATGCCTCCCCACCTCCTGACTTCTCTATCACGGTGGAGGGTATCACCATCTCCCCATCAAACCAAGTTCGCTGTCTTGGAGTTACACTTGACTCTGCTCTTTCCTTCATCCCCCACATCAAGTCCCTTTCCTCCTCCTGCCGATACCAACTGCGTAATATTTCCAGAATTCGGCCATTTCTTACCACGGACACCACAAAACAACTCATCCACGCCCTGGTAATCTCCCGATTTGACTATTGCAATAATCTCTTATCTGGCCTCCCTCTGTCCCACCTCTCCCCCCTACAATCCATCCTGAACGCCTCCGCCATGCTAATCCACCTCACCTGCCGCTCTGTCTCTGCCGCTCCCCTCTGCGAGTCCCTTCACTGGCTCCCCATCCACTGCAGAATTAAGTTCAAAATCCTTATCCTTACCTACAAAACCCTCACTAACTCAGCGCCCCACTACCTGTCCTCACTAATCACCAAATACACCCCAGCCTGCTCCCTAAGGTCAAACAGCGACCTGCGCCTAGCGTCTCCCTGCATTACCTCTTCCCATGATAGACTGCAGGATTTCTCACGCACAGCCCCCACTCTCTGGAACGCTCTCCCTCGTACTGTCAGACTTTCCCCTAACTTCTTTTCCTTCAAACGCTCCCTTAAAACGTTCCTATTTAGGGAAGCCTACCACCCAACTCACTGACGCAACCATCAATCACTCTCACCTTGCAGTCCTCTCCTCCTGTTTCCAACCCCACCCTCCTAGATTGTGAGCTCCTACGGGAATAGGGCCCTCATCTCCTCCTGTACTGTTTGTCAAATGTTGTTCAATGTATTGTATTGTAACCCTGTCTATACTGTGCCTATTGTACAGCGCTGCGGAATATGCTGGCGCTTTATAAATAAATAATAATAATAAAAAGCCAAAAAACAAACTCACACTTTGAAAAGCACATAACCAAATGTGCATATATGTATTGGTCACAATGACCCAGACCTCCCGATCAAGTTCCCAAATGGTCCACAACCACCCTCCGGTGGATATAGGCCAACCGAGTAGAGGTACGGTCCGGTACGAGGTCCCCTGGTCCAAATACGTGACCCTCCACACGGCAGCTCAAAGCCAAAATGGGATTTAGGAATCGTATTTATATATACTTATTTTGTTTTTTTTAAGTGGCATGATTAAAGGCTGATGTCAGACGATCGCAGTCTGAGCGCACTCTGCGTGCGTGCATAACAGACAGACGTACTGACGTACTGACGGAAGATGCTGAAAACACCAGCATGGACGTAGAAAAAAAAAGGGAACTATGGGAAATAAAATTAGTATGAAAAAATGATAAAAATGTGAAAAGGATATGAAAAGCCATTGTGCGATAAGGTGCTGGACGTCGCAAATGCGCTGTGTCTGATATCCCCATCACTCACAGAGAACGTTACGCGGACGTGGCGCACTCTGCGTGTCCGTGGTAGCGGTTTTACGTTCTTGCCTAACTTGCGTCCGTTTGCCACGTGCGTTGTGCGTGCGCAGTTCGGTGCGCACGTACTGTGTGTGGGTCTCTATTAATCATGATTCTATGCTATGACGGAGTGGCGAAAATTATTAGTGCCCCCAGTTTTGACTGTGGTATTTTATGTACCCCTTCCCCTCATATTGTTCCTGGAGTCGCCACTGGATAGCGGTGACTGCATCTTCGGTGCAATATGATGACCATCCGGTGAATAGTGAATGGAATCGCCAAAGTCTCTTTGGTGAATAGAGAAATTGGCCTGAAATTGCACCTAACAGTGAAATTCACTGTCCGGTGCAATTTGGGGCCTATTTGGACGTTAGTGATTAACCCCTTAATTGTTCAATGAATATATTAGGTGACAGTCGTTTAAAACCATAATCCTAATCCCATTCCTCCCCCAAGATGGCGTGCTAGGCTCTGCCACTGTCCTGTGACCATGGCAACGGACAAAGCTTTGTTTTTTCTCTTTTGCTCCAAGCAAACTTTATTGATGATAAACTGACGCACACCCGTGCTTTGCACAGGCGTGAAGCTTAGCCCCGCCCATCTCCCTGTCTGGTTCTCCTCTGCCATTGGTCTGTCTGTAACCCTGTCCCCGCCGCTGCTCCACCTTCACTGACTAATACAGGGAGAGTCGGCGAAACCGGAAGCGGTACCGGGGTGAGACCCTGAAACCGGAAGTCCCTGGGGACACGGCAGTAGTAGTGTTGTGGCGGCGGAAGAGGTGTCCTGACAGGTATGGGGGGGGGGGGGTGACTGCGTGCTTTGTGTATACGGTTTTGACAAGGGGGGTGGGGTGGTGGTGGTCATTCCTCTCTCTGCTGCATCCTTAGTGATTCAACACGGCTTTATTCTTACTGGGGAGAATCAATATGTGCGAAATGACCGGTGTTCAACGAGTTAATGCCCTGTTTACATCCTGAGCCAGGCAGGGCTTCTATCATATTATGTGTGTGTCCTCCTATATATAATCTAATCTATACATATTTTATACACAAAATCTCTAATTTATAAATGTGTAATAAAGTTATACACGTTTGTAATATGTTTTATATACTGGATAAGCCAAGGTATAGCAGTACATATCCCTATATTGTGTGTGTGTCACATTTTATACCTGTTTTGAGTGGTTTAGAAATATATTAACTAAAGAACAAAAAAGCCTCTCATCATGGCTCCACCAGCTTTTCTGACCTGTTGATCCGTGTGTACACACATTTGTAATACACACAACTGCAAAATAAAAACTTTTACACCAGGTGAGGTCCAAAGAAAGGATGCATTCTCTAGTCATAATTTTTAAATTTTATAATATATATATATATTATAAAATTTAAAAATTATGACTAGAGAATGCATCCTTTCTTTGGACCTCACCTGGTGTAAAAGTTTTTATTTTGCAGTTGTGTGTATTACAAATGTGTGTACACACGGATGTTCTTTAGTTAATATATTTCTAAACCACTCAAAACAGGTATAAAATGTGACACACACACAATATAGGGATATGTACTGCTATACCTTTGCTTATCCAGTGTATATTATATAACTTTATTACACATTTATAAATTAGATCTTTTGTGTATAAAATATGTATAGATTATATAGGAGGACACACACATAATATGATATTGAGCATATATATCTCTATAGAATGCATCCTTTCTGCTTTTCTTTGGACCTCCAACTCACTGGCGTATTTTTATTTTGTGTAAGTTCCCACGAGAATTGGGGCCCTCGTTTCCTCCTGTTTTGGTTTGTTAAATGTCTTGTAACCCTGTCCTATATTGTGCCCACTGTACAGCACTGCGGAATATGCTGGCACTTTATAAAGAATGATGATATATATCTCCTGTTACAGATGTGTGTGTAGTCAGGTCCAGAAATATTGGGACATTGACACAATTCTAACATCTTTGGCTCTATACACCACCACAATGAAGTTGGAATAAAACAAACACCATGTGCTTTAACTGCAGACTGTCAGCTTTAATTTGAGGGTATGTACATCCAACTCAGATGAACGGTGTAGGATTTACAGCAGTTTGCAGATGTGCCTCCCACTTAGTAAGGGACCAAAGGTAATGGGACAGAATAATAATCATAAATCAAACTTTCCCTTCTTAATACTTGGTTGCAAATCCTTTGCAGTCAATCACAGCCTGAAGTCTGGAACGCATAGACATCACCAGACGCTGGGTTTCATCCCTGGTGATGCTCTGCCAGGCCTCTACTGCAACTGTCTTCAGTTCCTGCTTGTTCTTGGGGCATTTTCCCTTCAGTTTTGTCTTCAGCAAGTGAAATGCATGCTCAATGGGATTCAGGTCAGGTGATTGACTTGCATAACATTCCACTTCTGTCCCTTCAAAAACTCTTTGGTTGCTTCTGCAGTATGCTTTGGGTCATTGTCCATCTGCACTGTGAAGCGCCGTCCAATGAGTTCTGCAGCATTTGGCTGAATGTGAGCAGATAATATTGCCTGAAACACTTCAGAATTCATCCTGCTGCTTTTGTCAGCAGTCACATCATCAATAAATACAAGAGAACCAGTTCCATTGGCAGCCATACATGCCCACGCCATGACACTACCACCCCCATGCTTCACTGATGAGGTGGTATGCTTCGGATCATGAGCAGTTCCTTTCCTTCTCCATACTCTTCTCTTCCCATCACTCTGGTACAAGTTGATCTTGGTCTCATCTGTCCATAGGATCTTGTTCCAGAACTGTGACGGCTTTGTTAGGTGTTGTTTTGCAAACTCTAATCTGGCCTTCCTGTTTTTGAGGCTCACCAATAGTTTACATCTTGTGGTGAATCCTCTGTATTCACTCTGAAGTCTTCTCTTGATTATTGACTTTGACACACAAACGCCTACCTCCTGGAGAGTGTTCTTGATCTGGCCAACTGTTGTGAAGGGTGTTTTCTTCACCAGGGAAAGAATTCTTCGGTCATCCACCACAGCTGTTTTCCATGGTCTCCCGGGTCTTTTGGTGTTGCTGAGCTCACCGGTGCGTTCCTTCTTTTTGAGAATGTTCCAAACAGTTGTTTTGACCACGCCTAATGTTCTTGCTATCTCTCTGATGGGTTTGTTTTGTTTCTTCAGCCTAATGATGACTTGCTTCACTGATAGTGACAGCTCTTTGGATCTCATCTTGAGAGTTGACAGCAACAGGTTCCAAATGCACACTTGAAATGCACTCTGGGCCTTTTTATCTGCACATTGTAATTGGGGTAAAGAGGGAATATCACACACCTGACCATAGGACCGCTGAGAAGCCAATTGTCCCATTACCTTTTGGTCCCTTTTAAAGGGATACTCTAGGCAACATGACCACCTAAGCTTTTTTAGGTGGTCATGATGCCCGGAGTATGCTGCCCTCTGTCTCCCCTCCCTCCGCTTGGCAGTTCAGCAGAAAAGGCTGAAAACAGCTGAGAGGCGGAGGACTTTACTTCGCCCTCCCAGCTGTCAGTCAGCAGAGCGGGAATCATATTTCCCGCTTCTGCCGACTTTTGCCGAGTAGGAGACGTCATCGCACTTTCAGCGCGATGACGTCTCCAACTCACCACAGTAGCTGGCGGCAGCGACTGAGGGTTAGTGTTGCGTGCATCCTCTTGCGCGCATCCTCTTGCGCGCAACACTAATCCTCGGAGGAAGCCTGCCGATTGGCTGGCTTACGTGAGAGGCTCGCATGCGCGCTTCTCTCGTAAACCAGAAGGCAAGTCCGATGCAAGAAGGACGGGAGCGGAAGAGGAGGGAGGTGAGTATAAAAAAAGGTAAGTATCGGGCGGGAGGGGGGGGGGGGTTGGGCGCTGCTGACGTACCCTGTACATCTGCGGGTCTAAGGGAGACCCGTGGACAGGATGTACAGGGTACGTCAGCGGTCCTTAAGAGGTTAAAGCTGACAGTCTGTAGTTAAAACACATTTGTGTTTGTTTCATTCCAACTCCATTGTGGTGGTGTATAGAGCCAAAGATGTTAGACTTGTGTTGAGGGTCCCAATATTTCTGGACCTGACTGTGTGGCCCCGTTCACACTGTGCGATTTGAAAACCGCGCAATTTTAATATTCGCGACATGGTGCGATAATGTCGCACGACGTCGCTGTTTTGTGCGATATTTTTTTTTGCAAAGCACCACCAATACAATTCGGAAAAAAGGGTCATGTACCAGCGACCTGCTTCTGCGACATGCGACATCGCGCGGCAAAATGTGAACAGCTCCATTGCAATGCATTGAAGAAGCTACACAGCGCGACGTCGCGTGGATTTTGCTGCGACATCGCGTCAAAATCCGAGCGATAAATCGCACAGTGTGAACAGGGCCTAAAATTTGTGGATTATTTATAGTATTTTTTACCAGGAAGGATACATTGAGATTTCTCTCGTTTTTCAAGTATGTCCTGGGTTCAAGAACATTGAATTATTACAGTCGTTACAGAAATGCAAAGTAATAATTGCAAGATATTAACAACAAAACACAAATATACAGATTAACACAGAAAATAAATGTAGGAAATATATTCACGATCAGGGTTATTAAAAGAGATCCGAATTGTGGCCGACAGGTAACCGAACAGTGCAATTCAGCATATGGTTACTTTTCCTGGCCATTCAACTATTCTGAGAGCAGGCAGTTCGCCAAATGTTGGCAAATTGCCTGCACATACGGTGCCTGTTCAAGGGCAGTGAAATCTCCATAGAGAAGCAATGCTTTGTCTATTCAGTGAACAAAAACCAGCAGTGAAAAGTTGCCGAATTGCCCTGCTGTTCAGTGGTTCATTCGACAGATTTGTTCAGGTGAATCCCATAGGCTTCAATGTTAAAAATATTCCTGCTTTAATCCAAATATCTAATAAACCGTTTTATTTTTATTATATTCTGCAGTAAAAAGTCTATTTCTAGCCATTTTTTTTTTTTTTTTCACATTCGTCTGCATGTCGGGTTTTTCCGGCGGCTGCTCTGCACTGTGATCGGCAGGTAGTCGGGTTTCTCCAGTGTGTTTGGGGTTAATCCAGCTGTTTTCTGCAGGTTTTGGTGAGTGTTTTGCCGTGGGTTTTCCCTGCAGTATGCCTGCCCTGTGGTGCTCGCTGAATACATCGCAGGGTCAGCGAACTAGGATCGCCGAAATGCAGGGAACGAAAAGTTCACCGAACTTGCGGTGACTTTTCGATTTCTCTTTGAATTACCCTGTATGTTACATATTTACAGGTGCATTCTGTATTGAGGCATGTTAATGGGGAACTCTTAAGTGACTTTAGACTGGGGGAAGATTTGATGGCGTCTGGGAGGTTATTCCATAATTGTGGTGCTCTGTTGGAAAATGCGGATGGAGCCACTGTCTTTTTGTATTGTGGTATTGTAAGTAAGGTGCTGGTCCTGGATCGGAGGTTATAGGATGAGGGAACTGCTAGGGGAAGCAGCCTATTCAGGTAGGGTGGTAGCTTCCCAGAAAAGCTCTTAAACACCAGGTTGGAAAGGTGAAGGGTGTGTCTAGATTCCAGCGACGGCCAGTTTAGTTATTTTAACCTGTCGCAATGGTGGGTCATGTAGTAACATTGTAGCACAAAGCAGCAGAATGAATTATACAATGTAGTAAGTTTCTGGAGGTGTAGTGTATGCAGCGGCCCCGCAAACACATCTCCGTATTCAATAGCCGGCATAAGCATTTGTTGTACAATCTTTCTTAATGCAGGGCTAAGGCAGGATTTGTTTCTGTACAGGGCACCTAGTTTGGGTTAAAGTTTAGATGAGAGTTTTTCGATGTGGGGGCCAAAGGATAGATTAGGGTCTAACCACATACCTAGATATTTGAGAGAAGTGACTGGTCAGCGGGCAATTTGATTTTGTTCTGACACATACACTATATTGGCAAAAGTATTCACTCACCCATCCAAATAACCAGAATCAGGTGTTCCAATCACTTCCATGGCCACAGGTATATAAAATCAAGCACCTAGGCATGCAGACTGTTTTTACAAACATTTGTGAAAGAATGAGTCGCTCTCAGGAGCTCAGTGAATTCCAGCGTGGAACTGTGATAGGATGCCACCTGTGCAGCATGAAAAGCACGCGGCCAGCGTTTCCTTCCGGCGCGCCGCGATACTCACCCTTCCTGAAGGTCCGGTCGGTTGGCAGTGATGCGGCCACTGGGGGCTCCTGTGACTCTGCCTCTCGGCTGGAGGCAGCGTCACAGATGCACCCGGCGGCCACGTGATCGCATCACTGCCACCAAGCGACCGGACCTTCAGGATGTGTGAGTATCGCAGCGTGCCGGAAGGGAACGCTGGCCGCGTGCTTTTCATGCATGCGGCCAGCTTCCCCAGCGTTCGACCTGGGGGGCAAATCCATGAGACCTGGGGGGCAAATCCATGAGACCTGGGGGGCAAATCTCATATAAATTTTTATGAGGTCTGTTCTTATTGGAAAGCGTCACATGACATTAAAGTATCGGTACTCGGTATCGGTGAGTACTTTTAAAAAGTATCGGTACTCGGCCTTAAAAATGTGGTATCGGTGCATCCCTAACTTTTGGCAATATAGTGTAGATGGGCGTTTTGTAATTTATGTAGTTTAGTTTTTGTTCCAAAGAGCATCGTTACAGTTTTGTCAGTATTTAGAAAAAGTTTGTTGTTTGATCCACTTTTCTACCTCTTGATTGTTCTTGCAGCACGGCCTCCAGCTGCGGGAGATTTGGTTTGCTGGTATAGATTACGATGTCGTCTGCATACATGTGTACAGTTGAGGCTTTGCAGATGTTGGGCAGATAATTTATGAATATGGTGAATATATGGCCAAGTATCGAGCCTTGGGGTACACCGCACGTGACGGGGAGGGAAGCGATGTCAGAAATGGACACCTATTGCGTCCGATCCGATACATATGATTGATACCAGGTTAGCGTGTGATCACCGATACCTAATAGGATGTCATGGTCTACTTTGTCAAAGGCCTTTGGAAAATCAAGGAAAATGACTCCCGTTAAGATTTCCTTGTTACATCCCAGCTTGGATATCATTGTAGACTTTTAAAAGGGCGGTTGTAGTTGAATGATTTGGACGAAAGCCGGATTGATCTGGGGTTAAATAGTTTGAACAGTGATGATAATCACGTAATTGCATGTGCACACATTTTTACTAAGTTTTTCACATAACAGGGAGCAAGGATATTGGATGGTAGTTGGATACCAATGTATTGTCACCACTTTTGTGGATAGGTGCCACTCTCGCAGTCTTCCAGAGTTTGGGTATATAGTAGTTTATACTATGTAAATTCGATAGGTGTGAACCCAGCCTAAGCGTTTTACAGCGCGTTCCTACGCACTGTAAAACGCTCAGACAGTGGAATCCCATGATTCCCTATGTGTGCATGTCACACCTGGCCGTTTCTCAGTGCGCATGAACGCGCTGATAAACGGCCGACGCACAAAGAAGTTCGGGAGCTTCTTTTCTGCAGATAGCCGCGCGTTCGCGGCCATATCATAGCCGCGAACGCGCGTAAAAAAACGCACGCATTGCGCGACGCTGCGCAACGCGTAGGTGTGAACCCAGCCTTAGTCCAAATGCCAAAATATGTTTTTATACCTGGTGTCGGATGTGCTTCTTATCTATGTTGTGTGTATGTTACGGTGAAAGCCCGAAGTGTGGTTCATTTTAAGATTACCCAGGTAATCCTGACATTACCTACAGCTGCAATTAAAAAAAAAAAAAGCAGACTTTACCCGGGTAATTTTAGGACTAACAGTCTGGAAGAGCTGAAAAATTCACACTTTACTGGGATGATCTGCAGACTATCCAACCCCGTGTGGTTAAAATCGAATTTTGTTAACGTTCAAAGTCTGAAGCTTCACTTGGGTAGTCTGAGGACTCCACAGCTTCACTTGGGTATTATCAATGAAAATGGCAATAGACAAACATTAAAAATGTATAGTGAATATACAGAGTGTCAGGCTATGTTTCTTATATGAATGTGAAAGAGTTACATGATCTTTATGTGTCGTGTGCTTATATCATTTATAAAACATAATAACCATCAGGATAATTAAAAATCTTTTCATAAATTTTCAGACTATTAGCGCACAGAGTTACATGACGGTTATTTAGTGTGGTTTGTGACTGTGGATACAATTGTTATTTTTGTCGGTCAGATAACAGTTTGCAGCTTTATCCGGGTAATCCTCAGAATTCAGTCAACGGTAACCTCCTGAAAAGCGGAGAACCCAGAGGCGTTTAGATACTCTGCAGTTTACCCAGATAAAGTCTGATGTTTCATTGAAATTCACACTTTATTAAAACTAGGGTAATGTGTGTTTTTTTTTTTTTTTTTTTTTTTTTACCCGGGTAACACACAGCAGGAAACCAGAGTACCCAGAGGCCTCTGGATACTTTGCCGATTACACGGGTGAAGTCCGAAATTTAATTTCACTTCGGAGTTTTGCTATTGACGCCTGGGTAATGTCAGGATCACCCGGGTAACCCTAAAATTAATTGCACTTCGGACTTTAACCGTAACCACATATATACTGATATCTTGTATATGTGGGTGCCCTTGGTCGGCTGTACATATGTCAGTCATGCTCTGCTGTTGCTGAGGTCAGTGTTTTCAGTATAGGGATTTTTGGTTTTTCGCCTGGGCACTCATGTGCGGTCAGAAGCTATATGTTCAGGTTGGATAATGCGGATCATTCAGGGAATAAAATCTGAATGTCGCCGTACGGATTTTACTCCATGGAATAAACCAGAACTGAAATTTTAATGTATATTAACAGCAGCTGTGAGTGTGTTCTGCACAAGGTTTTGGACTGGTGTTTATGCTGTGATATATTTTTTTTCTTCATTTGTTGTTCCAGTTGTGATGTTAAATTTTGTTAGGAGCATAAAGTAACATCTTGTGTTATTTTATAATGGTGAATGTGTGCAATCTGTGTAGACTTAGCCCTGATCTGTCACCCTTCTCACGAGCACGGGCTGCGCAGGATGCAGGTCACATGGTATGGCTCTCGCACAAAGTGGCCCTTTTTGTTTACCCAGCAAAAAAAGTGTGTGCGCCCCCACAACTACCACCTCCAAAGAACTGGGGGAAAATAGTGGATGAAGATGACGTGTTTGGTTTTGTTTTTCTTAAATTTTAAAATTTTTATATAAATTCTCCACCACCACCCACATTTTTTTTTTTTTTTTTTTTTGCTGCAAAATTTCTTTACGTGTTTTTTTTTTTCATTTCATCATGTGCCGTGTTTGTTACTGGCCGGCGGCTCATAGCGGTGAAATAAAAAGGCTCCTGACAGCCTGCGATGGAGACTCGAATAGCCTGTATTGTAAACATTCGTCAAATCCCAGCAATATAGAGAAGTAACAAACCACATCAATAGCCTTGTGTCAGTGTGTTTTTTATATATCGAAGAGGAGGAGCTTGAATGAATTCGCACAGTGACTATATGTTAAAAGCAACGATTGTAATAACTAATTATGTAATGCATGGGCGTCTGTGTGTGTGTCTATCACATACATACCCCCCCCCCCCCTCCATCCATTCCCCTGGTGCAGCTAGGTCAGTTATACACGTGTTAATATTGGCAGTAGAGCTCACTGGATTACTTGGGCGATTCACCATAAACCTGAGTTATGGACGGTCAAGGTTTCAGTCCACATTTGGGCTTTTATCAATGATCAAACACTGATAATCCTTCCGAAAAGATCCTTGTGTCTTACTGCCTATATATTTCTTGTATTCTGGGTGGTTTTATTCCGCACGTTGTCTGACACTGCCATGAGCTGGCGCTTTAACATTGTATTGTAGATGCCTATGACGCGTTTATTGAACCTCTCCTTTTGTTGTCCCCCCCCCCCTTCCCTGCAGATTGTCATTTTGCAGCGCTGCCCGCCTGCAGACACATCGAGACGCCCTAATGCCGCTGGGACTCGGCCGCAAGAAGAAGGCTGTCCCTCTGATGGAAGAGGATGATGTCGGGGAGCGCAGTTCTCTGGGAGTTTCCCAATCGGGCGGTGTGCCTGGCGGGACTCTCTCGCCCGTGGCCCCTGGGTTACCCCCTCCCGCCCTCGCTCTGCGCCCGAGGTTGGTTTTCCACGCTCAGCTTGCACATGGCAGCCCGACAGGGAGAATCGAGGGATTCAGTAACGTGAAGGAACTCTACGCTAAGATAGCCGAGGCCTTCAATTTATCTCCTGGGGAGGTGAGTACTTGGACAATCAGGGACGTTTTGGGCTAAATGTGCGTATGAGATACGCAACGTTGTAACATTAAGGCTGGGTTCACACCTAAAGCGTTTTACAGCGCGCTCCTGCGCGCTGTAAAAAGCTCAAACAGTGACATCCCATGATTCCCTATGTGGGCATGTCACACCTGGCCGTTTCTCAGCGCGCATGAACGCGCTGATAAATGCCCTACGTCCAAAGAAGTGCAGGAGCTTCTTTGGGGCAGTTATGAGCGCGTTCGCGGCCATATCATAGCTGCGAACGAGCTGCAACGCACGTTCGCGTGTTTTTTTGTATGCGCGAACGCGTGTAAAAAACGCGCGCATTGCTCGACGCTACGCCGTGGTGTGAACCCAGCCTAAGACCAGAGCATGTGGTCTTCACACACTGGGTTCATAAAATCAATCTGAAAACGGCTGCACCACTTGTAACATGACTTGATCATGGGAATGAATATGTGACTCAAGAAGGTAATTACTGAAGTTATGAGGTTTTTCTGATGTAATGAAGGGAAGTCAGAATTTTAAGAAGGACAAAAAAAGTTTTAAAGAGTACCTGTATTGTCCGGTGCTTTTTACACGCTATGCGCTCATGACACCAACAGCCACAGGACTGTCTCGTAGGGTGGCTCTTTAGTCAGACTTGTCCCTACCTCCTGTACCATGCCAGCGACACCTCAACAGGGAATATCTGTTATGCCCCCCCCCCCATTATATGTCGCAGAAATGCTGATCAGTATAAAGGGAGTGATTTTCTGTCAAATGAGCCCAGCATATTTTCCGCATGGCAGTGTCCCTCTAAATAAGGATAATACACGTTCTCATAACAGTTTGGGAATTTTTTTTTTCTTCTATTTTTAGTATTGCAGAACACGCCCAAGACTTACTGTCACAGCCGCGCTGGTGTTTTGGGTGTGTCACGTGCTGGATCCAGCAGTGGTTTGCATGGTATTATTAGCATTTCTATTGTCACGGGATTCTCCGGGTGGTATTCTTATCCTTTATTTATATAGCGCCACATATTCCGCAGCACTTTACAAGATCAGTGTACAAGGGGTTAATACATTGGAATACCACACATGGATGATACGGCCTGATTCAGGGGATCCTGTTCCCAAGGGATCTTTACAATCTATGAGTCATACATGTATTTTGTGAGGTAGGAGGATCCATATCGTTAGGTGTCTTGCCCAAGGAAAATCGCTGGTGGCATCCTGAGTGGAATCGAGTCGTCTTTCAATGATTTTAGAGCAGTGACCTGGTGGTTAGATTGAACCCACTGCTTCTCCTAAAGTTGAGACTTGCTTCTCCACAGTTTTATTGGAGGGATGTGCTGAATCAGGTTTGACTTGCTTCTCCACGGTTGAAGAGTAGACATGCTACCACTGGACTCCACAGACGATATTGTGTGAGTGGCGAGTATGTAGCGTTAGGTGTCTTGCCCAAGGACACTTACTTGGCCGCTCTGGCCGGGATTCGAACCTGGGTCTCCACGGTTATAGATGTTATCTCTACTCCATCCAGCTGGGTATGAAAAGCAAGCCTCAGATACACTATTGCCAAAAGTATTCGCTCACCCAAATAATCAGAATCGGGTGTTTATATATGTATGTATGATCAAGCACCTAGACATGCAGACTGTTTTTACAAACATTTGTGAAAGAATGGGTCGCCCTCAGGAGCTCAGTGAATTCCAGCGTGGAACTGTGATAGGATGCCACCTGTGCAACAAATCCAGTCGTGAAATTTCCTCGCTCCTAAATTTTCCACCGTCTGTCAGCTGTATTATAAGAACGTGGAAGTGTTTGGGAACGACAGCAACTCAGCCACGAAGTGGTAGGCCACGTAAACTGACGGAGCAGGGTCAGCGGATGCTGAGGCGCATCGTGCGACGAGGTCGTAAACTTTCTACAGAGTCAATTGCTACAGACCTCCAAACTTCATGTGGCCTTCAGATTAGCTCAAGAACAATGCGCAGAGAGCTTCATGGAATGGGTTTCCATGGCCGAGCAGCTGCATCCAAGCCATACATCACCAAGTGCAATGCAAAGCGTTGGATGCAGTGGTGTAAAGCACGCCGTGTCTGGACTCTAGAGCAGTGTTTTTCAACCTTTGTTGTGCAAAGGCACACTTTTTTTTTTTTTTTTTTTCATGAAAAAATTCACGAGGCACACCACCATTAGAAACTGTTAAAACAGGAAAATAAATATTCTGAATCAAATAGTGTAATAATGGTTATTGCCCCAGCTCACACATGGATACGGTCCCCCAGCTCACACATGGATACGGTCCCCCAGCTCACACCATGGATACGGTCCCCCAGCTCACACATGGATACGGTGCCCCAGCTCACACATGGATACGGTGCCCCAGCTCACACATGGATACGGTGCCCCAGCTCACACATGGATACGGTGCCCCAGCTCACACATGGATACGGTGCCCCAGCTCACACATGGATACGGTGCCCCAGCTCACACATGGATACGACTCCGCACCTGCCGCAGCGTTCGTCTCCCTCTGAGCGTGCGTCCGGCGGCAGGAAGCTTGGGCACTCGCCTGGGGGAGCCACGTGACCGTGAGATCGCGGTCACGTGGCTCCCCCAGGCGAGTGCCCAAGCTCCTTGCCGCCGGACGCACGCTCAGAGGGAGACGAACACGGCGGCAGGTGCACGGAGTCATATCCATGAAATGTGAGCCGAAGCGCGGATGAAATTGGAATTTTTCCCACGGCACACCAGACAATATCTCACGGCACACTAGTGTGCCGCGGCACAGTGGTTGAAAAATGCTGCTCTAGAGCAGTGGAGACGCGTTCTCTGGAGTGACGAATCGTGCCTCTCCATCTGGCAATCTGATAGACGAGTCTGGGTTTGGCGGTTGCCAGGAGAACGGTACTTGTCTGACTGCATTGTGCCAAGTGTAAAGATTAGTGGAGGGGGGATTATGGTGTGGGGTTGTTCTCTTTACCTTTTTGATCTATTTGAGGTATTTATTCGTTTTTGATGTTTAGGATACTGATATTGTCCGTCTTTTCATGTTTCTTTATTGCAATGTTGTGCTAAATTTGTTCCAGCAGTGAGTTACTATCCTTTACTCTGCTAGTATTAATGGTATATTTTCTGTTGTCTCTTGACATTATCAGGATTATCCATTTTTGAAATACTATATTGTACTTTTGTGATTGTTTTGCAATAAAATTATAAAAAAAAAAGTATGTTACAATATTCTTATGAGCCGTAGAGGGTGGCTGTACTTCTGGAGAGCACCCAGGATACATTGTTGTTCTTTGCGTTGAGTGCAACACGGTAATTTTATGTTCTAAGATGGCAGTAAACATTATTTCCCCTAAAGTCTGGGCAGCGCCAGGAAACAAACCGAGCGGGGCAGTTTAATCAACCCATGACTTGGTGCTGATGAATCAACCATCCTACCAAGGTGACCTGATTAGAAACACCGCCCGCTGTCATTTTTCTTTGTCTTGTTTTATGTAGGCGTTACAATAACCAGTTTTGCTATTGTAAGATATTATGCTTTTCTGGAGCGCCTGACAGTGCACCGAAGGCCAGGTTACCTGAGCTTAAACATAAAATCTGTGGATGGGGAAATTGTCTCGTTACACAGCCAAGCTGTCATTAAGGGGCGACAATCTTGTGATCTCAAGATCCCGACACCTGAATTATTGACTCTCGCTGCCTCCCTTTGCAGTATGGGACGCCAACTTTCCAGGGGGAACTTGCAATCGATGTAAGGTAGCTTGAGAACAGTCTCCCCTACTCCTTTCCGAATCCGTTTGACCTCTGCATCAAACAGCATTGGGTTGTTTTTTTTAAGCATTGTGGGAGTTGTAGTACCGGCATGCAGTCTCTGTCGTGCTGAGCGCAGCTGTTCCAGCAACAGGGACGTGACTCTGTGTCCCCGACTCCAGCGCACGCAAACAAAGGAAATCGGCTGAATGGTGTGCAGGAAGTCGCTCCACACCTGCAGCTTTCCAGAAAATTTCACGGCCCCAAAAAAATCCATTTTTGGCAGCAAAATCCAGCCGAGCGGCATACAATGCCTGCTGAAACTTATATGTGTCGTTTCTAAGGTTTTACTGCAAGATCTGTTGGAGCAGTTATTGTTCTTTTCATCGGGCGGCACACCGCTGCCAAGCAAATGCAGTCCAAGCACACCGGCAACTTTTTAAGATTAACATTTTACCTCATTAAAACCTGCGCAGAACTTTAAATAGAAGCTCAATAATTTGTCTCCCCTTTGTGCTGTTGCTCGTGCTGTTGCTCGCGCGGCAGCTCATGCTGCCGCTGCCTTGTTACTCGCGCGGCGGCACACTTGAGCAGTTGTGGCACAGTGGTTGGGAAAGGATTTTCAATCTATTATTGAAAAAGCTCTAGAACTGGCCTGGTCTGCCACAATCACACCATGAGCTGATTTTTGAAGTGGTGTAGAAGGCATGGCTGATTGTTTTTGCCTTTTTTTTTTTTTTCTTTTTTCTTTCACTGCATGTAGAGTTTGGCTTTCCAATAAATTATTAATTTTTTTTTTTTTCTTCCGTTTCTGGGGACGTGGTCGCCCTGAAGCTAAAGAGCTCCTTCTCTAAAATGGTAAAGCTACTTTCTATAGGGGTTATCCAGTAAGTGCTGGCGATTCACAAGCATTAAATCCGAAGAGACAGGGATGCTGCACTGTGAAGCCTCTCGTGCTGCTCTTCAGTTGATGCAGGTGTTTCTCAAAAGTTTTTTTTGTTTTTTTTTGTATGCTAAACCTTGTGAGCCTCTGGGGCGCACTCTGGAAGCGACGGACGCCTGAGCTTGAGACTTTACGAGGTGTAACCTTTGTGGACAGAAATCTCGGATGTTTAAAGTATCATCTGACGCATTGCTTTATGATGATACAAATCAAAGTTTTAGTGTTTGGTGTGGTGTTTTTTTTTTTTTTTTTCTCACTCAATGAACACCGTGCCAGGAATGTCAGACTTCCTCCATGTTAATACTTTTTTATATTCAAACTCTGTTACCAGACTTAGAGGTTTTTTAAAAAATATTTTTCATTAACTCCTTGCTTTATTCTTCCCCCCAGGTTATGTTCTGTACCCTCAACACCCACAAACTGGACATGGATAAGCTTCTTGGTGGCCAGATAGGTCTAGAGGACTTCATCTTTGCTCACATTCGGGGACAGAAGAAGGAGCTGGAAGTCTATAAATCGGAAGACTCTCTTGGACTCACAATCACAGATAATGGGGCAGGCTATGCCTTCATCAAGGTACTCGCACTCCTCCACTTTGAGTTTTGCATTGTCTGGTGACCTGTTGTATCACTATGTTTAGCTTGTCCTGGTTGTGATCAATGTTCTTTCCACGCACTGTCAGAATATTTATTTTGTAATCCTCTTGTCCAGCGTATAAAGGAGGGCAGTATTATCGACCGCATGCAGCTCATCAACGTCGGCGACCTGATCGAATCCATCAATGGGAAAAACTTGATAGGTTGCCGTCATTTCGAGGTGGCCAGGACGCTGAAAGAGCTTCCTCGAGGGAGGACCTTCACTCTGAAACTGTGTGAATCAAGAAAAGCATTTGGTATACAATTTTATGAGTCCTTCTTCTTTTATTTTTATATTTTGTCCTCTCCGTCTTCCGCTTTGGGGCCACTTCACAATTTACAAGTCTGTGGGCTCTGCTTCTTCTGCTAAGATGCGTCAATATACACTGCATGGCCAGAAAAAGTCATTTCCTTGGAGTGCGTTTTGCTGTGATTCTGGCACTCCTTCCTTGGCATTGTGTCGCTAAGCTCATGCAATGTCACATTTCCGTCCAGAGTTGCATTACTTTGTGGCCAAGATCTTGTATTGATGATGGGAGAGTCGCAGTGCTGCGTAAAGTCTTCTCCAGCACATAACCCCATTGAGAATCTTTGGGATAAAGGTCTGGAATGTGTGGTGGCCAATCCATGTGTGAAAATGATGTCTGATGCTCCCTGAACCACTCTCGCACAATTTAGCCTGGCATTGCCATCTTGGAATATGCCCACTGTGCCATCGGGAAAAAACCCGTTGCTGGAAAAACCTGCGCATCACTACAGTAATTATCCAATGGAAGGCTCACATTTTAAATTTTTTTTTATAAGTTTTTTTGCTTAGTTAAATCTAGATTTAACTTTTTTTTTTTTTTTTGGCCAGGCAGGGTTTAAAGCGGTGGTTTGACATATATATTTCTTTTGTGAAAAGGAAACTCCCATTCACAATTCTTATTAATAGAAATATAGAATGGATTTATGTGTTCCTGTCCAATAATCCAGCAGACACTTGTCATCTGCTCTGCCGCGTGTGTGTGGTACAATGTGAGTAACCAGCTTTTATTAAAATTTTTAACAAATCTAAATGTTTTTCTTCCTAGACATGATCAGTCAGCGATCGGCATCTACCGCATTAAATTCTGGCGTTTCACACTCCGGCAGAGGAACGTTGCGTCTCAGAGCCAAAGGGCCACCCACAGTGGAGGAGCTGGTGAGAAATTGTTTCCTCTTCTAGAAATACTGGCTATGTTGTGCTTAAAGGGCCACTACCACCAAAAAATGAAATGCCCTTATTTTGTTTTATGTTGCTGATATCGTACAATATTTCACTCAGTGTCACTGGGGGCATTCATTTTGTGATGTAACCCCACACCCCGCATCTTTTCATTACTTGCTCCTCACTGTGTGGTTTTGGCCGTAGAATGAATGAGTCAATCACTGTATTCTAAGGGGTAGATTCTAAGCTCCCTGACATCTCTCATTCTGCTGCTAGCTCTTATCTGGAGAACATAATAGCCAGCTTCCCCCTGCTGACTTATCTAAACACTTCCTCCACCACTTCATTAACTGTTAAATACTGTATGGGATAAAGCACAGAACACAAAGTAAAACTCTCCGTAAGCTTTTGGTATATGTAACCTCATGAGAAAAGTCCACTAAATGGAAACAGGAGATAAAAACCTAAATTTTATTTTTCCTTTTTACATGCAATTACTTCAAAGAGGAAAAAAGAGCAGTATGTGTTTTATAACGTGTTTTTTGTAATGCACGTGATCTAGTTAGTTTGTGTACATGGTAGTGTCCCTTTTTAAAAGGATATTTTAATGGTAGATTTTAACACTAATGTTTCAGGGTGGCGTGCGTATACTTGTGATGTGGTCTGCACGCTGGCCGTCGGTGCATGATTGGCTGTATGTCACCCATTGAATACAAGTTGCTGACACGGTGACTGTGACGTGCAGCGCATGGGTTTGAGTGGTTTTGTCATGTGAAAGGCCATGTTCATTTGGCCTGAGGATCAATGGTTTATGTAAATCATTTCAATGGAATCACCACTCTTAAAGAGTATCGTATTATCACAAGTTTGGAAGTTCATAGTTGTCATTGATTTTGAAGCCTTATATAACGTTAAATATTATCAGTTTTTTATTATCTAGTTTAAGGTTTCCTTACTCTATTCAATAATTGTATAGATTAGCTGCCTTCATGGGCTGATTTATTCCCGTGCGTACTGTCCGGTGCGCTAGAAGAATAAAATGATGCCTATTGATTCTGGTGATACCTTTTTACTATGGCGGATGTTAACGGGACACTATAGGGTTTAAACGGGACGGAGAGGATAAACATTAACCCCTCCACACTTCCCTCCTTTTTTTTATTTTATTTATTTTTTTTCGATTAGCCCTTTAAGCTTAATTATTTAAGAAAAAAAAATTCCCCTACACGCAGCTTCTCTTCAGGTAAGGCTGTGTCAGAGCGTGACATCATCACACTTTGCATGCTGACGTCACTAGTGACTACAGCTGCCGGGAAATTCAAATTCCTGCGGGGTGGGGTGGAGGAAACTCCTCCACTACACCTAGCGCTTTCACCAGAGCGGGGCAGCATAAATAAGGTCAGGATGAGTATTATAATTATTATTATGCTGGCGCTTTATAAATAAAGAATATTCCGTAGCATAGTATAGACAGCGTTACAATACATTGAACAACATTTGACAAACTACAGGAGGAGGTGAGGGCCCTATTCCCGTAGGAACTCACAATCTAGAAGGGTTGGAAACGAGAGGAGAGGACTGCAAGGTGGAAGTGATTGATGGTTGCGTCAGTGAGTTGGGTGGTAGTCTCCCCTAAATAGGAGCGTTTGAAGGAAGGAAAACGAGGGAAAAGTCTGACCGTACGAGGGAGAGCGTTCCAGAGAGTGGGGGCTGCGCGTGAGAAATCCTGCAGTCTGTCATGGGAAGAGGTGATGCGGGGAGAAGCTAGGCGTAGGTCACTGTTTGACCTTAGGGAGCGGGCTGGGGTGTATTTGGTGATTAGTGAGGACAGGTAGTGGGGAGCTGAGTTAGTGAGTGTTTTGTAGGTAAGGATAAGGATTTTGAACTTAATTCTGCAGTGGATGGGGAGCCAGTGAAGGGACTCGCAGAGGGGAGCGGCGGGTGAGGTGCATTAGCCTGGCGGAGGCGTTCAGGATGGATTGTAGGCGGGGGGGGGGAGAGGCGGGAGAGACAGAGGCCAGCTAGAAGATTATTACAATAGTCAAATCGGGAGATTACCAGGGCGTGGATGAGTTGTTTTGTGGTGACAGCGGTAAGAAATGGCCGAATTCTGGAAATATTACGCAGTTGGTATCGGCAGGAGGAGGAAAGAGACTGGATGTGGGAGGTGAAGGAAAAAGCAGAGTCAAGTGTAACTCCAAGACAGCGAACCTGGTTTGATGGTGATACCCTCCACTGTGATAGAGAAGTCAGGAGGTGGAGAGGAATTAGAGGGAGGAATTAGTAGGAGCTCAGTCTTAGACATGTTGATCTTTAGGAGGTGAGAGGCCATCCAGGAGGAGATGCCAGATAAACAGTCGCAGACTTTGGAAAGGACAGGGGGAGAGAGATCAGGGGTAGAGCGGTAGGTCTGAGTGTCATCAGCATAGAGGTGGTAATTAAAGCCAAAGCTATTAATGATTTTGCCCAGGGAGGAGGTGTAGATGGAAAAGAGCAGAGGACCGAGGACAGAGCCTTTAAGGTACACCAACAGAGGCAATGAAGAGGAGTTACCAGCAAAGGACACAGAGGACCTGTTGGATAAATAGGAGTCAACCCAAGCGAGTGCAGTGTCAGAGAGGTGAGGGTCTGTAAAAGGAGGGGGTGGTCAACAGTGTCAAAAGCAGCCGAGAGGTCAAGCATTGAGTTTTAATGTGGATAAGTGCAAGATAATGCACCTGGGACGTAAAAATCCAAGGGCTGAATATAGAATATTTGATACAGTCCTAACCTCAACATCTGAGGAAAGGGATTTAGGGGTTATTATTTCAGAGGATCTAAAGGTAAGTAGTCAATGTAATAGAGCAGCAGGAAATGATAGCAGAATGCTTGGTTGTGTAGGGAGAGGTATTAGCAGTAGGAAAAGGGAAGTGCTCATGCCACTGTACAGAGCACTGGTGAGACCTCACTTGGAGTACTGTGTGCAGTACTGGAGACCGTATCTCCAGAAGGATATAGACATCTTAGAGAGAGTTCAGAGAAGGGCTACTAAAATGGTGTACGGCTTGAAGGAGAAAAGTTACCAGGAAAGGCTTAATGATCTTAACATGTACAGCTTGGAAAAAAGACGAGACAGAGGAGATGTGATAGAAACATTTAAATACGTAAAGGGAATCCACAAGGTAGAGGAAGGGAGTATATTTAAAAGGAAACAAAGTAGCAAAACAAGAGGACATAGTCTTAGATTAGAGGGACAAAGGTTTAAAAGTAACATCAGGAAGCATTATTTTACTGAGAGGGTGGTGGATACATGGAGCAGTCTTCCAGTTGAAGTGGTAGAGGCCAAAACAGTAATTGAATTTAAGCAAGCATGGGATAGGCATAAGGCTATCCTAAACAAAAGATAAATCCAGGTAAAGTATCCATGTAATTGGGCAGACTAGATGGGCCGAAAGGTTCTTATCTGCCGACATCTTTCTATGTTTCTATGAATAGAATAGTGGCCGTGTTTTTTAGCAGTTAGGAGGTCGTTGGTGACTTTGAGGGCAGTTTCAGTTGAGTGTAGGGGACGGAAGCCAGATTGCAGGGGGGTCAAATAGGGAATTGGAGGACAGGAAGAGGGAGAGGCGGTTGAAGACTAGTTTTTCTAAGAGCTTAGATGTGAAGGGAAGCAGAGATACAGGACGGTAGTTGGATGGAGAGTTGGGATCGAGGGATGGTTTCTTTAGTAAAGAGGTAACTAGCGCGTGTTTGAAGGCGGATGGGAAGGAGCCGGTGGAGAGAGATAGGTTGAAGGTGGGTGAGGTGAGGGGCGGAATTAGATGTGAGGGAATGGGGTCGAGCGGGCAATGGGTGAGATGTGAGGACATTAAGGAATTTACTTCCTCCTCAGTGGCTGGGAGGAAGTGGCAGAGGGGACCTCTGGGAGTGGAGGTGGCAGATAACTATCTTGTGTTGGGATGTTGCTTCTGATAGTTTTATTGAGTAAGAAATCTGCCAGGTCTTGAGCGCTGAAGGCAGCTGAGATTTGAAGGTGGACCAGAGCCGTTTAGGGTTGGAGGACAGCGTAGATATAAGAGATGAGAAGGCTTGTTTGGCCAAGTGAAGGGCAGAGGTGTATGAACGCAGAATAAACTTGAAGTGAACAAAATCCGCTTCAGAGCGGGATTTCCTCCCGGCACACTCTGCAGTGCGGGAGCATCTTTGCAGGTAGTGTGTCTGGAGGGTGTGCCAGGGCTGAAGCTGGCGGCGTGGGGCCTTAGAGTTGAAGATGAGTAGTGTATTCCTTTTTAAAACTCTCCTTCTTTCCAGAATTAGGCTGCATCTGTTCTGCTTGGACATGACATGCAGATGTTTCCTATAAGCTGCGGCGTGTCCTCTGACCACGGGAGGCACCCAAACCACTCACTCTCAAGGCCCGCGGACAACGAGCTGTTACATGGGGCTTGTTCCCAATGTCCAGGAGCTCAGTGTTCAGGTTCTGCGAGGGATTAAGCTTCTGCATTCAAAGGATGATCTGTCCTCTGTAATTTGAGTAGTCAGAGTGCCTTTGTACCTCTCTACCCTCCAATGAGAGATGACCGTGCCCAGAGTGTTGTCCCCCTCCCCCCTTTTTAGGGTTAGTGATGACTGAGCCTGGTTTTACAGGGAGTTTAGGAGCCGTGTTTCTATGCAATGGGTATAGGTGTTTGTGCAGAATTGTTTGTGTTGGGTTTGTAGCTCCCAGAAGAATCTCTGACAGACCTGTTCCCCTTTTACTTCAGGTGTCTGGTATAGAGGAGAAAGCGGTGCAGAAGGTGGATGATCTCCTTGAGAGTTACATGGGGATTAGAGATAGTGATTTGGGTGAGTCTTGTATCTTCCTTATTAATATACAATTGTGTTCAAAATTATTCAACCCCCACTGAAATTGAGTGTTTTGGCCAGTTTGACATTGATTTTGATCATTCAGTCATCTTGCTTACAATTAAATCAAAGAGGCACGTGTAGGTCAGACAAATATAACATAACATTTATAATGAAATAACCCCAAATGTCTTTTCTGTGCTCACATCATTATCAGTTTTATTCAACCCCCAAGTGACATTCAATCTTAGTACTTGGTACAACATCCTTTTACAGTTATAACAGCTTTTAAACGTGAAGCATAGCTTGACACAAGTGTCTTGCAGCGATCTACGGGTATCTTCGCCCATTCGTCATGGGCAAAAGCCTCCAGTTCAGTCACATTCTTAGGCTTGCGCACTGCAACTGCTTTCTTTAAGTCCCACCAGAGGTTCTCAATCGGATTTAAGTCAGGTGACTGCGATGGCCACTCCACAATGTTCCAGCCTTTAATCTGCAACCATGCTCTAGTGGACTTGGAGGTATGCTTGGGATCATTGTCCTGTTGAAAGGTCCAACGTCTCCCAAGCCTCAGGTTTGTGACAGACTGCATCACATTGACCTCCAATATCTCCTGGTACTGAAGAGAATTCATGGTACCTTGCACACGCTGAAGCTTCCCTGTACCTGCAGAAGCAAAACATCCCCCAAAGCATGATTGACCTCCCCCCCCCCCCCCGCCATGCTTCACAGTAGGTAAGGTGTTCTTTTCTTCATAGGCCTTGTTCTTCCTCCTCCAAACATAGCGTTGATCCATGGGCCCAAACAGTTCTAATTTTGTTTCATCAGTCCACAGAACACTATCCCAAAAACTTCTGTGCTTTGTCCACATGACTTTTGGCATACTGCAGTCGACTCTTCTTATTCTTTGGAGACAGCAAGGGGGTGCGCCTGGGAGTTCTGGCATGGAGGCCTTCATTACGCAGTGTGCGCCGTATTGTCTGAGCTGAAACTTCAGTACCCACATCTGACAAATCTTTTCTCAGTTCCTCAGCAGTCACACGGGGACTTTTCTCCACTCTACGCTTCAGGTAGCACACAGCAGTCGAAATCAGCATCTTCTTTCTGCCACGACCAGGTAGCGTTTCAACAGTGCCCTTTGCCTTGAATTTGCGAATGATGCTTTCTATGGTCTCTCTTGGTATGTTTAACATCTTTGCAATCTTCTTATAGCCATTGCCTTTCCTGTGAAGAGTAATCACCTCTTCTCTTGTCTTCCTGGACCATTCTCTTGACTTCACCATGTTTGTAACGACACCAGTAAATGTCTAGAAGGAGCTGAGTATCACAGTCATTTTAAAGCTGCCTAATTGGTGCTTATTATGCTTTATTGCTGCTCCGTGACATCCACAGGTGTTTTCAATACCTGATTGAAAACACTTGAATGAACCTCTGTTCTTCAGAGTGGTAGTCTTTAAGGGGTTGAATAATTGTTTCAATGAAGAATTCACAAAAGAAACATTTACTACTGTATTACAAAACCAATTGATGTCATTTTAGTTGCATATGGTTCTTTAAAAAGTCCTTGTAGGATTTCATTCTGAATACAATTACAAATGTACACTAAATTCCCTAAAACCCTTTACAGCATTGGGGGTTGAATAATTTTGAACACAACTGTAGGCTAACAAGGCTCTAATTACACATATTAACTTTTTTTTTCTTTCTTCTACAGCTGGCACCATGGTGGAACTTGGCATGGACAAGCAGAACCCAGATGATTTCTCTCAGGCCTTGGATCGCTCGTTGGGAGATTTTGCCTTTCCTGACGAGTTTGTATTTGACGTGTGGGGTGCCATCGGCGATGCCAAGGCTGGGCGATACTAATATTACATCCTGCCTCCTAATTCTCTTTCCTGATAAGTCAGACGGTTACTACTGCCCATCCTCCTCCTCTTTACAGCTGCTCTATGGGGGGTGTCAGTGGTTGTATTAGACTGCACGCACTTAAATGGCTAATATACAACCTTTACCTAGCAATAACATGGGCAGACCTGCGGTTGGACTTTACAACGGTGGAAGTCACTTGTCCCATGAACACGACAGCCACTGGGTTGTCACCTGAAAGGACATCGAGGAACGGGTGCTTCTAAACCCGTCCATGTGACCATTTATCATCTCTAATAACTGGGTGTATCTATAGGCTTGGTTACTAATGTATGTGTGTAGTTGCTAATCTTTTTCCTGTGCATTGTGAGTAGGCACAGCCAAGGGTTTTGTACAAATGTTTGTGTTTTTCAGAGTCCCTTTTGTAATAAGGATTTATACAGACTATGTATCTCTCACGTAGACATCCCAGTGTGGCCAGTTACTGGTTGTATTGGGGTTCAAACGTAAGGAACAGGCTCTCTGTCTGAACCTACCTGATTTTTATGGAATTCATCCTCTAAAGTACCTATGCTGGGGGGGAAAAGAGGGCAAAACAATGTTTTCGGGTCAGAGAAATTATGTATTCCATGTCATTTGTGTCGGAGTGGCAACAAGCTGACACTACTTTTTTTTTTTTTTTTTTTATGTTTAGAAAAATCTATATATTCTTGACATCTTGGACTAATGTGAGGTTACACGTCTAAGGCTAGGGTCAGACTGAGGCAGTGCGAACGCGCGTTCTGGCGCACATAATCACGGCCGCACTAGCAGCAGATGCCGGGCAATGACGGCCAATATACGAAGTACGGTCGCACAAAAGTCCGGCCGCGCAACGCAAGTGGAAAATGAACGCATTTTTTCGAGAACGTTAAACCGCTGGTACTGACGTACAGAGTGCGCTGCGTCCGCTAGCGGTGTGTGTGTGTGTGATTTGGAGACGTCAGACGCTGCTAGTGTGCGGCCAACATAACGTTCAAACAGCCGGATTTCCCTAGACTTCTTTTCACCCCATCGTCATGAAATACGTCCAGAATTGCGCATCGTCTGACCACTTAAGCGTATTCCGTGAAAAAATGCGTGCGCACGCATCGACGTACATTTTGACGGTGGCCGCAGAAAATGCGCTCATCTGTCCCTAGCCTAACCCGTAGCCATTTCTTTTGTCACTACGTTTTAAATGAACACTCGTGTTTTTATTTGTAGGGGAGACTGCTTGTTATGTTTTTATATGGTCTATCACTGTTTTGAAAGCTGGGCTTGCACTGGGCAAAAAAAAATATGTATATTTGGCACATGACTGCTCGCTAATCCTGGGGCCCTACGCGTTTGTACCTTCCCTTTTCTTCGTGCAGACTAAACCATATACAGCGATCATGATTTTAGAGCAGTGGCAACTCCAGGACGTGCCCTTCTTCAGGGTAGGTCTGTTCGTATCACAGCTCGGCGCGTGGAGGATTACCATGTGTGCGGGGGGGCTCTGACCTTATTTTTACCTGTTTTTAAAGCCATAATCCATCTTGGTGTGTGTCATTCTATGGATAAAGACTTGTATAGAAAATGCTTTTATAAACATAATAAAACAAAGTGGGGTTGGAGTGTTTAGCGGTCTCTATGCTTGACCTGGGCCAGTCACGTGCTCCTTTTTTTTTTTTAAAGTTTAGGAAGCCAGAGCTATAACTCATGGGACTCGGTTCTAACCCTGGTGAAATTTTAAAGACCCATTGAAGTCTATGGAGTTGCTTGGGTTAAGTTTACAGCAGGTGTGGGATATAGCCTATGATTTTTTTGATAAAGAAATCCACATCCAAAATCGCTGAAGGTTCATAGTTTCTCTTTTTTTTACCCTTCCGTATGATTCCCTGTTTGACATACGTTTGAATCCCATTCCATAATAATCCTGTGAGGTTTGCCCGTTTCGTGGCATCTCCACAGGACGCGCAGCTTCTGTATGGCGTTTGCCGTAGACTTGCGTTTTTTTTATAGTAAGGTTTGCTGTGTAGACGAGGGATCAAGCCGAGACAGAATGCAGTTCCTCTGCTGTTTTCTCAGAGGGAATACAGGTTTTTTTTACCTGTGGGCTTTTATTGACTTTCAACAATATTTCCATATTAATTCACTAGAAATTCTATTTAAGGCTGGCCGTCCACTGGATCCGTATTCGTGCAATGGTGCCATCGTCCGAATAGGTGAAAAAATATAGATGGGTCCTCGCGCAAAAGTAGCTCAGATGAAGCGTATGGAAATCCTCCTATGGAGTGGAGCCTAATCGAAAGCAAATGGGACATACATGTCCATGCATGTCATCGTCCAACCAATCCTAAAACATGCAGGACATTTAGCCCTCGTCCACTGCCTCTGACTTCCGTCAGATGACTTCAGATTTAATTTTTTGGCGACATCAGACTAGTGAGCTTTCCCATTTCAATGGGATTTGCCTGGACGATCTGGCACAATTTTACATTTCGGGGGGGGGGGGGAGATGAATTGTATAGTTAAACCGCCGTTCCGATGCAGGGGAATTGTTCTGTAAAGAAGTGATTCAGTTTGACAGGTGAAGCCCATAGGATTCAATGCAAAAAAAATATATATTTTCATGTTTATTTTATTGTGTGATTTTTATTTGGGGGAAAATAATAGATATCTCGATCCCCGCACACCTTCTGTGTCAAATGCTTGCTCCGGTGTTTGAATCAGGCATACTCCATTCTAGCTCGTTGATATTCAGCAACTCCAAGTAGAATTTTAAACTTTGAGGAGATAGATTATATTTAATTATTTTTCTTTTTTCCTCCAAATAAATCGCACAATAAATAACAAAATGTTAGACCAGGGTCTTTCTTTTTAATTCAGTCCAGCTGCATTCCGCATTGCTGTCCTCGGTGCTGAAACATTTCAGCACCGGTGTGAGTTGCCCCCCCCCCCCCCTTTTGTGCGGAGACCTGGGTTGTCCACAGATGCTTCCAGTGGCCAATCCTGGTCATGCAACTGTTTTGTCCGTAAAGTGCATTTTTGGTTAACTGATCTGAAATCTTGTTCATATATATTTTTTTTTAACTGAGGTAGGCATGGGAGATGTATGTTGCTAGTATAGAAATTTTGAGAGCTGTAAACTGGGGGAAGCCATATTTACACCCTTTTTATAAGATAAAAAAATCCTAGGTTTAGATTGTCCACTAAAATCTAAACTGTGAGCTCGAACGGACAGACCCACACATCCTTAGCCTGGCACAGCTACACGGCATGCCATTCACAGCCAAATGAAAAGGCAGGAAACCTTCCCGGTTGCCTGGGGTAGGATCACTTTTTCTCGCCCAAGAAAAATATATTTTAAATGGCACATTCCCCCCCCCCCCCCAAACTGTACAGCTTCCTGGAGAAAGTCACAAGTTCCCAAATATTTCAGTGAATCCGATCACCGTTACCTTTTTGCTGCTGGTTTTTACATTCTTGAGGGTTTTCTGGTGGTGTGACTAATTTTATATATAAAAAAAAAAAAACTGTCCACGGCCCATGTTCCTGGAAGAACGTGCAATGGATATCGAGTGTGTTACATGAATGACGTCCTGCTGATTTGTACTTGGGGGGGGGGGGGGGTGCTGAAACAAGTCTGACATAGGGTGTAATGAGGCTGTAGAACCTCTTTAATGTTGGGATATAGTGTTTTATATTGATCCTAGAGAATGTTACAAGATTTGTTTTTCTATATCTATAACTTTGTTGGTATTTATAACTTTGGGGAAATTTTTTTTTTTGTTCCTTGTGTAGTGCAGGTTTTTTTTTTTTTCCTCTTTTCCCCCTTGCAAATAAAAATATTGTTCCCCTCCTGCAACAGAGTGTCATGAGAATGAATGAGATTGGTGTCAGTTTACTCGAATCCCCATAAGAAATGTCTTTTTAATATGGATTTCCTTTCTTTTAGAGGCTGTCTTATGCGCTTTTTGAATAAAATTCTATTTCCCTTCCCTCTCTCCTCCTTTTTTCTTTTCCAGTCTGCGTCTTGCGTCGTCTTTTCTTTTGAAGTGGATTTGCAGGCATGTTTACTGTGTTAAAACCAGATTTGCTGATAATGATGTCACTAATTGACCCGGCTTGTGCCTCATTAGTTAATTGAGTCGTGCCTGCAGAGGAAGTGTATTGAGGTGCAGCTCTGCGGGTTCGCTCAGCTCCGAGAATTTTGTCAATGGGTAAATTCTTCAAAATGTATGAAGTCGTCGTAGGCAGCCTTGGCCAAGCAGGTGGGCTCCTCCAAGCATCCAATGAAGATTTCCCTTCGTCTACCTTGCTTTGTTCGATTTCAATGCCTCAACTTCTTTTTACATGTACTGTAGATACTAGAGTATACTACTAGATTTTGGTGACAAATTTTCCTTAAAATTGGAGGGGTCGTGTTATATTCGAGACATATGCATCGCGTGTTAAAAAACAAACCTTGCCCTGGATCCTAAGGCTCCCCTGATGCTTGCAAACACTTCAGGAACTCTCGGATTCGGGAGAGGTGGGATCCATCATGGCCAATCATTAACCTCTCTCGCCTCTGCCAGCCATCTAATCGCTAGTAAAGAAGACGGGTGGCCGTTGGCTTCATACTTAGTAACAATTGTAATGCATTCTAGAGCAGAGCACCCTGACCGTGTTAAGAGAACCTGGAAGGATTTTAATTGTAAACCGGTACAGTAAAATTGTGTTCCTCGTGTTATATTTGAGTATTCTCTCATTTCCATAATAAATTTCTAGCCATCGTGTTCTATTCGGGTCACGATATACTCAAGCATCTACGGTACTGTCTGCCCTCTCACTCATTTTATATATCTGCCTCCTTTTTGGACCCTGTTCTCCTCTCTTCTGACCTAGCTTCTTTTCTGTCAAAAGTTTTAATTTCCAATAAAGGGCCCGTCGGTACCAATGAAAAAGAGAGAAACTGGGTAGAGGCATTGGGTACAATCATTTGGAAACCATAAACATTACAAAGGTAACAATCATTAAATCAAGTGTATTTATCCCATCACCAGCAAAAATAATTGACGTTTTGACCAAATGGTCTTAGTCAAGTCTAGACTTGACGAAGACCATTTGGTTGAAATGCCATGTTTTTTTTTTTTTTTTTTGTTTTGCTGGTGATGGAATAAATCCCCATGATTTAATACTTTGCTCTACTGGAACTCTTATTGATATTGCTGATGTCAGATAAGCGTGAGTGGACGTTCCTTTCACTCGACGCCTGTCTGGACACCTCGCTGAGCGCAGTTTAGTGCGCTCAGCGCTGCAAGGCTCGGTCCTCCTATGGAGGATCACGCTTTATAGCCCCGCCTACGCACGTCCTAGCGCTTTGACGGTGAAGCTTTCTAGACGTCCACAGCACAACTGCTGTTGCACGCGCAATTCGTGTATGCGCAACAGCGTGTGGCCGGCCCTGTCAATACGGGCATACCTAGTGCGCTCATCTGACACTGGCCTTAGGGTCGTGGGGCTCTTCTATTTATTGACCACAGATGTGCCCAAGCCATTTTTTTTTATTATTTTATTACAAAGGTAACGCTGCAAATGCAAACTGTGCATGTTGTTTAAACAACATACAGTTCATAAGGCATCGAAAAATGGAACTTCTATCATAAACCATGAAGAAAAATATTGTAAAAAAAAAAAAAGCAGGTAGGCACTTTGAATGCCTAGAGAAGTAAGGGGTTCAATAGAACTGCTAGATCAAAGCATGCCAACAATTACAGAATCAATAGGACATCACTGTCCCAAAAGAGCTGAGGGGAAAGGTAGGGACTTGATGGATAAACAGGAGGTTTAGGAAGGTATTGTGTGTAAATGTCTTAATGCTCTCAGCCATGGGCACCAGGACCGCCGTCACAGCATGGCCAGTCAAGTCAGACGCCTTAGAGCACCATTGCAGGTGTAACAGATCCCACTCGAATGAATTGCATCATACCTCCTCCAAACTCCAACATCTGGGAAGCATGTTCGAGGAAACAAATTCTGACCAAAAATACCACGTCTGCAGGAAAACTCTTATCATCTCTCTGGATGTACCTAATGAGAGCTTGACAGTCCATATCTCCTCCACCCTCCTCACCAATTCACACGTGGAAGGGGGAGTCGACGGCCTTCAGTGCAAAGTGGCCAGAAGAATATATTTCTTGAGGGACATCCTTGAAATCTGTACGTGGCTTCTTTTTGTCTTGTGTTCTCGTTTTCCTCTGTTTCTCTTTTTCATGCATAACATACTCTATGGAGAACTGGTTTATCTCACTCCAGAAGAAGCTTTGCAGCTAATCACGCTACGTGTTGCCCAGTAAAGCTGCTGCTGCTGCTTGGTATGCCTGTGTTTCCAAGAATTATTCAAGCATCTGACTCGCGTGCCGCAGTCCTGGGTTATTAGTCAGGGCCGTCCACCTAAAGCTCCTTGGTGTAAATCCTCTCCGCTATTGTCGCAAAGCTCCTTTTCAGGCTGTGGAAAAAGTGAATGTGATTGTGCAAGGAAAAAATCTATTGTGTAACATGTTATGTCACATACAGCAGCCATGTGTTTTGGACATTTTTATTATGTTTTTTTTCTGCAATAGGCCTGTGCAGCTTTTTCGGTACTTTCCTGATGATTCCTTTGAATTTAGCAGAACTACAACGTTCTGTTCTTCATTTTTTCTTGTGGCTCCACAGACAGTTGGGTCTTGCTCTTATCGGCACAGTGTTCTTAGAGCGTTCTGAGTTTTTTTATATTTTTTAGCACTTCCGTTTTACTTTCCATAAATCACTTTTAAAAGTTGAACTATTCATATTTTTATGTAACAAAAGTAGGAACAACTATAGTAGGTATTACACGAGATGCGCTGTTCTCGGAGAAGGCCGCCATCTTGAATGTGCATTTTCTACTTTAAACTGAGAACTCTATTAAAAGAATAGAAGAGCTGATTAAAAATGCATGGCTTCGTGGACTGTATGAGCTGTTCACGCTAGGCTGCAAGAGAGTCGCCACCTTCTGGCCGCGGAGAGAAGTGATGCGTCAATAAAGTTGCTGATTTAAAAATGTTCTTAACATTCAGATGCTACACAAAAAAGGTCTATTTGCTGTGGAAAAATAAGCGTACTCAATGTCATTCCAGTGTCTCTTAGAATTTTGGTGAAGGTCCTTTTCTATTCCGGCATGACTGAGGCCCAGTCCACAGAGTAAGTCCATAAAGATATGGCTGGATGAGTTTGGAGTGGAAGAACTTGACTGGTCGACACAGCAACACTTACTGTATTTTTCACTCCATAAGACGCACCTGACCATAAGCCGCACCTAGTTTTTAGAGGAGGAAAACAGGAAAATAAATATTCTGAAATCAAATAGTGTAATAATGGATATTGCCCCAGGAGCTCTCATGGATATACTGTCCTCCAGCTCATGGATACTGTCCTCCAGCTTATGGATTTGCCCCCCAACTTATGGATATTGCCCCAGCACATGGGTAATGCCCCAGCACATGGATTTGCCCCAGCTCGCTCATGGATGTGCCCCAGCTCGCTCCTGGATGTGCCCCAGCAGCTCATGGATATGCCTCAGCTCACCTGTCGCCGCCGCATTAGGCTCCCTCTGAGCGTGCGTCCGGCGGCAGGAAGCTTGGGCACTCGCCTGGGGGAGCCACGTGACCGCGATCTCGCGGTCACGTGGCTCCCCCAGGCGAGTGCCCAAGCTTCCTGCCGCCGGACGCACGCTCAGAGGGAGCCTAACGCGGCGGCGACAGGTGAGCTGAGGCATATCCTGGGGCATTCGCTCCATAAGACGCACCCACTTTTCCCCCCACTTTTTGGGGGGAGAAAAGTGCGTCTTATGGAGCGAAAAATACGGTACATCAAACCCATCCAACACCTTTGAGATTGACTGGAACAGAGATTGCGAGCCAGGCCTCATCGATCATGCCTGACCTCAAAAATGCTCTACGGGATGCATGGGCAAGAATTCTTACAGAAATTCTCCAAAAACCTGGAAAGCCTTCCCGGGAGAGCGGAAGCTGTTATAGCTGCAAAGGGGGGGGGGGGACTAATCCCATATCAATCGCTATGTGTATTATTTTACTATTATTCTTTATTTATAAAGCGCAGTGTATGGATACTCTGTCCTGAAAGTTCCTGTTGTTGTAATGTAGAGCTGCAACTAATGTTTATTTTCGTAATCGATTTGTTTGCCAATTATAATTTTTTTCGATAAATGGATTCATCGGATTAAAAAAAAAATGGCTTACTTAAAGTATATAAAAAAAAATAATGTGGAATCTACCTGACAACTAAATAAACAATACGGTAGTGCACACCATACAAAAATTGAAAAACCTATGGGCCTGATCACAACCTGGCCAGTAAGTACATTGCTTGAGCCGCACAGTAGGACGGCTCCAACTATGTACTTATTTTTTTTCCCATCCTATTACACCCAAGACGCAAGCTCAGCTTGCATCTCGGATGTTGCTCTAGGTTACTATATATTAGCGTCTCCTATAGTTTATATGGAAGTTGCTAATGTGGACCTCAGCAGATGGAGAATGAGCTATTCCCACCATCTCACTCTCCGTCTGCCCCTGATGTTAATCTGAAAAGAAAGTTTTACAGACCCTGGTGTTAAGTGATTTCGCTTCACCACAATCACATAACACACAAACCTAAACCCACTCAAAAATCCCATTCTCACCGCAGATCCCTCAGTGGCGAGAGCGGTGCAATCTGCCACTCTCTTGCTTTCCGCGTCATAGGTACACTGGGAACCTATGGTTCCTCTGTGTATCCCTCTGCTATCCCGGCTGGATCTCATTCAGTCTCACTCTCCTCTGACTCCAGGGAGTCCTACGGACTCCTGGAGCAGATAACACGAGCCGGTCTCAGCGGCTGGCAAAGCAGCACAGTTGTAATACGGACATTGGAGGTGAGCCACAAATGGAAAACGGTAGATGCAAACATTTTCCGTTTGCGTCTTGTCTTTAACGTCCAGATTGTGATCAGACCCTATATCCATAAAACGTAACTCACAAAGGACGTACAAATATGCACAAATCAGTGTCTAACGACACTTAAATCACTCAAAGATCTCTCTAGGACGTCTGGAAAGCGTGAACGAAAAGGAATACTCTGTAAAAATCAACCCTCCTTCCCCTTTTTTCTTATGCAATTCGCGTGGTGTATACATACGTATGCAAATTGCATATCTCATGTAATTTGTGTACTTTTGGCACACAAGGTACACGAGCACCTGGTCAGCATGATGGATTGATGCTGCCTGTGCAGCCCATGTCTACTAAATCCTTGAGTGTATGCTGCTACGAGTGTTTGGACAGACATGATATAAACAGGCAAATGAGGTGAGTAGGGGGCGACTCCACGCAGCCTGACCACTTTGTCCTTTCAAAATAATTTCATGAACAAACTGAGTGAGGGGAGGGATGGAGTGAGTTTGGGCAAGGGACGGGACTGGACCGAATGTGGGGGAAATTGGCCTGACTAAAGGGAGGAATGGCAGCTCAAGAACAGAGGGAGGGTGGGGTTGTGGCACAGGACTCCAGCTCCAAGTAAGGAGGAAACACCTGCGGTAAAGCCCCTCCACCCAGTGGCTGTACCCGAGAGTCTGTGCTGTAGTTCTGCAACTTTTGTAAACCAAATAAAACAGTTGTGGTTATGTCTGACATAACCCTAGAACTAAATCATACAGCGTAAATCAGTCGGCATGTCTTCACCAATCGGCTCTGAAGTAGCATCTGAGGTTATTAACGTTTAACTCTGTCTGACTCTAAACAGCCGATTAATCGATTAATGGGAAGAGTTGACAAATATTTTCATTATCAATTATTTGTCGATTAATCGATTAGTTGTTTCAGCCCCAGTGAAATGATCAGGTGTCCCAATACTTTTGTCCATATAGAGTTTCTTCATCATATTGTTATAGCTTGCATTGCATGAGGGGGAGGAGTTCTGAGATTGGATTAAAGTGGGATAGAGGAAGACTGGATGCTCTGCTATAAAAAATAAAGGCGGCAACAAATAGACTTAGCTCAACCAAGGCAATAAATGTCTGTATTTGGCAAGTCCTTACAAAGGTCTACAGAGAATCATGATGCTTTGATTCAATTAAAGACGATGGGATACCAAAAAACTATTCCTATGATATCTTCAACATTCTATTCATTCCAAAGGTAATGCCTCTGTGTTGTCGGTGTGTGTGTCTGTGTTGTGTGTGTCTTCTAGACCAGAGGTTCTCAACCCTGATCCTTAGGTCCCGCTAACAGGCCAGGTTTGCAAGATATGTGAAGCACAGCGCAGGTGATATAATTTGCTGCTCAGTGATTGCAGGATTCAGTCTGCATTTCCCCCAAGGTGATCCTTAAACCCTGGCCTGTTAGGGGGACCTGAGGACTAGGGTTGGGAAACAGCGCTGTAGATAGAGCGTCGGCTAGGTGTTTCCTTGAGGTCAGTGTTACGTCTATGCATTTGTTGAGTTGCCTATACTTGACTTTGCTGCATCTCGATAATTTTTCCTAGACAAAACAATGTCTCATCCGTCACAGTCCAGATAACATAAATGTATCATTACAGTACGTTGATCTGTCTAGTGATGCAATCCTATAGGGACCTTCCTTGATGATGGCGAAGACGTGGCTGAAGCAGAGTGTCTCGGTGCTGTCTGCAGTGCACCCAGCGAAATCTAATTTACCCAGTGACTGTACCTGCTGTCGCCACGTCCTTACAGTCTTATCTCCTAGGACTATGTATACTCTGGAGCTTTGCATCTGTTTTGCGTAAAATGTGGCAGGATGTTTACTTTAGAAAAACATCTCTACCTTCTTTTATATACTCTATATCAGTGGTTCCCAACCCTGGTCTTCAAGCACCCCTAACAGGTTAGGTTTAAAAGATTACAGACCCTATTCCTTAGCGAATGCCAACTAGCTTTCGGGTGAGTAAGCTTTAACGTCAGGTTAAGTGACTCTAACGCATGCCACCCATATTACATCCCTAAAGCTACAGTGACAAGAAAAAGTATGTGAACCCTTTGGGATTACGTGGAGTTTTGCATGAATTGGTCATAAAATGGGCTCTGATCTTCATCTAAGTCACAACAATTTGAAAAACACAGTCTGCTTAAAATAATACAACACAAACATATGTTTTCATGTTTTTATTGAACATAACATGTAAACATTCACAGTGCAGGATAAAATGTGTTTCTTGGTGCAGACCATGCTATTCGCTCCCTTCGTGATAGCCATAGTGATTTTACCTTCCCCAGATGCTGCGGCCCACTTGAAAATTTCCTGGTATTCTATAGGTCAGTCCAGGGTGGCAAGGAGGGGCCCTTACATTTGAGGCACTTTGTTACAAGTTACACTGTGTTTGGTAAGAGCCAGGGCCCCTTGAGCCACTGGGCCCCTGAACATATCATGGGCTGTCACCCCCTGATGGTTGCCCTGCATACACATAAGCAATGCCTTGCATTGCTCCAGGAATGGACCATGTGGCCCGTAATACCCATTGCCAATTTGTAGTCCCATCAGGCATCTCTAACTTATTCTAACACGACTTGATGCCCAGGATTCATGTCTCTGTCCCCCCTCCCCTTGTCTGAGGAGTGTTGTTGTATCTATATAGCATTCGGATGGGCTCAGCTTGTCTCATCCTTATCATTAATTCATGTCCCACGGGAGTAATTTCTCAGCAATAATCACTGCACCACCATTAACACCCATCAAGGAGAGGAGGTGGTGCGTATGGTTAGACGAGACGTGTCTGCCCTCTCCCATGTTTATCCGTGCATTTTATCTATATGTCTACGTTTATGCTGCACTTTTTAGAGCCCCGACCTATGACCAGGCCAGACCAGCAGGAGACCTTTTTGTGGCGTGCGGTAGTTTATACAGTAAATACTTATATATTTATACTATGTTTTAGGAAAGACAATCCTCTCTTCCATCGCTGAGATCCCAAGTGGGTCTTCAGAAGTCCCATCCAGAATTCCGTCAGCTTGAAATGGTTTCGTTGAATGGGTCAATAACCCCGATACTTTGTTTATGTGATGACTGATGTTGGGCGCTATATGTGTGTGCGACTGTTTAGGGTTGTGTTGTGTGTGTGGGAATCACACGGCCGAGTTGGAGAGAAGATTAGCAGTTCCCTAAACACTTTTAGGCCTTAAATCCCAAGAGACCTGCGGCACATCGCTCTATTAACCATTCCTTGTCATAAACCTGCACAATTTCACTCTTGTTTGTCTCCGCTCGCTCGTGTTGAAGTGGGACTTGAGTCACTGACTTAATCTTCCCAGGAGCCGCACATCACGAGATGAAACATCTTGAGTCATCAAAGAATGTTATTTTAATAGACATTCTCTATTGTTGGTCTGTCATGATCCTCTGCTCTTCCTGTAATCTGCGCATATTTCACTATTATCCTTTAATACTTCTGAAACATACACAACTATAGCCCTATTCTAGAGCTCCTACTCCAAAAACACTCCGCTCTATATTCCATTGCCCATTCCAACTGAGCCGTTAAGCTAACGGACCAAGCCATTATACAGAACGTCTCCAGCCGGTCGCTTGACCTCTTGAGCCACTATTCTGACCAAGCTGCAATATTGGCTCTTTACTGCATTAATAATGACCTTTGAACTTAGCTTGCTCTTCTTGGCTTGAGCCAGTATTCAGAAAAAGAATAACCAACTATGAAAGCCTGGCGTTCAATGATTTTCTATCTGCAAAATCGCCTAAAGGGATACTGTATTGACCCTTTTACTGCTAAGCCCAGGGCCGGTGCTAGCCCATTTTGCGCCCTAGGCAAGCCCAGCTACTTGCCCCCCCCAAAAAATTGTCAATTATTGAAATGCGGGGGGGAATACACACACACACACACACTGCGGGGGATGACGACGACACACATGGTCGTTCGGTGCACACCTTACCCCTCCGCTGGTTGGGCCTGGGATAGGTCTGTGCCCCCTTTCTTTTCTGTCTTTCCACTGTGCCTCTTTCTTTTCTGTCTTTCCTCTGTGCCTCTTTCATCTGCCTCTTGTGGTGCCCGCTCGTCATCTGGTGGCACCTGCGCGTCACCATAAGACGCCCACCTTCTGCGCCGCTAGCAGGGGTCTGCATTGCAAGCCGTCACTGCCGGCTAAACCAGCAAACAATGAGGAAGGGGAACAATAATGGAACCTGGGTTGGGGCCGGCTGCGCCCCTAGGTGGCAGTGCACCCTAGGCAGTTGCCTAGCTTGCCTCGAGTGGAAGCACTGGCCCTGGCTGAGCCATTACACCTCCGTGTGCAAGCCCAAATCGTAAAATTTGATGGGAAAAGCCATCATGACAGCCAGCATAAATGAAGCCTAATTATCCATGGTTGCTGTTCCAAATGAATATTTGTGAGCTTGCCAACGGTAAGTCGAGCAGGCCACAGCTCAGTCTGGGGTGTCAGTATCAGACCTAACCCGTTAGTCCCTACATCCCTTTTCCATTCACTCAAGGAACCTGTAGCCTTTGTCACATTTCATGCAACCAGACTGATAACCCTACTATCGGAGTGACATCGCCAAGAGGTGGAGAAGGTCATTAGCATTGTGCCCACGGCCTCCATGCCAGAAAGTTGATGGAAAGGGAAAATTAATACATCATTATCATCCATTCAATTTGTTTTGTGCCAAGATATCTGACGCGCAATAAAGGAGCTGCAACAAGTTAACAGATTATATCCAGAGATGAACCGAGGTTGAAGGATAAGCGGAACTTGATACTTAAGGAGCTTCCGATCTAATCGGTTTTATTGGGAACAGATTGTTAATTTCCAAGGGTCAAGTCCTAAAACAATAGGCATGGGAACTCTCATAAAATATCTGCTCCCCAGTTATATGTAAAGTTTTTTATTTTGTCAGCATATATCAAACATTAAAAGAAATGGCCACGCAGGGCCACAGTAGGTCATCGAACGGATCGCATAAGGAGAAAAATAAGAAACACATAGGGTCATAGCAAATCGAACAGGACATCCAAGAATGAAAACTAAAAATAAGTCATCTGTGGGGGACACATACAATGGAAAAGACAAAGGGCCCTATTACATTCTTCATCAAAAACGCACACAGCAGAACATGTGATTTTTTTGCGCGAAGTGTTAATGTGAGTAAATCAACGCTGGTATTACAATCTTCGTGCATTTTTTCATCCGTCAAAAAATAACGCGCCTAAAACGGACGCGCAATAACACATGCGCAGCAACGTTGCGCGCAGAAATCAGTGTGCAGACTGTTTGTTTCATGCGATTCAGCCAATCAGAATAAAGAACCACAATTGTCTCACGTTAAGTTTTTGCACCTGTCAAAGTCAGATCTGCGCATATATGCTGCATCAATAAAAAAAACGCACAACTTCTCCATTTTATTGTGTGGGTATGTGTAGAATGTGTAACTATACTTTGCTGCGTATTTTTTTTTGGGCTGGTGTATTTGGTTTTGGCCAGGTTGATAGAATTTGCCATTAACACCAGCTTTTAGGAATTGCTAAAATTATGCGCGCAAAGGCCATCATGCATTACAATCTTCGCATAGATTGTAATACCACCAAATGTCCGAAAAAGTTAGGGCCTCGTGGGGCCACATGAAGACATCTAGTAAAACTCAGTGTGCGTGTAGCGCTCACTCCCGGAGGAGCCGCTGAATTTGAACCTCGGGTCAGTCTCCCCGCACTAGGGAATAAATATACTCCAGCACCGTCGTGGATTTTATAAATTATATAGTTTACTGAATAAACTGGCATATAAAGAGTAACACGGTTTACGTATATATTTTTACAGTACTTCGTAATGCGAGAAACTCGCAGCGGAAAAGGAAATACAGCACTTCGTAATGCGAGAAACGCACAGCAGAAAAAGGAAATACAGCAATTCGTAATGCGAGAAACGCGCAGCGGAAAAGGAAATACAGCACTTCGTAATGCGAGAAACGCGCAGCGGAAAAGGAAATACAGCACTTCGTAATGCGAGAAACGCGCAGCGGAAAAGGAAATACAGCACTTCGTAATGCGAGAAACGCGCAGCGGAAAGGAAATACAGCACTTCGTAATGTGAGAAACGCGCAGCGGAAAAGGAAATACAGCACTTCGTAATGCGAGAAACGCGCAGCGGAAAAGGAAAAAAAATATTTTTAACCCCTTAGTGGTTGGAGTGTGAGTCCCGTACAGGTTATGTCCCAAGGAATGTATGCGTGTATTGGTACCCGGGTACAATATTCAACTGGCCAGTGAATTATTTAAGAGGTGTCTTCGACTAGTCACATTGGGGCCCTGTAGGTTTTGAACAGACTGCAGCGTGCTTTAGTGTTTTACAATGGCCTGGAAGGCCTCTCACCCATCCGCCAGATACTCTGCGTTCCGCTCGACCCAGGACGTCTCTCCGCTCGATTTTGACTGGGATTTTCTGTGTCACCGGATCCACTGTCTTGCTTTTCTGTATCGGCCACAAGATATCCAGCTCACCGCCTGCACTCCCTGTTAGATTGTCTGCGGTTCTCCTAACTCAGGGTCCTTCAGCTTACTATGTATCAGCGTGAGATTACTAGCAGTAGATCACTGGGTCTTCGATTAATAATAAGGAAAATCCCAATCTCCAGCTCTGCTAGGCCGCACCTGTGCTCTGGCCTGGTTGTAATCACTCTCTGCTCTCTTGCGTCTTGCTCCTCTCACTCCTCTGCGCGCTCTGCCGGCTCTTTCCACGAGGCTGCGGATGTCAGTGTCTCTCTCCCACCCACTTCCTGTTCCTGCCCGCAAAGCATGCTGGAAAATGTAGTCCCAATGTCCAGTGTCTTACATTGCGCTTGTCTCCCTCCGGTGGCCAAAAACAAGTACTACAACGACAGGGAATTAAAACCAGCGCTACATGTGAAAAATAACAAAAAAAATAAATAGGGGAGGGGGGAGATGGCAAAGGCCATAATTGTGCCATCCCTGGCGCATTCCCGTGTGTCCAAAGGACTGTGGGAGGCCATGTGAGACAAATGGCACCAGGCACGAGTCCTCGGGGGCCAAGCTGGGTGCCAGGCCGCTGTGGCTTTCCCCGAGATATCCTAGATATGCCAAAATAAACGAATAAAAAAATTAAAATAAAAGTGGAAGGGGGGGGGGTGTAATGGAGGGGGGGACAAACATAAAAAAAATATAATAAAACTAAAAAGACATAAAAAACAGCAAAAACGTATAGAGCTCAGAGAGAGCAGCAAAAAGTGCCTCTAATAAGCAGAAAACTCAGAAAAAGAAAAATCACAGCCGAAACGTCTCCAGCCGGGGAACGTTAACATGGAGAAGTCAGGAGAGTCCCGAAAAAACAAAAGGCAAAATTAAAAATAAAAGTCATAGAGGGCCCCTCAGCCAGCATCCCGGAATGGGGGTTCACGCACGGCAGGAAGGGCGCTGCAAGGGAGGCTGGGATATGCTGCCCATACCAGCCCGTAGCCAAGGAGTAAAGCATGCAACTCTGGTGGATCCCAGGCCGCCCAGTGATCCATATGCCAAGTAGAGCCATGGGTATCTGCAGAATGGGAGCCAGGGTGAGAGGCCCAGGCTGCGTTTTCTTCCCAGACAACAGGGGGCACTCCTCCACCTCCAAGTTCAGATCAGGGTCTGCGTGGCTTGGCGATCTGTGTGCATCGGGCACCTCAGGACCATACCGTGGTGTAGTCTCAGCCACCAGCGAGGGAAACGGTAACATCAGGGGCTCCGAGTCTCCACTCACCTCTCGCAGGTCGATAGATGTCTTCAAGGCAGCACCTCCGTGCACCTCCGCCTCCTGCCGGAAGCCTCCAGGCTCGACCCCGCTCAGTGTATCCGCACTCTTGTAGTTCCGCATGGCCTCTGTAAAGCGCCACATAGCACCTCGTGTCAGCGGACAACCGTCATTCACCATCATCTCCAACAGATCCTGCAACTCTGAGCGTGGCCTTCAGGCCGAATCCAGGGGGGAGCGATGGTGGGACATCCATCTGCCACCCCGTGTGCACTGTGGCTGTCCCCTCCACCAGACCTGTCGTAACGGCCAGGAGACGTGGGCCCTCCGTCTCCTCAGCCTTCTCAATCATAGACAGAAGTAGGTGTTGGGGTTAGCAAAGGCGCCGCGGTGTGGAGCGATGCCTCAAGATGGCCGTTCGGATAGCTCCAGACCAGGAAATACGCAGGGCACCCAGCCCTGAGGCGGCTGAGGCCCTAGAACAGCCTCTTGGAGCGACCAGGATCCTCAGAGGCGAGGGAAGAAGGGCGCAGCCGAGAGAAGGGTCCTCAAAGGAGCACCGCAGGAAGGCAAAAGGAGCCCGGGGGTAGGCCTCAAAATGGCAGCGCCCAGCCACCGGAGAAACGGACGGTAAATGTAGGTCTCAGGTCTGGAGGGGGGACAAAACGGACTCCAGACGAGTCACCTCCTTTGGCCCTTCACAGACAGTCACGCCCCCCCAGTTATCTTTTGACATGTCACACTCCACCACCCCACACTCAAAATCCTAATCTATATACGATGATAAATTGGTCTTCAGGGAATCATTAATTATTATAATGTAACGGTTTCATTATGTCCCTGGAGAATCCTAAACGTAAAACCATAAAACATTTACGATAAGTGCAGTACCAGCCCTTAAAAATCACTGGGCTTCGCAAACATGGCGACAGAGGAGAGGCTTAGTCGCAGAGAATGAAACACACAGCTAATAATTGAGTACATTAGCTGGTGCTTTGGTATGCAATGTGTTGGTTGGAGGAACCCTAATAAAGGCTCGACTTCTTAAAACATCTGGGGAAGAAAGAAGGAGAAGACGACGCGGAGCCTGTTCCCATGACTTGGAGATGGTGGTACAACCCCAACTGCGGTCCTTAGAGTGTCTGGGCTTAAAATAGGTAAGAAAAATACTAGGCACACCAAGGTCCAAATAAGGGACAAAATATACAGAGCTGAGTAAATGAGCCGAGGTCAAAGGGAAATAGAGTATCACAGAGTCACAGAGTCAAGCAAACGTAGCCAAGGTCGATAACAGAGACAAACAAGAGTAAATGGCGCACTAACTGGTCTAGAAAGAACCATGATAGGGCAATGTTTGTCAATTCTGAGCCTCATAAATAGTGCTCTCTCATTCCTGATAGGGTAGCGTCATATGGGTGCGCCAAAATGCAAGGAACTGAAATGACGCACACACAGCAGCTCCTAGAATTACGGCGTCAAAATCACTAACGGTCAGAGGAGACAGGTTGACTAAATCAGCACCTCTACAGTAGGCTTCATCAGTACGAGGACCGGGGTATCGGCTTGAAACTTCCCTAAATGAAGGCTGTCTGTTAAAAACTGTAGTTACCACTTGTATGCTTGCAGTGGTGACAGATAATTTCCATAAATATCATACATTTCTGTTGACTTAATAAGGAAACATATGATTGAACCCTAATAAAAGCTCTTTAGTGCGTGGGCCAAAGGGGAACCCCGTTCTTTCTTGAATAAATAGTGGAGGACCCATGCTCCCAAGCGATACTGCTCGACTTGACCCCTGTTAGTTTGGATTCTGAAGGTATGCTATCGGCATTCGGCAAATCATCTCCTCTTGGCCGTTGACAGCGATGGCTCGATAAAAATGCCTGACTGAGAGATTAGCGTGAATTTAAATACTATAAAAAGTCATATATTCTGCACACTCTGTGCACTCGCATAGTTTTTCAGTGCAACTGAGCACAATACGCACATCAGTTTTCTAATACATGTGTAGCGCTGGTTTAAAATTGTGCTTGCTGCATTTACTTGTTGTGGCCACCAGAGGGAGACAGGGGCAATATGGACTATGCTGGACACAAACGGAACTACAATTTCCATCGTGCTTTGCGGTGGAGACAGGAAGTGGGTGGGAGAGAAAGGAAGGACATCCGCAGCCTCGTCCGGAGGATAGCCAGTGTGAGCCGAGCGGTGAAAGGTGGAAGACGCACGTGAGACTGCCAGAGATTGTGACCAGGCCGGAGAGCAGGCACTGCCTCGCGGGTGCTGGGGATCGGGACAGTGACTTGCCAGAGACCTACCTACGCACCGCTGAGAGGTTCTGTACAGACACAAAGTTCCGGTTGGACCCCGAGTAAGGAGACCGCGATGATCCACTGGGAGTGCAGGCGGTAGGCCGTAGTTTCTCATTGCGGAGGTCGGACAAGCAAGGGAAGCGGATCCGGTGGCACAGAGTTCCAGAGAGTAAAAGCGGAGAGACATCCTTGATCGGGCAGCGGAACAGATTGTCTAACGGATGGGTGAGAGGCCTTCCAGGCCACAGTTCCAAGTTTAACCAAGCACGCTGCATTATTGTCTAAATCTACAGGGCCCCAACGTGACTAGTCGAAGATTTGCTCATTCCATTCACTGGCCAGTTGAATACAGTACCCGGGTACACGAGATCATACACACACACCTTTCTGAGACATTACTTTCACGGGACTTACACTCCAAGCTGAAGAGGTTAAACTTTTCTTTTGCCGCCGCGTGTTTTTCCTGCATTACGAAATCCTGTCATTCATATACCGTATCTACATTATATATGCCGCTTTATTGGGATCAGTAAAGTATATAATCTATAAAATCCACAACAGTGCTGGTGTATATTCATTCCCTAGAGCGGTGAGACTAACCCGAGGTTAATTCAGCGGCTCCTTCGGGGGTGAGCGCTACACATGTATGGTGCAAAGACGACGCTTGTTTTAGTGTTAGGGTTAGTGTTTGTGCTTGTGGTGAGGTTAGGGTTACTTTTAGGGTTAATTATCAACCTAGCTCCTAACCCTAACCAACAGACTCTGCTCCATTTTTCTGCACAATCTTCACTACAATTCTGTCACGCTGACTTCTAATTCAGGCAACAGGTTTTAGGGGTTATTTTCTAACATCCGAACTTTGCCAATTCTACCAAATGGTGAATTTCACCGTTCGGTGCAGTTTCGGACCAGTTCGTCTATTCACTAAGCTGTCAATTCACCAAATGCAGGCAAAGTGACAGTGAAGTGCAGCGCATTTCACCGCAGTCTTCAGTGGACTTTGGCGGCACCAAATCTGTCCCATAGAGAAGTAATGGTCTATTCACAGAACACCAAACTGCACCGAAATGTCAGCGTAATACCCAGATTTTTGGTGATTCAGTTCGACAAGTTTAAACAGACGAATCCCATAGGATTCAATGTAAAAACATAATATCATTTTTAATTTTTTTTTTTAAAAAACATTTATATTTTCATTTTCAGCGAAAAGACTTTTTATGTTTTAAAACACCTTTTTCTATTATTTTTATTAAATCTTTGTTATTCAATTATTATAAAAGGCATTTTTTTTATTCTGTAACACACCTTTTTGTTTGTTTTTAAATGACCTTTTTATTATTTAGACACATTTTAATATATTTTTATTGGTTTAAGCACCTATTAGAATATTAGCAGAGTTACTATTTTTTGCAGTTCAGTGGAATTCGCTGATTCCAATTCAGTGCTACGGAACTTGTTGGGTCTCTATAAATGCTTGTAACTGTAACCATCGCAGTTCATCGGTTTTCGTTGACGTCCACTAACTGTTTCGGCAACTCCAGTTTAGCGACTATTCACTAAATAGTGAATTCACTGCATTTTCGGCGAAATGGAATCTGCGAAGTGTGCCAAAATACGGCGTATATCACGCAATTTGGGTGCTTTGTGAATAGACCATTTTGATGTGAGTGTAGCAGGGGTAGGAGGGGTACCTCTAACCTCTGCTGCTGTCCTTGGGGAATTGCTGATCCCACTGCGTTCACATAATCCAATTATACACGCCCTGGCTGTACAAGGTATTCAAGATATTTTGGGGAGGCCAGATGCCACAGAATCATAACAGTTTCAGCTCAAGTCCCAATAAAGATGTGATTACTTTGTACGCCGAGCTGCCTGTTCGTGTGTCATTGGTTCGTGTGAGTGTGTGTAACCCGCTTTAGTTTTTGGTAATTGTTACAGAATGTCAATTTTAGGGTTCTCACATGGAAACATTCTAGTCTTAAAGTTCCGTGGCTAATAAGAGGCTGAGAAACCTTGTATCTCTGCACCTCTTCTGTATTGGTCAATGTTCTTACGTGTGACACTGAAATGTGCTCATTTATGGGTTACTCATCTCAAAACGATTCCCAGATCACATACCTGTGTCACTTCTTGGACTGGTCTGTAAAAAACCCACCACCTCGATCACTGCTTTTTCGCTGCTATTTCTCTTCCAAATTGCTATTAATGTCATCCGTCACATTGTGCCTTTACTCTTACATGACTTGTGTCGTCTGCCGGTGTTTACTCCGCTGTTCCAAGAACATACGCGTTTCTTCAGCGTCGGCTCGCTCTCTCTGAGCTATCGCGTTGGCAATGCTATATTTATTGCTGTTCCAGAGCTTCATGTCTCTGCTTGCTTGTCTCTCCCTCCTATGATTGTACACACACACAACACACACAAAACACACACACACACACACACACTGCTATGTTAAGTCTCTTGGTATGGGTTGGGGGATTTCAAGAATTTCGTTTTTGCAGGGTCCCGGAATTGGGGAATCTCTGGGGATTTAGTGCCATATTAGGAGCGTCACCCAGCTGCACAGAGGCGTCTGTGTATGTGAGAGGCGGCGGGGGCTATATTTGATATCAAACGAAAGGCTACGAGTCATAAAAACATGAGTATCTGTGCCAAAAGGAGGACATGAAAAGGGAGCGCTGCATCCAGATGTTTGAACGCGACACATAAAATGGTAACGAGAGGTGAGGGAAAGCAGAGAATGAAAAAAGTGATTTCATTGGGAGGTAACAGATGGAAGTGTAGAAGTGTACAATAGCGCACATGGAGACCTGCACTTTCACATTTTGAGGTGTTTGCATGATAACCATAAGGTACTTAGGGATGCACAATGAGGCTCCACAGGCTCAGATTAACATAGGGACTGCTGTAGCTCCAGGCCCTTGTGCTAAAACAGGCCCAGTGGAACATTAACCAGGTGCCTCCATAAACACAGACAAAAATAAAGTGGATGGTGATAGGGATAAAACAATGAAACGATGGATGGCAAGAGGGATCGGACAATGACATGAAGGATGGTAAGAGAGATAGGACAATGGCACAACGGTTGTTAAGAGGGATAGGACAATGGCACGATGGATGGTAAGAGAGATAGGACAATGGCACAACCAATGGTTCTTAAGAAGGATAGGACAATGGCACGATGGATGGTAAGAGGGATGGGGCAATGCCACGATGGAATCCTGAGAAGAATAGTACAATGGCATTATATTGGTAATAGGGATAGGACTCTGGCACAATGGATGGTAAGAGAGATAGGGCAAATGGGATGGATGGTTATAGGGTTAGGACAATGGCACAATGGGTAGTAAGAGGGATAGGACAATGGCACAATGGATGTAAGGGATAGGACAAATAGTATGATTGATGGTAAGAGGGATAGGACAATAGCACAATGAATTGGGAGAGGAACGGGAGAAAGGCACATTAGGTGAGAAGGGTTTGGCAAGCTGCCTATCTGCTTTTGTTCTTACCACTCTATTAAAACCCATAGGTAAGAACTGAATGTTACCTCCAAATATTTAGACGTCACATCTAACAGCTCCATGTTTTATTCCCTCACCCACTGATGAGGGTATACAGACCAGAGACTATGCACAGGTCCTTTAAAGTTGGATATTCTTCAAGCATTTTACCCTTATTTCTCTTCCACCATTACCTTTCTCTTAAGTTACTTTTACTTCCCTCCAACAACCCAACCCCCCCCACCCCTCACCCCCGCTCTCCCCATAAATAAAACACACGACAAAAGTATTGGCGGTTTGAAAAGGTCACGTCTTTTATTTATTAATTAAGGCCAAAAAATCATTGCCTTTGTGGCAGAATTATCAGAGATCCTCGCTTTCTTGGAATAGGTAACACCAGATAACACTGGTACCATAGATCCAGCCAGATAACACTGGCAACCGCAATACACCACCAGCATTGCACAGAAATAGCGGCCGGCCCCACGTGACCACACACTGCTCTCTTTATAGCAGACAGTAGGCCGATAAGGATCTGCAAACCAGGAGGCACCTGTGTTTGGCCGCACAAACCACCACACAGACCCCCTAACCTACAGACCCTCCCCCTCTATCGCCTCTCCACGTGCCAGGGCCGCATATTTCACCGCCACCAAAAATGAGGACCCTCTTTTTCCGCCACCAATAAAAGACCGTGACCTTTTCACTTACCTTACACAAGGGTCTTTATCAGGCCTTTGATGTTGCCAACAACCAAAAAGGTTGTTCCCCACCTCCGACAAATGGACGCCGTCGTTCCTAAACAATTCCTCCTGCCTTGTCACTATGTTCTGGTGCTCCAAAAACCTTTCCTCCAATCTCCAGCATAATCTTTTTCGCTGCCTGGTTTAGCTTCTTTCTCCCGATGTATCCTGCGCCCTGCTCCCTGCAGTTCCTCCACACTAATATAGCAATTGCATTAGGCCACACTATCTGAACATCCGGCCATTCCTTCCCGAACCACCTAAATGTCTCCCGGACCCTATTCCGCAAATCTATCATCGTCATAGCCCCTATATCGTTACCCCCTAAATGCACTATCATTATATCTGGCTTCCCCCACCTTCTCCTAGATTGAATATAGAATATTTGATACAGTCCTAACCTCAACATCTGAGGGTTGGGATTTAGGGGTTATTATTGCAGAGGATCTAAGGGTAAGTAGTCAATGTAATAGAGCAGCAGGAAATGCTAGCAGAATGCTTGGTTGTGTAGGGAGAGGTATTAGCAGTAGGAAAAGGGAAGTGCTCATGCCACTGTACAGAGCACTGGTGAGATCTCACTTGGAGTTCTGTGTGCAGTACTGGAGACCGTATTTCCAGAAGGATATAGACATCTTAGAGAGAGTTTAGAGAAGGACTACTAAAATGGTGTACGGCTTGAAGGAGAAAGGTTACCAGGAAAGGCTCAATGATCTTAACATGTATAGCTTGGAAAAAAGACGAGACAGAGGAGATCTGATAGAAACATTTAAATACGTAAAGGGAATCCACAAGGTAGAGGAAGGGAGTATATTTAAAAGGAAACAAAGAAGCAAAACAAAGAGGACATAGTCTTAGATTAGAGGGGCAAAGGTTTAAAAGTAACATCAGGAAGCATTATTTTACTGAGAGGGTGGTGGATACATGGAACAGCCTTCCAGTAGAAGTGGTAGAGGCCAAAACAGTGATTGAATTTAAGCAGGCATGGGATAGGCATAAGGCTATCCTAAACAAAAGATAAATCCAGGTAAAGTATCCATGTAATTGGGCAGACTAGATGGGCCGAAAGATTCTTATCTGCCGACATTTTCTATGTTTCTTTCCATCCCAGCAACATTCTAGCTAAAAATGCAAATCACTAGAACGGGTAAATTAGCGCGTATTTAACCAAATAGATTACAAATAGATTACACACACACGCATATAGTATAATGTCAAAATAGAGACAAATTCACAGAATTAATACACTTAATACTCATCCACTCCCAGGCTTTCTTATGATGATGGTACGAGTGGGAAAGATGAGGGAGTTGCTGCTCATGTTTCCTCCATTTCTGACATAAGTCTATCCTCTTCCTCAATAAAGACAAAGTTAGCATTCTGAAATAATTATTTAAGATTGTACATTACTGCTGTGTCACTTCAAAAATTGCCTCAATTAGTATAGTGAACTTAAATACAGTATACAAATGAATTTATTCATCAACTTATTGCTTAGCCCTTGGGGTTACTTTCTTTATTTCAACTACACACAGGTGAGACAACCCCCCTCCCTTCCAGAATACATTACAGATAACAACAGGCTCCAGCCACTGGACAATAGAAAAGACAGTCAACACAATGGAATGTTTACCCATGTGTCTTCTCTAAACAGTGTGCTTAGGGAAACCCAGGATGTTAGAGTGCAAGCTCTTGAGCAAGGGGCCTCTCCTACTGTTTAATGAGTGCAAAATATAACAACTTATAACTGTAACATAAAGATACACACTTTGACAACAGCATAGCACATCACACACTCTCTACACTATATACAGAGACAATAACCTGTAAAGCAAAATACTTGCAAATAAACATTGGGGCGGCCGTTTCGTCACAGGTTGCTTTGTATGCTTCCGGCCTGTTCAGTACAAAAATGACTGCAGCTCATTAAAATTTATCTATTTTGGAGTGCTATTTGGTGCTAGAACACCCACTATTCATGTGTGTGATTCTTAAAATTGACCGTCAGTCATGTGCTAGAGTGAGCACTTTAACTATAAGGCACAGCGATCTTCAGACGACACAGGCAAAATTACTGAACCCAAATGCACCTAATAACATACAAAACAACAAATCACTGAATTCTGGCCGAGTTATACCAGAACAATTAACCTATTCATAATTACTATCACGCAGATACTACACAAAATTAACAAGGGAATACAGTATTGCAAAGTGTAACGAATATCAAAAGCATCTACTAAATAAAACCTACAAATCAATACAATGGAAAACCTGCACCTATTTATCCAAGTAATAATAGACTAGGAATATATATATTTAGCAGACTATAATAATAGGGAATACATAACAGATTGATACAGCCAGTAATACTTATCCAGTCGTTGGTTTTCATATGATGATGGTGATGGTAAAATGGAGTCAGGCTAGGGTCAGACTGAGGCAGTGCGAACGCGCGTTCTGGCGCACTTAATCACGGCCGTGCTAGCAGCAGATGCCGGGCAATGACGGCCAATATACGAAGTACGGTCGCACAAAAGTCCGGCTGCGCAACGCAAGTGGAAAATGAACGCATTTTTTCGAGAACGTTAAACCACTAGTACTGACGTACAGAGTGCGCTGCGTCCGCTAGAGGCGTGTGTGTGTGATTAGGAGATGTCAGACGCTGCTAATGTCCGGCAACATAACGTCCAGATGCACAAAGTGTTTTATTGAAGATCCGTACAAAATCACGGATGAAACTGCGCATCGTATGACCGCTATTGCGTATTCCGTGAAAAAATACGTCCATTCTTCGAACGCACATTTTCACGGACAACGTGAAAAATGCGTTAGTCTGACCCTAGCCTCAGCTGTCCAGAAAGAAAAGGTTAGACTGATTTTTCTGTCCCTTGCTTTCCCTTTTTTATTACCCCAGCCCTCCCCTTTCTGTTATCTGCCCCCGAGACCCAATCCCAGCGATAATCCTAAAACAAAAGGGGAACCAATTGTAACTCCTCCCAATTTTCTACTTTTTCTTAAACAGGGAAATTGCTTAAGCTTCTTCGTTCCCATTCAGTCTCTCGTCAGTACTAACGAACACAACTCATTCCGTGACATCCAGACTAACCAGATCGACTCATTAACTGTAATTACATTTTGTTCGAATAGAAAAAAAAAACCAGCACACAGTAATGTGATTATTGCTGTTATACAGATTTAAATGTAAACCCAATGGCAGGGGTCAACACCTAAAAAATATGTGTGAGACCTCACCGAGATACATACTCACTCCGAATCCCTGCTGTTAAAAAGATAACCTGCTCTTACGCTTAGGTTTTTGCTCACTTTATCAGGGATAGCATGCAGTATCACAGATTACATTTTGACATTGAGTGGTTGAAACGGGCTTAAATTGTACTTTTGCTGCGATATTCCACCAGAGGGTGGATATCACACTGGTCTTACAGATCAATGTGATATATCGTCTCTTGATGACATATTGCTTTGCTACGATCCAATGACAGGTGTCACCATCTTTCACACTCCATGGGCAGACCCAGCTTGGGACCATCATGCAGCCAACAATCAGTCACGCACAGAGACTGAGTAAAGTGCTGTCTTGTATTATAATACAGAAAAAACGGTGTCGCGCCTGATCCCCACCGGGGTGGCTGCAACTACCACATGTATCCAGCCCCGTAACATGTATAAAACATAACAAGGAAAAAAGTGTAATCTGCTCTTATCCCTATAACAACGCTTGATACAAAGCACAATTAGATGTTTTAGTTTACTTGAATGCCCATTAAGCCTTTAGCCTTCGGTCTCATTAGGTAAGACTCACCTTTAGTGGAGGTGCCTTGACGGGGCAGGTGAACGTAAAACTTTAATGGTCATTCTAGTAAACTAAAACCTCTAATTGTGCTTTGTTTCACGCAGTGTTATAGGGATAAGCGCAGATGACACTTTTTTCCTTATTGTCGTGTATTATGTCTCTTCGCCCAAAGCCGTCATTACCCCCTGCGCCATGCCACACTGGTGGGAGGGACAGGGAAACCCTCGACAGGCAATAACTCCCTTTTTTAAAATGATACAAGTCAAAAAACTGCCGACACTTATAAAGGGAGCGATTTCCTGTCAAAGAACAAATTGGTTTTGGGAGACTCAATTAAGTTGGTGTTTGAGATGATCTTCAAGTTTGTTTGTTTCGGGTCTCAATATTCCTAAATTGCAATACTGAATGCAGTCATTGTGTAATATGCAACAAGATGTGTACAAAGAAGACACAGCAGGTAGATGAGATCACAGTAAGCCTCAGAAATGTGTTTGTAGTAGGGATCTCTTTTTAATCGTCTTTTCATATTAACCCTATGTGTGTTAAAGTGCATAGTTTATTTCAAGCGGTTTTCTTTTTCCCATCGCAGGTTTTATTTTTCTCTTTCTCTTGGCGACACATTGTATTTCGTTACATTTGTCTCTCCCTTCAAGCTTCAGCCTTTCTCTCTCCCTCTGACTTACTCACTCACTCTGTTCTTGATAGAGAAGGAGGCACCATCCAGGGGAGGATGAGAGAAGAGACAAGTGCGCTTAGGACATGGAGACAGAGAAAAGTGTGAGAAGGGAGAGAGAGCGAGGAGAGGCAGCAGAGAACATGATGAATGATTAGGACAGAGGGAAGGAGGATGAGGGGGGAGTGATAGAGAAATACAGAGCGAGAGAGAAACACATCAGAAGGCAGTCGCTCTTGAGAAAGGGTTAGGGTGCATGAAGAAGACAGAAAGGACCTTTGTACGACAGCCTTGTAATTAACCGTACAGTGAAGGAAAAGGACCAGAACTCATGGACTGTGTATTAGCCACAGACACACCCAGCATCAGCCACCCTGGAGAGAGCCTTGACATACTATAGGAATCCGTAACCAAAGTACCATAACAGAGGTGAGTACTACAGGATGGTACTGAGAGGCCAGGGGTTAGTTCTGAATGATGGGACTCTGAGTCTGAGTCTATCGCTCAAGTGCTGCTGATTGAGTTGAGATGTAATGTGGGAAGAATGAGATATTCCGTGATGTAAACTGGGAATGATTGATACACTGGGTAATCGTATTGAAGAAATTAACTTTTTTGTCTTTTCTTCTTTCTCTCTCCTTTCCCTTCTTTGACATATTACCCCGTCGTTCTATTTCTCACTTTTGTATTCCTTCCATCACATGGCTTCTTCCATTTTCTTCTTCTAACTCTCTACAAAATTCTGAACTTCCCTCCTTCCCTTTCTAACTCGTCTACTATCACTAAGCAAGCCATTTCTACCCTTCCATGTTTCCACCTCTACACTCCAACTCTTCCCTTCCCACGGCCCTGTCACCCTTTCCTCCTATTTCTCCATCTGCCTCTCCAACTTCTTCTTACCCACGTTCCTCTGCTTCCCCTCTTACCCCATCTCTATCAATGGCCTTTGGAGCTGGCTCTAATGCGCTGGGCCTTTGGATTCTGGCTCGAGCCTATTCCCACTCACGCAGACTTCGTCGGTCAAGAGCCCAATTTCTTCTCTTGGCATCAGGACTCCTTATGACCGACTTGGCTGGGCACGTTATTGCTGGCTCATTCGTCCTCTGGCTTTACTCCCAAGGAGGTATTCCACCGCTCGGATGTCAGTTTCTTGGTGGTTGTATGGTATTCTTTGGACTTTCTCCATTATTTCTTGGACTTCTTATGGCCTCTGAACGCTGCCTTGGTTTGACCAAGCCTCTGTGGCATTCATCCGTGGTGACGCAAACCCGTGCACGTTTAAGTCTAGTATTGACTTGGACTATAGCTTTTCTGGTGGCTATTCTTCCACTGATGGGGTTTGGGGCATATGGATTGCAGCCCTCCCGAACCTGGTGCTTCTTGCAAGGACCTCCGAGCTTCTGTCTGCTATTTTCTGGACTTGGATTGGGTTCATTAGCTGGTGCTTTGATATGCAATGCGTTGGTTGGAGGAACCCTAATAAAAGCTCGACTTCTTAGAGCATCTGGGGAAGAAAGAAGGAGACGACGACGTGGAGCCCGTTCCCATGACTTGGAGATGGTGGTACAACTGCTGGCTATCACACTTGTCTCTTGTGTTTGCTGGAGCCCCTTGCTGGTAAGAACATTAGAATGGTCTCACAATTAACAGTAATTTATTTGACTGTTCATCACTATAATGTTTTATGACTCTATTTCCTGATAGACAATTTTCCTCTTCAATATTTTCCTTGCCTTTAAGCATTCTTTCTCCCTCCCACCCTTCTCAATTCCCCTTTTGCTCCAGGTAAGTCTCATATCACTTTGAATTTGGACTCCTTTGACTGTACCCTACTATAAAAGACACCCATCCAAGAAGGGACTAAGCTACATAATCTACTCTAGGGCAGGGGTCCTCAACCTTGGCCCTCCAAATGTTTCACAGCTACATCTCCCATGATACTCAGCCACTCATTAAGTAGACAGAGCCATGTGGGAAATGAAGTTCCAAGACATCTGGTGGACTAAGGTTGAGCAACCCTGCTACTAGAGCATGGATCTCAAACTCTGGCACTCTAGATATTGCTGAACTACATCTCCCATGATTACCTAGCTATCATTCTACGACGTTCAAAGATTTCTGAGAATGTTAAGCCTTAAACATTTGTGGGGTCGGAGTTTGAAATCCCTGCTCTAGGAGATAGTGCTGCCTCATAACCTATTTTAACCGCTCTTCAGGCTCAGCCATCATTATAGCCCACCTATGCATTTGTCTTCCACCAGTTCCCATCTATCACTTTCGAGTAATTGGATCCGTTTAGTCTCGCTGTCTCCAAACGTTCTCCAAATACTGGAAAGCAACTATCGTTCTCCTCCATCTACTTAAGCCCTTCCTTGGGCACCTATCCACAAATTTCTCCATATCATGTAGATTTGTTCACTTGCCCTAAAAAAAGAAATAAAAAGGTTCTAAATTTTTCCTAGAAATGATATCCCTTTTGTGCCCAAATTCCTCCCAAAGATCGTGTTTATTTCTCTCCCTCTTTCCCTTCATATCTTTTTTAAGTCCTTTATCTTTTCGGCACAAGTAGAATCAGGGATCTCAAACTCTGGCCCCCTGATTTTTCTGAACTACACCTCCCATGATTCACTTGCCATCTATTGCATTCAAAGAATTCTGGGAATTGTAGGCACTAAACAACATCTGCAGGGTCCGGAGCGTGAAATCCCTGGTCTATACAAATCAGTTCTATATCTCCTTGTCTTTAAAAATGTCCTGATGGTGCAGCCTAAATTTACAGAAACGAGGGGCTCAGACTGCGTGCAAATGGTATGCTCGGTCGCTAAACGTGGGCCACTTTCCTCATCCATTAGAATCATCAACAGTTCTCAAAATCAAATGAAAACCCAAACTATCAGTATAAAACGGTGCAGAAAATATGACGATTCAATGTATAAATAAAGTGCGGGGTAGAGTTTACATGATGATGGAAGGCACAGCTTAACTTGTTTTCATCTAAAAATAAGATAATCCTCCCCTTATTTTGCTCACAGCCTTCCCTTTTTACAATTCTTTTTCCACAGACATCTATTACAATCTCCTTCCCAATCTAACTCGCCTTGTCTGCCTCTCTTCTTTGTCTAATGCCACCCCTAGTCTTCCCTTACCATTAGTTATGAGGTTCTCTTCCTTTCCCTCTCTCCCATAAACCAGTTTGCCGTCATCTTCAAGACATAACGTCTCTATCTCTTCCTCTATGTATACTCACAACCAGCATCACACTTTCTGGGATGTCAGATATCAGGCCATTTTCTCTATTTACCTGTTGTTGGGAGTAAAGAATGTCCCCTTCTTATCATCCACTCACCTAGGAATCATACCAAATGTTGACAGAAGAACCGGCCGGCCCAGTCGACTGGTACTCCAAGCAGAGTATGAAACAGACCTTTATTCTGGAAATAAAACAATTCGGTCCTGAAACAGGACCTTTGTCATTGACAAAGTTCCTGTGTCATGACTGAAACATTGTATTTCCAGGGTAGATCTCCAATTCATACTATGCTTGGATTGACCAGTCTTTCTTTCAACATTTAGTACATTACCTGGGGTTGGTGGCCTTAGGACTGTTGGAATACATGCCGGTGTAGTATATTTTATCGTGTGCCCCTTCCTGCTGTTTTTGGATTCTCCTAGAAATCGTTTCCATCTCTATCTTTCCCACAGAAATAATTTATTTTCTTCCCTCAAAGTGGGTTCCTTGCCATGCTTCCTTACTATGTGTCCCCTCTATTGATAGAAATCTTTTCTTTCTATCAGTAAATAAAGATTAACATGTCCAAGACTGAGCTCCTACTTATTCCTCCATCTAATGCCTCCCCACCTCTTGAATTCTCCATCGTGGTTGATGGTATCACTATCTCCCCATCAAATCATGTTCCCTGTCTTGGAGTTACACTTGACTCTGCTCTTTCCTTCATCCCTCACATTCAGTCTCTTTCCTCCGCCTGCCAATACCAACTACGTAATATTTCCAGAATTCGGCCATTTCTTACCGCTGACACCACAAAGCAACTCATCCACACCCTTGTAATCTCCCGATTTAACTATTGCAATAATCTCTTATCTGGCCTCCCTCTCTCCCACCTCTCCCCCCTACAATCCATTCTGAATGCCTCTGCCAGGCTCATCCACCTCACCCAGCGCTCTGTCTCTGTGAGTCCCTTCCCTGGCTCCCCATTCACTGCAGAATTAAATTCAAAATCCTTACCCTGATCTACAAAGCTCTCACTAACTCAGCTCCCCCCTACCTGTCCTCATTAATCACCAAATACACCCTAGCCCACTCTCTAAGATCAAACAGTGACCTGCGCTTAGCTTCCCCCCCACATCACCTCTTCCCATGAAAGACTGCAGGATTTCTCATGCACCGTTCCCATCCTCTGGAACGCTCTCCCTCATACTGTCAGACTTTCCCCTAGTTTCCCTTCCTTCAATCGCTCCCTTAAGACATTCCTATTTAGGGAAGCCTACCATCCGACTTCCTGAAACAACCAGTCCATCACTCTCACCTTGCAGTCCATCACTCTAGTCTCACCTTGCAGTCCATCACTCTAGTCTCACCTTGCAGTCCATTACTCTCACTTTGCAGTCCATCACTCTCACCTTGCAGTCCATTACTCTCACCTTGCAGTCCATCACTCTCACCAGTCCATCACTCTCACCTTGCAGTCCATCACTCTCACCTTGCAGTCCATCAGTCTCGCCTTGCAGTCCATCGCTCTCACCTTGCAGTCCATCATCAGTCTCGCCTTGCAGTCCATCACTCTCACCTTGTAGTCCTCCTGTTTCCACTTCCAACCCTTCTAGATTGTGAGTTCCCACGGGAATAGGGCCCTTGTTTCCTCCTGTACTGGTTTGTCAATTGTTGCTCAATGTATTGTAACCCTGTCTATATTGTGCACATTGTACAGCGCTGCGGAATATGCTGGCGCTTTATAAATATATACAAATAATAATAATAAAACCAATGTCCATGAAAAAGATGGATCTTCTCTCTCCCAATTCACAAAACAAGTCCCCGTCTCTGCCTATCCTCTTGAAATCAGGCCTCCTTCACCCCATTTGTACATACTTGAAAACGAGAGAAATCTCAATGTATCCTTCCTGGTAAAATCCTTTTATAAATAAATAAAAATAAAAATGTTATTTTCTTTCCCTCAATCTCCAAAAAAAAAACAGTCCCTCCTTGCTTTTTCTTTTCCTCGGAAATTTAATCTTTCTCATGAATCCTCCCTCCCCCACACCCCCAAAAAAGCATAGTCAGTTTTCTGGACAAAATCCAGCGACTTTCCTTCTATCCCTCCATTCCATTCACAAAAATCGGATTCATTTTCTGAACCATGATCCCCGTTTTTCCAGAACAATTCTTTCTTCCTTATCTTATCCTTGTCCACCCCCTCAAAAAGTCCAGTCTATCTTTCACTGCCTGAGGAAAATCTATACCAACACATATATCAAGTCCCTTATTCTCCCTGCGGTCTCACAGCTTTTCCTTGTCTCGCTGGTTTTTTCACCTCTTCACTCTCAGGATTTCTTGTCTACCTTCCTCTAACAAGCATAAGATCCTTCTTCCTACCTCAAGCCTCCTACCCTGTTTTCCTTCCCTCAAAAATGAATCCTTGCACTTAATGAAGGTATTATTTCCTGCCCCCTTCTCCATGAAGCAGGGGCTGTTTGTCCCTCGGCCCTACACAGGCGAGAGGTTCTTCAGGTTCCTCTTCTGTCTCCAGATGAGAAATCATGTTCCTTTCTTCGCTATTCTTTCATAGAAAACAAATTCTCTTTTTTCCACAGAAATAAGATTCCTCCCTTCTCTCAACCCTTAGGGCTCTATTACATTCTCTGCGCAAAAACGCTCGCGCAGCGCGATAATTTGTGCGCGAAGCGTTAAACGTTAACGCGCGGAAATTAACGCTGGTATTACAATCCGAGTGCATTTTTTCATCCGTCAAAAAATAACGTGCGTAAAAAAGACGTGCAAAAACGCGCGCAAATTAACGCTGCGCGCAGAAATCGGTGTGCGGACTTTTTTTCACACGATTCAGCCAATCAGAATTAAGAACCACAATTGTCTCCCATTCAGTTTTTGCGCCTGCCAAAATCAATCTGAGTATATATGCTGCAGCAATAATAAAAACACGCACAACCTCTCAATTTTATTGTTTGGGTATGTGTACAATGTGTAACTATACTTTGCTGTATTTTTTTTTTGAGCTGGCGTATTTGGATTCGGCCAGGACGTTCAGATTTTCCATTAATTATGCGCGCAAACGTTGTCCATTAAAATTTGCGCATAGATTGTAATACCATCCGCATACCAGCGTACAAACGCATTTGCGCTCACAATGTTAAGTATAGGACGTGCAAAGTACAGTACGCTCGCAAAGGGTTCGCGCAGGTCCACCCGCAGTAGACGTTAACGTGCGTTTGTTGAGCTGACTTTGTAATACGACGTTCTGCGCAAAGGGTTTTGCCCCTCGCGTTAATGCGTTTTTGCGCACGCGTTAACGTTTTCGCGCAGAATGTAATGGTGCCCTTAAAATATGCCTCGCTCTTCTCCTCCGTAGCGTTATCCATGTCCTTTTAGCATCGTCCCACTTGGAAATCAGATCTCGTTCTCTCCTCCCACCCTGGAAATCATTTTCCTCCTCTAAGGCCTGACCTTTGCCCCTTTGGCTACGCATTTTACCAGTGCCCTCTGACTTATTACTTGACTGTAAGTGCACCTTGTGCAGGTATTTTAATGCCACCTCATTTTGTGATCTAGAACTAGGAATTGGTATGGGTGCTTTCGGCCCAAAAACCCTAATATGACCATGCATCTGGGAATGGAATGCTCTTCCCCTAAAGTATTAAAGGATTTGCTGTTTGCTTCTGTAAAGTCATCGTTTATCAAATCGAGACGTAATGCTTGCGCATCTAAGCGTCTTAGCAAATACCCTAGAGGTGGTGTAACATACCGTTCCTCACGGACCCCCCCCCCCCCCCGCGGAATCGCTCTATGGAGCCAATTGCTGCTGGCTCCATTTTTGGTAAAGATTACAAAATATAGATTTGTACCTTGAATTTCTGTTTTTTAGTTTATGATACCTCTTAAACCCTTCCGGCTACGGAATATTGAGTCTTTTCACACAACTCAATGTACTGAAGCCAAAACCGGCCGATTGCTAACATAACATTTCAGTTAAGTGGGATCAAGAAGACCTGGGTTGAATTGGAGATCTGCAGTCATGCCTTGAGAAAGGACCAGTGGCAGGATAACTGTTTAAGCATCCTGTGCCACCAACCCGAAAGGCATGGAGAGGTGAGGTGGGTAAAAGGGAATAGAGCAGTGTTTCCCAAACCTTTCCTCAGGACCCGCTGACACATGGGGGGTTATTAAAAGAGATCCGAATTGTGGCCGAAAAGTAAACGAACAGTGAAATTCAGCGTACGGTTACCTTTCCTGGCCATTCGGCTATCCAGAGAGCAGGCAGTTCGTCAAATCCTGGCGAATTGCCTGCACATACGGTGCCTGTTCATTGCCTGTTCGAGGGCAGTGAAATCCCCATAGAGAAGCAATGCTTCGTCTATTCAGAGAACACAAACCAGCAGTGAAAAGTTGCCGAAATGCCCTGCTTTTCAGTGGTCTCATTCGACAGATTTATTCAGGCGAAACCCATAGGCTTCAATGTTAAAAATATTCCCGTTTTAATCCAATATCTAATAACCCGTTTAATATTAAGTTCTGCAGTAAAAAGTCTCTTTATTTATAGATTTTTAGGATCTGTTAGGCTTTTTTCGGATTTTTTTGGCAAAACATTTTTCCCGCTTTTTTTTTTAAAGGGTTTTTTCTTTTTTCTGTAACAGACCTTTTTATTATCATTCATTGGATCTTATATGTAAATTCCAGGCATTTTCATTCAGTAGTTTCTTTGCCAACAGCGTTTCACTTTTCAAACTTTCAAGTGTACTTTTTTTTTTTTCAACTCGTTCGTCTGCGTGTTGGGTTTTTCCAGCGGCTGCTCTGCGCTGTGATCGGCGCCGCGGCTAGTCGGGTTTCAACGGCGTGTTCGGCGGGGTTAATCCAACTGTTTTCTGTGGGTTTCAATGAGTGTTCAGCGGGTTTGTGGCGGGTTTTCCGTGGTTGGAGAAATAGTATCACCGAATTGCCCCGAAGTTCAGGGAATGAAAAGTCTCCGATCGTACGGTGACTTTTTGATTATTTTTAAATATTCCTGATGGTTTCCAGATATGTGAAGCGCAGCACTGGTGATATGATTTGCTGCTCAGTGATTGCAGGATTCAGTCTGTATTTCCCCAAGGTGATCTGCAAAACCTGGCCTGGTTGAGGGTCCCGAGGACAAGTTTGGGAAACATTGGCATAGAGGGTAAAAGGGAAGCAGCAGAGGCATGGTGGAGTAGGGAAGGACTGGGGCAAGAGGACAGTTAGGCATGAGAAGACAGAGATATAATGGAGAATAAGGATAGGCAGTGACCACCCAAACTCTTCTGTTCCAAGCCCAGTAAGGCGTACCTCCAATACTGGCCACAGTAACAGCTCAAGGCTATCCCTCGACTTTCATACTCCTTAAATGACCCTTTCTGAATCGGTTGTCACTTATCTTCATCTCTTTCTCTCTCTTCTGTTTAGGTGTCTGTCGTGATGTTACACACTGGTTCCTCTCTTCCGAGCTCTAACTGGTTACTACTTGCCGTGCGTTTGGCTTCCTGCAACCAGATCCTGGATCCCTGGGTGTACATCCTCCTGCGACGCTCCATGTTCCACCGACTCTGCGCCATCTTTGTGCGAGTGGCACGTTTCCATGGCCGTAAACTAAGTCTCTGGGACCCCGGTGATTTCCAGAGCTCAGACCGAAGCGAAGTCAGCCGGCTGTAGAGCGAATGCTAGACAGTAACAACAGAACTCGATAGAAGATCGTTATTTATCTGTATTTGCAATGCCGCTGGCAGGCTCCTCGACTATCATCCAGGCATGTTGAACTGAGCGGTCCATGAAGCTTGACGTTGACTGACCCGTCAGACACACATGCTCTGTCACCCCAATGGAACTGACTATAAAGGAAAACTGTCGGAATACACTTTTTCAATTTTTCTCACGGTTGTCTCTTTGTGTTGAAACAGAGGACTTCACTAGAGGAACACAATGTGAACAACTTCTTCATAGCTAAAGAAGTACTACTGCTACCTTTACGCAAGGCGGGAGAACAGTCTGCGCGGGTACAATGTACTGAGATCTATAAAAACGGGAATTTCTGTAGCACATTCTAAAGGATATATGCTTGCAACAAAAAAAAGGTTATTTCTGTATAAATATGTCAAATCTGTGCATGAGATACAATAAAAGCACCTCCTGTCAGTATGAACTTACTATCATGAAGACACCACCTTGTGGACTCGGGTAGAAACTACAAGTCAAAAAAGTCACCGATTTAACAATGTTCTTTCTAATTAGAAACTAGGGGGAAAACGCAAAATCTGACATGAAAAAGCAAGGCGCTGGTGTCATTTATTCAGTGCAGCATAGCACCGTAGTCATGTCACTTTTCAGATGCAAGTACAGAGCAAAAATGATGCTTGTGTTAGTTTCAGGGTTAACTTTAGGTTTAGGATTAGGGCTAACCAAGAGATACTGCTTCATTTTGCTTCATTTTTAGGCATCAGATTCTGCTCCTTCTGTTAACGAGAGTGTAACATGAAGAGTAATCCTAAAGCAAGTGCAAATACCAACTTGAACCCCTATTACTAACCCTATCCCTAAAACGAAATGGAGCGTCGTTTTTGAATGGTACTCGCATCAGAAAATCAATGTTAGTAAAGTGTTAAGTTGCACAAAAAAACAATGCAGCTGCTTTGTTTTATTTGCATAGAACACAACGGGCTCTATTATATTCTTTGCGCAAAAACGCTCACGCAGCGCGTTAATTTGTGCGCGAAGCGTTAAACGTTAACACGCGTAAACTAACGCTGGTATTACAATCCTCGCGCATTTTTTCATCCATCAAAAAGTAACACGCGTAAAAGAGACGTGCAAAAAATGCGCGCACATTAACGTTGCGCGTAGAAATCGGTGTGCGGACTGTTTTTTCACGCAATTCAGCCAATCAGAATTAAGAACCACAATTGTCTCCCGTTAAGATTTTGCGCCTGTCAAAGTCAATCTGAGTATATATGCTGCAGCAATAATAAAAACACGCACAACCTCTCAATTTTATTGTTTGGGTATGTGTAGAATGTGTAACTATACGTTGCTGTATTGTTTTTTTTGGGCCGGTGTATTTGGTTTCGGCCAGGACGTTCAGATTTGCCGTTACCACCAGCTTTAAAAAGACGTTAAAATTATGTGCGCAAACGCTGTCTGTTACATTTTGCGCATAGATTGTAATACCATCCGTGTACCAGCGCACAAACGCATTTGCGCTCACAATGTTAAGTATAGGACGCGCGCAGTACATTACGCTCGCAAAGGGTTCGCGCAGGTTCACCCATATGCACGCGTTTGTTGCGCTGACGTTGTAATACGACGGTCTGTGCCAAGGGATTTACCCCTCGCGTTAATGCGTTTTTGCGCACGCGTTAACGTTTGCGCGCAGAATGTAACAGAGCCCAACTTTTTTCCGTAGCGTCTAAACATAAGGAACCTTTTGAAAATGGCAACCTTTTTGATGCGTCGTTTCTATCCCCCCCCCCTTCAAAGTGGCGACTGTAGTGTAGGATACTGTTGGTAGGACTTGCATGATCAAATGAAGGGATTTTGTAAGATATCATGTCAGCAGGAGATTGAATTGTTGGCTTTGACAGTGACGGTTTCATCACATGTTGTCTCTCTGTATGTGTATCTAGTTCATTAAGGAAACATCACGTTAAAGTCGAGTGCAATGCAGTGGATGGATTGAATGTGGGCTTTCTAATGGCTTCACCTATACCTTCTGTTTTGTCGTCTTGAGCTGTTTTATTCTGAACTGTGTTCCTATTGAAAACCCATGGTGTCTGACGGGAACATAAATACACACATATCTGGTAAACATTCTGTTCTACTGTGATGAGTTTCGCTATGGTCTTTGCAAAAATTTGTTAAAGAATGTCCGACTTTTGTATTTCCATTTCCTTGGAAAGATGCTGCCGCAAGGTTTCTTCTGCTCCTCAACGGAGGAAAAAAACAACAATGGTGACACTAATGGAGGATGAATTTATACTCAGCTTTTAGGCATTGTACTGAAGTCGACTCCCAGGAGATGGCCCACAGCTCCAACTATAGAAACTAGAAACCTGGATACACACGGAGGCTTCAGTACCTTTTAGGTACACAAACTGGGATGAGGACCAATTCAATGTGGAGCCTTGTTTTTCTTTCTCCACAATAAGGAATAAGGAATCAATCCAGGTAAAATTAGGATCTTGTATTACAAATGAATAAAATATGATAAAACAAATAATAAAAGCCCAACGCGTTTCTTCTATTACTAGACTTTTTCCAGGGCAAAAGCAATATATAGTCAAAAGCAATATATAGTCAATCAAATTATATTTGACTGACTACATATTGCTTTCGTCCTTGAAAAAGTCTAGTAATAGACGAAACGCGTTGGGCTTTTATTATTTGTTTTATCATATTTTATTCATTTGTAATAAAAGATCCTAATATTACCTGGATTGATTCCTTATTGTCGAGAAAGAAAAACAAGGCTACCCATTGAATTGGTCCTCATCCCAGTTTGTGTACCTAAAAGGTAATGAAGCCTCCGTATCTAAGCTCCTCAAAGGAGGGCTATAACCAGAAATATCTCCTGGTTAAGGTCTCCACACAGTCACAAAAGCATGTAACAATGTAACCTCAAGCAATGATTTATATCCTCAATACTGAGTGATATACACAATGATTTACTCTACTCATTACAAGTCTACGCTGGGTCCATAATTTTGATTATTTATTTTGCATGTTAGTGGATCATAAGAAAGAGTTTAAGTGCTGTCATGGCTTGGAGTGGGTTTATCCTTAATACAGGACTTAGTCCAGATTTGTACAAGGAGGCCAGAGGTCACAGCATCGGAACCCCATTGAGTATTTGGTGCCAACATTAGGAGGCTATAGACCAGGGGAATATTTTTGGATATGTAGAATGGAAGAGGGAAGCCTGATTCTATTTATTGAACAAAACACTGACTTCATGTATGGGTGTTAATGCTAGTAACTAAACATGGGGACAGCTGTTGATTTTTAATTCTTCTCACCAAACCACACATATCTCATTGTATTCAGAAAATATAGGGATAGCTCTTGCTTTTGGGTCCTTAAATACAGGCTGATTCAAATAGATCTGAACTTAAAAGTCTTTGTTATAGATCTTAAAGGATAGAATGGATATTAATGAGAGTTTCAAGAAACATATCTCCTCTTATGTTGAGCACATCACATCACAGCAAGTGTTGGAAGTGGCCACCATTTTCTGTTGAAAAGATCACCTTGTCGATGCACCTCTGCATGTTGTAGCTAATGTGTCTCAATATTGAATCATCAATGTTTTGGATCAAATTTCTAATGTTAATTGGAAAGGAGTCAATCTTTCGGGGCTTGTTATGCTGCACTCGTTCCTTCAAATAACCCCATAGAAAGAAGCCTGGGCTGGTAAGATCAGGATGCTGGGGTGGACACAGATACTTGGAAAAGACACGATCCTCAAAAAAACTCTGGATTGTCATCACTGACTCAAGGGATGGGTGGCACTTCTCGCCTTCATTCTGGAAGTAACCATGTGTCAGTTTCAAAGAGTCTGCCTTTTTGTTCCATGGGTGGCTATTCTCGAGGCTGTGCTGTTGCTATGGCTGTGCGATCACCTAGCAGCCACTTTCAGCACATGCTGTGATGGGATGTGCTCAACATAAGAGGAGGTACATTTCTGGAAATTCTCCATTCATTCGTTTACATTCGACAACAAAAACTTTGGGTTGGGGGACTATGTGAATCCCCCTGCACAGCTCCGAATTGAAGTGCAGGTTTCTAATAAAACCCACAAATTATATCAATTATATATCCGGATAGTTAATAAGTTGTGATCCCTATTTCTGGTCCTTGTGATCGGACCTGCACTTCCATTTACTATACATCGCTGAGGTGTTTTGATTTTCCAGCCAATGCCTAACTATAGGTGTAACGCTTGAGTTATGAATTCTATTCCTTTTTACGATAGGTGGGCGCATGCATTTTCTCTAACTATGGTACTAGTTTTTGGATTAGCTCCCTGATTCCCTTCACTAAACTCGGATATAGTCTTCAGATTAAGACGCTCTTTCCAGAAAACGGGAAACACTTGTGTTCGATCCCATAATTTAACTTTGAGCCATAATGCTATTGGCTGATCTAGTGCTGGGTGCTTTGATTCATTCACTGACAACTGGGAATAGCCCACGAGCTAGGGACTCTTAATTCCCATTGCAGGCCATACCGGGCGGATATACCATCATTTTAGTAAACAATGTAATTACTTAGCTTGGGTTAAAAGCCATAGGTCTCTGTGGAGCTTGGCGAAGAAAATGAAAGCAGTAATGGACTTTCTTCCATTAAAACGTGTTGGAAGTTATTACCACATCCCATAAAACTTACCTCATGCACTGGATCCTTCTACCTGAATGGCCTCATAGTGTAAATTTGCCTCATTGTGTCACTTTACAACGAGAATGATCGTCACGGGATAGGAAGTAATTAATACGTGAGCCATAAATGCTAACAATGAGTGAAGCAACGGACATGTCTTGTGATGATTATCTTGGTGGACGGAACAATTTCAATAAATATGCAAGTCAACCTTTATTTTTTACAATTTAATTGATACGATAATATAATGTATTGTTTGGTTTTTCTTATGCGACAGGTCACTTACTTTCAACACCTTGTCCACTTTTGGCTGCTCTAGGACTAGGGGCACTGTAGGAGATATTTAGCAGACAAAGGTCGACCAGCCATGTTTGTCTGGAGGATACTAAGGGTGAACCCACCAGTAACAGGCTCTTACAACCTAGACAGGAACCCATAGTGTAGTGAGCCCATTGAAGGTATAACACATTCAAGTGGATAATTCCAGGTTTCTATTCCAACCTTGGTGTAAATTTAACTTAAGCTGTAGTAAACCTACCAGATTCATTATTATCTATGGAGTTGCTAAGTTTACAGCAACTCAGGCTGAGTTTACACCAGGACTGGCATACAGCCCCATGTCTTTTGGACTTCACCATTAGGGGAAAGGCTCCTTATATTTGTTGATGTCATGTGATGGTACCAGCAAGAGTAGAACATGTATTGTGCGATTGAGTCATATTTGCATTTCAAAGCAACAAATGCTACATGTATGTAATAATTTGCATCATACAGCAACTTTGTATCAGTAGACTGTCCTACCAACTCTGACAACTGACAATCACCAGCTGGGTGGAGGTAGAGGTAACATCACTGCTCTGCATGGAGAGAGCCTGTGGAGTCATGGGCTCGATCCCAGCGAGCAACCTCTCCAGTAAGTGTCCTTGGGCAAGACACCTAACGGTACATACTCACCACCCAGGACATACTTGAAAACGAGAGAAATCTCAATGTATCCTTCCTGGTAAAATCCTTTCTCAAAAAAAAAATCTACTCTACTCTTGAAAGGTTATTCACTAACCACTCAGATTACCGATGTTGCAATGACAACAACCAATCGGCAGTTCCGAGGGAGAAAAGTAAAACATGGTCAGAACAAGAAGCTTCATTGGTGCCTGAATTTCCCTTTTGGGAAAAGCCAACGTTTATAGACCATGCAACAATGGTAAACTATGGTGGTTAGTTAATAACACCCTTGATGTCATATCTGAAGGTCTGCCATCTATGTGCAGCTATTCCACAGAGTTGTCTCTTCTGTTTAATGGAGATATCCAAGGTATCCGTTTCACTTGTAGAGAAGTCTAACAGGTCTATTCAAAGAAAGGTGAAAGTCAGGAGAATAACTGGAGAAGTGAAAATTCTTGGTCAAAATAGCCAAACCAGAAAAATTCTCCCATTTATCTCACTTTCCAAATCGACTATTTGGTCTAGATTGTTCTCTTCTCCTGCCAGTTCTCCTATTTTCACCTTTCTCTGAATAACCCTGATTGTGTTTTCTGAGTTTTGGGATTCCTGTTGAATTTCTCAGTGTCTGGTGATCGCATCATTCATGACCTGCACAAGGCTGATAGACATTGGTTAGGTAAAACATTGATCTTTGATACGAGTGTGAGAATTATATAATGAATTCATTGCAAAAAATCCATAGTGATTCATTGAAAGTTAAATGACGCAAATTACCTAAATGTTTGGGTAAAGTTTGTGTCTTCTCTGAAGCCTACTGGGAGCATCTTAGTTTGGTGTAGAAAGATAAAATGTTGACAGATGGAAAACATACGACTTGGCACAATATTGTAAACATGGTCAGTGTTTAGCGCGCATGTGCATTCACAAAGGTAATATATATTTCACATATAACCAAGGTATGGTTCTGGTCTCCAGTTTTCTCATGTTCTTGACTGGAAACAATACATTATGGCCTTGTGTGATTCGGTTTGGATCAAATGCAAATCTGGCTGAAAATTGTCGATCGCGGTTATTTGGAAGCATCCGAATTCTGATTTGCCCAACCAAATCGATTCAAAATAAATTTACCAAATCAATCTGATTACAAACCAAGTATAATCCTAGTATAGTATTTGGAGGAAGGAAAAATTCACTCAACGTGCAGTGCAAAATACTTATCCCTAACCCTAATCATAAAATAAGTTGAAATAGAAACCCTAAAATTAACCCTAACACTAACCCTATAAAGTAACCCTAGCTCTAAAAGTAACCCTAACTCTAAAATAACCCTAGCTCTAAAAGCAACCTTAGCATTAAAAGTAAGCCTAGTATTAAAAGTATCATTAGCTCTAAAAGCAACCCTAGCATTAAAAGTAAGCCTAGCTCTAAAAGCAACCTTAGCATTAAAAGTAACCCTAACTCTAAAATAACCCTAGCTCTAAAAGCAACCTTAGCATTAAAAGTAAGCCTAGTATTAAAAGTATCATTAGCTCTAAAAGCAACCCTAGCATTAAAAGTAAGCCTAGCTCTAAAAGTAAGCCTAGCATTAAAAGTAAGCCTAGCTCTAAAAGTAAGCCTAGCATTAAAAGTAATCCTAGCTCTAAAAGTAAGCCTAGCATTAAAAGTAATCCTAGCTCTAAAAGTAAGCCTAGCATTAAAAGTAAGCCTAGCTCTAAAAGTAAGCCTAGCTCTAAAAGTAAGCCTAGCTCTAAAAGTAAGCCTATCTCTAAAAGTAATAATAACCCTACGCTATAAGTAATAATAACAATAAAAAGAAACCATAGCCATTAAAGTAACCTTGACACGACACGAAACCCTAGAATTAAAAGTAACCTTAGCTCTAAAAGCAACCCTAGCAATAAAAGTAACCCTAGCAATAAAAGTAAGCCTAAAGCTCCTGAGGAAGTGGGTGTGCCCCACGAAATGCATTGAGCAAAGTTCTGTATGCCAGAAATCAAGCCAGAGACCAAGCCAAATATCCATGCTGAGCAAGTGTTCCATTCTAACGAACTTCAGTTTATGCTGAGCCAGCGTTCCATTCCATTCCAACGGGCTTCGATCTATATGTTGATGGACTGCAGACCGGAGGTTTGGAGTACAGAAATCGGGAGGTTCTGGCCATTGTGGCAAATGCTGTTTTGCACATTTATTTGTGCTCTATTTTTGTGAGTTTGTTTTAACACAGATTTTTTAATTTTTTTTTATTAAATATACTGCACAATATATGCTCTCTTTTGATTTTTCAGTGCATGCTATATTAACCAACTAAGAAGAAAAACGTAGGCTTGTGCACCGTTTTTTTTTCGGTTCGATTCGATTAGATTTTTTGGATTTTTAAACTTTTCGATTCGGCTCGTTTCGACCTATTTCTGTTTCGATTCGGTTCGGCTCGACTCGTTTTTCGTGTACATTTTTTTTTTCGGAATTTCGACCATTTTTCGTATTTTCGTGTCACTTAGCTCGTTTTTTGTATCGACTTTTCGTATTTTCGGAAATTTTCGTTTTTTCGGAACGTCTGTTCTCGTTTCAAAGCAATAAATTTCGATTTGACACATTTCAAGTACATTCGAAAATTCGGAAAATATTTCGTTTCGGCTCGGAAAACTTTTCGGATCTGCCATTTTCGGATCTAAAAATTTTCGGAAAATCGGCTGGATCCGAAAACACGAATCGGGAAATTTCGTGAAAATTCCGAAATTCCGAAACCCGAAAACGCACATCCCTAAGAAAAAGTGCTCTTTAAAGATATCAATCTACTGTGAACCCTAGGAGTACCCTAACTGTATCTGGGGTGCTCCAGAGATTTTTTTTCAATTTCCCACCTATCTTGCTCCCTTTTCTTTTTTGTCTTTATTCTGTCAATTAAGGGTTAACAAGGTACCCTTGTTAAGAGGCTGCAGTGGGAAAGATTCTACCTGTGTATTTTTTGCTAAAAGTAAGCCTAGCATTAAAAGTAATCCTAGCTCTAAAAGTAAACCTAGCATGAAAAGTAAGCCTAGCTCTAAAAGTAAGCCTAGCTCTAAAAGTAACATTAACCCTATGCTACAAGTAATAATAACTCTAAGAAGAAACCATAGCCATTAAAGTAACTCTGACACTACAAGAAACCCTAGCACTAAAAGTAACACTAACCCTACCCTAAAAGTAATCCTAACCTAAAAAAGTAACCCGACCTTTAAAATTAACCCTAACCCTAAAAATAATACTAATTCTAAAAGTGAACCTAACCCTAACCCTAAAAGTAACCCTAACCCTAACTAACTTCTAGTATGGGGTTATAGAGGGTAGAGGGATCTAGTATAATAAAGTGTGGGCTATAAAGGGTTTAGAGAGGGATTAGAGAGGGATTAGTAGTGTAGAGACAGACATAAGGGGAAAAATATGTGAGTCTCTACAAACCAATCCGATACCAGATTTATCCAGTATATTCAGACAGGCCCAAAGAGAAAATACCTGAATCTGAAATATGATCAAATCTAAAATATATGGATTCTAAAAGGTCCGTATCTGATCCAGACGGAAATGTTTGGCTGTGTGCCTCCCTAACACGTTATTATACGTCCTGGGTGTTTGCTGACGGGTCAGTGATGCTGAATAATATATCTGAAATAGCACACGGGACATGATCACATGCATATGTTGGAGACCTAAACCTTGCCTGTTATTGATTTCACTGTAACACGTGGCACGTGCCGCTCACATAAAACTAATGAAACCCCTGAGGAGGATTAAGGGAGAATTTAAGATATTTTCGGGTAGTCAGTTTCAGCTACAATTTAAACCACAAACCCTGCTTGCTGTACAACATATACAGAGCAGCGAACCCCGCGGAGACCAAATGAAACCATTAAACTCCATCCGCCTTTTATAATTTCATATTAAATATTTAAAGGAAATGCTGTTAAAATAAATAGAAAACAATAATACTGCAACTTATAGTGAAAATGCTTAATTGATACTAATAAAGTCCTTATAACCACCCTATAAATGAACAAATGAATCCTCTCTCCTGTAGTGCTGTGTGTATAGACAGCCCAGCATACCGCATTTTAACCCCTTCACTGCTGTGCCATTTCACCTCTGTGTGCTGAGCTAAGTTTTGTGCTCATCATGTTTAAACGCGTTTTGAAGTCATGTTTTACTGAAGAACCCAGACAAATTATATATCCCTTTTTACAGCAGACTCGGCAGATTCATAATATATCATTATTATATGTATACGTCATGTCCTGCCGGAATACTATAACAAAAACTGTCAAAAAAATGGGAATTTCCGTTAAAATTTCAATCATTTACAGCACATAAAATATTTTTTTGGACATTTTATCATCCGAGCATTTACGGTTATGGATTCTATGGGACACTCTTGTTTAAAAAATTTGAAATGGGAACCGGCTACTGTATTTTTCTAAGACTATACGTGATTGTAGCTAAAACTGAAAAAACAAAAGTTTTCATTGTGGGAAATGAGAAGCTGCGTTAGTGCAGCATCATTGTTCACATTATAATTGAAAAGTGAACAATAGTTCTACATTATAAATACAAAAAAAGAAAAAAAAAGACATTTATATATATATATATATAATTTTATATTTATTCTATTCTTACTCATAACCTGGTGATGTTTGGTATCTTTGGAAAGGCCATGCTTCAGGGACTTCCAGGGTTCATGAGTCCCCGTGCTGAAGAGGAGGAGAAGCAGCTCGCAGCGAGGAAGAAAAGGTGAGTAAAATAACCTTAAATGAAATAAATAACTAAATACTCATTTACAGTGGCAAGAAAAAGTATGTGAACCCTTTGGGATTACGTGGAGTTTTGCATGAATTGGTCATAAAATGTGCTCTGATCTTCATCTAAGGCTAGGGTCAGACTGAGGCAGTGCGAACGCGCGTTCTGGCGCACTTAATCACGGCCGTACTAGCAGCAGATGCCGGGCAATGACGGCCAATATACGAAGTACGGTCGCACAAAAGTCCGGCTGCGCAACGCAAGTGGAAAATGAACGCATTTTTTCGAGAACGTTAAACCACTAGTACTGACGTACAGAGTGCGCTGCGTCCGCTAGCAGCGTGTGTGCGTGATTAGGAGACGTCAGACACTGCTAATGTCCGGCCAACATCACGTACAGACACAACAAGTGTTTTATTGATGATCCGTACAAAATCACGGATGAAAATGCGCATCGTATGACCGCTATTGCGTATTCCGTGAAAAAATACGTCCATTCTTCGAACGCACATTTTCACGGACAACGTGAAAAATGCGTTAGTCTGACCCTAGCCTAAGTCACAACAATTTGAAAAACACAGTCTGCTTAAAATAATACAACACAAACATTATATGTTTTCATGTTTTTATTGAACAGAACATGTAAACATTCACAGTGCAGGGTGGAAAAAGTATGTGAACCTTTGGACTTAATAACTGGTTGACCCTCCTTTGGCAGCAATAACCTCAACCAAACGTTTCCTGTAGTTGCAGATCAGACCTGCACAACGATCTGGAGTAATGTTTCAGTGTAGCAATATTCTTGGGATGTCTGGTGTGAATCGCTCTCTTAAGGTCATGCCACAGCATTTCAATCGGGTTGAGGTCAGGACTCTGACTGGGCCACTCTAGAAGGCGTATTTTGTTTTGTTGAAGCCATTCTTTTGTTGAATTACTTGTATGCTTTGGGTCATTGTCCTGTTGCATCACCCATCCTCTGCGGAGCTTCAGTTGGCAGACAGATGGTCTTACGTTTTCCTGGAAAATGTATTAATAAACTCTGGAATTCATTTTTTCATCAATGACAACAATCCGTCCAGGCCCTGAGGCAGCAAAGCAGCCCCAAACCATGATGCTCCCTCCGCCATGTTTTACAGTGGGGATGAGGTTTTGATGTTGGTATGCTGTGCCTTTTTTTCTCCACACATACAGGGTTATTCAAAGAGATCCGAATTGCTTGAGAAAGGTAACCGAACGCTGAAAATCAGCATTCGGTTACCTTTCTTGGCCATTCGGCTACCCAGAGAGCAGGCAATTCGCCAAATCCTGGTGAATTGCCTGAACATACGGTGCCTGTTCGAGGGCAGTGAAAACCCCATGAAAAGCACTGCTTCGGCTATTCAGAGAACACAAACCAGCAGTGAAAGGTTCCCGAAATGCCCTGCCATTCGGTGGTTTCATGCAGCAAATTTATTCAGGAGAATCCCATAGGCTTCAATGTTAAAAATATTCCCGTTTTAATTCAATATCTAATAAACCGTTCATTATAAAATTCTGCAGTAAAGAGTCTCTTTATTTATAGATTTTTTAGGATATTTTAAGCATTTTTCAGATTTTTTTTTTAAAAGTCCGGATTTTTTTTAAGTTTACTTATTGTTTCTGTAACAGCCTTTTTATTATCATTCATTGGATCTTATATGTAAATTTCAGACATTTTCGCTCAGTAGTTTCTTTGCAAACGGCGTTTCACTTTTCAAACATTCATACAAACTGTTTTCCTAATTTATTCACTTCGCTCTGCCTGCGGTCTCGGCTTTCTCGGCTTTTTCCGGCGGTTTCGCTGTGGGTGATCGGCTCCTGCTCGGGTTTTTCCGTGGTTTTCGGCAATCCAGATGTTTTTGAGGGTTTTCGGCGTGCATTCGGTGGGTTTTGCGGTTCGTTTTCATCAGGTTTGTGGTAGCTTATCCCTGCAATTCGGGGACCCTGTGGTGCTTGCTGAATACACCGCAGGGTCACCAAAATGGGATCGGTAAAAGGAACCGAATTGAAGAGAACGAAAAGTCACCGAACGTGCGGTGACTTTTCGAATCTCTTTGAATAACCCTGATAGTGTTGTGAGTTTTTTCCAAACAACTCAATTTTGATTTCATCTGTCCACAGAATATTTTGCCAGTAATGCTGTGGAACATCCAGGTGCTCTTTTGCAAACTTCAAACGTGCTGCAATATTCTTTTTGGACAGCAATAGCTTCCTCCGTGGTGTCCTCCCATGTACTCCATTCTTGTTTAATGTTTTCCTGTTTGTAGATGTGTCAACAAAAATGTTAGCATGTGCCAGAGATTTCTGTAAGTGTTTAGCTGACACTCTAGGATTCTTCTTTATCTCATTAAGCATTCTGTGCTGTGCTCTTGCAGTCATCTTTACAGGATGACCACGCCTAGGGAGAGTAGCAACAGTGCTGAACTTTCTCCATTTGTAGACAGTCTGTCTTACCGAGGACACATGAACATCAAGGCTTTTGGAGATACTTTTGTAACCCTTTCCAGCTTCATGCAAGTTAACAATTCTTGATCGTAGGTCTTCTGAGAGCTCTTTTCTGCGAGGCATGGTACACATCAGGCAGTGCTTCTTGAAACCAGTAAACCCAAAATTGGTGTGTGTTTTTAACCCCTTCGCTGTGGTGGATGCGCTCAGCGCGTCCACCCGCAGGTAGCGTTCCTTGCGGAGGACGCGCTGAGCGCGTCCTCCCTTTGGGTCCATCGATCGGCCGGGGTTCCGGCCGATCGCTGTGTCCCCCGGTGCGGGCTGACATCCTCGATGTCAGCCCAGCACCCGGAACCGCCGCCGACCTAATTAGATGTCATCGCGGCGGCGCGATGACATCTAATTCAGGCGCCCCCCCGCATGTGCGGAGGAGGCGCCTGAAAGGGAGGGGGGGGAGGTCCTTCGGACCTCTCTCCCTCCCGATCGCCGGCATGCAGGGGGTTAATCCAGGCACCGTTTGGAAGGGCACAGCCTGCCCTTCCTAACGGTACCTGGAATTAACCCCATGGGGCTGGATAACGAATCGGCGCCGAAAAGCGCCGGTTCGTGATCCTTTCCCGGAGCTGGCCGACATCTTGGAACGATATATAATATGTCTGGGTCATATACTAAAATAAGCCTTCAAAACGCGTTTAAACATGATGAGCAAAACCGGTAAAAATGACCTCAGCACAGAGGCGGGAAATGGCTCAGCAGCGAAAGGGTTAAAGGGCAGGACAGCTTTCAGCAACACATCCAATAACATCACACTAATTGGACTCAAGGTTGGCTCACTCCTGGCTCCAATTAGCTCTTGGAGAAGTCATTAGGCTAGGGGTTCACATACTTTTCCCACCCTGCACTGTGAATGTTTACATGTTCTGTTCAATAAAAACATGAAAACATATAATGTTTGTGTTGTACTATTTTAACCACTTCGCTGCGGAGGATGCGCTCAGCGCGTCCTGCCACAGGAAGGGTTGGCTGCGGAGGACGCGCTGAGCGCGTCCTCCCGAAGCAGCCTGCGATCGGCCGGATTCCGGCCGATCGCCGTGCCCCCCGGTGCGGGCTGACATCTTGGATGTCAGCCCGTCAATCCGGGACCGCCGCGGGCACAATAGATGTCATCGCGGTGGCGCGATGACATCTATTTCAGACACCCCCCCTGCGTGTGCGGAGGAGGCGCCTGAAAGGGAGGGGGGAGGTCTCTCTCCCTCCTGATCGCGGGGGTCCTGAGCTTAATGCCAGGCACCGTTTGGAAGGGCACAGCCTCTCCTTCCAAATGGTACCTGGCATTAAGCCCTGGGGAGCCGGATCACGAATCGGCGCTGAAAAGCGCCGGTTCGTGATCCTTTCCCGGAGCTGGCCGACATCTTGGATGTCGACCAAGCCTCCGGGAACTCCCCCTGAGGACTGGCGTCATCGTGCATAGCACGATGACACCAGTCCTGGAGTTAACCCCTAGCTGCCACCAATGGTGGAGATAGGGGGTTCCAATGAACCCCCTATCTCCCGATTTGTGGCAGCTAGATGGTTAAAGTTTCGCTTTTGGTATCGTTCCAACGATACCAAACACGACTGTGAAAAAGTTTTTTAAAAAAAATAAAAATTAAAAATAAAAATAAAAAAATATTTATTAAAAAAATTATATAAAAAAAAATAAACAATTTTTTTTCTTTTTTTTGGTTCGTTAAAGCAGCAATATTGTTCCCATTTCAATTATAATGTGAACAATGATGCTGCACTAACGATTTTTGTATGCGGTGCGTTTGTTAAAAATCGCGTAATTTTCCCCAAAAAAAATGTAACGAGACCCCATCTCTAATTTTTTAACAAGCGCACCCCATACAAAATATAACCGCAATTGCTCGCATGTTAAAATGTGAAAAAAAACACTTTACACGTTGTAAATTATTGAAAATTCATATTTTATTGCATTTTTTGTTATAATATACAGACAGGTCATGACGTATACATATAATAATGACATATTATGAATCTGCCGAATCTGACAGAAAGAACGATATATAATATGTCTGGGTCATATACTAAAATAAGCCTTCAAAACACGTTTAAACATGATGAGCAAAACCGGTAAAAATGAGCTCAGCACAGAGGCGGGAAAAGCCTCAGCAGCGAAAGGGTTAAGCAGACTGTGTTTTTCAAATTGTTGTGACTTGATGAAGATCAGAGCACATTTTATGACCAATTCATGCAAAACTCCACGTAATCCCAAAGGGTTCACATACTTTTTCTTGCCACTGTAAATTGTGGTGGAGGGCAAAAAGTGAGATTTAAAGCCCCCACACTGCAAATAATAACGTTTATTATTGCAGAAGTAATTTACACATCCCAGCAATTCATTTTCACACTGATCAGTCTGCAAGGAAGATCTCTGCAATCACAAGCCAGGTATCCAGATCTCAACACGATGGCCACCATCACATTCAGCAAAATTCTATCATCATATTTGTATTTTGTGTCTGCATGTATTAATTTCTGGCTGATTATCCTCTAAATTGCCGCATTTTTAGATAGAATATGTAGCTAGTCTTTCACAAGTGCCCCCCCCCCATTACAAAGGCCTCTGACACCTAAATACTTACCTGAATTAATTTCCTTTTCACACAGAAACACACGGCAAAAGTTTCATTTCAACACTGATCAGTCCCACCCTCCCTCCCCATCCACCCCCGCCCAGGACCGGCCTCTTATTTCAGGCATCCTTTCCAGCTGTCTCCACTTCTCTCTAATTACTTTTACTAATCCCAGGCTTCTGGTCTCTCCCATGCAAGCTCTGCAGTGGTTTTCTGGCCACCAGCTCCCCCTCCCCCTGCTGGAATTGGAACTGCAAGGTCCACATACTGCTGCACAATGCGCTCCCTGTCTCTTCTACTCGTTTACTCTGTATTCATCCTAAAATGGAACTCGTGCCTCTGTACCACCAACCCCTCCACTATTTTCATCTCTTGTATAAGACATTCCCATACGGGGAAGTCTGCCACCCAACTCACTAATACACATCACTGCCCCAACCAGTCCATCACTCTCACATTGCAGTCCTCTCCTCTTGTTTCCACCCCAACCCTTCTAGATTGTGAGTTCCCACGGGAATAGGGCCCTCGTTTCCTCAGTATCACTTTATCAAATGTTGTTCAATGTATTGTAACCCTGTCTGTATCATACCCATTGTTCAGCGCTGAGGAATATGATGGTCTTTTTAAATAAAATATAATAATAATAATTTCAGAGAACTGCTTCACAGAGCACATGTGCTACATTCCCCAAATGCAGCACGGAACTCTGGGTAAGACATGCAAATGACGTCTCCAATTTCCCACTTTTTTGCATCCTGGGTCTGTTTTAACACAGATCCCTCCTTGCCAGTGCCATGCCACACCAGAAGGATTTTTAGCAAAGGTCAGGTTATGCAACGAGTCACAGCCGCTCCTGGACAGCTGAAATAAAAAATAATTGGGTAGAGACGGTCGGCAGCCTCGGCTCGATTATTTAAGGACAAGAAAAGGAAAGTGTATTTTCAATAGAGTGTCCCTTTAATTTATTTGGCTTTTTTTAGTAATTCTATATTGGTGGCATTATTGTTCCAATCCGTTGTCTTCTTTTGGCCGCTAAGTTTTTTTACTTCTTTAATGTTTTTCCCTGACATGCCTTGGCGGCCTGTGAGCTATTTAGTTTTTTTTGCCATTGGTCATTCCCGCACGGCTCCTTTGTGCATGCGCGCTGAGCATCTTCCTCAACCCAAAACGACTCATATAGAATTTTTTTGCCCCAACTCCAGTATTCCAGCTTGTGAATATTTCGGACTGAAATTTGCAGTTCTCCGGCCGTTCACCGCTTAGTGAATAACCCCACTGAGGATTTGCATTTTGGAGGCTGTCAGTATCTTCACATCTGCTGGCTGTTTCATCTCCAGCGAGACATAAAGCATGGACAGGCAGAGGGTCGACACAGCTGTCTGGATGATATATATTTCCTTCTCATCAAGATTTGGGAATTCGTACGAGCTGCCTTTTAGTTTCACCCCAAATATTAGGAATGTTACTATAGTGTGAGAGGCCATTCTGCATTCTGGAGCTGGATTCCTCATGTTACATTCGATTTAACCCTTCGAGTCCTGACCCCGCTAAAGAGCACACACGGTGCTGCGGAGCAGAGTAGACTTTTATGAATAGTTTATATATTTATTAATAGCTATAGGCACACATCGCCTTCATTAAAAAGTCTCCCAAACACTTTATTGTGTGCGCAGTTGTGTTTCATTGTATGTAATATTTTGCGATTTGTAGGCATTCGTCTCTGCTCAAGGACCGTATGGTCATTTGTGTCCATGTTGATGAGATAAGATCAATGACTGATGTGTCGATGGAGTCCAGTTGTGGAGTAACTGTCTGTCCGTCCCTCACTCAGTGAAAAAAGGATGAGGGTGAGCTACCACTTGAACAAAACTTAACCGGTCTCAGATGGGTCATGGGCCAAACATGCTGGCAGTGATATTGGCTCCTGTAGTCCGTAGGACCGCAAGGTGATAAGAGAGCCTCACCGTGAGCTGGCATATCCCTCCATGAGCTGGCATATCCCACCGTGAGCTGGCATATCCCACCGTGAGCTGGCATATCCCGCCGTGAGCTGGCATATCCCACCATGAGCTGGCATATCCCACCGTGAGCTGGCATATCCCACCGTGAGCTGGCATATGTGCGGTTGCGTCACAGAGGTACGATGTTTGCTCCTGGAGATTAGCTGCATACGGAGAGAAAAGGCAGCAGATTTATGGTGTAATTTGTGGGGGATCCTGGGGGAACAGGATCCGGGACCTCGTAGCTTTTAACTGTCTGTGTTCTGGGACCTATTTGGGCAGATCTGGTATAAAACCTAAAATATGACTTAATAAGACTTGTATCAAGCAAATTATCAGTTTATGGGCATTTGAGTACAATATAGCACGTCGTTCACAGCATTGTGTTCTGTATGTGTTCCGAGACAGTCGCCCGCCTCGTCGCCCCTCTGCTCTCAAACGCACTTTCCATGCTAGCACCTTCTGTGCAGGGCGGATCACACCACCCTCTGCGTTGTGGGATCAGGGGTAAGTCAAGATCTTTTTGACTTACTTTATTCTAGTGTTGTCAGGTTCCTAGCCGCCGGCGCCATAAAAGAACTAAAGGCAAGGTGTCTCAGCGAAATAACAATGATTCTCCTACAGAACCAAGTTGTTCCAGCCACCAGGTGCCAGCCATAACCTCTTGATTCCTCCACTATAAATAAGGGTCACTCCCAAAGCAAGACGCTTCTGCATTGTTCCAGTGAACCCCTAGCTGGGAAGGAGCTGTCTTCTGTCTCTGCCTGCTATGACCTGTTTTTTGTCTTGATTACCACCATACTATTCATAGTTCCTGCAACAAGAATCCACAGCCTGCTACCCTTCATCTCGTAAAATCTACAGTAGTTCCTGCCCTGCATCCCGCAGGTCCTACAGTTATCGCTGCCCTGCACGTTGCAGACTATCCAGACTATAAAGACATCGCTGCCCTGCACTTCGCAGACTCTCCAGACATCGCTGCCCTGCACTTCGCAGACTCTCCAGACTTCGCTGCCCTGCACTTCGCAGACTCTCCAGACATCGCTGCCCTGCACTTCGCAGACCCTCCAGACATCGCTGCCCTGCACTTCGCAGACCCTCCAGACATCGCTGCCCTGCACTTCGCAGACCCTCCAGACATCGCTGCCCTGCACTTCGCAGACCCTCCAGTCATCGCTGCCCTGCACTTCGCAGACTCTCCAGACATCGCTGCCCTGCACTTCGCAGACTCTCCAGACATCGCTGCCCTGCACTTCGCAGACTCTCCAGACATCGCTGCCCTGCACTTCGCAGACTCTCCAGACATCGCTGCCCTGCACTTCGCAGACTCTTCAGACATCGCTGCCTTGCATCCCGCAGGTTCTCCAGACCTCGCTGCCCTGCATCCCGCAGGTTCTCCAGACCTCGCTGCCCTGCATCCCGCAGGTTCTCCAGACCTCGCTGCCCTGCATCCCGCAGGTTCTCCAGACCTCGCTGCCCTGCATCCCGCAGGTTCTCCAGACCTCGCTGCCCTGCATCCCGCAGGTTCTCCAGACCTCGCTGCCCTGCATCCCGCAGGTTCTCCAGACCTCGCTCTACAGATCCCGGACCCCCTCGCTCTACAGATCCAGGACCCCCTCGCTCTACAGATCCAGGACCCCCTCGCTCTACAGATCCAGGACCCCCTCGCTCTACGTATCCAGGACCCCTCTACAGATCCAAGATCCCTTCCGCAGATTCAGGACCCCCTGCATACCCAGGACCCTCTGCCTCAAAGACTCTTCCGTTTCTATCTTCCTATTTATTCTTTCTAAAGATCTCCTTCTCTCTTCCTTCTCCTATTTCTCTCCATATCTGGTTTAATCTACTCTTTTTCTTTATATGTAGTAGTATAGTTTAGTGTAGTTTAGTTTTGTTACTTTTGGTCTACCTTTCTCTCATCTTGCCTTTTAGTTTCTTATTGCTGATTTATTATTTATACAGTGTTTTCCTTTCTTATCACCCAGCTACATATTGTTTATTCATATTTGTTTACTGCCTCTTATGTCTTACTATTAATAAACCCCTTTTTCTTGTTCATATACGTCTTTCTATTCGTCATCATTGCATATTGGGCTCACACCTGCCACCCCGAAACCAGCATCCTGACAAGTGTTAAGTGATTTTGCAAAAGCAACACTGGCACTTCTGAGCTGATTCATTGCAGAATAGCCGCTCGAGCCAAGCCGATCAAACGTTTTTTTGAGAAAGGATTTTACCAGGAAGGATACATTGAGATTTCTCTCGTTTTCAAGTATGTGCTGGGTGGCGAGTATGTACCGTTAGGTGTCTTGCCCAAGGACACTTACTGGAGAGGTGCTCTTGCCAGGATCGAGCCCATGTCTCCACAGGCTCTCTCCATGCAGAGCAGTGATGTTACCTCTACTCCACCCAGCCGGCTCCTAAATTGTTGGAATGGCTCGTTCATCTCCAGGTAGCCGCAAATTAATGGCTTCCATTTAAACGTAAACAGTAAGCAGCCGCAATATGCAAGCTGCAGTCAAAGTACACGACTTGGTTCAAAGAGCGACTCGAGCTGCTAAGCTTGCTGGAGCCGTTTTACTTGACGGCTCGGTTGGAATAAGTCTATCAGGAACCACTCATTCCAGTCCATGAGGTCTCAGATTTTTCCACCAACCTCTGTTCAGACGTTTTTTACAGTTGCAAAGGTCCACTCCAGTCCATCTGCGATCCAACACTTATCAGCTTAGCCACTGCTCCGCTCGCAAATTGATCCGTGCTCAATAATAACCCAAAAGATTGATTTCCCAGGTACTTTTACAAACGGATGTCGAGGACTGGACACTTAGGGCAGGGCTGCCAAACTCCTGCTCGTCCAGATGTTTCAGAACTACATCTCCCATGATTCTCTGGCCATCTATCTCATTCAAGGAATTCTGGGAATTGAAGGCCATCAAGATCTGGGGGGCTGGAGTTCGACATCCCTGATAAAGGGGGTTGTTCATTATTGACTGTTGTTCGTCGTGGTTTTAAAATGGACTCTCAAACAGCGGCAGGAGAGAATTTATCAATGAATTCGTCCGACTCTAGGGGTTATTCACAGAATGTCACAGACTGAGAGGAACATGAGAGATCCTGGACTTATAAATACCCAACACAGACTCGCCCCCATCCCACTTCACATTATCCCTTACCCCTGATAATGTCCATGGACTTGCCCCCCCCATATATGTCCCACTACCCCCCTCCACCCCATATAACCTCCCCATATGCTTTCTCAATGCTAAAATGTATTTTGTTCTGCCAATAAAGCTTATTTTGATTTGTTATTCTGAGAGCACCGAAATGGCGCCGACATTTCGGTGCTCTCTCGTTCCCTGCACTTCAGGGAATCAAATTCCCCTGACCCTGCGGTGAATTCAGCATTCAGATCAGGGTCCTCGGAGTGCAGATAACGGATCCAAAAATCCGGTGCAAAAAAGCCAAAAATCCTCCCGAAAAACACAGCAGATACGTTCAAAAGTATCGGATCGGGCGTGGCCAGCTCTGCATGAGGGCAGACGTGTCTTTGTGGAGCTCTGAAGGACTCTCCTGTTATGGGTGTTTTTTAGCGTGATTTTCTTTTGTGGATAGTGCACCCGTGGAGACCCTGCACGGCTGACCATTACGGGGATTGCTTCGGGGCCCGTTATTGCTCCCTCCGCCGGAGCACAGCCACGTTTTATGTGAATGTACCCCAGTGCTGCTGATCGGCCATTTTGAGGCCTATCTTTTGCTGCCTGCACATCTCGCTCCTTGTTGGCACCCTTGCTGAGGACTTGTTGGTGTCGGACTGCGGGGATGGAGGGCCCCCATCCTCCTGCTGCACCTGCTGTCTCCTCGTCGTGGGTTCTGGAGAAGCGACCGGAGCAGCGATGCTTGGACCATCCCCCGCCCGCTAGTAAAATGGAGGCTTGGTTCGAGCCCTGTCTCGATCGTATTCCGGGGGACGAAGAGAATCCACTCCCCTGCGGTTCATGGCGGCGGCTGATGGCGCTGCTGGGAGCTGACCGGGAGACTGAGGACCTGACAGAAGAGATCTTGGGAGATGCTGTATTTGACGGCTGCCTGGATAGAGATGCTGTTCTGCGGAGTAGTAGGCCGGAAGACCTGGATCATGGACTGCGCCTGCCTTCGGTGTGTCGGAAGGGGAGCGTGGCCATGAGGCATGTGTGTGTGGCTAATTCTGCACCGATGGATGCGGCGAAGTCTGCTTCTGGGATTTCGCTGGATGCACCAGCCGGGACTGTCGGACTTTGCGCTGATGGGAAGCAATGCGGGCCATGGTCCCGTGGCCTGGCTGGCGTTTCTGTTGGGTCGGCCTGGGGCCTAGACGCCCATGATGTCCGCCGCATGGGCTCCTGGCCTTTGCGGACCCCACTATGCATCCTCGATAGTGCTTTTGCTGCCCGGCCTGGCCTGCAAAGCGTAGCCCTGCCTGTACTATGTCAGATGCCACTTAGAGACACTGGCTGAGGGTACTACTCCAGGAGCCGTTACGCCTTTTTGATGTTTCCCCTTCATTTCTATATCTGTTTTTTACGTTCCTCATGTGAGCACTTTACGGCTTTTTAATTTTTTAAATTTTGTGTTTATTTTTTTTTATTTGCATTTATTTGCATTTTTTTATGCATCCTAGCAGTGACTTTCTGTTTTTACTCTGCGATTTTTCTTTATTATTGCCCCCCTCGCTTTATGCTATTTTGACGTCTTCTTGTGAAGACCCCCCCTTTCTGTGTTTGATTTGAATGTATGCTACTTGGCCCTACGAGGCCAACATTACTGGTCGGTCTGTGACCTTTCGTTTACAAAATAAAAATCTTAAATACAAAAAAACTATCGGATCACTTCAAACCACCGCAAAACACCCGTCGATCACGTCTGGAAAAACCTGACTGACTGCCGCACAGAGCGCCGACCAGCCACCGGAAAAAGCCAACAACCCGACGAACTGGGTAAAAGACATAAAAAAAAACAAACGATTGAAAGTGTCAAATTTGAAACGCTGTTTGCAAAAAAAAGACTGAACAAAAATGTCTGGAATTTACATATAAGATCCAACGAATGCTAAGAAAAAGGTCTGTTAAAGAAAAATAAAAAAACGCTATTTCAAAAAAATATTGGAAAAACTTTTTTGCCGAAAAACTCCCGAAAAATGCCTACAAGATCCTAAAAAATAAAGAGACTTTTTGCTGCAGATTAAAAGAATAAACAGTTTAATAAATATTAGATAAAAACGGGAATATTTTTAACATTGAAGCCTATGGGATTCGCCTGAATAAACCTGCCGAATTAAACCACCGAACATCAGGGCATTTCACTGACATTTCTCTGCTGTTCGGTGTATCTGAATAGATTATCCATTGCTTCTCTATGGGGGATTTCACTGCCGTCGAACAGGCACCGTATTTGCTGGCAATTTTGGCCAAACTTTGCCGAACTGCCTGCTCTCTGAATAGCCAAATGGCCACGAAATGGCACCGTACGGGGAAATTCACTGCTCGGTGACATTTCGGGGCTAGATTGGCTCTCGCTGAATAAACCTGTCTATCTCTTTGAAGTGATGAAGTTTGTCGTGGTTGCAAGCACGGCAAACAACGGTCAGGCGTGAATAACCCCGTTCATATTTTGGATGAAAATGTGGAAAAGCGAGTATTCTCCTGTCCTTGGAATTCTGGTACGAAACATAGAAACATAGAAAAATAAAAAATGTCGGCAGATAAGAACCTTTTGGCCCATCTAGTCTGCCCAATTACATGGATACTTTACCTGGATTTGTCTTTTGTTTAGGATAGCCTTATGCCTATCCCATGCCTGATTAAATTCAATTACTGTTTTGGCCTCTACCACTTCTACTGGAAGACTGTTCCATGTATCCACCACCTTCTCAGTAAAATAATGCTTCCTGATGTTACTTTTAAACCTTTGCCCCTCTAATCTAAGACTATGTCCTCTTGTTTTGCTACTTTGTTTCCTTTTAAATATACTCCCTTCCTCTACCTTGTGGATTCCCTTTACGTATTTAAATGTTTCTATCATATCTCCTCTGTCTCGTCTTTTTTCCAAGCTGTACATGTTAAGATCATTAAGCCTTTCCTGGTAACTTTTCTCCTTCAAGCCGTACACCATTTTAGTAGTCCTTCTCTGAACTCTCTCTAAGATGTCTATATCCTTCTGGAGATACGGTCTCCAGTACTGCACACAGTACTCCAAGTGAGGTCTCACCAGTGCTCTGTACAGTGGCATGAGCACTTCCCTTTTCCTACTGCTAATACGAACTGGGTATGTTTGAGAGTGACTTAATAGACATTTGGCTCCTGTCACCATGACCACTTTATTACGCCTCGTATCTCTTTAAAAATCAGCGAGCAGAAAACAAAATCAGACGCTCAAACTATTCGCATGTAAACTTTTGCTAATGCGTGCTTGAGCTCGGGAGATGTATTATTATCTGAGCTGTTATAGCAGCCCCAATAGACATAGAGCATTTTTTCCATATTTGATGCGATGAACTAAGCAAGATACTATTCTTAATGGAGTCATAAAACGATAGACCTTTTATTGGTGCAGGTTTTGCCAAATGCTTGATGTCATAGACTCTGCTATATAGAAATGCATGTGATGGAGAAGATGATACTGTATTAAAAGCTAATCTAATGCACAGGATGGAAAATGACACTTTGCCATTATTCAACACTTTACTCCGACCTGTTTGTGTACAGAGTACAGCCCGGGGCACTAATTCAATAACTCGTGGTATTCGTCCCATGCAGCTGTTACCCGCATCAGACCAGGAGGCCAGATTGGCGATGTGAAATAGAAAATAATGTAGAAAAACAGAGGCACAGAATGTGTCACAAGCTGATGGTGCCATCTTTAACTTACTGTGGCCAGAGCAGCCCAGCTCCTCCTTCCCCCAGCACCAACCCCTCCTACGGGAGGCACAAAGGACTGCAAATAAAAAATGTTTACTATGTATAAATATATATAGAAGTTTATTATTGTAGAAGCCACTTGCACATCACAGCAATTCAAAGAATTACATCCCAGAGCTCCTGTGCCACATTCCCCATATGCAGCAAGGAATTCTGGGTAGGATATGCAAATTACATCTGTCTCACTATTTGCATCCTGGGTCTGTTATTAGATAGAACCCTTAAATCAATGCCATGCCATACTAAATGGCATTTTTTTTTTAGCAGAGATCAGGTTTATGCAACTGGTGTATATATATATATATATGTATACACACACACCGTAATCCAGCACTCTCCTTAATGGATATATCTGCCCAGTGCAAAAAATCTCCTATAGTATATATGTGATCTATGGAAGACGCACTCTGGGACTTGTTGCAAATAAAACAAAAAAGTTTATTGTAACATTATACAATACCTATAGCCCGACGTTCTGGCTCTAACAGACCTTGAAAAAGGCACAGAGCCGAAATGTTGGGCTATATGTATTTTATAATGTTACAATAAACCTTTTTATTTTATTTGCAACGAGTCCCAGAGTGCGTCTTCCATAGAAAGTATATATATATAGAGATATATAGATAGATATCTTGTTTGCAGTGTCTACTTATTTAACGTTCATTAAACTGGATAATAATAAATAAAAAAAAGGTTGCATTAATCAAAATGTAAAGTACAGTCGACTCATATAGCCTTGAACGCTCTATTAGCTATAACGATTGTGGCAGATTAGCTCTGTATTTCTATCTATATAAGGGTCTGCCTGTATATATGTGTCTAAGTGCCTGTGTATACATATCTCCTCCATATAGAGTCATATTCATATATGTGTCTAAGTGCCTGTTTATACATATTTCATCCATATAGAGTCATATTCATAGTTGTGTCTGACCATTTGGTAAGTGTATCCCCAGTCCACAGCTGTTATGAGGGCGAGTGGTAAAATGTAATTAAAATGGTTAGCTTTCTCCCTTGGGGGGAGGATATAACACGTAGCTGTAAAAGGGAATGTCTTTTGTACACTGACATATCGATCACACCTTGGGCGCCGACCCGGCACCAAGATTTAGGCCCTATCTTCAAAGACAGGAAGCACATCCTTGATCCCTGGGGGAGAGATGGACACCTTTGGGCAATTAAAGATTAATTGACAAGCGTACTGAGCATGCTCTGTATAAAGGAACTCTGGGATATGTAGTGCATGAGGCTGGGCCATTTGTGGGCGGGGCTGGAAGGACCAGGAAGTGTATAAATTCTGAAAACTGGCCATGTGCTGGTGCTGATCACTTGGGGTACATTCGAAAGATGACTGATCAGTCCGTGTTCCTATCTCCAGGCTCCAGGAGACCATCGATGCTAGCTTACTGATTAGTTCTTCATAAGTAATTGCTCTGTGGTTAACCCTTTTCTTTTATTTGCTGTGTAGTGTGTAATTAATTGATTTATTCTAGTTATAATCTTTCCTGTAACAATGCACTGTGATTTTTCTATATTATAAATAAACAAAACGTATTTAAGTTTCTGCCTCTGACTGATGAGATCCACGCTAACTTAGGCTGGTGTCAGACGAGCGTAGTGTTCACGTCCGTGATTGCGCCTAAAAGTACGTCCGTGATAGCATGAAAGAAAGTCCATTGGAGCCTGACACATGAAGTACGTCCGCACTGAACTGCGGACGCACAACGGCCGCGGCAAACGGACGCAGGTTTGGCAAGAACGTAATACTGCTAGAACGGACGTGCGGAGTGCGCTGCGTCCACAACGTCTGCATAGCTTTGTGTGTGAGTGATGGAGCATGGTCAGACGGACTGCATTTATACGTCCAGCATTTTTGACGGACAGAATGTTTTTTCATTGTAATTTATTTTTCCCTCCTACATCAGTCAAAAATAACTTCAGTGAAAAAACGGACTGTGTGACCACTACTGCGTCATCCGTACTGACGATGTCCGTACTGCACGGACGTACAGTCCGTAGAAATCACGCTCGTCTGACCCCAGCCTAAGAGATTGGGAGTATTGCTATTTGCTTTAAGCTCGGTTATATATAAGAAATTCCGAGTTGTGGTCGTCGGAGACCGCAGGGATTGTGGGATCTGTAGCCACTGTCAGAGTCTAGGGTAGGCAGATAGTGCGGCTGCTTAGCCCTGCGTCTCCCGTTGCGATGCACGTATTGTCCAGGAGGACTGGTGGCAGCGTAACTAATAGAATAGGAAAGTGAGCCCAGGGATTGTGTGAGACGTAGTCATTACCCGCTTCAAGAGAAGATTTATGCTGCGTTGCAATCTTGGGATCATTGTATCGCGCTCTACGGCCCTGTTACGAGAGAGAATTGCGCAGAGACAGATAGTGGGTGGCGCAATCCGGCGTCTTTCGTAGTAGCGCATGTAGTGGTTGTGACAACTGGTGGCAAGCGGTGGGATATCAGGTTAGTATTTGGATCTGTGAAGCAACATAGATCCAGATACTAAACAAATTGGTTTTCCAATTTCCAGAGCAGAACTCAGTGCATTTATTAGAATTTACAGAATACACAGCAGTTCCCTTCCCCTTCTTTGTTTTTCTTTTCTATCTTTTATTTGGCTAGAGTGAGAATGTCACAGCAACCATCGAAAAAAACCTTGGAACAATTATGTAGAGACAAAAATATTTCGACGAAGGATAAAAAGAAGGATGAACTTTTGCAAGCCCTCGAGGATTATGAGGCGAGGCAAGCAGTCCAGGACGCAGCAGAGCAGGGTACCATGCTTGACCCAGCCGAAGGAAGCGCAAGTCCAGTGGAAAGGACAGTGTCAAGTGCTTCGCCCAAGGGTGATACTGCCCTGGATGTTTACTTGCAGACTGTTTTAAAACATGTGGATTCTGCGGACTCGCAGACGCGGCTTCAGCTCATCCTGCAGTACCAAGAGCGAGAGGAGCGCAGAGCTGAACGCGAAGCTGCGGAGCGCCGAGCTGAGGCTGAACGCGAAGCTGCGGAGCGCAGATCCGAGCAAAAGGCGGCAGCGCGCCAAGCGGACCGAGAAGCTGCAGAGCGCAGGGCTGTGGGTGAGTGAGAAGCGGTGGAGCGCCACGCCAAACGGGCACATCAGCTCGCTCTGGCACAGGCAAGCAGAACGCAATTATCTCCTGCCCCTGCGGGCGCTGCAGAGCTCTCTACGCCCAGACCTCATGCCGAGAACTTCCCCACCCTTGACAAAGATGGGGACCTGGATGTGTTCCTGCGAAGTTTTGAAAAGACTTGTCGACAGTACCAGCTGCCCAAGGAGCAATAGGCCAGGTACCTCACTCCTGGACTAAAAGGTCCAGCGCTTGAAGCCTTTGCAGAATTACCAGCTGAGAGCGACCAGGACTATGAGGTGATCAAAGTCGCGTTGCAGAGACGGTATAACCTCACGCCAGAGGTATATCGCAAAAAGTTCAGATCCTTGCAGAAGCGGGCCGCGGAGAGCTACTCTGCAGTCGTGAGCCACCTGACCACCCTATTTCGACAATGGGTCAGGGGGCTGAAGATTGACACCTTGGATGCCCTGGAAGACCTGCTAATCAAAGAGCAGTTCGTGCAGCTGTGCCCACCTGAGATCCAGGAATGGCTTCTGGATCGCAAACCCGAGACGGCCCTGGAAGCTGGTGAGCTGGCAGATTTCCATGCGGCCAACAGAGCGTCTGTGGACCGGAGCAGAGGTTCCCCCAAAGGATCATCAGGATGGAAGCCCAACTCAGCATGACCCCCCCGACATCACGGCAGCAGCGCCCCCCTCTGTGCCAGTCTCTGCTGGGGAGGGGGGAACAAGTCCTTCTTCGCCTGGAAGAAGTGTAAGCCGTCGCTGTTTTATTTGTAACAGTGTCAAATATCTCCTGGCAGCGTGCCCGCAGAGGAAGAAGCCTGCCTCCACAGCTGGGGGAGGACACTCCTCAACATCACCCTCTGTCCTGTTCGTGACCAGATCGGAGGGCAGTGCCAACATGAACCAGCAAGCAGTCATTGTCGGGACTCAGGTATCTGTGGGTTTAAGAGATACGGCGGCTGAAGTAACTTTGGTGCGTCCAGGGTTAGTCAGCCTTGCAGACTTTATTCCTGGCAGGACTCTAGCAGTAAAGGGTTTTGGTGGGGTACGTCCTGCAGTGCCAATGGCACGGTTTTATTTGGACTGGGGAGCGGGGAGAGGTCTGTGGGAGGTGGGAGTGTCTGAAAATATTCCTACAGATGTGTTACTGGGCACGGATTTGGGTAAATTGATGTCACAGTATGTGCTGGAAAGGGATGCTGGGGATTTACCCAGGCCCACTAGTGGCTCTACAGTGGGGAGGGCTGTGAGTGGGTCTGCACAACAGGATTCCTGGACGGGAGGGCAGGAGATGGCAGTGAGTCAGTCTGCGCCTGCGCCAGGTGTGCCTGAGGTGTGGTGTGGCAGCATGAGGGGGCAGTGTGACTGGGAAGAAAGGCAGGGGGTGAGTGAATGCCCGCCTGCACCCGAGTCAGCTGGCTCCCAGGACCCCATGCGTGGGGAGGCCGCGGTGCCCATGGTGGAAGTGGGTACCCGCTGGCAGTCTGCGGGGAGTAGGGCTCAAGGCCCATCTCTGCCATGTGATGGTGTGGATCAGAATGCCTGGGAAGGGTGGCAGGATACTGCGGTGTGCCTACCAAGACCAGACTCGGGTGTGTCTGTGAAGCCATATGGTTGGGAGCAAGGGCAAGGGATGACTGCGGGTCTGCTTGCGCCTAAACCAACCAGGACTCTAGTGCCCGTGAGAATGGTGTGGATCAGAATGCCTGGGAGGGGTGGCAGGATACGGTGGTGTGCCTGCCTAGACCAGACTCAGGTGTGTCTGTGACGCCACGCAGTTGGGAGGGAGAACAAAGGACCAAGGCAGGTTCCTTTAAGGCTGAACCAACTGGGTCGGTGGTGCTGGAGGGAAAGTGTGGGCATCGGAATGCCCGGGATGAGCAGGATACCGCGGTGTGCCAGCCGGTGCCATGGGTGTCTGAGACCGTGTGTGGTGCAGAGGGCATACCGGGTGGTCAAAAGGATAGGCCTAGGGTGAAAGAGGGTTACCCAGTGCCTGAACTATCCAGGTTGGCGGTGCCAGGTGAAAGGAATGGAGAGGCGAATATCCTGGATGGGCAGGATACTGTGGTATGCCAGTCTGTGTCGCATGTGTCTGAGGCTGCGGGTGGCACCGAGCGCATGCTGTGTGGTCAGGAGGGCGGGCCTGGGGTGGACACGTGTTGCCCTGGGGGAAAGTCAACCAGATTCCCAGTACCACAGGAAACTTGTACTGAGCAACCTCCCTGTGGAGGAGGGTGGCATACGGCTGTATGCTCATCGGTTACGAAGCAAGGCGTGCTCGATAAACTGTGTGATACAGTGGGGAAACTGTGTGCAGTGGAGGGCGAGGTGAGCGTGGAGAATCCTGTGCCCCCTCTGTATGGTGGCCCAAATTCTGAATGTGCGGGGACAGTGAGAGACGGGGAGGCAGCGTGTCCTGGTGTGGCCCCTGTGACCTCCCAGCCATCTGCCCAGAGCCAGGTGCGATGCCTGACTCCGTTGGCAGATGCAGGGGGGACGCTTACTAGGGAGCGGGGCGCTTCACCCTGTTTCTCCATACCCCCTGCTGTAAGAATGGCTCCAGAGCAGGCGACTGGTTATGAGGATTCTGCTGCCTGCAAGACTGAGGTGCAAATATATATATATGTCCGCCCTATATAACAACTATACCAGGCTCCATTGAGCCAGGCTCCAGTGTCATTTCCAAGTGGCATTCTTAAGTGGACGTTCAGAGTTGATTCCTGGAGTTTTATCCAAGTTCCCCTACGCCATCACGATCCCTAATTCCTGTGTCTCCTCTCTCCACAGGTAGGCATTATCACCCATCATCCACAGACACCCACATCTCAACTGATCCCCTGCATACTTTTTCTGGTAGGACCCCCATCACCCAGTATTCGCAGGCACCCACTTTGTAACGTTACCTTGGTCTTTTTGCTGTTTTTATTTATTTTTTTATTTATTTTTGTTTTTCTCCACCATTTGCTTTGCTAATTAGCATGTGAATCTCCTGCCCTATTGACACAGCCCATCCAGCTACAGGTGTTTACCCTTTAACTGCCTGAATGCAATCAGTCCGCCCTATATAACAACTATACCAGGCTCCATTGAGCCAGGCTCCAGTGTCATTTCCAAGTGGCATCATTCTTAAGTGGACGTTCAGAGTTGATTCCTGGAGTTCAGTGGCATTCTTAAGTGGACGTTCAGAGTTGATTCCTGGAGTTCAGTGGCATTCTTAAGTGGACGTTCAGAGTTGATTCCTGGAGTTCAGTGGCATTCTTAAGTGGACGTTCAGAGTTGATTCCTGGAGTTGCGGGACTGGAGGAAGGAACTGCAAAACTGCAAGGCCCACTTTTTACTCTGGTAAACTCACGTCTATATCATGCTTTCTCTCACGCTTCTGCTCTTTACTTCTACCTTTCTCCTTAAATGGAACTCCTGCCCCTCTACCACCAACCCCTACACTATCTGCATCTCTCCCTCCCTCCTCTCGTCCCACATGATGGCCTCGCATGAGCTACTTTGTTTCCTCAGAACATGGTCTCCCTCTAACTCTCGTGCTGCCAATCACTCCCACTCCCACAAATCCCATTCCCACCTTCACTTTCTCACCCTCCTGCTGTTACTCTATTCAGGTGACATATCCCCTAACCCTGGCCCCACAACACATCCAATACTTCCCTCTCATCCTATCTCCATCGCACATAAATCACCTCCCTGCAAGCCCAGCAACATCATTCCCATAATCCCTCAGCGCCTGTCCTCTTTCTCCTGCGCCCTCTGGAACGCTCGCTCTGTGGTGCAACAAACTCACAGCCGTCCATGACCTCTTCCTTTCAAACTCCTTCAACCTCCTAGCTTTAACTGAAACCTGGCTAACTCCCTCTGACACAGCCTCCGTTGCTGCTCTCTCACATGGCGGTCTACACTTGAGCCATACCCCCAGACCGGGTGAGAGAAATGGTGGCAGGGTCGGACTCCTGCTCTCTCCCACCTGCACCTACCAGCATCTCCCTCCACCCCCATCCCTCTCCTTCTCCTCCTTCGAGACACACTGCATCCGCCTGTTCTCTCCTCTGGCTCTCAGGGTGGCAGTCATCTACCGCCCACCGGGACCAAACTCACAGTTCTTTGACCACTTTGCTACCTGGCTTTCTCACTTCCTGTCTTCTAATCTTCCATGCCTAATTCTCGGGGACTTCAACATTCCCATTGACGATCCTTCCGCTCCTGCTGCCTCCAAACTTCTTTCACTCACGTCCTCCCTTGGACTCACACAATCCTCCCTCCTCCCTACCCACCGCGATGGTCACGTTATTGACCTGGTCTTTTCCAACCTCTGCTCCATTTCTGAGTTCAAATGTCGCCCTTTCCCCATCTCTGACCACCACCTTCTCTCTTTCAACCTATCTGGACTTCCTAAACACCCTGCTCCCCCACCCCGCACACACACTCGCAGAAATCTACATGCTGTGGACCCCCATCAATTCTCCAACCTACTTCACCACCTCCCTCACACCTCATCCTTCACCTGCCCTGATGCTGCCACTAATCACTACAACACTACGCTTATCTCTGCTCTAGACACTCTTGCTCCTCTTCGACTCTGTAAGGCCCCACGCCGCCAGCTTCAGCCCTGGCACACCCTCCAGACTCGCTACCTGCAATGATGCTCCCGCACTGCAGAGCGTGCCTGGAGGAAATCCCGCTCTGAAGCTGATTTTGTTCACTTCAAGTTTATTCTCCGGTCATACACCTCTGCCCTCCACTTGGCCAAACAATCCTTCTTCTCATCTCTTATATCTACGCTGTCCTCCAACCCTAAACGGCTCTGGTCCACCTTCAACACCCTCCTCTACCCACCTGCACCCCCCCTCAGCTGCCTTCAGCGCTCAAGACCTGGCAGACTACTTCCTCAGTAAAACTTTAACTATCAGAAGCAACATCCCAACATAAGATAGTTATCTGCCACCTCCACTCCCACAGGTCCCCTCTGCCACCCTCTGCCGCTTCCTCCCAGCCACTGAGGAGGAAGTCAATTCCTTATTGTCCTCCTCACATCTCACCACGTGCCCGCTCGACCCCATGCCCTCACATCTAATTCCTCCCTCTCCTCCTCCTCACCCCTGCTCTCACACACATCTTCAACCTATCTCTCTCCACTGGCTCCTTTCCATCCGCCTTCAAACATGCGCTAGTTACCCCTTTACTAAAGAAACCATCCCTAGACCCCAACTCTCCATCCAACTACCGCCCTGTATCCCTGCTTCCCTTCACATCAAAGCTCTTAGAAAAACTAGTCTTCAACCGCCTCTCCCTCTTCCTGTCCTCCAATTCCCTACTTGACCCCCTGCAATCTGGCTTCCGTCCCCTACACTCAACTGAAACTGCCCTCACCAAAGTCACCAACGACCTCCTAACTGCTAAAAAACATGGCCACTATTCTATTCTCATCCTGCTTGACCTCTCGGCTGCTTTTGACACTGTTGGCCACCCCCTCCTTCTACAGACCCTCAACTCTCTGGGTCTCGGTGACACTGCACCTAAAGATCAACATGTCAAAGACTGAGCTCCTACTTATTCCTCCCTCCAATGCCTCCCCACCTCCTGACTTCTCTATCACGGTGGAGGGTATCACCATCTCCCCATCAAACCAAGTTCGCTGTCTTGGAGTTACACTTGACTCTGCTCTTTCCTTCATCCCCCACATCCAGTCTCTTTCCTCCTCCTGCCGATACCAACTGCGTAATATTTCCAGAATTCGGCCATTTCTTACCGCTGTCACCACAAAACAACTCATACACGCCCTGGTAATCTCCCGACTCGACTATTGCAATAATCTCTTATCTGGCCTCCCTCTGTCCCGCCTCTCCCCCTACAATCCATCCTGAACGCCTCCACCAGACTAATTCACCTCACCCGCCGCTCTGTCTCTGCCGCTCCCCTCTGCGAGTCCCTTCACTGGCTCCCCATCCACTGCAGAATTAAGTTCAAAATCCTTATCCTTACCTACAAAACCCTCACTAACTCAGCGCCCCACTACCTGTCCTCACTAATCACCAGATACACCCCAGCCCGCTCCCTAAGGTCAAACAGTGACCTGCGCCTAGCTTCTCCCCGCATCACCTCTTCCCATGATAGACTGCAGGATTTCTCACGCGCAGCCCCCACTCTCTGGAACGCTCTCCCTCGTACTGTCAGACTTTCCCCTAACTTCTCTTCCTTCAAACGCTCCCTTAAAACATTCCTATTAGGGAAGCCTACCACCCAACTCACTGACACAACCATCAATCACTCTCACCTTACAGTCCTCTCCTCCTGTTTCCAACCCCAACCCTCCTAGATTGTGAGTTCCTACGGGAATAGGGCCCTCATCTCCTCCTGTACTGTTTGTCAAATGTTGTTCAATGTATTGTAACCCTGTCTATAGTGTGCTTATTGTACAGCGCTGCGGAATATGCTGGCGCTTTATAAATAAAGAATAATAATAATAATAATAAGCTGAGAGTGAGCCACATGTGCTGCACCCCCAGAAGGTGTATCAGGAGGGGCTGCAGATGCACAGGGGCTTCTCCGAGTCTGTGCCAGGCTGTGAGTGCGGTGCGCGTGACCCCCTTCCCCAGGTTTGGGAGAGGTGGGGGAGAATGGTGGAGTCGCCAAAGGCCTGCATGGGGCAATGTGTGATGCGGTTACGAGATGGAGTGCACACTTTGGTGGGCAAAGTGCACGGACACCTGTGCGTCCCCCACTCCGTAATAGCGCCGGCGACTGGTGCAGGTGCCAGATGCCCGTTGGCGAACCCGTGTTAAGACGCACGTGAGAGGCATGGTAGCCTCCCTTTCTGCGTCTCCTTTTGTATGGGAGATGTGGCAGATTAGATCTGTATTTCTATCTATATAAGGGTCTGCCTGTATATATGTGTCTAAGTGCCTGTGTATACATATTTCCTCCATATAGAGTCATATTCATAGTTGTGTCTGACCATTTGGTAAGTGTATCCCCAGTCCACAGCTGTTATGAGGGCGAGTGGTAAAATGTAATTAAAATGGTTAGCTTTCTCCCTTGGGGGGAGGATATAACACGTAGCTGTAAAATGGAATGTCTTTTGTAAACTGACATATTGATCACACCTTGGGAGCCGACCCGGCACCAAGATTTAGGCCCTATCTTCAAAGACAGGAAGCACATCCTTGATCCCTGGGGGAGAGATGGACACCTTTGGGCAATTAAAGATTAATTGACAAGCGTACTGAGCATGCTTTGTATAAGGGAACTCTGGGATATGTAGTGCATGAGGCTGGGCCATTTGTGGGCAGGGGCTGGAAGGACCAGGAAGTGTATAAATTCTGAAAACTGGCCATGTGTTGGCGCTGATCACTTGGGGTACATTCGAAAGATGACTGATCAGTCCGTGTTCCTATCTCCAGGCTCCAGGAGACCATCGATGCTAGCTTACTGATTAGTTCTTCGTAAGTAATTGCTCTGTGGTTAACCCTTTTCTTTTATTTGCTGTGTAGTGTGTAATTAATTGATTTATTCTAGTTATAATCTTTCCTGTAACAATGCACTGTGATTTTTCTATATCATAAATAAACAAAACATATTTACGTTTCTGCCTCTGACTGATGAGATCCACGCTAACTAAGAGATTGGTGGTATTGCTATTTGCTTTAAGCTCGGGTATATATAAGAAATTGCGAGTTGCGGTCGTCGGAGACCGCAGGGATTGTGGGATCTGTAGCCACTGTCAGAGTCTAGGGTAGGCAGATAGTGCGGCTGCTTAGCCCTGCGTCTCCCGTTGCGACGCACGTAGTGTCCAGGAGGACTGGTGGCAGCGTAACTAATAGAATAGGAAAGTGAGGCCAGGGATTGTGTGAGACGTAGTCATTACCCGCTTCAAGAGAAGATTTGTGCTGCGTTGCAATCTTGGGATCATTGTATCGCGCTCTACGGTTCTGTTACAAGAGAGAATTGTGCAGAGACAGATAGTGGGTGGCGCAATCCGGCGTCTTTCGTAGTAGTGCGCGTAGTGGTCATGACAACGATTCTTTACAGTGATGGCATTAAGGTGACATTGTACGGCATCTATATCTTTCCAACATACACTGTGTAAGGGACGTCTTGCTCATCTTTCCCTTTGCTCCGTACGTACCGGCGTTCACCCAACAGGAATTATAAAGGATACTCTCTAGCCATCAATATTAAATGATCGTGGTGTGCGACCCCCACATTTCCAAGCCTCGGCTATGACAGCATTAATTAGCAGAGGTTTTCCCTCTGTCTGGAAAGCTGTCAAACATCTCATGAGGGGACATCCTTTAGGGAGTTTCAATCAGGTAATTTAATCAAAGCTGATTGTCGAAAGCCTGTCAATACAAGAGAGGCATCTGATTGGTGTACGTGCTAAGACGTCAACTGGGAAGAGTGGCGAGGTGGAAGAGGTGGGATTAAACGGGCTGCAAAGTAACAACATGTGGCGCAGGAGTCAGGAGGGGTTAATAATAATCATTTTAGCCTTTCCCCTATTTTTTAGAGTGTTCTTTTAATTCTTCTGGCTGGTTTCTTGAGCTTGCTGAGTATAGCACATGGATTCTTTGCCGGCTGAAATATAATTTATCACAGAACTACTCGGTGTGAAATTATGTACAGCACGCGCCACGGTTATAAAGCCTAAACAAAGACCATTGTTTGACATTTCAGTGTTATTTTTAGAAGCTGTTTGAATGCCGTAAGGAACACAATTAAACATAAGTACCATATATGCGACACACAGACAGCAAAGCAATTCTCAGGTTGTTGTGTTGTTCGGAGAGCCTCTCACCTACCATCAGCTACCCCAAGATGACATTGTGATGGAAGCCTCTACTCGAGCCAAGTAGATCCTCCAAGGTTTGCCAACCTTTCCTTGGAGAGATCAGTGTTAGCGAGCCAATGTGATAAAGTGAGACTATTCCCCCGTATACAGGCCCGAGACTCAGTATAGGGGTAAAGCAGGATGAATGTTTAATGCTGACCACACAGGTTACTTTTATGCAGACTGTCCACATTGTATTTCCTCCTGCCCGCCCCCAGACATCCTGGCGCCGGGCCTTCACTGCCCCGAGCCTTAGGCCAATTTCCCTCCACTAACATAGGCTATCACTATAACGTTGGGGGCTTCCAGCCCTACCTGTGTGCTTGAGGACAGCAAGTCTGATGCTGCTCGCTGACCACTGCCCGGTTTAAATGGAGACAGGTAGGGAGGTGATTGCATGAGGTGTGGTTTGAGTGGGGGGCGTGGTCTGGTGAAGGTCTTTAAAAACCCTCAGTATAGTTTCAGAAGTTGCCAGATCGTGGTTATCCATACCTGAGCTCCTTGTACCTGACTGCTAAATTGATTTAACCTGTTATTGACCTCTGCTTGTGTTCTGACCATTCTGCCTTCTGTTGCCCTAGACTATTTTCTTGTACTACGCTACTGCTCTGATACCGACCCGGCTATTCCATTTGACCATTCTGAACTCTGTATTCCTGATTCTGGCTCGGCTGACTCCTCTCCGTATTGTTAACCCTTTTCTGTCTAGCTAGTTTACCTGGCCAATTCTAAGGACCAGACAGATAGGGATCATTCACAGCTACACTGTTGGTAGCTTCTGAGTTTTGTGGAGTGTTGGGGGTTAAGTACTGCGTGGTGGGATCCGGGAACCGTGACATTACGATCTGGCCAATATGGATCCCGCAGATTTAACACAGCACTTGGCTACCTTTGTATCCAGACAGGATGAGCAGGATCATAGGATGGATCAGTTTGCCATTGCCTTACAAACTATCCTGAATCGTACTGCACACCTGGAACCAGTTGGGGTTGCACCCCCGCCTGCTATACCTGTGCCCCCTGTCGTTCAGACATCCCAGGTACACATGACCGCTCCTATGAGGTTTGACGGTACTCCCTCTGAGTGCCGGGGATTTTTGGTCCATGTGGATATTCATTTTAAATTAAATCCACAAATGTTTTTCTCTGACATTGCCAAAGTGGGGTTTATTATTAACCATCTGTCTGGCAGAGCGTTGACATGGGCGACTCCTTTATGGGAGGCAGAAAGACCTATTGTACGGGATTATAAAGAATTCATAGCCGAGTTACAACGTACATTTAATCCTACCAGAAAGGCCACGATAGCCGGCAAATCCTTGTTCCGCATACGTCAAGGGAACAGGACTGTGTCTGATTATGCCATAGAATTTAAAACCTTAGTTTCTGATGTGAACTGGACAAATGAGACACTGGTTCTGGCGTTTATGGAGGGGTTATCAGAGTCGTTGATGCATGAATTAGCTCCACGTAAACTACCTGAGGTATTGTGTGAACTCATTGATTACTGTATAGATCTGGATAATCAGATAAGGGATAGAAGGACTCCAAGAGAGAGACCCAAGAGACCGTTACCTAGGTTGGCCCCTGTCTTTCAAGCACCACCCAGAGAGTTATCTCCTCCCTCAGAGCCTATGCAACTAGGCCGTACTAGGCTTACAGAGGAGGAGAGAACAAGGCGTTTTCGTGAGGGATTGTGCCTGTATTGTGGTTTGGAGGGACATGTACGATTTCAATGTCCTACTCGCCCTAAGATGCATGATAAGCCGGAAAACTACCGCACCTAAGGCAGCTGAGGAGACAGGCCTTGGGTGTGACATGCATGTCTCCTATCAAAGACACTAAACTTATGTTACCAGTATCCTTGGCTTGGGACCAAGACCACACATAATACCGCTTTTGTGGATTCTGGGGCTGCTGGTAACTTTATTGATGTTAACTACGCTTCTTCCATTTCTCTACCCCTGGTTGTAAGAGAGACACCCTTAGCCGTTGAAGCCATAGATGGCAGGCCGTTATCCTGCCCTAGGATTACTCACGATACGGTTACAGTAGTTCTTACTACTGGTCTCTTGCATAAAGAAAAGATCATATTCCAAGTTATCCACTCACCTTCCAATCCTGTTGTACTTGGTTTCCCCTGGTTGGTGGAACACAATCCGTTATTGATTGGGTTAAAGGAGAGATACTGTCTTGGAGTTCTGCATGTTTTGGGACTTGTTTAATACCCATTCAGCATGTCGGTGCCCTGAACACACCCACAGCCCCTCCATTGTCTACTGAAGTTCCTGAACAATATGCAGACCTCAGGGCTGTATTTGATAAAAGAGAGGCAGACAAACTACCTCCACATAGACCATATGATTGTGCTATTGATATTCATCCGGGTACCATGCCTCCCCGAGGCAAAGTATACCCTCTTTCCATAAAGGAGAACCAAATTATGGAGGAGTATATCAAGGAGAATTTGGAGAGAGGTTTTATCCGACGTTCCTCTTCTCCAGCAGGGGCTGGATTCTTTTTTGTGTCGAAAAAAGAGGGAGATCTACGCCCGTGTATTGATTATAGGGGGCTTAACAAGATCACCATTAAGAACGTGTACCCTATCCCTCTCATATCGGAACGGTTCGACAGGTTAAGGGTTCAGCAGTATACACTAAACTTGATTTAAGAGGAGCTTACAATTTGATATGCATAAAAGAGGGGCATGAGTGGAGAACAGCATTTAACACCAGGAGTGGGCATTATGAATACTTGGTCATGCCTTTCGGTCTTTGTAATGCTCCAGCGGTATTCCAGGATTTTATTAATGATGTGCTCAGAGATTTCTTGCAAACCTTTGTTATAGTATACCTAGACGATATATTGATTTACTCTCCCGATCTGAAAACCCACCATGCACATGTCAGACAGGTATTAGCTAAATTACTGGACAATGGTCTTTATTGCAAACTAGAGAAGTGTTTATTCGACATTACTACTGTGAAATTCCTTGGGTATATTATCACTCCAGAGGGTTTTGAGATGGATCCTTCTAAACTCACGGCCATCTCAGAATGGCCTCTTCCTCAAGGTCTCAAAGCCATACAGAGGTTTCTGGGGTTTTCTAACTATTATAGGAGATTTATCAAGAATTATTCCGCTATAGCCTCTCCTATCATTAATATGACACGTAAAGGTCTGAAGAACCAGATCTGGTCTTCTCAATCTAAACAAGCATTCGAAGCCCTCAAACAGGCTTTTACTTCCGCTCCCGTGTTACGGCATCCTGATCCCAGGATTCCGTTTATTCTTGAGGTTGATGCTTCTGAGATAGGCATTGGGGCTGTCCTGTCTCAAAGAGAATCTCCAGGGAAACCACTACATCCTTGTGGGTTCTTTTCAAGAAAATTATCACCAGCAGAACGCAATTATGATATTGGCAACAGAGAATTGCTTGCTATTGTGTCTGCCCTGTCAGAGTGGAGACATTTGTTGGAAGGTACTCTTGATCCTTTGTTGATAATCACTGATCATAAGAACCTTACGTAGATCGGGGATGCTAAACGGTTGAACTCGAGACAGGCCAGGTGGTCATTGCTACTGTCCCGGTTTAATTTTGTATTGACTTACAGACCAGGTGACCGCAATGTAAAGGCCGATGCCTTATCTCGTCAATATGACCCATATGAATCTAATACACAAGACCACAATCCTATAGTTCCTCCTGAACGTATTGTGGCTTCCACAGTCTTGTCTGTCTCCTCGCCTTTCCTGGAACGTCTCCAGGCAGCTCAAGTGGGGGCTCCACCTGACAAGCCTCCAGATATGTTGTTTGTACCTGAAAAGGAAAGACAAGAATTACTCATAATGTTTCATGATTCTAAACCAGCAGGTCATCCTGGTATTACTAAGACTCTTACCAGTATTTCCAGACAGTTCTGGTGGCCCACCATGCGACAGGACGTACGCCTGTTTGTTTTGGCTTGTCAAATCTGTGCCAGAAGCAAAACCAGTAAAACCTTGCCTGTCGGTCTATTGCAGCCTTTACCCACGCCTAAGAGGCCTTGGTCTCATCTATCTATGGATTTTATTGTGGACTTGCCGAAGTCCAAAGGTCATACTGTGGTTCTGACAGTTGTAGACCGCTTCTCCAAAATGGCTCATTTTGTCCCTTTACCTAAGCTTCCTACAGCCAAAGAACTGGCGGTTGTCTTTGCTAGAGAGATTGTACGAATACATGGGGTTCCGTCTGAAATAGTCTCTGACAGAGGAGCTCAGTTCGTCTCTCGTTTCTGGAGGTTTTCTGTGCGGAGATGGGGGTGCGATTGGCCTTCTCTTCAGCATACCATCCACAAACCAATGGGGCAGCAGAGAGGGCAAATCAGGGTCTCGAGCAGTACATACGTTGCTTTACCACACAACAACAAGACAATTGGTCGGAGTTGTTGCCTGGGCTGAGTATGCACGTAATAACGCCGTTAATGAGACCACTGGCCACTCTCCTTTTTCTGCTATCTATGGTTTTTTCCCTCCGGCTCTACCGCTTCAGTTTAATGAACAGGCCATCCCGGCTCTCGATGACCATCTCACTCAACTACAAGAGATTTGGAGACAGATTCGCGTAAATATGGAGCGCAATGTTGCTGTCCAGAAACGCAAGGCTGACAGGCATAGGTTACAAGCTCCCTCCTATAACGTGGGGGATAGAGTTTGGTTGTCCACTAGGAACATGAAGTTGCGGGTGCCTTCTATGAAAATGGCACCTCGGTTTATAGGTCCATATAAGATCATTCGCCGCATTAATCCTGTGGCTTATGCTCTTGCCCTTCCTAAACATCTTCGCATGCACAACGTCTTCCACACCTCCCTACTGAAACCTTTGTTGTGTAACAGGTACACGCGGGTCGTTCCTCCACCTGTTCAGGTTGATGGTGAATCTGAGTATGAGGTTAGGAGGGTTTTGGATTCTAGGTTGTGCAGGGGTGTTCTGCAGTACTTGGTCGATTGGGTGGGCTATGGCCCGGAAGACCGGTCCTGGATTCCAGCTTCCGACATGTCTGCCTCTAGGTTGGTCAGGGCGTTCCATGCCTCGCACCCCGATCGCCCTGGTGGTCGTATTGCCGCTCGTCCTGTTGGTCGTCCGGTGGCCTCCCGTGGAGAGGGGGGTACTGTAACGTTGGGGGCTTCCAGCCCTACCTGTGTGCTTGAGGACAGCAAGTCTGATGCTGCTCGCTGACCACTGCCCGGTTTAAATGGAGACAGGCAGGGAGGTGATTGCATGAGGTGTGGTTTGAGTGGGGGGCGTGGTCTGGTGAAGGTCTTTAAAAACCCTCAGTATAGTTTCAGAAGTTGCCAGATCGTGGTTATCCATACCTGAGCTCCTTGTACCTGACTGCTAAATTGATTTAACCTGTTATTGACCTCTGCTTGTGTTCTGACCATTCTGCCTTCTGTTGCCCTAGACTATTTTCTTGTACTACGCTACTGCTCTGATACCGACCCGGCTATTCCATTTGACCATTCTGAACTCTGTATTCCTGATTCTGGCTCGGCTGACTCCTCTCCGTATTGTTAACCCTTTTCTGTCTAGCTAGTTTACCTGGCCAATTCTAAGGACCAGACAGATAGGGATCATTCACAGCTACACTGTTGGTAGCTTCTGAGTTTTGTGGAGTGTTGGGGGTTAAGTACTGCGTGGTGGGATCCGGGAACCGTGACAATCACTACCTCCAGAGCGAGCCCAGTAAATGTGCCACTGCCTCTAGAGTGAGCCCAGTTTGTGGGGATGGTTCTTCAGACGGCTCAGGGTCCCTCAGGCAGCCTGGTTTCCTGACTGTAGTTTCCGAGTTTATTTGGGGCGTTCCTTATGGAGTGGCGGCACAACCTGGGTACTGTCATATAGCTCTGGTCCCCCAGCTACTTCTGCCAAAGAAGCCCCCGATTCACGCATGGGGGAACGAGCGGTGAGCTGCAAAAGTCTGGCGGCTGATGCAGTGTACCCGGGCAGCAGAGTGGGCACACTGTCCTCATGTGGAGAGGCACCCTGGATGATGGAATTCATGATAGCACCCCCCTTCAGGAATCACCTCACAGCAAGCTCCTGTGTTTAGGGACACACTGACCAAAAAGCCCCATTGTGTAGTGGATACTGGCTAGAGCGCTCGGGGTTAAAGTCTGGCAGGCAATTGTTGGGTCTCACTGGTGGCTTACTTGGCACTCAGAATATTGGGTGTAAGAGTCACAATTGTGGGCAAGGCAGGAGACGCTTGGAGGAGGTCACAAATATTGGGACATAACTTATTAACAGCGGTAAAACTAACAGGATTATTCAAAGAGATCCGAATTGCTTGAGAAAGGTAACCGAACGCTGAAAATCAGCATTCAGTTACCTTTCTTGGCCATTCGGCTATTCAGAGAGCAGGGAATTCGCCAAATGTGCCTGCACATTCGGTGCCTGTTGAGGGCAGTGAAAACCCCATGAAGAAGCACTGCTTCGGCTATTCAGAGAACACAAACCAGCAGTGAAAGGTTCCCCTAATGCCCTGCCATTCGGTGGTTTCATTCGACAGGTTTATTCAGGCGAATCCCATAGGCTTCAATGTTAAAAATATTCCCGTTTTAATCCAATATCTAATAAACCATTCATTATAAAATTCTGCAGTAAAGAGTCTCTTTATTTATAGATTTTTTAGGATATTTTAAGCATTTTTCTGTATTTTTAAATTTTTTTAAAAAGTCCGATTTTTTTTTTTTTTTTTTTTTAAATTTACTTCTTTTTTCTGTAACAACCCTTTTTATTATCATTCCCTGGACCTCATATGTAAATTTCAGACATTTTCGCTCAGTAGTTTCTTTGCAAACAGCGTTTCACTTTTCAATCATTCATACAAACTGTTTTGCTAATTTATTCACTTCACTCGTCTGCGGTCTTGGCTTTTTCTGGTGGCTGCGATCGGCTCCTGCTCGGGTTTTTCCGTGGTTTTCGGCAGGTTAATCCAGATGTTTTTGCGGGTTTTCGGGGTGCATTCGCTGGGTTTTGCGGTTAGTTTTCGTCGGGTTTGCGGCAGCTTTTCCCTGCAATTCGGGGACCCTGTGGTGCTTGCTGAATACACCGCAGGGTCACCGAAATGGGATCGGCAAAAGGAACCGAATTGAAGAGAAGGAAAAGTCACCGAACGTGCAGTGACTTTTCGAATCTCTTTGAATTACCCTGTAAGTAGCAACGAAATGTCACAGCACAGAGATAGAATATACAAAGTAGCAGTCGAGCAGTTACAGATTCCATCCACATAAGTCGTGGGCAGGAAGGCACAAGTTCTGGGCGAGTAGGGTGCATCGGGGAACCGTAACAGACATAGGGGCATAATGTACACAGGAATAATATCAAAATAATAACAAAAATAACATAAATTATGGGGAAATAAATTGTAGTGGCGGCTGTTCCGTCACAGACATGACCATGAATAAGGCTGGCCGTCCACTGGCATCGTAGTGGGGTGACTGACTTGGTCACCTGGCTATGGACAAAGCCATCGACCGATCAGGGTCGTCCATTGGAAGCATCTGTGGATGACCCAGATTGGCCGAAGGACAGGCCACTGGGTGAAAAAAAAACCGAAAAACCCCGCGGGGCTGCTGCTGGGAGAAAAAAACTGTATTTGATGCTGAAATGAACGGAGTAAACGGGGTAGCCAATATTCTGCACCGGTGGCACCTCGTTAAACACTGGTAGAGAGCTTCTGGGACTCTTTCCTGTAGCAACCGCTCGCCCATTTGGATCTGTGTCATACAGAAAGATGAAGCCAGAAGAGCTGGACATTGGAGACAGATGCTCGTTCTGGCTCTTCAGCTGCTGCGAAACAATCTGACCAGGAGATCCGCAGGCGACGCTCAGCTAGATCACTAAATATTTTCCAAGTGACATCTCTACTGGGAACGTCACCTGTCTCTCATCCGGAGTCGGTGGCATCGCTTCAAACATTTACAGGAAAAGAGATCTAGAAGATTTTCTGGAGATAAAGGAAGCTTAACGTACCCGATCAATACCCAAGGAAACAGCGAAGCACTTACAAGGCTGGAAATGAGCTCGATTGATCGAAAGACTACTTACAAGACTTAAAGACAAATATGGAAAAACAAAACCGTCACTAAAAACGGCTATTTAACAGAAAGCAATGGAAAAATACAAAGTATTAAGCAGCGTAAATTATAAGATAAAGAAACATAAGATCCAAAAGAAAGAGAAATACAGTAAATAATGCTGTGAAGTTAGACTGAAAGACAGAATCTCCTAAAAAGCTGATTTTATCATATAAGACAGGAAGAACACATTTTCTTTCTACCTCTGTTAAAGGGCCGCTACCACCAAAACATGAAATGTCCTTATTGTGTTTATTTGATGTTGCTGATCTCTTACATGCGCTTTGGTTTTCTCTTTAGTTATTTTACTTTTACTCTATTTTACAATATTTTCCTCTATGTGTCACAGGGTGCATCCATTGTGGGATATTTTCCTCTGTATGTGTCACTGGGTGCATCCATTGTGGGATATTTTCCTCTGTATGTGTCACTGGGTGCATCCATTGTTCGATATTTTCCTCTGTATGTGTCACTGGGTGCATCCATTGTGTGATATTTTCCTCTATATGTGTCACTGGGTGCATCCATTGTGTGATATTTTCCTCTGTATGTGACACTGGGTGCATCCATTGTGTGATATTTTGTGTTGAAAACCCCCCCCACCCCCACAGTATCTTTCCATCTCTTGCTCCTCACTGTGTGGCTTTGGTCATAGAATGGAGTCTATGGGTCAATCACTGACTCACGTCATTGTATTGTGTGGGATGTATTCAAAGGACATCACCAGGGATAGATTAGAAGTCTTTTAAGCTCCCTGTTTTATCTCATTCAGCTGCCATCTCTTAGGCTAGGGTCAGATGAACGCATTTTTCGCATCGTCCATAAAAAAGTGCGTCCGAACGCATGGACGTACTTTTTCACGGAATACGCGATAGCGGTCATACGATGCGCAATTTTGGCCGTGATTTCATACGGATCCAAACCAGGAAACTTTGGGTGTCTGGACGTTATGTAGGCCGGACATGAGCAGCATCTGACGTCTCCTAATCACGCACACATGCCGCTATGCAGACGCAGCGCACTCTGTACGTCAGTACTAGCGGTTCGACGTTCTTGCGAAAATGCATTCGTTTGCCGCTTGCATTGCGCGGCCGAACTTTCGTGCGGCCATACTTCGTGTGTGGGCCTGCGTTGGATGTCATTTGCTGCTACCACGGCCGTCATAAAGTGCGGGTAAACGCACGTTCACGCTGCGTTCGTCTGACCCTAGCCTTATCTTGAGTAGCCTGGAGAACACAATAGACCTCCCGCTGCCTTATCTAAACATTCCGTCCTCCACCCCATTGCCTCTTCATTACTGTAGAAGTAATGCAACAGCTGTAAAGTAAAATGTTTGCACAGATTTTGGTAAATGTTGCATCGAGGTGAAAATCTACAAAATGGAAATTACAGAAAAAAAACTAACTTTATCTTTTTCATTTTACTTGCAATTACTTTAAACAAAGATACAAAAAAAGCATGTGTTTTATAAGGTGGTTTTGTTTGTAATACACAAGTAATCTAGTTACAGCTTCTGTTAGCAGTAGTGTCCCTTTAAGACTATTTAATTATCTCGTATGAAAAGAGTAATTTTTAGAGGATTTCACTCGCTGTGAATCATAACGTTTGTGATTGCTTATTTACCGCAATCCTTTCCTATCTTTTTTAATCCTTTCACTTTTGTACTTTTAACATGAAACCACCAAAAATATAGCTGCGTGGCTTGTTTACATTTCACAGGTCTGTCCTCTCTGCTCAGCTACTCTTATTTACTGTAAAGAGGGCTTCACTGCACTGGAAGAAGCCCCAAGGGAGGAGCGAAATGCGTCTGCGTGATTGTGTAGGTTTGTCACGTGACTGGAGGTTCCGCCTGAACCCCTATTTAATTATAAGCTAATTATGAGGGGAAAAAAGTAATTTTTGAAGGATTTCAGGTGCTCTGAGTCATAAATGATGTGGTTGCTTATGTAATTTTTATCTAAAAGTGAAGAATATCAAAGTAATTTCCTACTTTTTTGATTTGTTTCACTTTTGTACCTTTTAACACGAAACCATCAAGAATATGACTTCGAGGCGTGCGTACGTATCACTTCAGCCCTCTCTGCTCAGCTACTCTTATTTACTGCAAAAGGGGCTTCACTGCAGAGGAAGAAGCCCTGAGGGAGGAGCGAAACGTGTCTGCGTGATTGCATAGGACAGACATTTCTCACGTGATCTGAGGCTCACCCTCAACCAGGAAGTGTGGCGAGGATATGGCAACACGGAGTTTCCGGGCGGACGACTGTGCACAACTTGCGGATTTCCAGTTATGGAGGTTTAATACCATTAGTTCACTGGTGCTATTTTACTGTAATATCAGAGCACAATATTTATGGGGGATATTCACCAAAAACATGTAGGATCTGTATTCCTCAGATATGTATGGAATGTTTCAGAGTTCTGATGATCAGTTTGCGGCTCGAATGGAATGTGCGTTTCCCGTCGATAAGCTAACTACAGGAGACGTTATGTGTAATGTTATGTGTAACCTTTCCTGTAGTTAGCTTTTTGACAGCTGTGGAATATGGCGCTGTGTGTTTCAGGTTTAGCCGTGGATCTTGCGATGTCGGCAGTGTTTGCGAGAAATGCCTCAAAGAGCCTGTTATACCACGGGGTGGTATGTTCACCGAGCCGAGGGTACTCGAAGATACCAGACTCGCACCCTACACGCAGAGATGAAAACATAATGCACTTTTATACAAAGATTTTTATTTACATCACTTGTTCTGAGGTAGAACGAGAAAAAGAAAACTATAAGAAAATAAGAATTCGATGAAAAAGGATCAAAGAGCAACTCGAAGAGAAGACGCGGCTAAATAATAGAAAATGCTTTTCTGCGTGACAGATCCGAAAGTGTTTTTGTCAGTGTCCTTCATAAAGGGGGTGTCTTGACACTCAGTGAGGAAATAACAGTCGGTGATGGATAGGAGCGAGTAAGGGGAGTAAACACGATGCAAGGTTATGAAGAGGATGAAGAATCTGACTGCGATCACTGTCCAGTTAATGGCCGGTCCCTCAGGCGCCGTCCCTTACATAGTCAAAGCCTTGGAACAAACTTTGCTCTTGGTTGCTTAGAGGTCGAGGTTCCCTCGGTGGAGTCAACTCTGGTCCCTCGGACGTGAACTCGGGGTCGAAGTTACTGATATCATGAGGTCCCTTCACTGATGGTGTGAAAGGAGGCGGCAGGCGTCTCGACAATAAGGCCTCAAAATCCATTTCCTTGGGGAATAAAGCATTGTGTTAAAATAAAAATGTATATCACTTTCTCAATGTCAACAATACACAACCCAGAATGCAATACACAACCCAGAGTGCATTACACAACCCAGAGTGCATTACACAACCCAGAATGCAATACACAACCCAGAATGCAATACACAACCCAGAGTGCATTACACAACCCAAAGTGCAATACACAACCCAGAGTGCATTACACAACCCAGAATGCAATACACCACCCAGAGTGCATTACACAACCCAGAATGCAATATACAACCCAGAGTGCATTACACAACCCAGAATGCAATACACAACCCAGAGTGCATTACACAACCCAGAATGCAATACACAACCCAGAGTGCATTACACAACCCAGAATGCAATACACAACCCAGAATGCAATACACCACCCAGAGTGCATTACACAACCCAGAATGCAATATACAACCCAGAGTGCATTACACAACCCAGAATGCAATACACAACCCAGAGTGCATTACACAACCCAGAGTGCAATACACAACCCAAAGTGCATTACACAACCCAAAGTGCATTACACAACCCAGAATGCAATACACAACCCAGAGTGCATTACACAACCCAGAATGCAATACACAACCCAGAATGCAATACACCACCCAGAGTGCATTACACAACCCAGAATGCAATACACAACCCAGAGTGCAATACACAACCCAGAATGCAATACACAACCCAGAGTGCAATACACAAAACAGAGAACTTCCTGTCACTGCGCACCTCAATCGCAATCTCTACACATTATAGGGGGTATTCAGAGAGCACTGAAATGTCACCGGAATTTCGGTGCTCTTTCGTTCCCCTCACTTTGGGGAATCAAATTCCCTGAACCTGTGGTGAATTCAGCATTCAATGCAGGGTACCCAAAGTGCAGGGAAATGCCGCTGAATGGATCCGAAACTCTGCCGAAAATCAAACGATACGATTCGAAAAAATCAGTTCGATTCGAAGCGCCACAGAAAACCCAACGAACGTACCCGACTATCCGCCGCAAACCCGCTGAATGGGGTAAAAACAAACATACAAAAAAAACCAAACGTTTGAACCTTAAAATTTTAAATGCAGTTTCCAAAAAACTACTAGACGAAAATGTCTGGAATTAACATATAAGGTCCTATGTATAATAATAAAAAGGTCTGTTACAGAAAAAAGAAAAACCGCTATTCAAAAAAAAATCTGAAAAATCATTTTGCCGAAAAAATCCCGAAAAATGCCTAAAAAATAAATAGACTTTTTGCTGCAGATTAAAAGAATAAACAGTTTATTAGATATTGACTAAAAACAGGAATATTTTTAACATTGAAACCTATGGGTTTCACCTGATTAAACCAGCCGAAACAAACCACCGAACATCAGGGCATTTCACTGACATTTCTCTGCTGTTCGGTGTCTCTGGAAAGATAAACCATTGCTTCTCTATGGGGGATTTCACTGCCGCCGAACAGCACTGTATTTTGCAGGCAATTCACCAAAATGTGACGAACTGCCGGCTCTCTGGATAGCCGAATGGCCACGAAATTACACCGTATGGGGTTCGGTGCAATTCCGGGGCCAGTTCGGCTCTCTCTGAAAAACCTTGTAAGAAAGAACAAAACAAAGCTAGAAGAAGAGGACTGTGCATGGTAGAAACATTGCAGAGCCCAACGATGTTAGACTAAATATTGAACGTTATTACTGAAGTGTTGATTCTACTTTTAGATATTCCCATGTAGAGGTGTTCCTAGATTTACAGGGTTATTCAAAGAGCACCTTTCGTTCCCCACACTTTGGGCAGTCAAATTTGCCAACCCTGTGGTAAATTCAGCATTCACCACAGGGTCCTCGAAGTGCAGTGAAAATCTGCTGAACGCATCTGAAAAACCAATGGAAAACCGGCGAATCAAATGGTAAAACCGCCGCAACACTGTTGAAAAAACACCAGCTCGATCTGATAAGCAGCCGAAAAAATGATGAACGTACCAGACGATCTGCCTCAAAGCCGCCGATCACATCCAAAAAAAAGCCAACAGCCAAAAGCTGAACAGGGCGCTGGCCAGCCGCTGGAAAAAGCTGACAAGTCGACGAACTGAGTAAACGGGGTAGTCAATATTCTGCACCCATGGCACCTCAGGGTAATTAAATGACTGTTTTCTGCGCTGCAAGACACTGGTAGAGAGCTTCTGGGACACTCTCCTGTAGCAACCGCGTCATACAGAAAGATGAAGCCAGAAGAGTTGTACATTGGAGACAATTACGGTGCAATTTCGTGGCCATTCGGCTATTCAAAAAGCAGACTGGTTGCCAAATATTGGCGCATTGCCAGCGAAATACGGTGCTTGTTCGGCGGCAGTGAAATCCCATAGAGAAGCAATGGTTAATCTATTCAGAGACACCGAACAATAGAGAAATGTCAGTGAAATGCCCTGCTGTTTGGTGGTTTTATTCGGCAGGTTTAATCAGGCGAATCCCATAGGTTTCAATGTAAAAAATATTCCCGTTTTTATACAATATCCAATAAACCGTTTATTCTTTTAATTTGTAGCAAAAAGTCTCTTCATTGATTTTCTTTAGGCATTTTTCGGCAAAACAAATTTCCCGTTTTCTGTAGCAGACCTTTTATTAATTATTCATAGGACCTTATATGTCATTTTCAGGCATTTTCGTGAAGCAGTTCTTTTGAAAACAGATTTTACAAGTTGCAGTGGTGTTCGTAGACTTTTTTCGGATGCGGTCAGCAATCTTGCAGCGGATGGTCAGGTGCGTTCGGCTTCTTTTTGGTGGCTTAGCAGATCGCTCCGATAATTTTGCGGCGGATTTAATGTTCGATGCGGCGGTTTTTCAGATGAGTTCAGTGGCTTTTCTCTGCACTTCGGGGACCCTGCGGCTACAGTGAATGCTGAGTCGGCGAATTTGAGTCCCCAAAGTGCGGTGAACGAAAGAGCACCGAAATTCTGGTGGAATTTCGGTGCTCTTTAAATAACCCTATTAGCATCTGAAGTCAGGAGGACATGCTGAAGGTCTGTGCCAGATTTGGTGACACTAGCTTGCAAGCTCCCGGAGGAGTTACGCAACAAAATGTGGGTCTCAGTAGAATAATAATAAGCTTAGAATGGATAGCAGTATGTTGGCCTTTTCAAGACAGCAAAACTGCGGCGATGCACCATATAACGTCTGCAGAAACTAAAGTGGAAACTCCATTAACAACTACGCTGAGAACTACTCTGAACGACGTTGTCAGAAACTATGGTGGAAAGAACGGTTAAATGTACAGAGGAGAGAACTATGGAGGAAGCTCCCTAAAAAGAGATTTCACTGTGATTTCACCATATGTCATCCACCTGTGATTTCACCATACTTACAGGGTTATTCAAAGAGATCCGAATTGCTTGAGAAAGGTAACCGAACGCTGAAAATCAGCGTTCGGTTACCTTTCCTGGCCATTCGGCTATCCAGAGAGCAGGCAATTTCGCCAAATCCTGGCGAATTGCCTGCACATACGGTGCCTGTTCGGTGCCTGTTCGAGGGCAGTGAAATCCCCATGAAAAAGCACTGCTTCGGCTATTCAGAGAACACAAACCAGCAGTGAAAGGGTCCCGAAATGCCCTGCCATTCGGTGGTTTAATTCGGCAAGTTTATTCAGGAGAATCCCATAGGCTTCAATGTTAAAAATATTCCCGTTTTAATTCAATATCTAATAAACCGTTCATTATAAAATTCTGCAGTAAAGAGTCTTTTTATTTATAGATTTATTAGGATATTTTAAGCATTTTTCTTAATTTTTTTTTAAGTTTACTTATTTTTTCTGTAACAGCCCTTTTTATTATCATTCATTGGATCATATGTAAATTTCAGACATTTTCGCTCAGTAGTTTCTTTGCAAACAGCGTTTCATTTTCACAGATGCACACAAACTATTTTGCGAATTTATTCAGCTCCCTCGTCTGCTTCTCAGCTACTTCGGTTCTGTTCGGCTCCTGCTCGGGCTTGGTTTTCGGCAGGTTAATCCAGATGTTTTTGTGGCTTTTCTGCGTGCATTTGGTGGGTTTTGAGGTTAGTTTTCGTCGGGTTTGCGGCAGCTTTTCCCTGCTATCCGGGGACCCTGTAGTGCTTGCTGAATACACCGCAGGGTCACCGAAATGGGATCGGCAAAAGGAACCAAATTGAAGAGAACGAAAAGATACCGAACGTGCGGTGACTTTTCGAATCTCTTTGAATAACCCTGAAAGTCCACCTGTGATTTCACCATACTTCGTCCACCTGTGATTTCACCATACTTCGTCCACCTGTGATTTCACCATATGTCATCCACCTGTGATTTCACCATATTTGATACTGAACACTAACGGGTTAAAAAACCTGTTAGCGCTTCAGATCTTGCGCTTTTCAGTGCGAAGTTACTGTACTTTGCACTCCCTATACTTAACATGGGGAACGCAAAGTGTTAATTAGCGTTAGGATTACAAAGTCCTAACGCTAATTACCATCCTGCTTTGGTAAACTGGAAATTTACTCACAGCCAGGACCTGGTGCTAACGGATTCCGCTTCTGCAGAATCAATCAGCACCAGCTGAAACCCACCCCCCAAAAAAAAGACCACATACTCACCTCCCATACAGCGGCGAGAACGGCGGCTTCATCCGCCTCTTCTTGCTGCCGGGAGCAGAGTGAGAGTGGGGGAAAAGTCCTCAGTCTCCTTCTGCAATAACTACGCCGACCTGCAGGATCTCGCAAGAGGCGAGGTCCTGCAGGTCATATGAGCGGCAGTCGAAGCCTCAATGGAGTCCTATGGACTCCATGAAGGGGATCTTGGGGCGGTGCTTAGCGCTGCCTCGAGCATCCAGAGGCTTAGCGCTGCGTTACGGAGCAGGCTGCTGGATTAGCGCCTGCACCGTAATATCACGCTAAAATGGGGACGCTAAGGAGAAACCTGCAGGCGTCCCCGTTTTAGCGTGAACTTTGTAATATGGCCCTTACTATCAGTCTAATGTCCAGCAAAAGCCACTCGTTTTCAGGTGGCATTAACAGGCCCTACTCAACCCTGTATCCAGTACTGCTACATGAGTAAAGAGGGAAAAGACGTATTAAGGCACAAACAGAACGCTGTGTTTGCATATCAGAACGCTCCGCACCTTGAAAAATGGCTGCTTCTTAACATCTTCGGCATCTCTCTCTCCGGATCCCAGGCGTCTCTCCGGATTCCTTCGCAGAAGCTGCAGAACACAAATAGAGGGAATCTATGAAATCATAATCCACTGCCACGCAGCCCAGGGAGACGCGAGCGCAGGTGTGTGCGGTGAGTAATAGAGCCAGGTAACTGCTCAGGCGTCTTATTTGCTGCACTTGCTCTATTTTATACATATTGCTCCTCGCTTCTGTGTATAGTCTGAATAGGTTTACATTCTGGGACTCTTCCTCTGTGTTTTCCATGTAAAGCACCTTCGCCGGTGCATGTTTCTCACTCAACCGCGACACCATCCGCTTTTCGCGGGTAACAATATCGCGGCACGTAAATAAGAGCTGGATTTAATTCAGTCGGCCTTTTCTTTTTCCAAAAATCTTATTTACGTCCAGCGTCATAAATATTTGTGCTTTAAGGCTAATGTCAGATGAACACAGTCTGAGCGCACTCTGCGTGCCTGCATAACGGACGGACGTACGGACGGAAGATACTGTAGACACCACACGGACCGTTTTTTTTAACGGACGTAGAACAAAAAAAGGGAATTATGGGAAATAAAATTAATATGAAAAATGGCCAAAATTTGAAAATGATATGAAAAGTCATTTTGTGCGTCAAGGTGCTGGATGTCGCAAATGCGCTGCGTCTGACTTCGTGTCATCATGCACACAGAACGCTACGCGGACGTGGCGCACTCTGCGCGTCCGTCCTAGAGGTTTTACATTCTTGCCTAACTTGCGTCCGTTTGCCACGTGCGTTGTGCGTGCGCAGTTCGGTGCGCACGTACATCATGTGTGGGTCTCTATTGCTCATGATTCTATGCTACGACAGATGTTAAACTGTGCGGCGACACGGATGTGATCACTGCGCTCGTCTGACGCGGGCTTTAAACGTGGCTGTTAGTCTGAAAACTTTAGGCTAGGGTCAGACGAACGCATTTTTCGCGTTGCCGTGAAAAAGTGCGTTCGAACGAATGGACGTATTTTTTCACGGAATACGCGATAGCGGTCATACGATGCGCATTTTCGTCCGTGATTTTGTACAGATCATCAATAAAACCCTTTTTGCGTCTGGACGTTATGTTGGTCGGACGTGTGCAGCGTCTGACGTCTCCCAATCACGCACACACGCCGCTAGCAGACGCAGCGCACTCTGTACGTCAGTACTAGCGGTATCACCTTCTCGAAAAAATGCGTTTGTTTGCCGCTTGCGTTGCGCAGCCGCACTTTTGTGCGGCCGTACTTAGTATATTGCCCGTCATTGGACGTCATTTGCTGCTACTACGGCCGTGATAAAGTGCGGCTGCACGCGCGTTAATACTGCGTTAGTCTGACCCTAGCCTTAACATCGGCTTTTCCTAATTCCCTCTATTTCCCTGCCCGAAAACCCATTTATCAACACCTTTCAGCATTTGTGATGTTTTTCAAAACTCTGCATAACTCTACATTCGATCTGGAGTCGCTAAAGCCGATATTTCCTTTAAAAAGTATAGAAATGAGAGCCGACGTGTGATCCCAATGATTATCAGGAACCGAAATGCCAGTAAATCAGAATTTGACGCAGCCGAACCAAGAAACGGACGAAAATCCTCTGAGAAAGGTGCGGATTTCGAAAAATCAGACTGGATTAAATCGAAGCCTGTAATCGTAAAGCTGTCTCGTGCACACGATAACCACAATGTATCACACTCACACCGAAGCGTCACCCCACCAGGAGCTTCCCAAGGATGCCTTGGATTTGAGGGTAGACTCTCAGAAGACAAGACAAAGAACACCCGGGCAGACACGTGCAACGCTGGGACAATTATCAAGGAGCATGATGGGGTAATCAGAAGGTTAAAGGACCAGGAGAGGTCAGTATTTTACTGGTTGATGTTTGTGTCCTGTACAAACACAGCAATGTGTATGAACCTTGTACTGTCCCCATTAGAAGGAGATCTCTGACCCACTGCATTCGGTTTGGGCCTATGTTTGTTGGCAGAAGAAGCAACGTCACATTAAGGGCTCTATTACATTCTTCGCGCATACGATTGCGCCTGCGCAAAAACGCATTAACGCGAGGGGCAAAACTCTTTGCGCAGAACGTCGTATTACAATCTCAGCGCAACAAACGTGCGTATACGTCTTCCGCGGGTGAACCTGCGTGAACGCTGCGCGAGCTTACTGTACTTCGCGCGTCCTATACTTAACATTGTGAGCGCAAATGCGTTTGTGTGCTGGTATGCGGATGGTATTACAATCTATGCGCAGTTTGTAACGCACAGCCTTTGCGTGCAGAATTGTAGCAACTCCTAAAAGCTGGCGTTAATGGCAAATTCTATCAACCTGGCCGAAACCAAATACACCAGCCCAAAAAAAAATACGCAGCAAAGTATAGTTACACATTCTACTTATACCCAAACAATAAAATGGAGAAGTTGTGCGTTTTTTTTTTTGATGCAGCATATATGCGCAGATTGACTGTGACAGGCGCAAAAACTTAACGTGAGACAATTGTGGTTCTTAATTCTGATTGGCTGAATCGCGTGAAAAAAAACAGTCCGCACACGGATTTCTGCGCGCAACGTTGCTGAGCGCGTGTTTGTGCGCGTCCGTTTTACGCGCGTTATTGCTCGACGGATGAAAAAATGCGCGAGGATTGTAATACCAGCGTTGATCTACGCGCGTCAACATTTAACGCTTCGCGCAAAAATGAACGTGTTCTGCGTGCGTTTTTGCGTGAAGAATGTAATAGGGCCCTAAATGTCTGCTTTGGGAAGCTATAGTCCACAAGTTGCTCACGTTGGGCTCTATCCACGATGGAGAGGCAACCTACCCAGACAGGGTAGGGAGGAAAATATCGTTGCTGGGGAAACACCTGGAGGATGGAGAAGAACAAATAATGTATTGGGAAAGGTCTGGATCTTTAACCAGGGACCCGTCACCCTTATTCATGCTACAATAATGTTTCTCTCTCTGCTGCGCCGGGATGCTGTGCAGTGTGTCCAGTATTCAGATGGACTGCTGGAATGGAAAGTTACTCACTGATTATTTGTGGATCTAGTGGCCAAGCACAATGGTACCGGAGACCAGTAAGACTTGGAAATATGTATGTGGTGCACCCACACCTCAGAGGGGACGCCTATGAAACCGAAAACGCATATTGCAGATGAGATGTGGTTTTATTGTTGCCCGGGGCTGTCATTTCCAACAATCATTTCCTAAGTGAATGTCTGGTCCTCCATGTGTATGTGAAGATGCTCCGAATCGGCGCTCTCACCCGTCTCATTACGGCGATGGCTTCAGCAGACAGGAAGCGTGGGTAACGGACTTCATCATTGACAATGCTGTCAAACACCTCCTCTTCCTCATCCCCGGGGAACGGAGACTGAGACAGAAAGGGAAAGAGTAAGACAAGCGGCAACGCAAAGAGAGACAAGGATTATTGTGCGTCGCAGCTGTGAAATGGATTAAAAGGAACTCATTACTGCTGTGTGGCAAAACGTCTAGAATAAATAAGTGACGCATCCATCATACTGTGCTGAAAAACATACATACAGGATAGAGGTCCTGCCAGGGTGGTAGGGTGGCTTACCATCAGTAGGGCACGTGGGAAAAAATACGCCAAAATATGACGTGATAAAAAGTTGCGTATTTCTAATTTCTAACCCTAATAACCTTAACTTCTAACCCTAACTCTAATTTCTAGGCCTAAGTATAGAAAATTACCCTGTGGATTAAAGGAAAACCCCTTTCCATTACCCACACAGTGATACAAACATAAATGCCTCAACTGTACATTTCCACTGTCAGTAAGCCCTAGATAACAGACAGAGAGCTTCCTCTGGTGGCCAAAAAGTCCCACTAAATGTACATTACAGCTTGGGCTCCATGTTTCCTTGGAGGAAAATTGGAATTCAAAGCTATTCAAACGATGTCATCAAATCGGCTGTCATGTCTGATGTGTTGAAACTTTAGAGGTACGTTCTGGAGGAATTTCATCTGAAATGAGCAGAATTCCTTTGCATGGCTCCAGTATCAGACCAGGTCAAGCATAGTCATTCTCAGTGCAGCGGCAGGTGCTGTTGATGATTGAATATACTCGATCATTGTAGTGAAGGGATTATCAACTGTACCTGTGAAATGCTCACAGCTCCTGTAGCAGATGTAATAAAGGTTTAATCCAACCACCTGGTCTGGCAATGGCTGGTTTACCATCTCCTAGTTACATATGGTTGACATTGACAAGCCATGATGGCTGATTTTGGTTTTCTCCTTATAACATGAAAGTACTTGATCTTGCTTACCTCCCCAACCATCATCTCATAAATCAGGACTCCAAATCCCCACCAGTCAACGGCACGAGTGTACGAAGCGTCCGTCAGCACCTCTGGAGCCAGAAATTCCGGTGTGCCGCAGAATGTGGACGTTCGATCATATGGACCCATTCCTGTCAAAAAGAAATATAGAAACCAAAGACAGGAGTTATGGATAAAGACAATGGCTTCGAAATGGCAATGTATGTTGTACTGGATGGAATGGATGGCTTGGTACTGGTGAAGGTACACTCTGATGGTTTCATCTTACATGTTATTATTGGCACATTGCCTGGTGTCTGTCTGGTTTACCAGTAATACTGTTTTTCGATATCCTGTGCCTTGAAGAGTGGATTCACCGTTTCCAAACGATATCGATGTCCCGCCATTTTTACAAAATGTACTTACGGAACGCACTATAACAGTATGGCTATCACCCTGTAACTCTGACCTGGCATCCTTATACACTGATCAGCCACAACATTAAAACCATATGCCTAATATCATGTAGGTGCCAAACCAGAACTGACGCGTCCGCGCATGGACTCTACAAGACCTCTGAATGTGTCCATCTGCACCAAGACATTAGCAGTAGATCTTTTAAGTCCTGCAAGTTGCTTTACATTGTAACAAAGTGTCATTTCGTCAGTGCTGTCACATGAAAAGATATTAAAATATTTACAAAAATGTGATGGTGTACTCACTTCTGTGAGATACTGTATATATATATATATATATATATATATATATATATGAGAATGAAGTTGTTTAGTAGCGTAATGATATAAACAGTTGCTGATTTAATGCTGGAGCAAGTAGGACGAGGACACGATCCTGAACAAAAAACACAGGGATTAACGCTTACCCTCTTTGCAGAGCCCATAATCTGCTAGTTTCACGTATCCTTCAGAGTCCAGTAATAAATTATCCAGCTTCAGATCCCTGCAAACAGACAGACAGGAAGAACGTGTAACACATGATTCACGCAGCTGAATCTGCAAAAGTAAACTTGGACGCAGACACATTGGGTCGTCTTGTTGGTGTTTGGTGAAGTGTTATTTTAATACTTTAATGATATCCAGCGTTTTCAAAAGTGAAGCCAAGCAAGGTGATCTCGCCGCGAACACGTCCCTTGCTTTTCCCTAAAGTCTGTAACAATGCAGCGCTATAGCTGTACACGGCGATATACACGAGTGACACCTTTGCATATGTGAAAACAGAATGTCCAGTATTAGCTTGGCCTGAGTATATGTTTGTGGATGCAACATTACATTGTCCTGTGTATCTATGTGTAGATAAAGGGGTTATGTTAATTTGTGACATGCCATTGCCTGTTTGTAGGGAGTCCCTGTGCATCCTGAGTGTGTGTGAACACTGCTACCAGGGTTATTCAGAGAGCGGTGAAGAGCAGGAGAATGACTGGAGAATGGAAAATTCTAGGTCAAAATAGACGATTTGGAATGTGAGATGAAAGGGAGAATTCTTCTGGTTTGGCTATTTTGACCTAAAGTTTTCAATTCTCCAGTCATTCTCCTGGTTTTCACCGCTCTCTGAATAACCCTGTATGTGTTTGTATGTGACACTATCTGGGTGCATTTTTAATAGTCCTCGGGCCCTCGGTAAACGTGTGAATTTTTGCGCAAACCATCAAACGTTAACGCAGTAAATTAAGGCTGGTATTACAATCCTCGCGCATATTTTCATCCGTCAAAAAATAACGCGCGTAAAACAGAAGTGCAAAAACACTCGCGCAGTAAGGTTGCGCGCAGAAATCAGTGTGCGGACTGTTTTTTTCACGCGATTCAGCCAATCAGAATTAAGAACCACAATTGTCTCACGTTAAGTGTTTGCGCCTGTCAAAGTCAATCTGCGCATATATGCTGCATCAATAAAAAAATCACACACAACTTCTCCATTTTATTGGTATGGTATGTGTAGAATGTGTAACTATACTTTGCTGCGTATTTTTTTTGGGCTGGGGTATTTGGTTTCGGCCAGGTTGATAGAATTTGCCATTAACACCAGCTTTTAGGAGTTGCTAAAATTGCGCGCGTAAAGGCTGTGCGTTAAAAACTGCGCATAGATTGTAATACCATCCGCATACCAGCGCACAAACGCATTTGCGCTCACAATGTTAAGTATAGGACGCGTGACAAACGGTAAACTCGCGCAGCGTTCGCGCAGGTTCACCCGCGGTAGACGTATACACGCGTTTGTTGCGCTGAGATTGTAATACGGCGTTCAGCGCAAAGGGTTTTGCCCCTCGCGTTAATGCGTTTTTGCGCACGTGTTAACGTTTGCGTGAAGAATGTAATAGAGCCTGTCATCTTTCAGTCCACTCCTCAATCTTTCGTTCTCTCGACATGTGGGAGAGGGGGAATCTTTAAAACAGAAGATCTCTTTCTTTAACATTATATTCGTCATCGAGCTGGCCTGTATGAAGGGACAAAGCCCTGATGGATGAGCAAGAGTTGATTTACCCATAACAGGTGCAATTTAATTAACCAATAGCGTCTCCTCCAATCTCCTCTGCTTTCCTGACTATCTCTACCCATCTGCTCTCACCTAATTTCCACCCGCACGTTTAAAATCCAGTTATTTCTGACGGCCATCGGGTTAATCCGACAGGGAATCAGTCGCTATATATATGTTTTAGCAGTTTTGGATAACGCTTCAGAAAATTGCCGTCCCTCACTTCCAGCGGCATGTCGCCAGGGCGAGTGGCAGTTGTGAGCAGGCGAGCCGTCGTACGGGTCGGCCCTCTGCTCTCTCGTCTAGCCTGAATGCAGTTGTCGCCGCTGAGGACAATCGTGCAGCGCTGTGCAACACCATTGCAGAGACCTGCTCACAGAGGCCATACATAGCGTCGCCTGGCCTGGAACGGCCTGGAATGAGTTAAGCACTGGCTGCAACATCTCATCAAGCGGTGAGATAACATACTGATCTTTAATACCGAAGTGATATCCATCCCCTGATGGGGTATTGCAGACAAAGTGCATGTGGGGCCCAATTCCATGTTTGTCGTTAAAAGTGAGGCACTAATGGAAAACGTCTGCTCCAGCCACTTCGCTTTAGTGTCTACCTTTTATCACCCGTATTGCAACCAAGCCGCTTCCTCAGTAGCTCGAGTCTCAATATTTTACAGTTGTCTGGGTGAGCACGTACATAAAGTGCTGTATTAGCAGGACAGTTATCCCATGGGCAGGGCCGCCTGGTCCTCATGTATCATTATTTATTATAAGGTCTATTTAGAGAAAGGTGAAACTAAGGAGAATTGGCAGGAGAAGAGAACAATCTAGACCAAATAACCGATTTGGAAAGTGAGATAAATGGGAAAATTTTTCTGGTTTGGCTATTTTGACCTAGAATTTTCACTTCTCCAGTCATTCTTCTGAGTTTCACCTTTCTTTGAATAGACCTGTCCGTCTCACGTTTGTGCTTCCCCATTGTAAAGCGCTGCAGACTCTCTTGGCACTATAGAAGTGTCTGTAACTGTGTTGGAGGATAACGGCAGTGCAGTCCATAGCTCCATGGAGTTAGACGCTGTGACGGTATGCCCTTGAGCTAGCTGGTGTGTTATGTATGAATAATGTTATTGTCTATCTGTCTATCGTTATGGTGTATGTGTATCTGTTGCTATCTGCTGATAGGATGGCTGGCTAGATTATGTTAGCCTTTTCCAGTATCCCCAATCAAATGTACACAGATAATTCCTGAGAGGGGATGAAGGATTAGGCTAACATAACCCAGCCAGCAATCCTATCAGCAGATAGCAACAAATAGACAAAAACATTATTCATACATAACACACCAGCTAGTCCATAATGTCACAGACGCAATGCTGCTAGAGTCCTGTAGGAGCAGGGTCCGGACAGGACGGCAGAGGAATTTAAGGAGGAACACCTGGATCTATTTGTACCCAGTGCTCAGCTGCCGACGGAGAGAGGCAGCGGTGGCTCGCGCCGATCTCTGCAACGAGGGATTAAAATAATGTGTTAAGTGATTTTGCAGAACCACAATCACTTAACACCAGCCATAACTCAATGCTGAATAACATCAGCAGCGGATTCAGGCTGGCCGTCCACTTCTGCGACGGTGCGTTGCTGTCCCTGGTCCTGAAACCTAATTCAGCACCAGGGAAGGGGGCTTAATCCCCCTGCAGACTTTGGCGAGGATTCCCCCCCTGCTACGGCTGCGCTGGATGGGGGCTCTGTTTCAGCACTAAAGGCAGTTGCTTTTCTCCACGCAGCGGGGTTTTCTTTCCCCGCTGCGGGGTTTTTGTTTTTTTATCCATTCGGCGGCGTGTCCATAGGCCGATCTTGGTCGTCCACAGACACTTCCAGTGGATGACCCTGATCGGCCGACGGCGTTGTCTATAGTCGGTTGCCCGACTATGGTGCCAGTGGACAACCAGCCTAAAGTTGGAATATCTCATTCTTCCTCTCCTGTCTCCACATTAACAGCTCTTGTATAAAGTATAGAAGACGATAATGTACAGTAAGCGGTCGCAGAGCTTGCACCTCAGACGGTATACCACATACGGAGTATGTTGTATGGCTCTAGCGCTCAGCTTAGCATTAACAGTGGAATAGGGCCCTTGGTCGGTACAGACGCACTTTACTTATATCCTTCATTTAAACTCCCCTGTTTAATCTCTCGTGCAAATCATAATGTTGTAAAATTGACGTCAAGTTATTTTTTAACGTAATTATTTATAAAGCTTACAATAAAAGGTACAATATCCATACCTATATACAATAAAGGAATGAAGGTCACTGCGTCATTATCTTTATTCTCTTTAAATGATATTTATAGCATTGGATGTTGAATAACGGGCTAATCCCTTCATATAACTCCACGCCATCTGTTTCTTACCTATACACGATATTCTTACTGTGCAAGAACTGCAAGCCGAGCAGCACGCAGGCAGCGTAAAACCTGCGAACGGCAATAAGAGCAATGTGCAACGGACATATAGCCAACAGTCTAACATAGACAGATATACAACAGGCTGCTGAAAAAGATATTTATAAAACTTAAACCAGAACAGTCACTAAGCCAGATATTTATACAACAAAACTAAGGTTACGTTTTGTCAGATCGATTTATTTATATATTTAGAAAGGATTTTACCAGGAAGGATACATTAAGATTTCTCTTGTTTTCAAGTATGTTCTGGGTTCAAGAACATTGAAATGTTACAGTGTTACAGAAAAACAAAGTAATAAAATGCAAGATATTAAAAAACACAAATATACAGATTAACTCTTAAGTGACTTTAGACTGGGGGAAGATTTGATGGTGTCTGGGAGGTTATTCCATGACTGCGGTGCTATGTAGGAAAATGAGGATCGAGACACTTTCTTTTTGTATTGTGGTATTGCAAGTAAGGTGCTGGTCCTGGATGGGAGGTTATAGGATGAGGGAACTGCTAGGGGAAGCAGTCTATTCAGGTAGGGTGGCAGCTTCCCAGAAAAGCTCTTAAACACCACATTACAATCCTAGCGTTAAAATGCGGACACAAGGGAGGAAAAACTGCGCCCGCAGTTTTCCCCCCTTTCGCCAGCGTTTAAACGCTGGACTGACTGCAATGCAGGCGCAAAAAATGATGCCTGCATTGCTTGCAGGCGCTACCGCCCCTGTGATGCTCACGGCAGCGCTGAGCGCAGCCGCGAGCATCCACTTGATGGAGTCCATAGGACTCCACTGAGTTTCCCCCTGCCGGTCACATGACCAGTCAGATCTCGCCTCACGAGATCCGACCGGTTGGCGTAGTGATACGCAGGGAGAGACTGGGTGGTCCTTTTCCCCCCAGTCTTTCCCTGCTCCCGCTGGACGGAAGAGGTGGTTGGAGCCACGGTTCTCACCGCGGGACAGGAGGTGAGTATAGGATTCCGCTTTTTGCTTTTTAGGCTGGTGTTAATCGATTCTGTAGAAGAGGAATCCGTTGACACCAAGTCCTGGCTGTGGTTAACTTTTTGTTAACAGCAGCCGGACATTAATCAGCGCTAGGACTTTGTAATCCTAAAGCTGATTAACACTTTGCGCTCCCCACGTTAAGTATAGGGAGCGCAAAGTACAGAAACCTCACGCTGAAAAGCACAAGATACCAAACGCGTTACTTAACCCGTTTGCGTTTGGATTGTAATATGCGCAAGTGAGAGCTACCGTTAGCAACAAGAATGTAATGTGGCCCCAGGTTGGAAAGGTGAAGAGTGCGTCTGGATTCCAGCGAAGGCCAGTTTAGTTCTTTTAACATGTCACAGTGGTGGGTCATGTAGTTACATTGTAGCACAAAGTGACAGAATGAGTTATACAATGTAGTAAGTTTCTGGAGGTGTGTTTGCGGGGCGGCTGCATACACTACATCTCCGTATTCAATAGCCGGCATAAGCATTGGTTGTACAATCTGCTTTCTTACCGCGGGGCTCAGGCAGGATTTGTTTCTGTACAGGGCACCTAGTTTGGGGTAAAGTTTAGATGAGAGTTTTTCGATGTGGGGCCAAAAGATAGATTTGAGTCTAACCACATACCGAGATATTTGAGAGCAGTGACTGTGGTCAGCGTGCCACTTGATTTTGTCCTGAGGCATAGATGGGAGGGTTGTATATGTCAGAATACAGTTATTTATTCCTAGAATCTATCTAGGGCCAGATAACACAAACGGCCATCCATGAAGCAAGCAAGGCTGGATTCAGATCCAAGGCTTCAACGATAAATCAAAATGTCGGTCAAGGGCAGAAACAAAGAAAACGGCCTGGCTGTGGGAAGCCATAAAAAAAAAGACATGCATGACAAATATGTTACTGTCATGGATATCATTTTAAAAAAGTCTGGATAAAAGCTTCACTCGCTAAAGGTCAAAAACCGAGAAAAAAAAACTTTAATAGAGATGCTGAGATAATTTGTGTTTATTTGTAGGATGAGCGGTTTCACATTGTATCCTCGCTGCGTGACAGTTTCCGCACAGAGCAGCTGTCACATTCACTCACGTGTATATCTGCAGGCGCACAGATACGATCGCTGTGTTATATGTAGTGCACAACATGCCATTACACAACATAAAGCATTGCATTAGTAAAACTTACATTGCACGCGCCTGGCTGAACACCTCTGTGTGGATGTGGGTCATGAGGTCCCCCCCTGCCATGTAGTCCATAATGAAGCAGACGTGCTCCGGTGTCTGGAAGCAGCCCAGGAGACTGAGCAGGAACGGATGGGAGGCTGAACTTACCGCCACGAACACGCGCTTCTCACAGAGGAGGCTAAAAGAGAACAGGAACAAAATATCAAGCTTAGTAAGTGTCCTTGGGCGAGACACCTAACGGTTCATTCTGGTCTACCACACAATATCGGCTGTGGAGTCCAGTGGTAACATCTCTACCCTTCGACCGTGGAGAAGCAAGTCAAAATCTCAATCAGCACATCCCACCAATACAACTGTGGAGAAGCAACTCTCGACTTTACGAGAAGCAGCGAGTTCAACCTGACCATGAGGTCGCTGCTCTACAATCATGGAAAGACGACTCGATCCCACTCAGAAGGCGCCACCAGCGAGTGTCCTTGGGCAAGACACCTAACACTATGGACCTCACAAAACACTTGTACATCTCATAGATTGTAAGTTCCTTTGGGAACAGAGACCCCCTGAATCAGGCCGTATCATCCATGTGTGGTATTACAATGTATCAACCCCTTGTACACTGATATTGTAAAGCGCTGCGGAATATGTGGCGCTATAGAAATAAAGGATAATAATAATGAAGAGACATACTATATGTCGGAGGCGGGGGTCAGCAACCTTGACGCACACAGAGAGGTGCGACTCATGCCTACGGGTAAATATGGTGGTGGCTCTTTAATGTTTTGGGTCTGGTTTTCTACAGACAGACCTGGACATTTTCTTAGAGTTCATGATGCCATGTATGCTATCAAATATCACCAGATATTAAATGAACACCTGCCTCAGGTGGAAAGATTATGGGCAATATTACATTCTTAACGCTAACGTTAGCGCTATGTAAGCATTATAGGGTCACAATATTAAGGAAAGCGCTGGATAAAGTGACAAGACATTATGAAGAGTTTTTGGCATAAAGCCGTTGTAGAAACGTCGGCCCCTATTACATTCTTCGCGCAAATTCGTCCGCGCAGCGCAATTTGTTTTGCGCGCAGCGTTAAGCGTTGTCGAACGAAAATTAACGGAGTATTACGATCCGAACGCATTTTCTCATCCGTCCGAAAATAATGTTCGTAAAAACAACGCGCAAAACGAAGAGTAATACGCGCGCAGTAACGTAGCGCACGTAAATCAGTGTGCGGACTGTTTTTTTTCGCGGGATTCAGCCAATGACCTTAATTGACCTCAATTTACCTTAATTGACTCACTCAAGTTTTTGCGCCTGTCAAAATAAATCTGAGTATATATGCTGCAGCAATAATAAAAACAGGCACGAATTCACAATTTTATTGTTTGGGTGTGTGTAGAATGTGTAACTATACTATGCTGTATATTTTTTTTCGTGCTGGTGTTTTTCGTGTCGGCCACAACGTTCAGATTTGCCGTTACCACCAGCTTTTAAAAGACGTTAAAATGTTGCGCTCAAACGTCGTTCGTAAAAAGATGCGCAAAGATTGTAATACCATCCGCGTACCAGCGCACGAACGAATTTCCGCTCACAATGTTAAGTATAGGCCTTGCACAGTTCATCACACTCGCGCGGGTACATCTGCGTTAAACGAGAACGCGCATCGTTTGTGTGAACGTTGTAATACGACGTTCAGCGCAAAGGGTTTTGCCCCTCGCGCAAATGCGCATTTGCGCGCGCAAAACCAAATGCGCAAAGAATGTAATAGGGACCGTCATGTATTACGCCTTGTGCCAATGAAAAGGAATACATCACATGGACAAACAATGCAACAAAGGGACTCCCTCCAGCATGTTAATTCTCACCTCTCTACTTCATCCCTGGCTATGATGTCTCCTTTCTTCAGGGCTTTTATGGCAAATAATTCTCCAGTTTGTTTGTATTCAGAAAGCAGGACCTGGGGGAGAAAAGGAAAGAAGCAATCCTTATATGACGCAACAGCACGGTATGAAGAAACACACTGCTGCTCAGGCAGAGTGACACTACGTGAAAAGCAGCATGGCAGTCTGGGACGGACTGACAACTCCGTATGTACTTTGTATATGAATTTAACAGCATTACATTATTTATTTATTTATAAAGTATTTTACCAGGAAGGATACATTGAGATTTCTCTCGTTTTCAAGTATGTCCTGGGTTCATTAAAGCTGGCCGGTGGCTTTATTTTCCCATGATTTTATCTGCAGTGACGTGTGAGGCAGGCCTGACCAAGCCTTATGGAGGCCCTCATGGGCACCTTCTTAGCCCAGGACCCAGGGGCAGTGCCCTATTGAACAAATGGTCAGTCTGCCCCTGATCATGGTAAGGCTGGAATTCAGGAAGTTGCAGGTTTTTCCCCCATCTATGCATTGTCTACAATAAAACCCCCAGGGCTCTGTGCCATAGCTGTTGTTATGGTAGCGTCTCGATATGTGTGCAGCAGCGCGTGCATTAGTTTAACGTCTGGCATCAATATTCCATAGCTGACGTTCCACTGGTGTCAGATAAGTTTGCACCTCGCAGCCTGCGCAAACTTACTGTACTTTGCGTCTCCTATATTTATCCTGGCGAGCGCAATCAGTTTCTATGGTCTCGATAAGTGAGGTATTAAATGGTCGGGACTCGAAATGATACATTTTACCACCTCCTAAAATCTGGTGTTAAAAGATTCTGCAAGTGCAAAATCATTTAACGCGCTCTAAAAAAACCACCCTAAAATTCTCTTGCCTCTCATCCCGCGGCGAAAAGGGCGGCACGATCTGCTGCTTCTTCTCGCCGGGAGCAAAGTGAGGCTGGGAACAAAGAGTTCCTGGTCTCACTCCGCGGCTCTGCGCAATCTCAAGAGCGAGCTAGCGCAGAGCTGGCGGCCGGGACGTGCAATCCTCCATGGAGTCCGATACACACGGCAGAGAAGAGCGCCGCTGCTGGTATTCAGCACCTTTACTTTGAGTTCGGTGGCGAGGTGTCAAGTTAGCGCCTACCCCGGAACATGACGTTAAGGGAAAATCTGCAGGAGCACATTGTAATCTGCAAACCTGGCCTGTTAGGGGGAGGTGAGGTCAAGGGTTGGGAAACACTGGAATAAAGGGTAGGACAAAAGAAAGCTAATTAACTAACAAGAGACACTTGAGAAGGATGGGAAAACAATGACCCGGCTCAAGAGCTTACAATCTAAGAGGAGAGGGGTAAGAATGTGTGAAAGCTCCAGAAATCGATGGCATACATCATACTACAGGTGAGCGTGAGCACCAAGGATGGAGGAGGAGTGCCTTGAGATACAGCATTAGGAGAGAGACAAATCAATGGATAGAAAGGTCTGCAGAGAGAAACGAACCTTCCAGCCAGAGATCTGGGTTACTCACCTTCCCAAAGTGTCCTCTCCCTAGGACGGCAAGCAGACGGAAATCTTCCAAGGAAAGCTGCGAGACGCTCTGAACCCTGAACGAAAACAAAGACGGGTCACGGGATGACACCTTTACAAATCAAGCATGGACGTGTCACAAGCCACAAACAAATGCAGCCGCGTCTGAGCTCGATTAAGGCTAGGGTCAGACTGAGGCAGTGCGAACGCGCGTTCTGGCGCACATAATCACGGCCGCACTAGCAGCAGATGACGGGCAATGACAGCCAATATACGAAGTACGGTCGCACAAAAGTCCGGCCGCGCAACGCAAGTGGAAAATGAACGCATTTTTTCGAGAACGTTAAACCGCTGGTACTGACGTACAGAGTGCGCTGCGGCCGCATAGCAGCGTGTGTGCGTGATTAGGAGATGTCAGACGCTGCTAGTGTGCGGCCAACATAACGTTCAAACAGCCGGATTTCCCTAGACTTCTTTTCACCCCATCGTCATGAAATACGTCCAGAATTGCGCATCGTCTGACCACTTAAGCGTATTCCGTGAAAAAATGCGTGCGCACGCATCGACGTACATTTTGACGGTGGCCGCAGAAAATGCGCTCATCTGTCCCTAGCCTTAACGGAGCTCAATCCCCGAAATTTACCGCATGTACGTCTGCGATACGGACATTCTCCGCTCCGGCATATTTAATTAAAGGCTTATTGGGAGGTTTGGATCCTGTTAAAATTTCGCCTCAGTAACAGACACTCACCCCTATACTACTTGATGAAAATTTTATCTTCAGTGATTCAGTTCGGTCAACCCCCAACTACTGATATGCAGACATTCAAATCATATATACACCGTGCTATAAGAGGTTAATGAATGGATCCTCTGGAAGCGAAACAGACATTTATATTGAAACTCATTTAAAGGGCCGCTACCAGCAAAATATGAAACGTCCTTATTGTGTTTATTTTATGTTGCTGATATCTTACATGTGTTTTGTTTTTCTCTTGTATGTTTAGTTAAGAAAATATTTTCCTCTATATGTGTCACTGGGTGCATCCATTGTGTGATATTTTCCTCTGTATGTGTCACTGGGTGCATCCATTGTGTGATATTTTCCTCTGTATGTGTCACTGGGTGCATCCATTGTGTGATATTTCCCTCTATATGCGTCACTGGGTGCATCCATTGTGTGATATTTCCCTCTATATGTGTCACTGGGTGCATCCATTGTGTGATATTTTCCTCTATATGTGTCACTGGGTGCATCCATTGTGTGATATTTCCCTCTATATGCGTCACTGGGTGCATCCATTGTGTGATATTTCCCTCTATATGTGTCACTGGGTGCATCCATTGTGTGATATTTTCCTCTGTATGTGTCACTGGGTGCATCCATTGTGGGATATTTTCTGTTGTAAACTGCCCCCTTCACGGTGTCTTTACATCACTTGCTCCTCAATGTGTGGTTTTGGCCATAAAATGGAGTCTATGGGTCGATCACTCACTGACTCCCATCATTGTATTGTGTGGGATATATTCAAGGGACATCACCAGGGGATAGATTAGAAGTATTTTAAGCTCCCTGTTTTATCTTATTCAGCTGCCATCTCTTATCTTGAGTAGCCTGAAGAACACAATAAACCCCCTGTTCCCTCCTCCACTCTATTAATTGTTAAATACCGTATATAAGCTAAAGCACAGACGCAAAGTAAGACCTTTGCACAGATTTTGCTAAATGTTGCATTATGCGAAAAATCCACAAAATGGAAACAGGGGATAAAAAACTTTAATTTATTTTTCCTTTTTACATGTAATTACTTCAACCAAAGGAAAAAAAACAGCAGCGTGTGTTTTATAAGGTGGCTTAGCTTGTAATGCACAAGTCTTCTAGTTACAGCTGAAGTAAGTGGTAATGTCCCTTTAAGGATCACCTTGGGGAAATGCAGGCTGAATCCTGCAATCACTGAGCAGCAAAGCATATCCCCTGTGCTGTGATTCAGATCATATCCTGCAAACCTAGCCTGTTAGGGGGACCTGAGGACCAGGGTCAGGAACCACAGGGGTTCGAGATGAACAATATATTGGCAGACGCTATTAGCTTAATCTTTTCACGTCCTATTCCTGCCTTGCCGTTAAAAGAGACATTCAAACCTTAGCGTCATGGTTACTGTACTTGGCGTCTCCTATACTTAACATGGGACAAGCAAGTTGTTAAGAAATGCAAGAACAGAGACCTATTCCAAGGTGCTGAATAAAGGTAACATCTAGAAAACCAGGGAAATGTAATCCCTCCTAAAAGCTGGTGATACGCTCATAATGACACATAAACCTTGGTGTAACTTCCCTGAGCAGGTGAAGTCAATGGAGCTGTTAAGGCTCTGGTTAAGTCTACACCAGGGCTGAAATACACACACACAGGGGGTTAATTAGCATTAGTTGCGCCCACAACCACTTTCAGCAGGACCAGCAGGGCCGGATTAACATAGGGGCTGATGGAGCAGCAGCTCCAGGCCCATGCCACAGAATAGGTCCAGAGAAAGGATAACTATGTCTGCATTGATGGGCATTTGGATGCTTGTATCTCCAACTTCATAGCAGCTACAGGGTCATGCGAGGTATCACTGGAAAGGCCAGAGCATGGCCATTCCAATGATACCAAATATGACAAGGTGTTTTGTAACAATAAAAATAGAATAATAAATATTTCTTAATTTATTTTCTTTCTAACACATCAATACTTTTTACTTTTCAATTATAAAGGGAACAATGATGCTGCACTAACTCACCATCACATTTCTCATGTCACCAACAAGTGTGTAGGTGATGGCACAATGTGTTACTGCAGCGAAGAACACTGGGGGGGGGGGGTGACTTTTGAACCCTGCGTCACTAATCTTTACACCTCACAATGTCAAGTGAGGTGTCATTGGACAGGTCAGAGTCTGGCCTTTGCATGGATACCAAACATGAGCAAGTGAAATATAGAAGAAAAAAAACTCTTTTTTTTTTTAAATTTATTTTTGTTCCAAAGCGATAGCATTATCCATTTGTCACGTATTAAATGCGCAATACCACTGCTATTACTCACCTTCTCATTTCCCACGCTGGGAGCAAGGTTAAAACTGTATACCTTCTCAGAAAAATGCGGTAACAGGTTCCCCTTTAAAAAAAAAATTAACAAGAATTCCCAATAGAATATAAAACCACAAAGGTTTGGATGATAAACTGTGGAAAAAATAATTTTACACGCTGTAAATGATTGAAATCTGAATGGAAATTTCCTCAAACACCAGCAAATGTGAGTACGACATTCTTCTCCTTTGTTTGCACTTCATTTTATACAATATTGCTCTATGTGAGTCATTTTATATTTTGAGGGACACGGAGGATGGTAACCCTGTAAGGAAACCACACTTTTGAGCCACGGGGTGCAGCAGAAGGAACCACTAACAGGACAAGAAGCGCCAGCTCCAGCACATCTGTCTTTTATACTGACTTACAAGGTGGAAAAGGGATATACCACCAAGTGGTCTGGAGAGGCAGCTGACTCCACAAATACCAGATACTGTATGACTTTTATTTTTTATTCTTCCCTGCACTGATTAAGGCTAGGGTCAGACTAACGCATTTTTATGTTGTCTGTGAAAAAGTGCGTTCGAACGAATGGACGCATTTTTTCCCGGAATATGTGATAGCGGTCATACGATGCGCATTTTCGTCCGTGATTTTGTACGGATCATCAATAAAACTCTTTTTGTGTCTGGACGTTATGTTGGCCGGACATTAGCAGCGTCTGACATCTCCAATTCACGCACACACGCTGCTATGCGGACGCAGCGCACTCTGTACGTCAGTACCTGCGGTTTCACGTTCTCGAAAAAATGCGTTCATTTTCCACTTGCGTTGCGCAGCCGGACTTTTGTGCGACCGTACTTCGTATATTGGCTGTCATTGCCCGGCATCTGCTGCTACTACGGCCGTAATTAAGTGCGCCAGAACGCGCGTTCGCACTGCCTCAGTCTGACCCTAGCCTAAGGCTTTCACAATCATTAAGACTTTTACAATCTGGAGTATACAGGATAAGACTGTAAATGTCACATTACTTTGTTTTATCCTATTGGCACTATTTTACTTGCATTGTATTTCATTTGATTGTATTGAGGTAATCTGCCATCACCACCGGGTGGCGCCAGTGGCACAGATTATCACCATTTCTACTTAAGAAATTTTAACGTCTCCAGCCAACTTTTGCGTCTTGACTTGTGTGTTGGTTGCAATACAGACGTTAACGGGGAAACGCTAATGGTTGACGGCTGGTGCGTGATTTTTCTAACCTTGGAATAGGGCCCTAGGTTCTCCAATAATCACAGTGATGCTGACTATGGCAGGTGCAATGTATGTTTATTATGACATCATATCATTGCCGATATCATAGCATTCATTAAAGTGTCATTAACCTAAACTAAGTGAACAAAACCTACACAATTATACAAAATATGAAAATAATATACACACAGGGTGCTCCGTTCCATTATCATGTCACAGATTTGACTGAAAATATGCAATTTTGGGCTTTTTACGGCTGTATTTTCTTGTTTTTCGAAAGCAGGATCATTTTTTTCGGTTTTTCGGCCGCGGACAAATATGTTTGATTGACTCAGACGATTTAAAAAAATATCAGTCAGAAACGAAACTTGATAGAATTAAATCGAGCCCTTACGTTCGATGCTGTCCACACAGAAAGAGCTAGCTCCCCCTACTGTTAAACCGTGTGTATGTAATGTAAAGGGGGGGGGGTGGACGCACTTTTTAATAATCAAGGCTATTCAGATGGGGGATCGGCTATTTTTACAAGGGGGGGGGACTTGCCTAAATGGCAAGGGTGACCGATGCAAACCTGTGCTCGAGTGTAATCTCACCTGCAAAAACATGTCTGTGAGAACACTAGAATGGGCAACAGCACTAGTGTCCAGCCCTACGGTGGGTCATCGCTCAGGTCTCACAAGGTAGTCGCTCGATGGCGTCATTATAGAGGAAACTATTCCATATATAAATCAGACGCTAGTGACCAGAAAGGGAAGCCAGAACTGAAATGCCAAGGAACGTCTCCTCTGCGTGAGATAAAGAAATGTTTCAGGATACTTAGGCCTCGTCATGATGATACCTCTCTAGTCACCAGGAGCAAGGGGTCAATGTCTCTAATCTTCTCTGCAGCCATCCATCACGCTCAGATCCTATCCGCTGCACCAGGTTCACATTCTCCTCCTACCTCCCTTTCAGCTGCTTGGCCCAAAGTCTGGATAGCCTGTCTCATCAAAGACCTATGATGAACGCCGGCACAGCCTGAAACATCCTGGTTGGCCGCCATCTTGAATCCCGACTGGGTGCAATCTTCCCTTTCAGTAAAAACCTTGTGAAGTTTGGGATAATATTTCCCACTCCCCCACCATTTGGTTCAAGTAGCCACCGACACTGATTCCAGACGCTCCGACACTCTTTGGACCTTCGGCCAGGGAATATCTTGTTCTTCCACAGCTGGCCGATGGTTCACAGTTCCGATACAGAGTACAGGAAGCGCTAACATACAGTATGCAGCTGCTAAAGCCCATCCATTGCGGATCCACTGAAATGCTATTATGGATGCAGCTTTAAACAGCGCGAGCTGGTATTCTAATGGTTATTAATTATTCTTTTATTAATACCATTTCAAATGTTCAAACATCTGCATCTAACCCGGGTAAGAAGAGAAGACCAAGCGGGATCTGTAATGAACATCAATCCACAACAGCCTGAAGGTCATTTTATACAATATTCTTAATCATTTTATCCCCATCACCTGAGGTCAAGTATGGCATTTTTTTGCTTTTGGTGTTATATCATCTCAAAAACAATTTGGATTGTGGAACATTGGATTTCAGAATTCCGGATAACGGATACATACAGGGTTATCCAAAGAGATTCGAATTGCTTGAGAAAGGTAACCGAACGCTGAAAATCAGCGTTCGGTTACCTTTCCTGGCCATTCGTCTATCCAGAGAGCAGGCAATTCGCCAAATCCTGGCGAATTGCCTGCACATACGGTGCCTGTTCGGTGTCTGTTCGAGGGCAGTGAAATCCCCATGAAAAAGCACTGCTTCGGCTATTCAGAGAACACAAACCAGCAGTGAAAGGTTCCCCTAATGCCCTGCCATTCGGTGGTTTCATTCGGCAAATTTATTCAGGAGAATCCCATAGACTTCAATGTTAAAAATATTCCTGTTTTAATTCAATATCTAAAAAACTGTTCATTATAAAATTCAGCAGCAAAAAGTCTCTTTATTTATAGATTTTTTAGGATACTTTAAGCATTTTTCTGAATTTTTTTTAAAAAATTTAAAAGTCCGATTTTTTTTTTTTTTCAGTTTACTTATTTTTTTTGTAACAGCCCTCTTTATTATCATTCCCTGGATCTCATATGAAAATTTCAGACATTTTCGCTCAGTAGTTTCTTTGCAAACAGCGTTTCATTTTCCCAGATTCATACAAATGGTTTTTCTAATTTATTCACCTCCCTAGTCTACGTCACAGCTGCTTCGGCTCTGTGTGATTCGGCTCATGTTCGGCTCCTGTTCGGCTTCTGTTCGGCTTCTTCGAAGGTTAATCCAGATGTTTTTGCTTGTTTTCAGCGTGCATTCGGTGAGTTTTCGTCAGGTTTGCGGCAGCTTTTCCCTGCAATTCGGGGACCCTGTGGGACTTGCTGAATACACCGCAGGGTCACCGAAATGCAATCGGCAAAAGGAACCGAATTGAAGAGAACAAAAAGTCACCGAACGTGCGGTGACTTTTCGAATCTCTTTGGATAACCCTGTAAATCTGTACATACACTCACCGGCCACTTTATTAGGTACACCTTGCTAGTACCGGGTTGGACCCCCTTTTTGCCTTAATTCTTCGTGGCATAGATTCATCAAGGTGTTGGATACATTCCTCAGAGAGTTTGGTCCATATTGACATGATAGCATCACGCAGTTGCTGCAGATTTTTCATCTGCACATCCATTCTGCGAATCTCCCGTTCCACCACATCCCAAACCTGCTGTATTGGATTGAGATCTGGTGACTGTGGAGGCCATTGGAGCACAGTGAACTCTTTGTAAGGTTGAAGAAACCAGTTTGAGATGATTTGAGCTTTGTGACATGGTGCATTATCCTGCTGGAAGTAGCCATCAGAAGATACAGGGTACACTGTGGTCATAAAGGGATGGACATGGTCAGAAACAATACTCCGTGGTGTTTAAATGATGCTCAATTGGTACTAAGGGACCCAAAGTGTGCCAAGAAAATATGCCCCACACCATTACACCACCACCACCAGCCTGAACCGTTGAAACAAGGCAGGATGGATCCATGCTTTCATGTTGTTTATGCCAAATTCTGACTCTACCATCTGAATGTCGCAGCTGAAATCGAGACTCATCAGACCAGGCAATGTTTTTCCAGTCTTCTATTATCCAGTTTTGGTGAACCTGTGCGAATTGTAGCCTCAGTTTCTTGTTCTTAGCTGACAGGAGTGGCACCCGGTGTGCTCTTCTGCTGCTGTAGCCCATCTGCTTCAAGGTTGGTCGTGTTGTGTCTTCACAGATGGTATTCTGCAGACCTTGGTTGTAACGAGTGGTTATTTGAGTTACTGTTATCTTTCTATCATCTCAAACCAGTTTGACCATTCTCCTCTGACCTCTGACAACAACAAGGCATTTTCGTCCACACAACTACTGCTCACTGGATATTTTCTCTTTTTCAGACCATTCTCTGTAAACCCTAGAGATGGTCGTGCGTGAAAATCCCAGTAGATCAGCAGTTTTTGAAATACTCAGACCAGCCCGTCTGGCCCCAACAACCATGCCACGTCACTTAAATCCCCTTCCTTCCCCATTCTGATGCTCGGTTTGAACTTCACCGCGTCTAGATGCCTAAATGCATTGAGTTGCTGACATGTGATTGGCTGATTGGCAATTTGTGTTAACAAGCAATTGAACAGGTGTACCAGGTACACTGTACCTAATAAAGTGGCCGGTGAGTGTATATTACAAAATAAACAACCTGGGGCCAACTACTTACATGAGGGCAGTGATCATGGAAACAATTGACTTTCTGCCATAAAATACCTCATTTCTCTATTATTTTGTTGTTGGCTGTAAGAGACGATTGAACGGGAATGGCCAACATGACTCTCTACGGCTACTGAATTATAATGACCATCATCTGCACCAAGGGCCTATCATTCATGGTATCAGGATTCACAATCTAAACACTCACCGCCTTTCTCTCCCCTGACTGTCTCTCCTCTGACTGTCTCTCTTTGCTTCCAGGATTGTTTTCTCCGCATGAGCATCGACCTGATGGTACAAACACAGTCTATTTTTATTATTTATGAAGCTGTAAGGCAGGGGTCCTCCAGATACTTTGGAACTACATCTCCCATGATGCTCAGCCAACTTAATGAAAGGATGAGATCATGGAAGATGTGATTCCCAAACATCTGGAGGGCCGAGGTTGCTGTAAGACATTCCATAGTGACAGACATACAACACATCAACTCTATGTAACCATGCTGTCCGGTCACTATTATTAACCCTATTCACTACTGAGTGATTCTCCGTAAAACCAGTCAGGAACGAGTGGATGTCTTACGACAATCACTTTTCATTAATTATACAGTAAAAAAAATCATTGTAAATATTCTCAATGTATTTTTTTACTGTAGCAGCCAGTTTTGAAAGACCAACGTCACCATCTGCAGGCCAAAAAGTGCTACTCCAGCTGGGGATCCATGCTGAATCCTCTTGGGATCTGTGTTTTAGACATGGCGTCCCAGCTGTTGAAACTGTTTTGCCCCTCAGTGGTCATCTCCATGGTGCTAAAACCTTTGGGGCACATTTTGGAGCCTATTTGCAAATGAATATCCTTTGCATTAAGTAAAATCCCTTCGCTTTGCTCCAGAATTAGACCAGGTCAAGTTTACTCGATATCGGGGCACCAGTAGTTGCTTTGAAGATTGAGTATACTTGATCTTGGTAGTGAAGCGGTTAACACAAACAAATGGGAGCTGCTGATACAAGACCGAGCGGAGCTTCTTGCCCTCTCCCCCTTTTTATTTTTAGACAAAATGTTCTCACCTCATCTTTTGTCTCCTGAGTGGCCTCCAACGTCACAGGCTTCATCTGTAGCTCTCTAACGATCAATCAAAAGACAGAGTGATACACTCAGTGAAATACAGGGACCCAGCAAGGAAGCTAATCGCGAGGACGCGGCAGAAGCAGACACTGAACAAATGGACAGAAGCCAAAAAATCGAAATAGAAAGGAAGCAATCGAGAAAGAGAGCCGATTAGTGGAGCAGGAGACTAGTTAACGCTCGACAGTCACACGAATCATACGCAGAAATCGCCAGTCAGAGAAAGAAGAGCGTCAGCCATTTAGACGTCATGTGACTTACGCTCCACTGTCTGTAGGGCTGAAGGTTCCACTCGTTGCAGGAAATGTTCTGCGCAGGAGGCGGAGCCAAGTTGAAGGATCGATGTTCATCTGCCTTGCACGGAGGAAGGCGTTGCCTATGATGAAAAATCATATTTTATAACGATAGCACAGCAATACATAGAAACATAGAAACATAGAAAAATGTCGGCAGATAAGAACCTTTCGGCCCATCTAGTCTGCCCAATTACATGGATACTTAACCTGGATTTATCTTTTGTTTAGGATAGCCTTATGCCTATCCCATGCTTGCTTAAATTCAATCACTGTTTTGGCCTCTACCACTTCTACTGGAAGACTGTTCCATGTATCCACCACCCTCTCAGTAAAATAATGCTTCCTGAGGTTACTTTTAAACCTTTGCCCCTCTAATCTAAGACTATGTCCTCTTGTTTTGCTACTTTGTTTCCTTTTAAATATACTCCCTTCCTCTACCTTGTGGATTCCCTTTACGTATTTAAATGTTTCTATCATATCTCCTCTGTCTCGTCTTTTTTCCAAGCTGTACATGTTAAGATCATTAAGCCTTTCCTGGTAACTTTTCTCCTTCAAGCCGTACACCATTTTAGTAGCCCTTCTCTGAACTCTCTCTAAGATGTCTATATCCTTCTGGAGATACGGTCTCCAGTACTGCACACAGTACTCCAAGTGAGGTCTCACCAGTGCTCTGTACAGTGGCATGAGCACTTCCCTTTTCCTACTGCTAATACCTCTCCCTACACAACCAAGCATTCTGCCAGCATTTCCTGCTGCTCTATTACATTGACTACTTACCCTTAGATCCTCTGAAATAATAACCCCTAAATCCTTTTCCTCAGATGTTGAGGTTAGGACTGTATCAAATATTCTATATTCAGCCCTTGGGTTTTTACGTCCCAGGTGCATTATCTTGCACTTATCCACATTAAAACTCAATTGCCACAACTCCGACCATTTTTTTAGTTTACCTAAATCATTTGTCATTTGGCTGATCCCTCCAGGAACGTCAACCCTGTTGCAAATCTTTGTGTCATCAGCAAAAAGACATACTTTTCCATTAATACCTTCTGCAATATCACTAATATAAATATTAAAGAGAATGGGTCCAAGTACTGACCCCTGAGGTACCCCACTGGTAACAAGACCTTGCGCCGAATAAACTCCATTTACCACAACCCTCTGTTGCCTGTCACTCAGACACTGCCTAATCCATTCAACAATATTGGAATCCAAGCTCAAAGATTGCAATTTATTGATAAGCCTTCTATGCGGAACAGTATCAAAAGCCTTACTGAAATCTAAATAAGCAATGTCTACTGCACCACCTGTGTCTATTATTTTTGTTACCCAATCAAAAAAATCAATAAGATTAGTTTGGCATGATCTCCCTGAGGTAAACCCATGACGCTAATGCACGAGCCACTCGAGTGCGGCACGGCGACTGCGACGAGGCAGATATGCTATACAATGCGGGGTACAGTAAGAGATGACCCTCACATACCTTAAAACCAAAGTGCAAAATCTTACCCTGCTGTTTGGAGAAGATCTTCTTCTGTCTCCGCAGCTTGGAAAACCGTTCGATCACCGGGTTATAAAAAGCCACCTAAAACGACACGCGATGTACTGTAACACAGGCAGGTCACCATCAGGAATCACGGGTCGCCTTAATGAACCAATGTTTGAGACCTACCTTTCCTCGGCCACCCATTTCAGCAAACTAACTCAAAATAAAACATTTTGCCCCTCTTCTGCTTGCCGTATTTTACAGGGAGCAGGCTAAATCACTGGTGGACCAGGTAGCACGGGGATGAAGTGTTTCTTGATGGGAGAGCTTTCGTTTTGCACCTCTACCTGATCATACCTGCAGACCATACTAATCGCCCTCTCAGTGATGAGCCAGAGTGCGCTTATTGACCTCAGATGCTGCGGCCCACCGGGAAATATGATGGTGTTTTGGTGGGCCAATGCTGGGAGTTATGGAGGCAATTAGCCAAGCTGCATAGGGATTGGCAAGGATCAGGGCCCCTTGGAGCCACTGGGCCCCTGAACATATCAATGACTGTCACCCCCGATGGCGGCCCAGAATGAAGGGGTCAGCAACCTTGGCCCTTTAGTTGTTGTGGAGCTGCATTTCCCATGAGGTTCAGCCAGTCTAACGAGTAGCTGAGCATCATGGGAGATGTAGTTCTAAAACATGTGGAAGGCAAAGGTCGCTGACTCACGCTGGAATGTGTTCAGAGATATAAATGAATATCTATAACTTATCATATGTAATTACAGTAATAAAAAGAGAAATACACATATCAACAGTGTATAACCATATAACAGGGTGCTGCTGCATATAGAGGCCGCTAGTATTAATCTACCGCTGAGCTACTCCCATCTGTACCGAACACACCTAAAAGAGGGACTGGGGAATCTGCTCATCCTGTCCTGTTTTATAGTGAATGTGGAATGAAGAAGGTTGCCCGGGTCCTCGGGAGAATCAGAAACCTGCACATTGTTAGGACAATATGTAAAATGCTGGAATCCATCTACTCAATTCTCTATATTTCTGCAAATATTACTCGGTCCCACGTCCTGCACAGGGTCTGCGAAGGCTGCTGCTACTCAACGGTACGTACGGAAAACCTTTCCAAGCTTGAATTAATTTACCAGCATCATGTTACAAAAAGTGCCGACTCCGAGCTGTAACTACATGTTATTGTTACTAATAGTATGAATTTAAATGACTATAGTATTGCCCTGTATTTACAAACACCTTCACCCTGCAGAATACAATGATATTAATATCAGAGCTTAAAATGTTGTGTTATACGTTACCGGCCGCAGTAAAGCGCTACTCACCACCAATGATTCCACCCATTATTTTAACATGTGAAAACCCTACGTTCATGCCTATCATCTTATTCTGGAACTAGTCACCGTTTCCTCCCCTAATTCTGTCCCCGTACTCATAAACCTGCACCTCTATTTCTCCTGGGTGTATCTCAGTCCTGTACTTAAATACAGTCTTAAATGTGTCCCTGCACCCCATCTTCCTATTTTCCCACAGCTTATCCCTACTCCTCTAAGCCTGTCGATTTCCTCTCAGACTGTCCCTGCTCTAAACCTGTCTATTTCCCGTCAGTCTATCCGTACTCCAAGCCTGTCTATTTCCCCTCAGCCTATCCCTGCTCTAAACCTGTCTATTTCCTCTCAGTCTATCCCTACTCTAAGCCTGTCTATTTCCTCTCAGTCTATCCCTACTCTAAACATGTCTATTTCCCCTCAGACTGTCCCTGCTCCCCTTAATCTGTCTATTTCCCCTCAGTCTATCCCTACTCTACGCCTGTCTATTTCCTATCAGACTGTCCCTGCTCCCCTTAATCTGTCTATTTCCCCTCAGTCTATCCCTACTCTACGCCTGTCTATTTCCTCTCAGACTGTCCCTGCTCCCCTAAGCCTTTCTATTTCCCCTCAGCCTATCCCTACTCTAAACATGTCTATTTCCTCTCAGTCTATCCCTACTCTAAACCTGCATATTTCCCCTCAGACTGTCCCTACTCTAAACCTGCATATTTCCCCTCAGGCTGTCCCTGCTCCCTTAAAGATATTTCCCCTCAGCCTATCCCTACTCCCCTAAGCCTTTCTATTTCCTCTCAGACTGTCCCTGCTCCTCTAAACCGGTCTATTTCCCCTCGGCCTATCCCTCTTCCCCTAAACCGGTCTATTTCCCCTCGGCCTATCCCTCTTCCCCTAAACCGGTCTATTTCCCCTCAGCCTGTCCCTCTTCCCCTAAACCAGTCTATTTCCCCTCAGCCTGTCCCTGCTCCCCTGGTGCTGTCCTCTCTGATTTACACAAAGCTATCCTGCTTGCTTTCACTGAATCTCCTGACAGCTGCAGAACAGCGCCACTAAGGCTAAGTGGCCAAACTGTGTATTGCATGTCAGGAGATTTTCCCATACATAAAGATCTGATGGAGCTTCAGGATAAAAAAAACTCACCTGGAATCAATTACCACTCACCCCAGGAGAGTGGACCATTGAATTGTTGATCTTTGTTAATATTGTGTTTGTATGTGTTTATAGTCACTGTATATTCATACCTCACCCTGCAGAATACATTGCTAATAATATGGTGCTGTAATGTGTTTATAGTCACTGTATATTCATACCTCACACTGCAGAATACCCTGGGGTTCCAACTCCAGGTTAATTTCATGTTTTTGATCATCTAGGAAATCTTCCAGCTTGACATATTTGATAGCGCAGAGTGAGCGGAAGTCTCTCCGATACAAAGACACCTGCAGCTCTCGTGCCTTCACACAAAGACATACATATTATCTGATGAGCATTCGATGCATTCCTTGTAACAGATTTAATATCTGAGGTCACATCTAGATTCCACGTAGGGACAGATCAGTGAAAATTACATTTCAATGAAAGCTAACAGGGTTAGCACAAAAAAGGGCCATTTTTGAAGTTTTATACATATGTAGGAAAATCATCACAATTCTAGATCTACACGCGGGATAGAAACATAAGGAGGCTGAGAGAGCTTTATAATCTCTACATGTCACCCTATGCCACACTGTGCGCTCTCCTTCCCGTACATTAAGCGTCACACGGTTACAGTAAAACACCTATGTCTGGGATTTACAGTACAAAGCCCAGACTGTACATTCATTTCCGCACTGTTACAGTAAAACATGGAGAGGGCATCTTACTCCCATGTTGGGATGTTAGGTGTTTTTCTGTTGAATTCTTTTGCTGCTGTGAGTTTAATAAAGAAGAGATAAGCAAATACTCGCCTCCGAGTCTTTATTAAAATCCAAACTTTCCGTCACCGGATAGGAAAATTTGGTAATTAGTGCACACTTCCCATTTTACACAATCTTAACGTCTCACTCGGCTTTATAGAATATTTTGTAACACCGTTCAGCTTTACGGAATGCTCAGAATGCGTTTTCCATATTACACAATGATGGGAGCTCACTTGTAGCAGCATGCTCTCACCTAGCTTCACGCAGTGTTTTGATTGTCACACCAAACGTCACAAAACGCTAATTACGGTATACACACTGCTGGTAACATAACACAGAGTGTCCATGCCCCATGTGACTTTTACATGGCAGTGTCAGCACCAAGATGAACACAAAAGGGGTTGTTGTATGTGCGGCAGTGTTTTATGAAGTCAGAAACACTGGCGAAAATTGCCGTTGTTGCTGTTCTTGTGTTTCACGAAAGAAAAGGCTTAACCTGCCTCAGGGGAAGCTTCACAGTGGAGCTTCTCTTGCTGCTCTTTGGATTTTACACCTGTGAAACACTGTCAAACTTCGGCAAACACTGTCACTCAATGAATAACCCTAATGTCTTTAATGTCACTTCTTCTCTCTTCTCTTTTTCTCACCCTTTCCAGGTTCAGTTTGAAGATCTGATCCCAGGCATCTCTTCCTTCCGGCTTCCAGGCAGTCTGTCCAACAACCACGTTGTCCACTCGCAGCACCACACTCACCTCATCTGGGGGAAAACACACGAATACAGCTTTGTATTTACACTCTCAATAAAATTATTTAATAGTATTGTAAATGTATGACAAATCTTTGCACACATACAGTCAGGTCCAGAAATATTGGGACATGGACATAATTCTAACATCTTTGGCTCTATGCACCATCACAATGGAGATGAAATGAAACAAACACAATGCGCTTTAACTGCAGACTGTCAGCTTTAATTTGAGGGTATGTACATCCAACTCAGGTGAACGGTGTAGGACTTACAGCAGTTTGCAGATGTGCCTCTCACTTGTTAAGGGACCAAACGTAATGGGACAATTGGCTTCTCAGCTGTTCCATGGCCAGGTGTGTGATATTCCCTCATTACCCCAATTACAATGTGCAGATAAAAGGCCCAGAGTTCATTTCAAGTGTGCTATTTGCATTTGGAATCTGTTGCTGTCAACTCTCAAGATGAGATCCAAAGAGCTGTCACTATCAGTGAAGCAAGCCATCATTAGGCTGAAGAAACAAAACAAACCCATCAGAGAGATAGCAAGAACATTAGGCGTGGCCAAAACAACTGTTTGGAACATTCTCAAAAAGAAGGAAGGCACCGGTGAGCTCAGCAACACCAAAAGACCCGGGAGACCACGGAAAACAACTGTGGTGGATGACCGAAGAATTCTTTCCTTGGTGAAGAAAACACCCTTCACAACAGTTGGCCAGATCAAGAACACTCTCCAGGAGGTAGGTCTATGTGTGTCAAAGTCAACAATCAAGAGAAGACTTCACCAGAGTGAATACAGAGGGTTCACCACAGGATGTAAACCATTGGTGAGCCTCAAAAACAGGAAGGCCAGATTAGAGTTTGCTAAACAACACCTAACAAAGCCTTCACAGTTCTGAAACAAGATCCTATGGACAGATGAGACCAAGATCAACTTGTACCAGAGTGATGGGAAGAGAAGAGTATGGAGAAGGAAAGGAACTGCTCATGATCCTAAGCATACCACCTCATTAGTGAAGCATGGTGGTGGTAGTGTCATGGCGTGGGCATGTATGGCTGCCAATGGAACTGGTTCTCTTGTATTTATTGATGATGTGACTGCTGACAAAAGCAACAGGATGAATTCTGAAGTGTTTCGGTCAATATTATCTGCTCACATTCAGCCAAATGCTGCAGAACTCATTGGGTGGCGCTTCACAGTGCAGATGGACAATGACCCAAAGCATACTGCAAAAGCAACCAAAGAGTTTTTGAAGGGATAGAAGTGGAATGTTATGCAATGGCCAAGTCAATCACCTGACCTGAATCCCATTGAGCATGCATTTCACTTGCTGAAGACAAAACTGAAGGAAAACTGCCCCAAGAACAAGCAGGAACTGAAGACAGTTGCAGTAGAGGCCTGGCAGAGCATCACCAGGGATGAAACCCAGCGTCTGGTGATGTCTATGCGTTCCAGACTTCAGGCTGTGATTGACTGCAAAGGATTTGCAACCAAGTATTAAGAAGGGAAAGTTTGATTTATGATTATTATTCTGTCCTATTACCTTTGGTCCTTAACAAGTGGGAGGCACATCTGCAAACTGCTGTAAGTCCTACACCGTTCACCTGAGTTGGATGTACATACCCTCAAATTAAAGCTGACAGTCTGCAGTTAAAGCACATTGTGTTTGTTTCATTCCAACTCCATTGTGGTGGTGTATAGAGCCAAAGATGTTAGAATTGTGTCGATGTCCCAATATTTCTGGACCTGACTGTATACAGTATTCACCTCGATAGGGTCTATTCACAAAGCCCCGAAATTGCGTGCAATTTGCGTGTGTATCGTTGCAATTCACCGCATTTTGCCAATTCCATTTAAGATGAATTCATTAATGAACGGTCACCATATTTTGCCGAAATTGGAGTCGTCTAAGCAATTAATGGATGTTCGCGTAAGCCGCCGAATTGCACTGATAATTGCCGAATTGCACCATTAAACGCCGAATTGCACTGATAATCACCGAATTCTAACATTAACCGCCGAATTGCACCGATAATCGCCAAATTGCACCATTAACCCTGAATCTGGTCATCATCCATGTGTGGTATTCTAATGTATCAACCCCTTGTACACTAATCCTGTAAAGCCCTGCGGAATATGTGGCGCTATATGAATAATGGATAATAATAATAATCAACCGCCGAATTGCACCGATAATCGCCGAATTCTACCATTAACCGCCGAATTGCACCGATAATTGCCGAATTGCACCGATAATCGCTGAATTGCACCATTAACCGCCGAATTGCACCATAAACCGCCCAATTGCACCGAATTAGCATCTGAGAATTCTGCCAAACTGCAAAAAAAAAATAACAACACTCCTAATAGGAGTATAAACTAATAAAACGTATCCAAATGATGTAAAGGTCCTTTAAAAATAATAAAAAGGCCTGTAACATAATAAACAATAAGTATTTTTTAAAGAATAAGAAAAAATAAATGTTGTCTAAAATATACAAAAGATACAAAAGGGTGTTCTGAAGAAAATAAAAAGGGTTTATGCAAAAAAATGAAAAGAATAACCGGTCTTCAACCCCTTCACTACCGACATCGAGATATCTCGGGCTTCAAAGGCACGGTGCCCCGATATTGAGATATCTCGATCTGCTGATTTGCAGATCGTTTGCTTTTGGGCTGCAGAAGGTGCCCCCAAAGTTTTAGCCCTGTGGGCATAATGCCCAAACTCTGTGAGGGCCAGAGTTTGAGACCCTCGCTGTAGGGTCATAGCACAATACAGACAAAACATAATATATATATACTTGACAGTTCGTCGCTGCGGCTCAGGCTGGATGTACGCGAGTACATGTTCTTCCCACTGCGGGTTCGTATACTCCGTCCCTCCAGGGAACCGCTGCCCGGTAACCAGACAGGAGAGCTCCTTGTGCGACCAGGGACAGAATCCAGGAGATTAGAACATCCGACAAGATGAACCTCTAGGACGCCTGCAAAAAATGGAGAGAGCTTAGATATCAAATAGCGTCAATAACAGTGGTCAGTGATGAGCTGACGGACGTGACATGAAAAGCTGTTCCGCACATACTACATGAGACACTAAAACTAAGAATCAGCAGGATAGATCTACCTCAACGTGCCTTATTAGACCTCATTCACACTGATACGCACGTACTGCACTATATGGAACATATGCAAATAAATGGCACCATACACATAGCCGCGTACGGAACCGTATATTTGCGTTGCGTAAACTCGCGCAAAAACAGAATGTAACCGAGCTGCGTGCCGGCAGCGTATTTTTCAGTTTTTACACGTGTTTATGCGTGTATACACGCGTACATTACTAAGTTTAACCCCCCCTGACGGTTTTCGCAAGTGTGGCTCAAGGTTAAATGCATTGCAGAAAGCAATCACCCCGAGACACACTCGGGCTGCATATATTACGGGCTCTATTAGATTCTTTGCGCAAAAATGCTCGCGCAGTGCGTTAATTTGTGCGCGAAGCGTTAAACGTTAATGTGCGTAAATTAACGCTGGTATCAAAACGATTGCATTTTTCCACCCGTCAAAAAATAACGCGCGTAAAAAAGACGTGCATAAACGCGCGCGCATTAACACTGCGCACAGAAATCGGTGTGCAGACTGTTTTTTCATGCGATTCAGCCAATCTGAATTAAGAACCACAATTGTCTCCCATTTTTGCGCCTGTCAAAACCTATCTGAGTATGTATGCTGCAGCAATAATAAAAACTCGCACAACTTCTAAATTTTATTGTTTGGGTATGAGTAGAATGTGTAACTATACTTTGTTGTATTTTTTTTGGGGCTGGTGTATTTGGTTTCGGCCAGGACGTTCAGATTTGTTGTTACCACCAGCTTTTCAAAGACGTTAAAATTATGCGCGCAAACGCTAACCGTTAAATTTTGCGCATAGATTGTGCGCTGGTACGCGGATGGTATTACAAACACATTTGCGCTCACAATCTTAAGTATAGGACGCGCAACGTACATTGCGCTCGCAAAGGGTTTGTGCAGGTTCACCCGCGGTAGACGTTAACGCGCATTTTTTGCACGGACATTGTAATACGACGTGCTGCGCAAAGGGTTTTTCCCCTCGCTTTAATGCGTTTTTGAGCACGCGTTAACGTTTCGCGAAGAATTTAATAGAGCCCTACCTGTCCCTTTGCTCCCTCGCTGACCTCCGCTGTCATCTTGCGAGAAGGGAACCAGGAAGTAAAACGCTGCGATCGCTGGAGGAGACAGCGGGGATCAGCGAAGGAGCGCAGGGACAGGTAACGTATCCAGCGGCATACCGAGTGTGGCTCGGGGTTACCGCTTTCTGCAATGCATTTAACCCCGAGCCACACTCGACCAGAGGGCCAGGGAAAATTTAATACTGCATATACATGCGTATACGTAACATTCAAAATTTACATTTTTTTGTGTGTGAATGAGGCCTAACTCACAAAGCGTGCATTAAGGGTTTCCTCTTGTTATTCGGCAATCAATGGTCCTCACATATTAAATCATTTGTAACTTTCATATAGATTCTCTTTAGGTCACATTACTGCTGAATTTAGCAGATTTGACCCTATGGGCGATTTAACGTCTACCCTTGAGCAGATCATATGGGGTGTGACCCATTGGCTGAGCCGTGTATGATATGATTATATCCCTCAGAAAGACCATTCATACTCAGTAGAGAATGGTCAGACCTCTTTAATCCCTTCAATATCAAGACTGAGTCGATAAGGTGTTCCACAGGGGCAATGCAAACCAAAAACCAAAACAGTTTGCATTCGTTCCCAGATAATGCCCCTAAAGTTTTAGCACCACAGCAATGATGGTCGTGGTGCTAACACTTTTTAAAACCAGCTGGGAATGTGTATGAATGACATCTCTCCAGCTGATCCTGCACGGAGCCCGATGCTGCAGTAACTCCATTTGGCCAGTAGGTGGCGACATCTGACTGCCAAATAGGTTATTACAGTAAGGAATACATTGGGGATATTCCAAATTATTTCTTGCTGTATCATTAATGAAAAATGATTTTCCTAAAAACAGAAAAACTGGTTCCTGACAGTGGATTTCCAAAAAGATCCCTTGGTAGTGAATGGGGTTAAATGTAAGGTGAACCTGTAGCAGCCATCAGGGGGTGAATGTTGCATTGGCCATAAAGATGAGGTATCCCAGTCCGCAATTACCCATTTCCAGGTCCAAGCGATGCCATCATTGTCTTTCGTGGGTGCAGCTTACCTAGGGGCCACAGCGTACCACTGCGGGCAGCATGCAATCAGGTGCGAAGCATGAGTGGTGGGCTGCCTTGTTGTAGGGCTCTTCCGCTCAGAGCTGTCAGTAGTGCCGGCGGTATGGCACCGAATGTGACTGACAGCAAAACTTTGACAGGGAATAACTCAAATTTTTACAATGGAGATGTTAGAAGAAAATTCCGACACAGGGAGTGATTCCCTGTCACCTGAGCCCAGCGTGTTTTAGGAGTGACAGGTGCAGTTTAAGGCCGGTGTCAAACGAGCACACAAGGTGTACCCGTACTGACGTGCCTCCCAGCAATTGCGGTGCTAAAAAGCGCCCATGCACAGAGCCTCCCCGTCAAACCTCTAGACGCGCGTTGATGGGGATGCAAAGCGTAATCCTTCATAGGGGGCACTAACTGCGCTCAGTGAGGCGGCCAGACGGGCGTCAGAATGGAAGGAAGATCCTCTCTCACAGACCTTCCTTCCGCCCACCAAAGAGGCTCGTCTGACCCCCAGTCTAAGTCCAAAATAAAAAAATAAGAATAAAGAGGTGGATAATGGATAATGTCTCCACCTTGAGGATTTCTGCATTAATGCACAAGAGATGAAGACTAGAGATGTGCATTTGTTTCAGAAAAATTCTGAATTTGGAACGAAATTTGATAATTCGTATATCGGAAGTACTTCCGAATAACGAATCGATATGATACGATTTCGAAACAAAATGAAACAGTATATAAAGAATTTATTTCGTTTTACACTGTGTCATCATAAAAGAAAAAAATTGAATAACTGATATCAACTATTGAATTTGAAATGAACTATCAAATTGATATCATCTATCAAATTGATCTTAACTTACAATAGATGTAATAGTCAGCAAAGGACTTTATGAAACAAATTAATTTTGTTTCACTGTTTAATTTGACTCAAATACTAAATCTGTGACACAGCTTAAAATTTAACCCTAGCTTTTCTTTTAACAGCAAAATTTGATTAATTGGGGTTTTATTTAGTGATCCAAAATTCTAATTGATATATGAAATTTGAATCGATTAGAAATTTCAAATCGATCCAAAACGAAACGAAATACGAAACGAAATTAGTTACGAAATTCCGAAAACGAAATGATTTAAAAACGTAATGAAATGAAACTAAACAAAACAAAATTTTCAGCCATGCACATCCCTAAATTGAAGATCCAGAAATGATTGAGGGTTCCTTGTTTCGCAGTGACAGTATGAAGCACACAGGGACCAGTATCCTGCTGTTACGAGGTAAAAGAAGGTGTGTAAAAATGCAGTTATATGAAGGAACATGACAAATACCTGTGAGAGGGGAAGGTTTGGAGACAGTACTGTAGGGAGTGGGGGTCAATGGAGCCCCGTGCCTTGTGGGAGAGACACACATAGCCATTTCTTCTCGCAGGAGACATCTCTTGGGATGGTCATCTGGTAAATCATCAAGACACCTCTGCAGAGAAAGAGTTAGGAGATCCAGCCGCTGCCGAGACTCCACCAGCCGAGCTTGAACCTGACGGAGAGAAAAAGAATATGAGTCCCACCTCCACGAAGCATACAACACTAATGAAGTGTAAGTAATCAGGGTGCTCATCGTGGACCTTGAGAACCGTAATCCTGGATAGACATCCTAATTCCTCTACTAAAAAGTATATCACAAATACCTCTGTTGAAGAATTAACAGTGTGGACTCCAGGGGAGACCGCTGCCTCTGCCGCCATCTTTTAGTGACTCCCTAACATTAACCCTAACCCTAAAACAAGCACAAATAATATCCAAACATCAACCCTAGCTTTAACTTTATCCCTAACCCTAAAACAAGCACAAACAAACACCAACCCTAGCTTTAACTGCAACCCTAACCCTAAAACAAACACAAATAACATCCAAACCCCAACCCTAGCTTTAACTGCAACCCTAACCCTAAAACAAGCACAAACAAACACCAACCCTAGCTTTAACTGCAACCCTAACCCTAAAACAAACACAAATAACATCCAAACCCCAACCCTAGGTTTAACTGCAACCCTAACCCTAAAACAAGCACAAACACCAACCCTAGCTTTAACTGCAACCCTAACCCTAAAAAAAGCACAAATAACAATCTAACACCAACCCTAGTACTTACTGCAACCCTAAAACAAGCAAAAATAACAATCAAACACCAACCCTAACCCTAAAACAAGCACAAATAACAATCTAATCCCAACCCTAGCTTTAACTGCAACCCTAACCCTAAAACAAGCACAAATAACAATCTAACACCAACCCTAGCACTTACTGTAACCCTAACCCTAAAAGTAACCCTAAGGCTAGGGTCAAACAAACGCATTTTTTGCCGCGAACGTCAAAAAGTGCGTCCGAACGCATTGATGTATTTTATCACGGATTGGGCTAAAACGGTCATACGATGCGCATTTTCGTGCGTGATTTGTTACGGATCCATATCAGGAAACTTTGGGTGTCTGGACGTTATGTTGGCCGGACATGAGCAGCTTCTGACGTCTCCTAATCACGCACACACGCCGCTATGCCGACGCAGCACACTCTGTACGTCAGTACTAGCGGTTCGGTGTTCTCGAAAAAATGCGTTCAAATTCCACTTGCGTAGCGCGGCCGGACTTTTGTGCGGCCGTACATCGTATATTGGCCGTCATTGCGCGTCATTCGCTGCTATTGCGGCCGTAATAAAGTGCGCCTAAACGCACGTTAAAAGTGCGCTAGTCTGACCCCAGCCTAAAACAAGTACAATTCGTAACCTAGAACTATTCCTAAAAATCAATAGCTTCTGAAAAACAAATCCAATTTGAAAGCAATCGGAAATTTGTTAGTGGTCCAGAAATTTTCCGAGTGCCCCCAGGATACAATTCTGAAAACGACGCAAGGCATGTATTTTGGTAACGTTCAAATTAATGAGCCTTTTTCATTTAACTTCATTTTATCGCATCGTTTTCACAAGCAGCCAGGAAGTGGCATCGCTTATGTAGGTCCTGGAAATGGGCCCGAGTATGGTAAAATAAGCACTCCAGCAATGTAAGTTTACTTCTTTTCTGACCACAAGGAGTTAATCAGTTATTTCAGTGGCCTGTGGACCTAGGGCTTATGCTCCTACTCTCCCTTGATCGCAGCATGGGGAGGGAGTGCTGAGAGGGATATCATGGGAGACTGAGATCAGCTTACAGAAGGATAGAGAAAGACAGGTGGCAGCAGAAAACAAGCAGAAGCTACTCTTTTATTCAAGTACATAGCTGCAAATGTCATTATTTAGCAAGACTTTTCGGATATTTAAATACATGTTGCCGTTTGGTAGCAGACAGAATATGTTTAGTGTATATTTGACCATTACAAGAATATTTCTTTAAGATTTGGAGTTAGGTTGGAGGAACTATATGTCCCTGGAGAACAGTGCGATGAAGAAAGATATAAGTGAAATCATTTTATCATTTCAGGATATTTAATCACGTGTGCCTGCTTTCATAAAGCACTGCACACCATTTCAGATGAGTCAACAGAAAAATACTCAGTGAAACAGATCTCAGTACCCTGACTGGGTCACATCTGACAATACCGCTTCCTTGCCGGACTCTCGTGCCTTCCTCCAGTACCATAAACGAAGCTTAAGGACAGAGACACGAAAAAAGCCTTGCTAGCATGCCCCAGAAATAAGACGAGGCTGTAGATCTGGAGGTTTTCAGGGTCAAAATGGAACTGGTTTTATTGGAGACAGGCACAGATATTTATGTTCAAACATGGGTTATTTACATATACAGAAGCCTCCCCTATAAAATGTTGTGAGTTTCCCATGTTTTGATTTTACTACTCATTCTGCTTCAAAGCATTTGGGAAATAATTAGACTAGGACAGTTAACATTTGCTCATTCCTAGACAAGACAGGACAATGACAGCTGCGAGGGGGAAACAAGATTACAGTCTAAAACAGCAGATAATGGGGCAGTGTTTGATGACAAAACAGATTAACAAAACTACTCAAATATACAGCAGATATCAATAGATATACATGGACCATAGTGATAGACAATAACATTGTTCATACATAACACACTGCACACAAGAGAGGGCAAGGAAATAATATAGATCAGGCGTGCACCTCCCAAATACATTTCTAGACCCATGTACCCCAAGTCCAAAGTGACACACGTCACACTCAGCATCGTGGAATTAGAGAGATTAAGAAAAGAAAGACTTTACAGAGGCAACATGAAAGAAAAATAATGAGGGTCACCTCATTGACAGCACTCTTGTCCTGGGTCTTGGTGGTTCCAATTAATCTCAGTGCATTCTCGGCACCTTCAGACACGGCCCTTTCAACACGATAGTGATGTCTCAGCTCCTCGATACGGAGCTCACTTTGCGAAACCTCAAGAGACCCTGGAAGACATGGAAACTCATGATACAGGTTGGAAAGAAAATTGCCAATAGGTAAGGACTTTTTTACCAGGTGCGAGATCTTGATGAATTAAAATGGGCGACAATTTTATTACAAATTACTTTCTTGCACTTTCCTTGTTTATTAACCCCTTCACGACCAGGAGATTTTCAAAAAATCCACTGTCAGGAACCAGTGGCTGGTTTGGAAAAACATTTCTAAATAATGATTCAGTAAGAAATATTATTGAATATTCCCAGTGTATTTCTTACTGTAGTCATCTATTTTTCAGGCAGATTTCACCACCTACTGGTCAAATGCAGTTACTGCACTTGGAACTGCAGCTCCTGTCTCCATGTCAACTTGGTAATGCCCGATATGTCAGGGAACATTCCCCAGCCGATTTTAACCTGTTTCAGCACTTCGGACATTATGCCCACAATGCTAAAGCTTTGAGAACACCTGTTGGAGGCCAAAAGCAAGCAGAATTTGTTTGCAATGAACAAATTTTATTTGCAATCATACAACACATCCCTAGATCGTGTTAACAGGACCTTGGGCTGCTGCCGCTGATCGTGTATACATGATCAGGGTAGTGAAGGGGTTAATAGTCAACATAGATATAGACAGTATTATGTTTGAGTACACACATCTGGGCCAGGGGTGGATCCAGATACAAGTTTCGAGAGGGGCACGCTATCAGCTTTGGCTAAGAGCTGATGTTCGTTTCGCAGTAGCAGTGACAGGCAGAGCCAGCGACAGATCACAGGCTGCACTCAACACACTCACCCTCTCCACAACATTGCAGCGCAGGTACTGTCCTCCTGCTGCTCAGGTGACACCTGACAGACCCTGCACAGCAATGTTCCGCAATAAGAAATGTGAAAGTGAGTTACTGCAGTGGCATTACTCGATTTAAATTGGAAAAATGGACAATGCTGCTGCTTCAGACCAAAAAAAGTGTAATTTGCATTTTGTTTCTTCTACTTTATTTATTACTTTTTATATGTTCAGACTCTGGGCTTTCCGGTGACACCTCAATGGACTTTTGTGGGTTATATAACGTCTTACCTCCTCCTGACCCAGAGGTCTCTTGGGTGGCTCTGCGGATCTGCGTGCGGAGGTTGTGGATCTTTGTATCACTGTCCGATAACATTTGCTGAGCGGCAGCGAGCATCTTTTTATCCTGTTATACAGTGATACATGATGTCACTATAATGTATTGGTTAGGTAAAAAATAATTTAAAAGCACATTAGCTTAAACGGCACCGCAACCACTGTTATGTAAACCAGCCTGTCAATAATCACCCTTAGAAAACAGAGTTTCTGCTGCCCTTCCTCCTTCCACCATGAATTTTATGATCCTATTAATGATAATGGCCCTTCTTTACGTTTTTGTTGTTGTTGTATACATTTCTAGGGGGGTATGCTGAGGTGTTTGCTTCTTGGTTACATGATATTGCTGATACTCTCCCACATCAATGGTGATTGGAAAAATTATTATTATATAATATGAGGATTATTAATAAACATAATCTAACTAATAATTATAAATAGTCTTATTACTTAACAATTATATAAAAAATATTACCTTTTCCACACGCCAGATCTCCATGTGAGTAGTATATACAGTGGCAAGAAAAAGTATGTGAACCCTTTGGGATTACGTGGAGGTTTGCATGAATTGGTCATAAAATGTGCTCTGATCTTCATCTAAGTCACAACAATTTGAAAAACACAGTCTGCTTAAAATAATACAACACAAACATTATATGTTTTCATGTGTTTATTGAACATAACATGTAAACATTCACAGTGCAGGGTGGGGAAAGTATGTGAACCCCTAGCCTAATGACTTCTCCAAGAGCTAATTGGAGCCAGGAGTGAGCCAACCTTGAGTCCAATCAGTGTGATATTATTGGATGTGTTGCTGAAAGCTGTCCTGCCCTTTAAAAACACACACCAGTTTTGGGTTTACTGGTTTCAAGAAGCACTGCCTGATGTGAACCATGCCTCGCAGAAAAGAGCTCTCAGAAGACCTACGATAAAGAATTGTTGACTTGCATGAAGCTGGAAAGGGTTACAAAAGTATCTCCAAAAGCCTTGATGTTCATGTGTCCACAGTAAGACAGACCATCTACAAATGGAGAAAGTTCAGCACTGTTGCTACTCTCCCTAGGTGTGGCCGTCCTGTAAAGATGACTGCAAGAGCACAGCGCAGAATGCTTAATGAGGTAAAGAAGAATCCTAGAGTGTCAGCTAAAGACTTACAGAAATTTCTGGCACATGCTAACATTTTTGTTGACACATTTACAATAAAGAAAACATTAAACAAGAATGGAGTACATGGGAGGACACCACGGAAGAAACCATTTCTGTCCAAAAAGAATATTGCAGCACGTTTAAAGTTTGCAAAAGAGCACCTGGATGTTCCACAGCTCTACTGGCAAAATATTCTGTGGACAGATGAAACCAAAATTGAGTTGTTTGGAAAAAACACACAACACTATGTGTGGAGAAAAAAAGGCACAGCACACCAACATCAAAACCCCATCCCCAGTGTAAAACATGGCGAGGGAGCATCATGGTTTGGGGCTGCTTTGATGCCTCAGGGCCTGGACGGATTGTTGTCAATGATGGAAAATGAATTCCAGAGTTTATCAAGACATTTTGCAGGAAAACGTAAGACCATCTGTCAGCCAACTGAAGCTCCGCAGAGGGTAGGTGATGCAACAGGACAATGACCGAAAGCATACAAGTAATTCAACAAAAGAATGGCTTCAACAAAACAAAATACGCCTTCTGGAGTGGCCCAGTCAGAGTCCTGACCTCAACCCGATTGAAATGCTGTGGCATGACCTTAAGAGAGCGATTCACACCAGACATCACAAGAATATTGCTACACTGAAACAGTTTTGTGAAGAGGAGTGGTCCAAAATTACTCGAGATCGTTGTGCAGGTCTGATCTGCAACTACAGGAAACGTTTGGTTGAGGTTATTGCTGCCAAAAGAGGGTCAACCAGTTATTAGGTCCAAAGGTTCACATACTTTTTCCACCCTGCACTGTGAATGTTTACATGTTCTGTTCAATAAAAACATGAAAACATATAATGTTTGTGTTGTATTATTTTAAGCAGACTGTGTTTTTCAAATTGTTGTGACTTAGATGAAGATCAGAGCACATTTTATGACCAATTCATACAAAAATACACGTAATCCCAAAGTGTTCACATACTTTTTCTTGCCACCGTATATAACCATGGACACTATAGGGCTTATTCGCAAAGTGCTGGTGTTCCAAACACTGGCAAAGATTGCAGCGCCAACAAACGCCAGCATTTCACACAACTAAAATCCAAAGAGCAATAGGGGAAGCTTTTCCTGCCACTTTTTTGGAATTCACTTTTTGTAATTTAGTTTTGTGAAATGCCAGCCTTTGTCGGTGCTGCAACATCGTAAATTTCCGGTGGCGTTTGCCGCTCTGGCAAACGTCAGCACTTTGTGAATATACAAGATGCTTTTCAAGATGGTCACACAATCCTCACTCGCTGATCTTTCTACGAATACATACATGCCATGCCTGGCCAAAAAAAGTCACCATCTGGATTTATCTAAGACAATCGGTGCGTGTCTTCCATTGGGTAATTACTGCAGTGATTAATATGTTTCAGCTGCAAAAAAATGACGTCTTGTGACTCCCTGAATATACTGCAGGTTTATCCATCAATGTTTTTTTTTCTCCCCTGATGGCACAGAGGGCATATTCCAATATGGCAATGCCAGGATTCATCGGGCTCAAATTGTGCGAGAGTGGTTCAGGGAGCAGGAGACATCATTTTCACACATGGATTGGCCACCGCACAGTCCAGACCTTAACCCCATTGAGAATCTTTGGGATAATGTGCTGGAGAAGACTTTACGCAACGTCCGACTCTCCCATCATCAATACAAGATCTTGGCCACAAATTAATGCGACTCGAGATGGAAATAAATGTTGTGTCATTGCACGAGCTTATCGAAACGATGCCATGGCTAATGCATGCTGCAATCACAACCCCCCCCCCGTGCTTTATATTTTATTGTTTTAACTCATATTTCTTAAGTTTTCCAGTCAGACAATGACTTTTAAGCTTTTTCCTGACAAAACCCTTTTTACCTTTACCATATTCCCCCTAAGAAAAAAGTTTAAGCCCAGGACGAGTGGAACCCCCATTAATCTGGTTTTGTTTTGAAACTTCACCCACCCCATAAAAATACCCAATAGCTCTATTCATCAACAGCTTTGGCTTTAATTGCCACCTCTACGCTGATGACACTCAGATCTACCTCTCTACCCCTGATCTCTCTCCCCTTGTCCTTTCCAAAGTCAGTGACTGTTTATCTGGCATCTCCTCCTGGATGGCCTCCCACCACCTAAAGATCAACATGTCAAAGACTGAGCACCTACTTATTCCTCCCTCCAATGCCTCCCCACCTCCTGACTTCTCTATCATGGTGGAGGGTATCACCATCTCCCCATCAAACCAAGTTCGCTGTCTTGGAGTTACACTTGACTCTGCTCTTTCCTTCATCCCCCACATCAAGTCTCTTTCCTCCTCCTGCCGATACCAACTGCGTAATATTTCCAGAATTCGGCCATTTCTTACCGCTGTCATCACAAAACAACTCATACACGCCCTGGTAATCTCCTGCCTTGACTATTGCAATAATCTCTTATCTGGCCTCCCTCTGTCCCGCCTCTCCCCCCTACAATCCATCCTGAACGCCTCTGCCAGGCTAATCCACCTCACCCGCCGCTCTGTCTCTGCCGCTCCCCTCTGCGAGTCCCTTCACTGGCTCCCCATCCACTGCAGAATTAAGTTCAAAATCCTAATCCTTACCTACAAAACCCTCACTAACTCCGCTCCCCACTACCTGTCCTCACTAATCACCAAATACACCCCAGCCCGCTCCCTAAGGTCAAACAGTGACCTGCGACTAGCTTCTCCCGCATCACCTCTTTTCCATGATAGACTGCAGGATTTCTCACGCACAGCCCCGATCCTCTGGAACGCTCTCCCTCGTACTGTCAGACTTTCCCCTAACTTCTCTTCCTTCAAACGCTCCCTTAAAACAATCCTATTTAGGGAAGCCTACCACCCAACTCACTGACGCAACCATCAATCAATCTCACCTTGCAGTCCTCTCCTCCTGTTTCCAACCCCAACCCTTCTAGATTGTGAGTTCCTACGGGAATAGGGCCCTCATCTCCTCCTGTACTGTTTGTCAAATGTTGTTCATTGTATTGTAACCCTGTCTATACTGTCCCTATTGCACTGTGGAATATGCCGGTGCTTCCTAAATAAAGAATAATAATAATAATATTCGACCTGCGTTATTTCCCACTTTTTAATATTTCTCCATAATCCAGTCCCAACCTTGGATACCCCCTGGCTGTACATCTGTAACATGTTCTCGGCGCCCTGTCGCACTCTCATCTCGATGTTCAGCTGACGTTGTAGTCCAGACACTCGAGAATGCTGCGCTTGGCTCAGGAGACCTGAGGTCAATGGGTTGGCTAGGAGAAGACAAACAGAGGAAGTCAGTGACTGTTGTATAATAAGCTCAGTCTGTTTCACACTGTGCATAGTTTCACTTCAAAGGATCATCTGAAAATCACCAAAACGTTACAAAACACAATGAAACAAGGGCTCGTTTTCATTCGGCCTGACAGACAATATCAGGACCCTCTTGGGCCGATTATAACTGAAAACCACAAGTCCGTACTGTAATATTTCCACTGGTATAGTAAAGGCGTGGACTGAGCGATTGGGCAAACCGGACTCTGCCATGGACTTGCTTGCCACCGCATCTGGTGGATGGGGCCATCCACGCAGTGGGCCTCTGAGCCGCCGTGTAGGGCCCCTACCCTGAGGCTCTATCAGCAGCTCATTGAAAGCGTGGGATAGGGTGCAGAGCTGCTGGAACTGATTGGACCATTAGAACAATCAGACAGTAGGGCTTAGGGTTGGCCGAAGGCCGCTGGGACCTCAGGTAGAGCTGGGGCTGAAGGACTTTGGGTGGGAACAAGTGAGAGGCATAGGTGGGGCCATGGGTGGAGACTGGTGGGGATCCCTTTCTCTATCTGGTCTGGGGATCGTGTGTGGGATTTACAGTATCACTCGCATCTACAGGATTTAAAATAAGGGCCACATTTTTTCCACTGAATCGGATGATATTTTAAAAAATAATAAAATACTGGCCACATACCACTGATATTTTCTTCGAATAAACAGCAGACAGAATTAAATCGAGCTCCAGGTTGGTTCAATATATAGAAGAAAGTGGTCTAAACCTCACCCTCCCGATCCATCAAAGTAGGGAGAAGATGGAAGAAGGTTTGGGCTTAAAAGTGGAAGTTAAACAAAGAGTGTGGTTTATTAGAGATAGGTTATCTCCTGCATTCATTACATAGCATCTGCAGTCCCTGTACTTGAGGATTCACACCTATAATGGATTCCAGATCATTGAGGAAGTGACAGCTGTAGAGGTCCTGGTTGCTCAAAGAAAGATTTGTTTGAGAAACAAGAAACTTGGGTTAGGACTGAATGTAACTGACCGTTTTATGGTAATACCCTTAAATACCAGTGGACCAAGTCGATTAACTCACCTCCAGCTGAATCTGGAGAAGTAGGAGCAGGATCAAGGTCTTCCAATTCCTGTTTCAGGATCTCCAGTCTCTTCTCACATGTTCTTACCATGGTCTCCACATGACCCAGGTTCTTCCTCTCTGTGGTGGCTTTGCGAAGTCTCTCTGCTCCCTCTTTTATCTGCAGCTCCCTGTAGATCTCCCTACGTAAACGTTCCCTCTCTTCCTCCATTCCCTGGTTTTCTCCCCTCTCAATCACCAGTCTCTGCACCTCTAAGGCCAACATCTCATCACTTGCTTCGCTTTGGGTCATTGGAAGCATCTCTTCCCCTTTCCAATCTACTTGGGTTTTTAAAGTCTCCACCTCTATATATTGAAGCGTGTCTTGACTCTTCTCTTGATTTGTAAGACCGTTAGGTCTACAGGGAGCATCGATATCAACCTATGAAACAAAAATATAGAATAAGTGGAGGTATGAGTGCCTCATGCAGAGATATATGTAACACGACATTCTTCTTTTTAGTTGGATGGGTTTTAGAGGCTGTACATTCAGGTAGCACTTAACCGGGGGCAGATGTCTGTTAATGTATTTCAAGGGTCGAGAGGAACTGACGGATTTTTTTTTCTAAGTTTTGAAACCAAGAACCACAAAGCCCTCAATTCATTAAAGATCAAGCCTACATAATGTTCACTTGGTTGCAGTTCGTTGATCCGAACTGTGGTAAAATCTGTTTATTTCACTGAGTCGAATTGGGTCTCTGCTATCTTTGGTTTGCTGAGGTCTCCATCTTTCGAATGACCAAATTGTAACTTGACCAAAGGCAACTTGGCTGTAGTAGTTGAGTTGCACCAACTTTGACTCGATGATTGGTGAAGAGACCACTTTGAGAGATGTTATGGCACTACGGAATAAATTATGGAATGACGTTACTCAATGAACATTGCCTCTTTTGGATAAGCGTTGTGACAGAACATGGTGTCACTATGCGACTTGGAGGGGGCTGTGCGCTGGCCTCCTGCCCAGACTATGGCCCGTGAAAGAGACTATTGGGGGAACTGGTGGACCTTTTAAATATATTTGGTTTTCACTGTTTTATATATCTGCCAGTTAACTAAAGATTTCTGATGTCTGTGTGTTATTCCCTTGTGTATTTATTGTATAGTCTCTTGTAGTGTATTTTGTGTACTTTTCCTCAATTATACAACCCTTCCCTGTATAGTGTAGATCTCTGTATTATTTAGTACCTGCTCTCTCTATTGTGTAAGTTCTCTCTGTAAGAAATTCCTTTTGTTTACCTTGTTTTCTCCTTCCCCCATTCTCCATTGATGAAGGTCCTGTGTAGTTATCTAATCTGTACAGCCTGCTGCCTGATTGTATGCAAATAGGGTTGGTGGTTGAGTGTATCTCTGTGCCTGTGTAATAAACAGTTCTATTCTGACCAAGCTTGAAGTCACAACTCATGATTTGGGGTACCAGGAATCTTCTGCCGCTGTGCTAAGGAAAGGCTCCAGGTCTACAGTTTCGGCTTATTTCTGGGGGTGCTAGCCAGGCTCTCTACATGCACCGGGCCTTAAACTACGGCCAAGGTGCTAGAGAAAGGCGTGAGAGTCACAAGGACAAACTGGGTGTCCAGCGAGGAAGCAGCATTTGGCAGATGTGACCCTGTCTGGGCACAGAGATTTGTTACAAGCGTCTATATCAACAGCCAGTCGTCCAACATGACCCAAAGTTTTATTCACAGAGCTTCATATTTGGTTCTGCCAAGGAACACATGACCTAAATACAACACAAATTCAATTTTCATGGGTCAAATGAAACATGGTGGGTCCTATTTGAGGGAAAACAGTAAGAAAAAATAGAAATCACGTCTTTTAAACCCAGAGTGGGTGGGCTGTAGACCTAGCCATCCTCATGACAAGGCAAGTTGAGCCCACCCAAGCTCCTCGAACTCTCAAGGGCCTTGCACCAACAAAAGTCAATGCTTTTAAGAGAGTACAGTTTGTATAGACATTGTTTTTTTCCCTGGTGTAAGAAGATTGAAATTCTACGGGCCGGCGAGAGGTTGCTGGTGTATTTTGAGGTGCCCAAACGTTCTCACTCAAGATAGACAGCCACCGGAACCACAAGGGAAAGGGTAGGTTGCAAGGTTCCAGCAGATACCACTCGTCCAGCCCCATAAGGGCCTGGGGTGGCCCTGACTGCAGAAATAACAACAGGCTTTGTGTCACACGTATATGGATCCGGATCTAAGCCTGAGCTGAGGGCTGCATCGTTAAGATATCGTTTCAGCCCTAAGGTCTCAATCCCGTGTACATTTTAAATTGGTGATCTCAGCAGACACGTATGTCCACACATCAAAGCTACTGACCTGGCTCTGCAGGATACAGACATGAGTTTCCCTTTTACATCACAGTGAAAATGAATTCCCCAAATCCTTTACAGCATCACATGAGCGCCCCACTCGCTCGCCGCTATCACATTGTATCTCCTTTCACAATATTGCCCAACGGCCCGAGCTTCCGCTTCCTCTTTCTTTGCAGCTTTACGTGTTTTCTGCTGCTAAGGAGGCAGTTCTCTTGTGTTCGCAATCTTGATGAACAACAGTCTCTTAAATCCGTAACAAAACGTCCCCCAGTATTATTCTCAAGGCTTGCAGTCCTGTAATTGCCTGAATCAGATCTAGTTCCGACCGCACATCGATGCCACGTCACCGGCAACAACACAGATGGAAGAGATTGCACCAGATGGACTGGCACGTTACAGCTTTTATTACTGTGTAATTAATTATTTAATCATTAATTTACAAATCAGAATAGAATTCTGCTGCTTTATTTAATTTTTTTTATATCTATGTTGATTTATGCAAATTAAAATAGTACAACTACAACATGTCCACACACTGACGTCACGATCCTTACCAGGAAACTGTAACATGGACACACTTACTGCGAAATAAAAAAAAACGATTAAAAAAATGAACACGGCAACAACAAAAAAAAAAGCTTTATTTCTTTCAGTCTTACAATATTGTCGCCAAACATCCAGCCAGTGAATTATGATCGAGACGACCGAAGCTATTGCCATCTTGCTGTTAACAAGGAATCGCTAGCGGCTCCTTATTGCCGGGCCTATTCCGAGTAGCGGCTTGAGTCGGAATAGTCGGGATCTACAGTTACCTGCAGCAGCGCCGTGTGCTGCCACCGGTGTCGGCTCCGGAACGAAGCTGTCGCAAGCTCATGTGAGCCGGGTCATGTAAGGATGGCAGAAGAACACTGGGAGATAATTGCTCCTCGTTAGGGATACACAGATTATCAGCTTTGCCAATAATCGGTGGCCGATATTCATGAAATTCTAATTATATGTATTGGCCTATTATTGGCCGATAATCGGCCAGGTTGGCTCAATGCAGCAGCGAAATGCAAAGCCCCGCGGATCGGAGCCGATTTGTGGCTCCTCCCACAGCAGGCTGACATCTTGGTTGTCAGCCTACACTCAAAGACGATATTGCGTGATGACAAGTGAAATGGGACTTCCCTCCCGTCTGGCAGGGAATTCCCTATACTGAGACAAAATGGTCTTTTGGACCCCCTGTATTTCTGGTACCTTATATCTTACAGCAGGGGTCAGCAACCTTGGCCCTCCAGATGTTTTAGAACTGCGTGTCCCATGAGGCTCTAAGACCCTAATGAGTAGCTGGACATCATGGGAGATGTATTTCCAAAACATATGGAGGGCCAAGCTTGCCGACCCCTTACCTATAGGGTCACATGAGGTGTCATTGCAAAGGCCGGAGTCTGGACACGGCCATTTTGTTTGTAAAAATTAAAGCTTGAATAAAAATATATACGTATATTTCTGTTATTAAATTGAATAAATGAAGTGGACATGGTGCAACGTTTAAAATGTTATTAAACACATTCAGTTAATGGCATAGTGTCAGACTTGTGTTTTTTTCACAACTTTAAGGGCTCTATTACATTCTTCGCGCAAACGTTAACGCGTGCGCAAAAACGTATTAACGAGAGGGGCAAAACCCTTCGCGCAGAACATCGTATTACAATGTCCGCGCAAAAAAATCGCGTTAACGTCTAACGCGGGTGGACCTGCGCGAGCTTACTGTACTTTGCTCGTCCTATACTTAACATTGTGAGCGCAAATGTGTTTGTGTACTGGTGCGTGCAAGGTATTACAATTTTAGCGCAAAATTTAACGCACAGCGTTTGCGCGCATAATTTTAACGTCTTTGAAAAGCTGGTGTTAATGGCAAACTTGAACGTCCTGGCCGAAACCAAATACACCAGCACAAAAAAAACAACACAGCAAAGTATAGTTACAAATTCTACACATACCCAAACAATAAAATGGAGAAGTTGTGTGTGTTTTTATTATTGCTGCAGCATATATACATAGATTGATTTTGATAGGCGCAAAAACTGAACGGGAGACAATTGTGGTTCTTAATTCAGATTGCCCACCGATTTCTGCGTGCAGCGTTGACGCGCAAAAACGCACGCGCATTTTTTTAACACGCGGTATTTTTTGACGGAACAAAAAATGCGCTCGGATTGTAATACCAGCATTAATTTACGCGTGTTAACGTTTAACGCTACGCACAAAAAAAAATAGCGCTTCGCGTGCGTTTTTGCGCAAAGAATGTAATAGAGCCCTAAATGCTGCCCAGAAAGGCTGCTGATAAATTGGTGTTGGCTCTGAAAAAATGATATCGATCTATCCCTGCTCCTAGTTTTGGAGGGGGGAAGTGGCGGATCACGACGCCCTCTGCACCGCAGAGATTTTTTGGTGGATTTGAAAAGACGTGTTAAGTGATTTTGCTTTTGCAATATCACTGAACATCAGGGTCTGAGAGCTAGTGATTCTTTGCACAATATGAGCTCGAGAACAGCAATTTGCGTTGGAATAGTTCTTGCTGTCTTTGTGCTGAGACGCCCTTAACAGCTTCTATACAAAGTATATGAGCCATTACTGTACAGTAAGGAGGCGCTAATTTGGACGGTATAGAGCAGGCATCTTAGCCTCTGGCCCCCCAGATGTTTCTGAACTACAACTCCCATGATTCTCTGCCCATTTATTGATTTAAAATAATGCTGGGAATTGTACGCCATAAACATCTGGGGGGGGGGTCGGAGTTTGAGATCCCTGGTCTAGAGCCTTGAGCTGTTAACGGCTGGAGCCGCTGGTTATGATGGCTCAAGCCATTACCGTCAGGGTAGAACTAGGGCCCTGCGCCACTACAGCTGGATTGCAATCGACCTACATATCACATCAGCTATGAAGGAGCATGGAACGGCTATATGTTATCTACAGGCAAGAGGCCTCTCTGTGACGTAGCCAAAGCATGGCACACAGGGTCCCTGTAACATCAAGATGAAAGAGTAAAATTAAAGTCTTTGCTGGTGACATTCTAACGCGAAAAAATATCCTGAGAAAAATATTCAGGAATTAAATGAGAATACGATACGGCGGGCGACTTGTGTGCTGATTGGCCGTGTTTGGGAGCTTATGGGTGTTTAAACCGCCCCCCCCCCACCAGGGGGTTCCGCCATTCGTTTTCCAGAAGTAACTTCCCATTGTACAGCGCTATAGAACTTGTTAGCGCTTTATAAAAACTTGTAACGGTAACGGAGTTTCCTTTGGTCCCATACACTATAAAGCTCACACTCAGGTGTTCAGTCATATCTTTCCCTGTTAAGTCACAATAAATGTAGGATTTGTCATACAGTTGTGTTCAAAATTATTCAACCCCCAATGCTGTAAAGGGTTTTAGGGAATTTAGTGTACATTTGTAATTGTATTCAGAATGAAATCCTACAAGGACTTTTTAACCACTTGAATGCTAAGGACGCGCTCAGCGCGTCCTCAGCATTCCCGCTGGTATGCGGAGGACGCGCTGAGCGCGTCCTCGCATCGGGGTCAGCGTTCGGCCGGGTTCCGGCCGATCGCTGGCCCCTCCGGTGCGGGCTGACATCCTGGATGTCAGCCCGGCATCCGGACCAGCAGCCGCCAACATTAGGTGTCATCGCGGGGGCGCGATGACACCTAATTCAGGCGCCCCCCCCGCATGTGCGGAGGAGGCGCCTGAAAGGGAGGGGGGGGAGGTCCTTCGGACCTCTCTCCCTCCCGATCGGCGGCTCACAGGGGCTTAACCCAGGCATCATTTGGAAGGGCACAGCCTGCCCTTCCAAATGATGCCTGGCATTAACCCCTGGGGAGCTGGATCGCGAATCGGCGCTGAAAAGCGCCGATTCGCGATCCTTCCCGGGAGCTGGCCGACATCTTGGATGTCGGCCAAGCTTCCGGGAACTCCCCCAGAGGACTGGCGTCATCGTGCGTAGCACGATGACGCCAGTCCTAGCATTAACCCCTAACTGCCACCAAGTGTGGAGATAGGGAGTTCCAATGAACTCCCTATCTCCCGATCCGTGGCAGTTAGGGGTTAAATTTTGGTATCGTTGGATCGGCCAGAGCATGGCCGTTCCAACGATACCAAACATGAAAGTTAAAAATTTTGTAAAAATAAAAAAATAAAAAAAAAAAAAAATTTAAAAAAATAAAAAAAAAAAAAAAATTTAAAAAAAAAATTAAAAAAAAAAAATAAACACTTTTTTTTTTAATTTTTTTGGTTTGTTAGTGTAGCAATATTGTTCCCATTTCAATTATAATGTGAACAATGATGCTGCACTAACGATTTTTGTATGCGGTGCGTTTGTTAAAAATAGTGTCATTTTCCCCAAAAAAAAATGTAACGAGACCCCATCTCTAATTTTTTTAACAAGCGCACCCCATACAAAATATAACCGCAATTGCTCGCATGTTAAAATGTGGAAAAAAACACTTTACACATTGTAAATTATTGAAAATACATATTTTATTGCATTTTTTGTTATAATATACAGACATGACATAACGTATACATATAATAATGACATATTATGAATCTACCGAGTCTGACGGAAAGAACGATATATAATATGTCGGTGTCATATACTAAAATAAGCCTTAAAAACACGTTTAAACATGATGCGCAAAACAGGTAAAAAATGACCTCAGCACAGGGGCGGGAAAAGCCTCAGCAGCGAAAGGGTTAAAGAACCATATGCAACTAAAATGACATCAATTGGTTTTGTAATACAGTAGTAAATGTTTCTTTTGTGAATTCTTCATTGACACAATTATTCAACCCCTTAAAGACTACCACTCTGAAGAACAGAGGTTCATTCAAGTGTTTTCAATCAGGTATTAAAAACACCTGTGGATGTCACGGAGCAGCAATAAAGCATAATAAGCACCAATTAGGCAGCTTTAACCCTTTCGCTGCTGAGGCTTTTCCCGCCCCTGTGCTGAGGTCATTTTTTACCTGTTTTGCGCATCATGTTTAAACGTGTTTTTAAGGCTTATTTTAGTATATGACATCGACATATTATATATCGTTCTTTCCGTCAGACTCGGTAGATTCATAATATGTCATTATTATATGTATACGTTATGTCATGTTTGTATATTATAACAAAAAATGCAATAAAATATGTATTTTCAATAATTTACAGCGTGTAAAGTGTTTTTTTCCACATTTTAACATGCGAGCAATTGCGGTTATATTTTGTATGGGGTGCGCTTGTTAAAAAAATAGAGATGGGGTCTCGTTACATTTTTTTTTGGGGAAAATGACACTATTTTTAACAAACGCACCGCATACAAAAATCGTTAATGCAGCATCATTGTTCACATTATAATTGAAATGGGAACAATATTGCTGCATTAACAAAACAAAAAAAAAAAAAAAAAAGTTTTTTTTTTTTTTATTATTTTTTTTTTTAATTTTTTTTATTTTTATTTTTTATTTATTTTATTTTTTACAATTTTTTTTACTTTCATGTTTGGTATCGTTGGAACGGCCATGCTCTGGCCGATCCAACGATATCAAATTTAACCCCTAACTGCCACGGATCGGGAGATAGGGAGTTCATTGGAACTCCCTATCTCCACAGTTCGTGGCAGTTAGGGGTTAATGCTAGGACTGGCGTCATCGTGCTACGCACGATGACGCCAGTCCTCTGGGAGTTCCCGGAAGCTTGGCCGACATCCAAGATGTCCGCCAGCTCCCGGGAAGGATCGCAAATCGGCGCTTTTCAGCGCCGATTTGCGATCCAGCTCCCCAGGGGTTAATGCCAGGCATCATTTGGAAGGCAGGCTGTGCCCTTCCAAATGATGCCTGGGTTAAGCCCCTGTGAGCCGCCGATCGGGAGGAGAGAGGTCCGAAGGACCTCCCCCCCCTCCCTTTCAGGCGCCTCCTCCGCACATGCGGGGGGGGCGCCTGAATTATGTGTCATCGCGGGGGCGCGATGACACATTAATAATGGCGGCCACTGCTCCGGATGCCGGGCTGACATCCAGGATGTCAGCCCGCACCGGGGGGCCAGCGATCGGCCGGAACCCGGCCGAACGCTGACCCCAATGCGAGGACGCGCTCAGCGCGTCCTCCGCATACCAGCGGCAATGCTGAGGACGCGCTGAGCGCGTCCTTAGCATTGAAGTGGTTAAAATGACTGTGATACTCAGCTCCTTCTAGACATTTACTGGTGTGGTTACAAACATGGTGAAGTCAAGAGAATGGTCCAGGAAGACAAGAGAAGAGGTGATTACTCTTCACAGGAAGGGCAATGGCTATAGGAAGATTGCAAAGATGTTAAACATACCAAGAGAGACCATAGGAAGCATCATTCGCAAATTCAAGGCAAAGGGCACTGTTGAAACGCTACCTGGTCGTGAGAGAAAGAAGATGCTGACTTCGACTGCTGTGCGCTACCTGAAGCGTAGAGTGGAGAAAAGTCCCCGTGTGACTGCTGAGGAACTGAGAAAAGATTTGTCAGATGTGGGTACTGAAGTTTCAGCTCAGACAATACGGCGCACACTGCGTAATGAAGGCCTCCATGCCAGAACTCCCAGGCGCACCCCCTTGCTGTCTCCAAAGAATAAGAAGAGTCGACTGCAGTATGCCAAAAGTCATGTGGACAAACCACAGAAGTTTTGGGATAGTGTTCTGTGGACTGATGAAACAAAATTAGAACTGTTTGGGCCCATGGATCAACGCTATGTTTGGAGGAGGAAGAACAAGGCCTATGAAGAAAAGAACACCTTGCCTACTGTGAAGCATGGCGGGGGGTCAATCATGCTTTGGGGCTGTTTTGCTTCTGCAGGTACAGGGAAGCTTCAGCGTGTGCAAGGTACCATGAATTCTCTTCAGTGCCAGGAGATATTGGATGACAATGTGATGCAGTCCGTCACAAACCTGAGGCTTGGGAGACGTTGGACCTTTCAACAGGACAATGATCCCAAGCATACCTCCAAGTCCACTAGAGCATGGTTGCAGATTAAAGGCTGGAACATTTTGGAGTGGCCATCGCAGTCACCTGACTTAAATCCGATTGAGAACCTCTGGTGGGACTTAAAGAAAGCAGTTGCAGTGCGCAAGCCTAAGAATGTGACTGAACTGGAGGCTTTTGCCCATGACGAATGGGCGAAGATACCCGTAGATCGCTGCAAGACACTTGTGTCAAGCTATGCTTCACGTTTAAAAGCTGTTATAACTGTAAAAGGATGTTGTACTAAGTACTAAGATTGAATGTCACTTGGGGGTTGAATAAAACTGATAATGATGTGAGCACAGAAAAGACATTTGTGGTTATTTCATTATAAATGTTATGTTATATTTGTCTGACCTACACGTGCCTCTTTGATTTAATTGTAAGCAAGATGACTGAATGATCAAAATCAATGTCAAACTGGCCAAAACACTCAATTTCAGTGGGGGTTGAATAATTTTGAACACAACTGTATATCTTTGCTAAAATACACATATATACAAATAAATATAACCGATCTGAATGTGTGCTTGTGTTAAGTGCGGGATGATAACTGCTTATTGGGCGACAGAAATCTCGACGAGTTCCCTCACTTCTTATTTTAGGACGTGACCCCTAGTTTAAATGACATGCCGCGTTGAGATATGTAGCGTCGTCTAACGCGATAACATTATCACACACAGTTTACGGATTCATGTTTTCTTCCTCTGTACAGTGTGACAGACAGTATGTACGGACAGAAGCACACAACGTTACATGAATTGCGTCTGTAAAGGGGAAACGGAGTCGCCAACGATGCGCGTCGCACTTTATTATGGTTTAGAATTGCTTAGGAATCATGTGATAGTTCTGGTTTTTATAGTATTATTTTTTATAAATTTTTAGCTTCTGTATAATCACGTTTTATCCAGTTTAATGCTTTCGCCTTTTAATTCCACATCCTAGAAAACATCATGGCGGTGACGCGCTGTATAACCCGCCGCCATTACTTTTCATTAGGGGTGCCACATGTTGTTCTTTTCTCGGCCGGCGCCGTCACATAGCTTTGTGTCATTTCCCTTGTGTACATTCCTTTACATATAAACGACACCATATGTTTCACAACACGACGCGTTTCTATCACTCAAACTGCAGCCATGTAAAGGCAGATACACTGACGCGAGGAGGGTGTCGTACACATTCTACTGTATCAACACATGAAGGATAGAGAAATATATATATATATATTTGCACTGTGTCACTTGGAGATGCAAACGGACACATTTGTTAAAGACACAGAGGGCTCTAATCCATTCCTGACAATAACATGGAGATGGTAAGCAGGATGATGCACGCGCGCAGATTTCCTTTACTGTCTATTCCGGAGAAGGTGCTATCTCAGAACGCAGCGTTAAGCTTCCTGAGGCCGGGGTCAGACGAGCGCACGTCAGAGTGGAAGGAACGTCCGTGAGAGTGGACGTTCCTTCCACTTTGACGCCCGTCTGGCCACCTCGCTGAGTGCAGTTTGTGCGCTCAGCGCCGCAAAGCTCGATCCTCCTAAGGAGGATCGCGCTCTGTAGCCCAGCCGAACACATGTTGTAGTGTATCGATGGGGCTGGTTTCAGCACGTCTGTTGCAGCGCGCGCAACTCGCTACACCATGTGGCCCGCCGCGTCGAAACGTCACAACGCTGCAACGGACATCAGGGGGCATGTCAGTACGCACACACATAGGGCCCTATTACATTCTTCGCGCGCATAAACGCATTAACGCGAGGGGCAAAACCCTTTGCGCTGAACGTCGTATTACGACGTTTGCGCACAAAATGCGCTTTAACGTCTAACGCGAGTGACCCTGCGCGAACCCTTTTTGCGAGCGCAATTTAGTGCGCGCATCCTATACTTAACATCGTGAGCGCAAATGCGTTTGTGCGCTGGTGTGCGCATGGTATTAAAATCTTAGCGCAAAATTTAACGGACAATGTTTGCGCGCATAATTTTAACGTCTTTGAAAAGCTGGTGGTAACGGCAAATTGTAACAACCTGACCGTACCAAACTGCGGATTCACAACGGAGAACGTCGATGCACAGGTTTTTTTTATACTAGATCCGTCAAAAATGACGCCACTACCTTGTCTTCCGTCAGAACGTACGTCTGTTGTACAAAACTGACAGACTCATGTCAAAAATAACGGACTCTGATGGACTCGCTTTAAAAATTACATTACGCTCACTGATTTCTGCGCACAACGGTACTTTGCGTGCATTTTTGCACGTCGGTTTTACGAGCGCAATTTCCCGACGGATGAAAAAATGCACGAGGAATGTAATTCCAGCGGTGATTTTCGTGCGTTAACGTTTCGCACAAAAAAAAAAAAAACACACGTTTAGCGTGCGTTTTTGCGTTAGTGCGCTCGTCAGTCACCAGCCTGGTACCCACAGAAGCACTTTCAGGTCACAGCGAGTATCAGCTCCTGGAGTCCATAGGACTTAATTGAGGTTTGCGCTTCCGGGCCGCGAGCTCTGCACGACCTCACTCTTGCGAGATCGCGCAGCGCCATGGATTGATCCCGGAGGGAGACTAGGGACTATTTGTTCCCAGTCTCACTCTGGATTAAGCCACCCTTTTCACCGCGGGATGAGAGGTGAGTATGGGATCTAATGGGGGGGGGGGTTATAGAGCGTGTTAAATGATTTTGCATTTGCAGGTGGCTACTTACATAAAAGCCAGCTGACTGTATCTATAAAACGCAGCTTGTACAGAACTCAAAAGACGTATTATATAATGACAATTGGTCATGGAATCTATAACCATAAAAAACCATGGGGCCCTTCGAATTCCTTCAAGATAGCGCTCACATAAGTGAGCATTAGCGCTAGGTTACTTGAGGTGATAGCGTGCCGCAAACATCACCTTCCGATCGCTGATGGGTTAAAAAAAAAAAAAACGTGTAAGCACGTGCAAACGTGCAGCGTGTAAGCACAGAGTAACAAGCGATAGGATCACATAGTCCTAACTAAAAAGGTTTTTCTACAGCTTAGAGCTTCTGTGGAATCAGTTAGCCGCAGCTGTAAACCCCCGCCCCCCCCCCAAAAAAAATATACTCATCTCTCATCCTGCGACGAGAACGGCAGCCCGATCCAACGCTTCTGGCCGCCAGGAGCAGAGTGAGACTGGGTAAAAAAAAAAAGTCCCCAGTCTCCCTCCGCAGACCTGCACGATCTCGCGAGAGGCAAGATCCTGACGGTCATGCGATCCGGCATTCAGGAGCCTAGCAGCCGCTACGTAGCGGGCTGCTGGACTCAGCGCCACTTGGCAAATGGGGACGCTAAGGGGAGATTAGCGAATGATAATTTAGCTACAGGCACGTGATAGTGCCCGTCGGGATCACAGAAAAAAAGATTCCCACTTATTAGATGCTGGGACTGAATACAGAATATAAAGCAGAATATTTCAAATAAAGTCTACATATTAAGTGCCTGGTGACGACATATGGGCGTAACCAAGCACCTCTGAGAAAGAAATGACCTTGGGGTGAATTTAAAACTAGGGATAGACCGATATATCGGTTTTGCCGATTATCGGCTGCCGATATTCAGAAAATTACTGATATCGGTATTTTATTTGCCGATATTGCTGATAATTGGACAAGTTGGCTCCCTGTAGCTGCGACACGCAAGATCCCACAGAACTGTGCGAATCCGGGGATTCTCCCACATCAGGCTGTAAGCGCTCACTGCAGAATGACCCCTGCTCACTGACCGTATTGTGCACGAGCGTGATGACAACAGAAATGGGGCTTCCATCCCATCCGGCAGGGAATCCCCCATACAGGAGATGCAGGGTCTATTTCCTACAGCATGGGTCACCAACCTGGGCTCTCCAGATACTTTGTAACTGCATTTCCCATGAGGCTCCAAGAACCTAATGAGAAGCTGAGCATCATGGCAGATGTAATTCCAAAACATGTGGGGCGATATTACAGAGTCAGTGCTAACTTAACCAGAGCTGCTGTAAACTTCCCAGAGCCATTATAGTCTACGGGGTTAAGTTAAGTTTACAGCAGCTTTGGGTAAATTAGCACCAACTTTGCAATATAACCATTGGAGGGCCAAGGCTGCTGAACCCCCTTATGTACAGGGTCATATGAGGGATCTTTAAGAAAGCCAAAGACACGTCTTATTGTTTGTAAAAATAAAAACAAATTCTTATTAAATTGAATAAATGAAGTGGACGTGGTGCAATGTTTAAATGTTAAACACATTGAGTTCATGGAATAATGTCAGGTTTGTGCGTTTTTTTTCCACAAATTTAAATTTACAGAATATCGGCTATCGGCCACAAAAGCTGCCGATAATCGTGCAGCTAGTAGGCTTATATGTACATATATCACTGTGTATTCCCCTTGGGTAGACATGATTGATTTATATAGCAGTCTGTTATAGCATAATTGGATTGGTAACAGTGTAGAATTCACTATATACATGAGCTTTATATATCACTAGCTCGTGCTAATGATATATAAACCTCATGTATATAGTGAATTCTACACTGTTACCAATCCAATTATGCTATAACAGACTGCTATATAAATCAATCATATCTACCCAAGGGGAATACACAGGCTTATATGTACATATATCACTATCTCCTGTAGGAGGGTGTGATTTAGCTCTACTAGCTGCAATTGACCTAACCCCATTTGGTGGACTATATATTAAAATCGAGATAGCCAAGGAGACTGGTGACGGCTAAGTTAACAATATTTATTATTAACTGGTTTGATCACCATAGGAGGGACCTGTATGTTTTGTCTGCCGTATCCAATATACCAAGAATGGAATTGTGAGCAGTGAACAGGGTTTATTTAATTCCAGGTTCCCTAGTTGTCTTCCACTCAAGTGGGGCCAACTAACAGTATACCCAGTGCCTTCATTTTCACATAGAATTGTTTGTTGTCCACTCATGTTTTTAGAATTATTCAATTAAAGTTATATGTTATTGTATGTCTGTAACTTGAAACCAGCACGAGTGGTGTAAACCAGCTGATACAGCTGTGATGTATTTGCCACAATCTACTTTGTCTCTTTGTATATTTTTATATTTTCCATATTACAATGTTATAAAATATATCCGTTTATACGAGTATGTGAGGTATATGTCATTATATCAGGGAGGAATTTAAATCAGACCTAGGTGCCAGGAAATAAAATGTGGGAGCCAACCCGCTGCCCGACAGGAGCCAGGCAAAAGGTTTGTGTAGAGATTTGTGCAACAGAAACCAAAAAAAATACAAAAAAACCCCCACCACATAATGATACCTTGTAACACAAGCCGCATACACACATACAAACAAAAGCTCCCAAAAGCCTTGATACTCTCACAAGTCCCTATGGGCATCTGGCCACTGGCTGATGGGTCCTCATTTGACCTCCTATCCCACGATCATGGTGCCACGTTAGCCTCTTCCCTCCACATGGCTCACGCCCTGCGACCTCTCCATGGTATTACAGAGCATCAATACTACAGGTGCAGCAGGGGCATCGCCCCCTTTATTGTGCCATACTCACCCCTTCATTGCCCCCACCTCAGCAGGGCTCCATGTGGCGCAGATCTGGGGACTGACGCCCCATTAACCCTTCTCAGGCCCAGCACACACACAGTTCACGTTTCCTCCTCACCCTGGTTTAGTTTCCGTTTTCAGACACACAGGAAATCAGTTCTTCAGAAATGATGCAGAAAGAAGAAAAAAAAAAAATCACACAGACCATGGGTACAGGCCTCACACACATCACACACAGAGTGTGCCTAATCCTGGAAAAACACAACACAAATTATGTGTAAAGAGTCTAATCCCAGAAAGACATAACACAACAAATGTGTTCAGGGCCTAGTCCCAGGAAACGATACCTCATAAAATGTGTACAGCACCCAATCCCAGGAAAACACATAATAAAAAAATTGTAACGAGCCTAATCCCAGGAAAATACATTGCAAAAACGTGTACAGGGCATAATCCCAGAAACATACATCGCAAAAAACGTGTACAGGGCATAATCCCAGGAAAATACATCGCAAAAATGTGTACAGGGCGCAATCCCAGGAAAATACATCACAAAAATGTGTACAGGGCGCAATCCCAGGAAAATACATCACAAAAAATGTGTACATGGCATAATTCTAGGACAATACATCACACACATGTGTACAGGGCACAATACTGGGAAAATACATCACAAAAATGTGTATAGGGCCTAATTCCAGGAAAATATGCCACGAAAATGTGTACAGTGCGTAATCCCAGGAAAATACATAACAAATAATGTGTACAGGGCCTAATCCCAGGAAAATACATCCATAAAAATGTGTGCAATGCCTAATCCCTGGACACTACCTAATTTAAATGTGTACACTGCCTAATGCCAGGAAAATACATCATAGAGTGTGTACAGGGCCTAATCCTGGTTAAATATATCACAAAAACGTTTACTAGATCTAATCCCAGGAAAATGCAATACAAAAATTTGTACAGGGCCTAATCCCAAGAAAATACACCACAAAAATGCGTACAGGGTGTAATACCAGGAAAATACATTACAAAAATGTGTCCTAATCCCAAGAAAATACAACAGAAAATGTGTACAGGACCTAACACTAGGAAAATACATCACACAAGGTGTAGAGGGCCCAATCCCAGGACAATAATCACAAAAATTTGTACATGGCCTAATCCCAGGATAATACATCACAAAAATATGTACAGTGCCTTATCCCAGGAAAATTCATCACAGAATGGAAAGTGGTACCTACAGGTACAACAAAGAAATTGTGTATTTCATGAGTCCAATATTTCATACAGACACATCACACACTGTTGATCCTGATCTAACCCCTAATGCTCACAAACATTCCTTGTGTACAGCCCCTCACACATATATTGTACACTGCCCAGCAATCCTTACACACATATCATACATATTGTGTGCAAATGTACAGTCCCACACACCTCACAGACTAGAATCCCTTACATTGTGTACAGTCCCCCATCCAGACATGTGCCAGCCCTGTGTGCACAGCAAGTGGGGCCATCTACTCCTAATATCAGGCAGCCAGAGCAGCTCAGCATCAATATCCCACCATTACACAAAGAAAACACAAAATGTTTCACCTAGACACAAATACCACACATACAGGCATCATAAAACACAATCACAAAAGTGTGCAGGCACAAAGACACACAAAAACATCAGAGCAGGAGAGAGTGTCATCTACACAATGACAAACACACAGTGACCAGTCACTAAGACTAACACACACACACACCATGAAACACAACCCAGTGACCAGTCACAGACACACAATGACACACAGCAGTGACCAAACACTGACACACAGCACAGTGACCAGTCACTAAGACACAAACACACAGCACAGAGCAGACTCCCTGTTATCAGCTCACATCCCCCATGTGCCCCCTTCCTCTTCGGCCCCTGCCCTGACCATGTGCTGCGAATAATCAGTACCCACCTGCTCCTGTCCATCCTGTGTCCCGGGGGCAGTGGGGGGCACCGGGGGACCCTTCACATGGGCCATGAACCCAGAGGAGTCAGTGCAGCCCGGCACGGGTCACACCCAGGGGATCACACACTCACATTACACACACAGTGACGGGCTGCCGGTCCCTCCCTGGATTTCCTGTCAGTGTCCGCAGCTCAGGGCGGAGTGCCAGGGGCCGCATCACACTCAGCCAGCAGAGCCAGGGGCCGCATCACACTCAGCCAGCAGCGCCAGGGGCCGCATCACACTCAGCCAGCAGAGCCAGGGGACGCAACACACTCAGCCAGCAGCACCAAGGAGTGCCAGGGGGTGCATCACACAAAGCCAGCAGCACCAGGGAGTGCCAGGTGGCGCATCACACTCAGCCAGCAGCGCCAGGGGGCGCATCACACTCAGCCAGCAGCGCCAGGGGGTGCAACACACTCAGCCAGCAGTGCCAAGGAGTGCCAGGGGGTGCATCACACAAAGCCAGGAGCACCAGGGAGTGCCAAGTGGCGCATCACACTCAGCCAGCAGCGCCAGGGGGTGCAACACACTCAGCCAGCAGTGCCAGGGGGTGCAACACACTCAGCCAGCAGCACCAAGGAGTGCCAGGGGGTGCATCACACAAAGCCAGGAGCACCAGGGAGTGCCAAGTGGCGCATCACACTCAGCCAGCAGCGCCAGGGGGTGCAACACACTCAGCCAGCAGTGCCAGGGGGTGCAACACACTCAGCCAGCAGCACCAAGGAGTGCCAGGGGGTGCATCACACAAAGCCAGGAGCACCAGGGAGTGCCAGGTGGCGCATCACACTCAGCCAGCAGCGCCAGGGGGTGCAACACACTCAGCCAGCAGTGCCAGGGGGTGCAACACACTCAGCCAGCAGTGCCAGGGGGTGCAACACACTCAGCCAGCAGCACCAAGGAGTGCCAGGGGGTGCATCACACAAAGCCAGCAGCACCAGGTGGCGCATCACACTCAGCCAGCAGCACAAGGGAGTGCCAGGGGGCACATCACACTCAGCCAGCAGTGCCAGGGGGCACATCACACTCAGCCAGCAGCACGAGGGAGTGCCAGGGGCGTATCACACTCAGCCAGCAGTGCCAGGGGATGCATCACACTCAGCCAGCAGTACCAGGGGGCATATCACACTCAGCCAGCAGTGCCAGGGGCGCATCACACTCAACCAGCAGTGCATCACACTCAGCCAGCAGCACCAGGGGACGCATCACACTCAGCCAGCAGCAGAATAACCTTTTCAAAGAGGAATGTAAATATCCCAGTAAACTCCTTTACTCGTGTATATGTGGGTGTTTAAGTGTGTGTACAGAAGGGGGTCTGTCTTTGTGTCCTGATTGGAAGCTGCAGTACAGGCTCTTGGGGGGGGCTCTATGTATGAGGCACCATCTGGCCTTCACTTTACACAACACACAACTTTTGCAGATTTAGAACTTTCTGTTTCCATATAAGGAGAAATTCTGTCAGTTTTCCTAATTTGCGGCATTCACCTAACATAGTGCATCAAAATACAAAAAGAGGATCTATGGGTACATGGCTGTGTGTATTTGTGTATATTGGTGTGGGTATTTTCACCTTTCACCAGTTGTAAACTTACCTCCAAAATCCAGCTCCATGACCTTAAAGGGACACTCCACTAACTAATCCTCCCCACATTATAGTTATAAAGCGGTCAGGGGGTGACGACGAGTGGCCCCATTGGATAGCAAATTGTGCAGAAAAACTTCAGGGACTTCTGCATTCGGGAGTCTTTGAGCCTAAGAGGAGGAGCTGTGCACGGCGAGGGTCAAAAAGTGGGTAAAATCAGCTAATGAGAAAAAAAAGAGAATGCAAAAATACCAGGGCAGCCGCTGCCCAATTGAAGGGCAAACAAAAGGAGCTCTATTTTCCAATAAAATGTCCCTTTAAAGGGTACACACCGGCCTGGAGCCACCTCCCGGCCAGCACTGCTTGTAGCAATAATCAATACAGAAACAAAACCATATTGTCAGGAATCGACCTGAAAAGAGTTTCTTATATGAGAATAAATGTAAGAGGAACCACTGTGTAGTAATCTTGCCTGTACGTAGCGAGTATCAGAGTCAGGAGGAACGATATATAACGCTGCCTGTCTGCTGGTACCAGTGGCGTCAGGTTCGTAGTAGATCAGGTGGTACTTGTGGATGTTATACCAGGTGATTTGATAGTAGGTATGTCTTTTGATAGTTACCCCGTTAGAAATGGTCGATGTAGTGGCCTAGGTCACGGGCCCAAAGGATTACTACGCATAAGTCGTTTCCAGGCAATAAGGTCGTGAGGCAGGCAGAGTTCGGTACGTAAGTGGTATCCAGGCAATAAGGTCGTGAGGCAGGTAGAGTTCGGTACGTAAGTCGTATTCAGGCAATAAGGTCGTAAGGCAGGCAGAGTTCGGTGCGTAAGTCGTATCCAGGCAATAAGGTCGTCAACAAGGGGAATCAATCAGCATATGAGTAATCACAGGTAATAAGGAGGGAAATTAGCTCAGTAATCATACAAAATATTAGAGCGTCGACTTACCCCACTGAGGATTCTTTTATAGGGTGTCTCATTTAGGCAGCCGGGGATAGCGCCGACGTCATCCGTCTGCGCCGGCATCTCTCCGTGCCCATAAGGCCGCTCGGGACCATGCGCATGCGCGGAAGGTCTTCTCCGGCGACTAAGGATACTCCGGCCTGCGCGTCGACACGTGGCAGCGCCAACGCCTCGCTATGCCGTACGATCACCTCTCGGGTACCCGCAGGAGGCATCGCTACAGGGGTTATACCGCCGGTAAGGGAGGAATCCTGACACATATGTATATCAAATACATAAAGACATATTATACAATGATCTCCTTCCATTCAAACATCAAATTCTCCCAGGTTCTTTAATCTGGAATGCTTGGGGTTCCAATCATTGCCGATAAGGGGTGCGCTCCACCTGTATTTGTAGTGAGCAGGTGTATAACAGCAGGTCTATATTGAGAGGCAATGGCCCCTATTTTGTTTTGACCGCTTTAAAATACACGGCAGCCCCACCCTCAGCATTATATTCTTATTTTCTATATGATGCACCAAAATACAACCGAAATTTTTAAAATTGCCCATCTTAGCAGGTATTGAACGGGCCTTCTTGACAGGGCTTTATGTAAAATGACGCTTCTTAACACGAGTCTATGATGTAATTCTGTTAATGTTATTGTCCTTTATTTATATAGCGCCACATATTCCGCAGCGCTTTACAAGATCAGTGTTAATACATTAGAATATCACACATGGATGATGACCTGATTCAGGGGGTCCCTGTTCCTAAGGGATCTTACAATCTATGAGATGTACAAGTATTTTGTGAGGTAGGCTCATCCATATCATTCATTCGGTGTCTTGCCCAAGGACACTCGCTGGCGGCGTCTTCTGAGAGGGATCTGGTCGTCTTTCCATGATTGTAGAGCAGCGACCTGGTGGTCAGGTTGAACTCGCTGTTTCTCGTAAAGTCGAGACTTGCTTCTCCACAGTTGTATTGGAGGGATGTGCTGAATGGTATTTTGATTTGCTTCTCCGCGGCCCAGGGGGTAGAGATGTTACCACTGGTCTCCACAGCCAATAATGTGTAAGTATGTACCGTTCGGTGTCTTGCCCAAGGACACTTACTGGAGAGGTGATCTGGCCGGGATTCAAACCTGGGTCTCCACGGTTACTTCACTCCATCCAGCACGGAAGCCCTACCCTATTTACAGAATTAAAAAAATGGCCAGTCAGCATATAAAGTAGCTGGGGGCATCACCTGGGATATCCAAATTTATCATCTAAATAGAGGAAACCATACCAGACAGTGGGAAGCAGATCCCTGCTTTTGTAAATATTGAGATGTAAATGATGGAGGTCTGAGCTGGGTGTGTCGTCTCAGTACACTTTGCATGACTCCTACAGGAACCCTGCCGGCTGCTTCTGAAACAATGATTGACTTTTTCAGGTAAAGGAAAATCTTTATCAAACAATGAGGGGTATTTTTTGCTACGCACTAAAGTCTGGATATTAAACTCGTATTGATTGAGTTCACACTAATTATTAACCCCGATTTCAACATATTTTTGGCAAAAAGGATTCCCTGAAATGACGAAAAGCAAAGGTCTAAAAGGAGAATAGACCCTTTAGATTCTAACTTCCCATAATAAACCCACGAAAATACAATACAAATAATAAACAATGTGGCATGTAGCCTACCCATTAACCCCTAAAATGCCACTAATCAAGGGAAAACATGAAATGAATACACTGAGGCATGTAGCCTGGAGTTTTATCCAAGATCCCCTATGCCATCCACCATCACGATCCCTAATTCCTGTGTCTCCTCTCTCCACAGGTAGGTCATTATCACCCATCATCCACAGACACCCACATCTCAACTGATCCCCTGCATACTTTTGCTGGTAGGACCCCCATCACCCAGTATTCGCAGGCACCCACATTGTAAGGTTACCTTGGTCTTTTTCTGTATTTTTTTTTATTTATTTTTGTTTTTCTCCACCATTTGCTTTGCTAATTAGCATGTGAATCTCCTGCCCTATTGACACAGCCCATCCAGCTTCAGGTGTTTACCTTCTAACTGCCTGAATGCAATCAGTCCGCCCTATATAGCCACTAACACTGGCTCTAGTGACATCCCCCAAGTGGACGTTCAGAGTTGATTCCTGGAGGAAGGAACTGCAAGGCCCACTTTTTACTCCGGGTAAACGCACGTCTATATCATGCTTTCTCTCACGCTTCTACTCTTTACTTCTACCTTTCTCCTTAAATGGAACTCCTGCCCCTCTACCACCGACCCCTACACTATCTGCATCTCCCCCTCCCTCCTCTCGTCCCACATGATGGCCTCGCATGAGCTCCTTTGTTTCCTCAGAACATGGTCTCCCTCTAACTCTAGTGCTGCCAATCACTCCCACTCCCACAAATCCCATTCCCACCTTCTCTTTCTCACCCTCCTGCTGTTACTCTATTCAGGTGACATATCCCCTAACCCTGGCCCCACAACACATCCAATACTTCCCTCTCATCCTTTCTCATCGCACATAAATCACCTCCCTGCAAGCCCAGCAACCTCATTCCCATAATCCCTCAGCGCCTGTCCTCTTTCTCCTGCGCCCTTTGGAACGCTCGCTCTGTGTGCAACAAACTCACAGCAATCCATGACCTCTTCCTTTCAAACTCCTTCAACCTCCTAGCTTTAACTAAAACCTGGCTAACTCCCTCTGACACCGCCTCCGATGCTGCTCTCTCACCCGGTCTGGGGGTATGGCTCATGTGTAGACCGCCATGTGAGAGAAATGGTGGCGGGGTCGGACTCCTGCTCTCCCACCTGTACCTACCAGCATCTCCCTCCACCCCATCCCTCTCCTTCGCGACACACTGCATCCGCCTGTTCTCTCCTCTGGCTCTCAGGGTGGCAGTCATCTACCGCCCACCGGGACCAACCTCCCAGTTCTTTGACCACTTTGCTACCTGGCTTTCTCACTTCCTGTCTTCTAATCTTCCATGCTTAATTCTCGGGACTTCAACATTCCTATTGATGATCCTTCCGCCCCTGCTGCCTCCAAACTTCTTTCACTCACGTCCTCCCTTGGACTCACACAATCCTCCCTACCCACCGCGATGGTCACGCTATTGACCTTGTCTTTTCCAACCTCTGCTCCATTTCTGAGTTCAACTGTCGCCCTTTCCCCATCTCTGACCACCACCTTCCTCTCTTTCAACCTATCTGGACTTCCTAAACACCCTGCTCCCCCACCCCGCACACACTCGCAGAAATCTACATGCTGTGGACCCCCATCAATTCTCCAACCTACTTCACCACCTTCCTCATACCTCATCTGCCCTGATGCTGCCACTAATCACTACAACACTACGCTTATCTCTGCTCTAGACACTCTTACAGAGTCGAAGAGGAGCAAGGCCCCACGCCGCCAGCTTCAGCCCTGGCACACCCTCCAGACTCTCTACCTGCAAAGATGCTCCCGCACCGCAGAGCGTGCCTGGTGGAAATCCCGCTCTGAAGCTGATTTTGTTCACTTCAAGTTTATTCTCCGCTCATACACCTCTGCCCTCCACTTGGCCAAACAATCCTTCTTCTCATCTCTTATATCTACGCTGTCCTCCAACCCTAAACGGCTCTGGTCCACCTTCAACACCCTCCTCTACCCACCTGCACCCCCCCCCCACAGCTGCCTTCAGCGCTCAAGACCTGGCAGACTACTTCCTCAGTAAAACTTTAACTATCAGAAGCAACATCCCAACACAAGATAGTTATCTGCCACCTCCACTCCCACAGGTCCCCTCTGCCGCTTCCTCCCAGCCACTGAGGAAGTCAATTCCTTATTGTCCTCCTCACATCTCACCACGTGCCCGCTCGACCCCATTCCCTCACATCTAATTCCTCCCCTCTCCTCCTCCCTCACCCCTGCTCTCACACACATCTTCACCCTATCTCTCTCCACTGGCTCCTTTCCATCCGCCTTCAAACACGCGCTAGTTACCCCTTTACTAAAAGAAACCATCCCTAGACCCCAACTCTCCATCCAATTACCGCCCTGTATCCCTGCTTCCCTTCACATCAAAGCTCTTAGAAAAACTAGTCTTCAACCGCCTCTCCCTCTTCCTGTCCTCCAATTCCCTACTTGACCCCCTGCAATCTGGCTTCCGTCCCCTACACTCAACTGAAACTGCCCTCAAAGTCACCAACGACCTCCTAACTGCTAAAAAACACGGCCACTATTCTATTCTCATCCTGCTTGACCTCTCGGCTGCTTTTGACACTGTTGACCACCCCCTCAACTCTCTGGGTCTCGGTGACACTGCACTTGCTTGGGTTGACTCCTATTTATCCAACAGGTCCTTCTGTGTGTCCTTTGCTGGTAACTCTTCCTCCTCCTCATTGCCTCTATCTGTTGGTGTACCTCAAGGTTCTGTCCTTGGTCCTCTGCTCTTTTCCATCTACACCTCCTCCCTGGGCAAAATCATCAACAGCTTTGGCTTTAATTACCACCTCTACGCTGGTGACACTCAGATCTACCTCTCTACCCCTGATCTCTCTCCCCCTGATCTCTCTCCCCCTGTCCTTTCAAAAATCAGTGACTGTTAATCTGGCATCTCCTCCTGGATGGCCTCCCACCACCTAAAGATCAACATGTCAAAGACTGAGCTCCTACTTATTCCTCCCTCCAATGCCTCCCCACCTCCTGACTTCTCTATCACGGTGGAGGGTATCACCATCTCCCCATCAAACCAAGTTCGCTGTCTTGGAGTTACACTTGACTCTGCTCTTTCCTTCATCCCCCACATCAAGTCTCTTTCCTCCACCTGCCGATACCAACTGCGTAATATTTCCAGAATTCAGCCATTTCTTACCGCTGTCACCACAAAACAACTCATACACGCCCTGGTAATCTCCCGACTCGACTATTGCAATAATCTCTTATCTGGCCTCCCTCTGTCCCGCCTCTCCCCCCTACAATCCATCCTGAACGCCTCCGCCAGGCTAATTCACCTCACCCGCCGCTCTGTCTCTGCCAGTCCCTTCACTGGCTCCCCATCCACTGCAGAATTAATTTCAAAATACTTACCTACAAAACCCTCACTAACTCAGCTCCCCACTACCTGTCCTCACTAATCACCAAATACACTCCAGCCCGCTCCCTAAGGTCAAACCGTGACCTGCGCCTAGCTTCTCCCCGCATCACCTCTTCCCATGATAGACTGCAGGATTTCTCACGCACAGCCCCCACTCTCTGGAACGCTCTCCCTCGTACTATCAGACTTTAACTTCTCTTCCTTCAAACGCTCCCTTAAAACATTCCTATTTAGGGAAGCCTACCACCCAACTCACTGACGCAACCATCAATCACTCTCACCCTACAGTCCTCTCCTCCTGTTTCCAACACCAACACTCCTAGATTGTGAGTTCCTACGGGAATAGGGCCCTCATCTCCTCCTGTACTGTTTGTCAAATGTTGTTCAATGTATTGTAACCCTGTCTATACTGTGCTTATTGTACAGCGCTGTGGAATATGCTGGCGCTTTATAAAATATTATTATTATTATAACCTACCCATCTATCAAGGAAAGAATAAAATGTATACTGCGAGGGATGAAGCCTGCCCATTAACCCTTAATATGCAACTAAATCAAGGGGGGGGGGGAAAGACTTTAGATCACATTGTGTAGACTGTTAAACCCATTCACTGCAGAGCCATTTCAGCCCTTTGGAAAAGAAAAAAGTTACATTTTTATTTTACACTGAATATGGTCATGTTGGATATCATTGGAAAGGCCAGACTCTGCCCTTTCCAATGACACCTCGACCATGTAAGACGCAGGGGGACAGAGATACAGCAGTCTGAATAAGTGGGGGAAGCTGGATACTGTTCACTGGGAGGGGGGGGGAGGAATAATTCCACCCTCCCCTCGTGTCTCCATCATATCTGCTTGCTCATGTGATATAGTGGGGGGGGGGGGGGGAAGAGAAGAACAGATTTCTGATCCAAATTTATTAATGAAGTTAGAGAAGCGCGACAAATCTAAATAAAAAATACTGGGTAGCATTTATAAAGTTAAGGCTATACTGATTTGGTTTAATAAATATTTTTTATATCATAAATGGGTGCGCAACCTCTAACACAGGGTTTCTCGACTCCAGTCCTCAGGACCCACTACAGGCCAGATTTTGCAGATCACCTTGGTGAAATGCAGACGGAATACTGCAATCACTGAGCAGCTAATTAGATCACCTGTGCTGTGCTTCGGATATCCCACAAACCAGGCCTGTTAGTGGGTCCTGAGGATATGAGTTGAGAAACACTGCTCTAACAGGACTCCAATGCCCAACAAATATTCTAAATCAAAAAGAATAGGATAGCTCAGCCACAGACACGAATAAACAAGTCAAATGAAAATTATATACAATCTTTATTCAATATGCAAAATATAAAAAAAAGTTATCAAGAAGCATTAAGACAAAAAGAGACAAGGCAAGCATAAATAAAACATCCACATACATTTAAATGCATCAAAACAAAGATAAGACAGAAAGATCTACAAGCCAAAATGTGATATATATATGTAGCACTCACTCCCGGAGGAGCCGCTGAATTTAACCTCGGGTCAGTCTCCCCCAGGGGTCAAGTCCTGGGAAAAAAAGTGAGGGAACTCACCCACGAATTCCACAACCCCCATTACCTTAAGAAAATATATATATATATCTCACGAGTATAGCCGGACGAGCCGGTGATACCATTTTTATTGGGTTAACTTTACATTTAAAAGACAAACTTTCAAGAGTGTAAACTGGACACTATACTGATCAGTGAAAGGTATCACTACGTACAGGTATACTCGTGATTTTGGCAACTGGACTAACGCATTATATATATATATATCTCCAGGCACAGACCCCCAGAATAATATACACAGCACTGAGCCCCCAGAATAACATACACAGCACTGAGCCCCCAGAATAATATACACAGCGCTGAGCCCCCAGAATAATATACACAGCGCTGAGCCCCCAGAATAATATACACAGCGCTGAGCCCCCAGAATAATATACACAGCACTGAGCCCCCAGAATAACATACACAGCACTGAGCCCCCAGAATAATATACACAGCGCTGAGCCCCCAGAATAACATACACATCACTGAGCCCCCAGAATAATATACACAGTGCTGAACCCCCAGAATAATATACACAGCACTGAGCCTCCAGAATAATATACACAGCACTGAGCCTCCAGTATAATATACACAGCACTGAGCCCCAACAATAACATAACATGCACAGCACAGAGCCCCCATAATAATATACACAGCGCTCAGCCCCCAGAATAATATACACAGCACTGAGCCCCCAGAATAACATACACAGCGCTGAGCCCCCAGAATAACATACACAGCGCTGAGCCCCCAGAATAATATACACAGCACTGAGCCTCCAGTATAATATACACAGCACTGAGCCCCAACAATAACATAATAACATGCACAGCACAGAGCCCCCATAATAATATACACAGCACTGAACCCCAAGAATAATATGCACAGCACTGAACCCCAAGAATATGCACAGCACTGAACCCCAAGAATAATATACACAGCACTGAGCCCCCAGAATAACATACACAGCACTGAGCCCCCAGAATAATATACACAGCGCTGAGCCCCCAGAATAACATACACATCACTGAGCCCCAGAATAATATACACAGTGCTGAACCCCCAGAATAATATACACAGCACTGAGCCTCCAGAATAATATACACAGCACTGAGCCTCCAGTATAATATACACAGCACTGAGCCCCAACAATAACATAACATGCACAGCACAGAGCCCCCATAATAATATACACAGCGCTCAGCCCCCAGAATAATATACACAGCACTGAGCCCCCAGAATAACATACACAGCGCTGAGCCCCAGAATAACATACACAGCGCTGAGCCCCCAGAATAATATACACAGCACTGAGCCTCCAGTATAATATACACAGCACTGAGCCCCAACAATAACATAATAACATGCACAGCACAGAGCCCCCATAATAATATACACAGCACTGAACCCAAGAATAATATGCACAGCACTGAACCCAAGAATAATATGCACAGCACTGAACCCCAAGAATAATATGCACAGCACTGAACCCCAAGAATAATATGCACAGCACTGGTTATATGGATATATTTTCCCCAGTTCACATGGATATAATTGCCCCCCAGCTCTCATGGATATAAATGCCCCAGGTCTCATGGATAATGCCCCCAACTGTCATGGATAATGCCCCCTGGTCTCATGGATAATGCCCCCTGGTCTCATGGATATGCCCCTGGTCTCATGGATAATGCCCCCTGGTCTCATGGATAATGCCCCCTGGTCTCATGGATAATGCCCCCTGGTCTCATGGATATGCCCCTGGTCTCATGGATATGCCCCTGGTCTCATGGATATGCCCCTGGTCTCATGGATACTGCCCCTGGTCTCATGGATCTGCCCCTGGTCTCATGGATAATGCCCCAACTCTCATGGATACTGCCCCTGGTCTCATGGATAATGCCCCCACTCTCTCATGGATAATGCCACTCCCAACTCTCATGGATAATGCCCCCTGGTCTCATGGATATGCCCCTGGTCTCATGGATATGCCCCTGGTCTCATGGATATGCCCCTGGTCTCATGGATACTGCCCCTGGTCTCATGGATACTGCCCCCAGGTCTCATGGATAATGCCCCAACTCTCATGGATAATGCCCCCTGGTCTCATGGATATGCCCCTGGTCTCATGGATATGCCCCCTGGTCTCATGGATATGCCCTGGTCTCATGGATATGCCCCTGGTCTCATGGATACTGCCCCTGGTCTCATGGATATGCCCCCAGGTCTCATGGATAATGCCCCCCATCTCATGGATATGCCCCCAGGTCTCATGGATATGCCCCTGGTCTCATGGATAGTGCCCCTGGTCTCATGGATATGCCCTGGTCTCATGGATACTGCCCCTGGTCTCATGGATAGTGCCCCTGGTCTCATGGATATGCCCCCTGGTCTCATGGATATGCCCCTGGTCTCATGGATATGCCCCCTGGTCTCATGGATATGCCCCCAGGTCTCATGGATATGCCCCCAGGTCTCATGGATATGCCCCCCAGGTCTCATGGATATGCCCCCTGGTCTCATGGATATGCCCCCTGGTCTCATGGATATGCCCCCTGGTCTCATGGATATGCCCCCTGGTCTCATGGATATGCCCCCAGGTCTCATGGATATGCCCCCAGGTCTCATGGATATGCCCCCAGGTCTCATGGATATGCCCCCCAGGTCTCATGGATATGCCCCCCAGGTCTCATGGATATGCCCCCCAGGTCTCATGGATATGCCCCCAGGTCTCATGGATATGCCCCCTTGGTCTCATGGATATGCCCCCTGGTCTCATGGATATGCCCCCCAGGTCTCTATGGATATGCCCCCTGGTCTCATGGATATGCCCCCTGGTCTCATGGATATGCCCCCAACCCAACTTACCGCTGCTGCTGCTGCTGCTGCCGCCGCCGCACACTGCCGGCGGCCACGTGTTTCCTGCTCAGCGGCCGCTGACAGGAAGTGCAGCCGCTCGCCTGGGATCTAGGAAACAGCCAGGCGAGCGGCTCCACTTCCGGTCACCGGCCGCTAGAATAGGAAGCACGCGGCCGCCGCCAATGTGCGGCGGCCGCCTGTTAAGCGTTCGGCTCGGGCCACAGCGGGAACGCTGCGTTCCCGCAGCGTTCCCGCTGTCGGAGAAGTGCGGGAACGCCGTTCCCGCGCGTTCCCGCTCGACTCGAGCCCTGGTCTCCCCGCACTAGGGAATAAATATACACCAAAGCAAACACGAGATTATATATAATATCTTTACAGGAATTCGTAATGCGAGAAACGCGCAGCGGTAAAGAAGGAAATTTTAACCCCTTCGTTGCCGGAGTGCAAGTCCCATACAGGTTGTGTCCCAAGAAGGTGTGTGTGTTGGTACCCGGGTACTAGATTCGACTGGCCAGTGAATGGATTCAGTGGATCTTCGACTAGTCACGTTGAGGCCCTGTAGATTTAAGCAAACTGCAGCGTGCTTTGTTAACTTTACTGTGGCCCGGAAGGCCTCTCACCCATCCGCTAGACAATCTGCTCCGCTGCTCGACCAAGGACGTCTCTCCGCTCGATTTGGCTGGGACTCTGTGCCACCGGATCCGCTGTTCTTGCAACAAGATTTTCAGCTTACTGCCTGCACTCCCATTGGATCATCGCGGTCTCCAATCTGCAGCTCTGTCTGTGCAAACCTCTCAGCGGTGGATTACTAGGTCTCTGGCAAGTCACTGAAACCGATCTCCAGCGTCCGCAAGGCAGCACCTGCTCTCCACCCCTCGGCGCGCACTGCTCTCCTCCGAACAAGGCTGCGGATGTCTGTCGGTTCTCCCCACCCACTTCCTGCCTCTGCCCCAAAGCATGCTGGAAAACGTAGTCCTTATGTGTCCAGTATAGTTTACATTGCGCTTGTCTCCCCTGGTGGCCAAAAATGGGTAATTACAGCAACAGAACTAAAACAGCGATATAGATATTAGAAAATATATATATTTATTTCACACACCTCTTGCTTTATTACACTTTACAAACATTGCCGTTTTACAAATTGAAGAAAGTTTATGGTGATCCTGCCTCGAGAGAGTCTGTCAGCACCATATTTCCAGTCACACGATTTTTCCCTCAGATCTTCCAGGAGCCATCAGCTGCCACCTGGATTTCAGAAGGCCTGAGGGGAAAAATACCCTGCGAGCTTCTGTTTAATGGCTCGTGGTGCTTAAACTCTGGACTTTTGAAGCCTGTACTGCTCATGTATAAGCATCTCTGACTGCTCGGCAGGACAGATGGTCGTCATGTTGCACAAATCTGACACACCCAATTACGCAACATTTCACCGGCAAAAACATTGCATCACTAGGACCAGGGGTTAGCGTCTTTATGCAATCAAGTTTTTTAATTAAAGAGTCTACTTTAGACAATACTTTTGCACACTTAATTGGGTCATCACCTTGGCCCTCCAAACTAGAACTACATGTCCTTTCAGGTGTAGCCAAGCTAAACAGTACCTGCGCATCATGGGAGATGTAGTTTCAAAACACCTAAAAAGACCAAGGTTGCTGATGCGTATATTGTAAACATAACTATACACACAGAAAACAAAACAGTGTGTTTTGCTATACAGTGTTTTATTCTGGTCGTCTAGAACTGAGCCAGCAAAAATTATATATATATATATATATATATATATATAGTGAAGGGGTTAACTAAAAAGGAATCCTGAGTCACAGGTCGAACCTCCACATATTCTTTTGTTAAAGTCAGACAAAAACATCCAAAAGCCCTAAAAACACCTCCCCTGACACTGACCTACAAGTATCGGGGGAAATACTCTTCTTCCATCCTAACAAGACTCCACGTAAAAGAAAATCTTTACCCTCATCATGCCAACCCAAAGTCCGGCACAGAAAAGAAAGTGCTGACAAAACCGTCGCAGCCCAAGACCCAGCCTGCCCACTATCTTTGAAATCACTGGTACACAAATGTATCCCACTTACAGCTCAGTCATCTGCCAACCCCTCTCCTCCCTAGCCATGGATGCCGACACCTGCCAGACCTACACATACAGCACATCTCCACGTAGCCAGAACGAGCCACCATCTGCATCAATCGAGCAAAACGAGTGTCCGCAACCATGGGGGGAAAAGGCGTTGCAGTCCACGAAGCCCCAGGAGCCACCGGCCAAAAACGGTCCCACAGGGGCCCGAGAAGGAGCATCAATGATATGAACACCAAGCACATGCCTCGCCCGAAACCAAATATTATGCTTGCGGCGACACAGTATTAAACAGCACAACAAAGCGTAGCCCAGTGGAGAACAAGAGGAGCGGTTGACAACGCTCATATGGTCTGTCCAACACACCTGCCACCGATTAGCCAAACACTCTCCCAACAATTCCAGGCCACCTCAAATCGTTCTTCAACGCCGGTCCATGACATCCTCGCGGCAGGTGGGACTTGACGCATACAGGTACACCCCAATGACTTCAACAGGCCACCTCTGCCCCTCCCCGCAGCCTGGCCCACACCTGTCATTGGCTGCAGTGGGACAGCCAAAGGCACGTTCAGTTGCTCAGCTGCTGCACGTGCCAAGTTATCAAATTGGCACTGAATGCTGTGCTGCAGCTCAGCTCTGCTAACTTAGCACTTGCAGCCACATCGAGAGGTGCTGCGGGGTTAGATGAGCGTGACGTGGGAAAGATGGCCGCCTCCACGGGAGCAAATAACCCAATATGGAAAAGTTCAGTTTGATGTTTTGGTGAACCAAAACGCCAAATATTTATTGGAACATGGTAAACATTAACACTAAGGTGCTAATAAAATGGACAAGAGGATTTTGCAGAAACAGCAGCTTTCACGAAGCAATCCTCTGCCCTGTCGCTTCCATATTCACAGCCAAAGCGTTCAGTGAGACGTCTACAGCAAACTGAAATGCTGCACTGAAGCAATTCAGCAGCTGCTGAGGAACTGAACGCACCTCTGAACTCCAGCCATCCCTTGCAGACAATGGCGCGCACCACGCGTAAGCTGCCTTGGTGGGCCAAATTAGTGGCCTGGGACGGCTCCTGGCAGCAGGGCGTAACTGTACCCCTCTCCATCGTTAACCCAACCAGGGCTGGGGTGTATTTGGAAATTAGTGAGATGAGTGACTCCCACCTGTCATGAAGGGGTTAACAATTCTGAAGAATCCCACGCCAGGGGCCAAGCTGGGGTGCACCATTCTCCCCAAAAATAAGCAGCAAACCCGTGAGAAGCAGCCGGAGTCTGTAAAGAGTACAAGTGACTTATTATGCCATTGCGCCTCTTGCCAATATGTTCATTACATGCGGATAGAAAGGAAAGCCGAACAGCCAAGCCCGCCTGCAAGGACCGGTCTATCCTAACGAACTGGTGCAGCGCTCTATCCCCGGTCACCGCCACAGCGATGAAAAAATGCCCTCCCCATTGGCATTATTGGGCATGCAAAGGCCAAGTGACCCAACAGGGATTACAGAGCTGACAGGCAAAGCTTCCAAACCAGCCATCTCTCCCCAAAAGCCATGCTGAGGCCTGTGTCCTCTGAGGAGGCGTGCCCTTTGCTGCTGAGAATTTTTTTTTTTTTTTTTTTTTTATTAATGCAGCCATTTTTTTGGAGCCTGAACCAGAGCAGACATCCTGGCTGGCGGAGAAACGGCTCCCACTGCTCCCCTGTCCCGCTCCTTAAAACCTCGCGCCCATTGGTCGACATCACAGGCCCGCCCCTCGCTTCCACCAGTAGAGTTCCGAGTTTGTCTCAACAAAAGAAGCGCGGCTTCCTTGTTTCCGATTTGTCCCCGCCTACCCGCCGACTGCTTCATCCAATCCGATGGGAGGACACGGTGCGCGTCACTCCACGCTGTCTAATCAGGCGAGCGGGGAGGAGTTTGGGGTTTTAGGCCTACTCTGTACTGCCGCCGCCGGGTTGTGTAGTGATCAGGTGGCGTTCGCACACGTGGAAGGAGTTACAGCCGGAGTCCGCACAAGGTGAGCGGGATTTGCAGGTAACGAGGAGAGGGTTCAGTGCGGCGGGGAAGCGGCTCAGCTACCCGGGGTCTCGGCCCTGGCGGGAAGGCTGAGACCTGCGAGGAATGGCCGGGGCCGCCAGGGCGCGCAGAGCTGCTGCGTCTCGCACAGGCCGCGCCTCATCCTCCCCGGATTGACTGAGACTTCTAATACCAGAGCAAGCAGGCCCGAGGCGCGGGAACCGAGCCCCGGCACCCCGGAAGCCGCATGCGGGGGGGGGAGGCGCGCACTTCTCGGCCTGTAAAGCTGGGCGGAGAGCGGCCTGGCCTGTTACCCCGCGCCGGGGTTGAGATGGATCCGGTTGCACGCTCCGGCGCTGTGTGTCCCGCTATCCCTTCCATATTGCAGCCTGACCCCCCCCCCCTCTCATATGCCGCGCTGGACTCCCAGCATGCCGGGTGCTCAGGGTCTCGGCGATGGGGGCCGCCATTTTGTTTTCTTGGCTCCGAGCCTACAGTGTGCTGCCCCCGGGCCGGGGAGTGTGGCCCCTGCATTCCTATCAGAGCCCGGGGGGGTCTGGGCCCGTGTGTGAGGGGGGGGGGCAGGGGCCGGCTTGTAGCTGGTGTATTAACTGGCTGAGCTCTCCCTGTGATCACCGGTCAGTGATCTCTGCCCCCTGCGGCCTTGGAACTGTATTTCCCATAATGCTCAGTCAACCTAATCAGTGCCAGAGCATCATGGGAGATGTAGTTCCGAGGCGTCTGGGGGCACAGGCTGCTGAGCTGACGGTAGTTTACAGGTTTCCCATGGGCTCTGTGACAGATCGGCCTTATTTCTTCATGCTGATGGGCAGCTCATGAAACATGCCACCCCGCAACATGTATAATCCATACGCTGCAGAACTCGTAAAGGAATCGCAGGTGACCTGCCTTGATTTCCTTCCTGCAGCAAATGGCTTATACATGTTGCGGGGCAGCACTTTTCCCTCTTCTCCCTTATGCACGAAATAGAAAACATGGCTGGCCCTAGAGCCTAGACCCGGGGTCAGCAACCTTGGCTTCCTGATGTTTTGGGAACTAAATCTCCCATGATGCTCAGTCACCCGTTACGTTGACTGAGGCAAGTGGTAAATGTAGTTCCCAAAACCTCAGGGAGCCAAGGTTGCTGACCTCGACCTAATCCACAGGGGCTGGGTTGCTCTGGATGTACCTGGAAGAGTCCGTGGGTGTTTTTCTCATTGCTGAAAACGCACATTCTAACCCCAGTTGTAGCGACTGTTAGTATTTCTGTATCGTGTGCTTTGCCGTTTGCCTTTTTTTCCCTCCTAAAGTTCAGCTCTGCACCCCTGTTGGCGGCGCCCTGCACCCCTGTTGGCGGCGCCCTGCACCCCTGTTGGCGGCGCCCTGCACCCCTGTTGGCGGCGCCCTGCACCCCTGTTGGCGGCGCCCTGCACCCCTGTTGGCGGCGCCCTGCACCCCTGTTGGCGGCGCCCTGCACCCCTGTTGGCGGCGCCCTGCACCCCTGTTGGCGGCGCCCTGCACCCCTGTTGGCGGCGCCCTGCACCCCTGTTGGCGGCGCCCTGCACCCCTGTTGGCGGCGCCCATCATTCTTTCAGTTTTGTGACGCTCGTGGAGGGTCACGGCAGCTGTCGGTTCGGGCTTTAACGGTGCAGCGTTTACATTCTGTATTAGTCAACATGTTGCTCCATTAAAGCCTTGAACCAAGAGCCGGCGTGTCTGGATCCTCCGTGCTTTCTGTCGCTCTGGATCAGAGAAGTTCATATAGACAAGGGGTCAGCCACCATGGGTCTTTCAGGTGTTTACACGCTCAGGTGCTCGTTAGTTTGGCAGAGCATCGTGGGAAATGTAGTTGCACAGGTTCCTGACCCTTTGATATACACTGTGGCATTTGTTTGGTCGTGTGAGGAGTTTTCTTATTTCTTGAAATGCTGGCGCTGCGGGGCGGTGAATACCCCCTCCTTATCCATATCGGGCTCTCGCACCCATGTTTACCACATTCCACCGGGGCGTGCACTGAATGTGATTCCAGGAGTTTCCCTGCTCTCGGGATGTCGCTCCTGACTGTGTTTTGTGGAGGAGGCAGTATGCCGTTACAGAGGGTAACCATATAAATGTCTCGGCACGCTATGTATCTTCTAATACTGTGGGGGTTTTCCCGTAGCATTACCAGAGTCGCAAATAGCCGACAAAACACCGGCATTTCACAAAAATAAAACCCAAAGAGTGTCAGGAGATGGTGCACTGTGGCGCGATGGTGCGGCTGCTGAGAAATGTTGTTACTTTGTCATCTCTTGTTTTTCTATTTGTGTTTCTTCCGTTTCTATCCTTTCTTCTATATCAGTATTTCCCGACTTCAGGATCCCCTAACAGGCCAGGTTTTACAGATCACCTTGAGGAAATGCAGACTGAATCCTGCAATCACTGAGCAGCAAATCATCTGTGCTGTGCTTCACATATCTCACAAAACCTGGCCTGTCAGGGGGTCCCGAGGACAGAATTGGTGAGCTCTGCTCAGGAGGAATAACATAACCTGTAGGTTTCATGGTTTGGGGTTTTTGTGAGGCCCCGGCAGCGTGTCAGATGTTTGATTGTTGTAGTAAATGTTCGTAGTACTCTATAAACTGAGCGTGTCCTTCTCCTCCAGTAATCATGACGGAGCAAGACGTTGAGAATGAGCTCTTGGACTACGAAGAGGATGACGAGCCTCAGGCACCGGCCGAAGCCCCGGCTCCCACAGGGAGGAAAGAGGTGAAGGGCTCCTACGTGTCCATCCACAGCTCCGGCTTCAGAGATTTCCTATTGAAACCAGAGCTACTGAGGGCCATCGTGGACTGCGGCTTCGAGCATCCGTCAGAAGGTTAGTAGCCCGTGTTCACGTGTATTGCTCTGTAACTTTTCAAACAAATGCTCTTCATTTCTGTGACTTAGACCAGTTTCCTCGTAACCAGGAAAGTTATAGTTACATGGGCTGAAAAAAGACATGCGTCCATTGGGTTCAGCCTCTCACACATCACCTACTGCTGTTGATCCAAGAGGCAAAAAACCCAGTCTGAAATGCTCGCCAATATGCAACACACTGGAAAAAAATTCCTTCTTGACCCCAGAATGGCGTCAGATTTCTCCTTGGATCAAGAAGCTTTTACCCACATATTAAATATTATAACCCTTAATATTCTGTGTCTGCAGGAAGTCATCCAGTCGTTTTTTAAGTCTGTACAGTCTCTGACCCAACCACCTCAACAGGCTGAGAATTCCACAGCTTTATTGTTCTCACCGTAAAATAACCCTTCCTATGCTTTAGGCTGAATTTCCTTTAGTTCAGTCTAAATGGGTGACCTCATGTCCTGTGTATAGACCTGTTAATGAATAGGTTATCAGACAATGGTTGATAATGGCCCCGTATATATTTATATAAGGTTATCAGATCCCCTCTAAGGCGCCGTTTTTTCTAAACTAAACAGGTTTAAGCTTGTTAGCCTTTCCTCATAACTTAACCCTTCGATTTCCCCTTATTAGTTGCCCGTCTGCATTTTTTCTAGCGCCATAATATACTCTCTTAAAACAGGTGCCCAAAATCACATGTCATATTCAAGGTGCGGTCTTACCATTGGTTTAGAGGCAAAATTATGTTTTCATCTCGAGCGTGAACTCCCCTTTTAATGCATGCCATTGGTGGCTGCTGTTTGACGTTGCACATTGTTACTTAGTTTGAAGTCTATGATTATTCCCAAATCCTTTTGCTTTGATTTCCCTAACTCCGTACCATTTAGGGTATACGATGCTTGTGTTTTCTTCACTCCAAAGTGCATAACTTTGCATTTATCTACATTAAATTTCATCTAAATCTCTCTGCAGCGAAGGAACATCCTGCTCACATTGTATTACTTTTTCTAGTTTTGTGTCATCTGCAAACACTGATACATGACTTTCAATGCCTATCTCAAGGTCATTTATAAATAAATTCAATAGTATTGGTCCTATAACAGACCCCTGAGGGACACCACTTACCACTGGTGTCCATCTTGAAAATGTACCATTTATGACCACTCTCTGTACCTTATCTTTTAGCCAGTTTTCTATCAAAGAAGAAATCTTTTCATCTAGACCAATTTTTCTTAATTTAAATAGTAACCTTTTGTGTGGAACTGTGTCGAAAGCTTTGACAAAATCTAAGTAAATCACATCCACTGCGACCCCCTGATCTATACTTCTACTTCCTCATAGAACTTAATTAGGTTAGTCTGACATGATCTGTGTTTCATGAAACCATGCTGATTTTTGCTGATTACATTATACCTCCCAATAAATTCCTGAATATTTTTATTTATTTATAAAGGATTTTACCAGGAAGGCTACATTGAGATTTCTCTCGTTTTCAAGTATGTCCTGGGTTCAAGAACATGGTTACAGAAATACAAAGTAGTAAAATGCAAGATATTAACACAAAACAAATATACAGATTAACAGAAAATAAATATGTAGGAAATAGTCACTGTGTTACATGTTTACAGGTACATTCTGTATTGAGGTATGTTAATAGGGAGCTCTTAAGTGACTTTAGACTGGGGGAAGATTTGATGGCATCTGGGAGGTTATTCCATAACTGCGGCGCTCTGTAGGAAAATGATGGAGCCACTTTCTTTTTTTTTTTTTTTAAATTCTTTATGAGTTTTTATACAGAACATGGCACAACCAACATTTCCCTCAAACGCTTGAAAATACAGCGATCGAATGACAGGTGCCAAATCATAACCCCAGCTTATAGCGGGCGTAGACAATGACTGATAATAAATCAAACCCATCATAAGAAAAAAGTGGGGGAGAGTCCAAGAGGACGAAAAAAGAAAGAAGAAAGAAAAGGAAAGGGGGAGAAGAAGGGGGGATAGGGTAGACAGCTCCAACCAGGCTTTACAAACTTAATTGTGTACCAGAGATATACATTTCAACTTGTAACTCCCAAATAATCTTCCCACAAATGCCAAGTTTTCTCAAATTTAGGTATAGTTTGGCGTACGATTGCTGTCAGCTCCTCCATGAGCCTCACATCGGATACTTTAGCCTTCACGAGACGCATAGTAGGTAGGACATCCGATAGCCATTGAGAAGCCAATGCTCTGCGAGCCGCCAAGAGGACGCAACGTAGCAAGGACTGCTCGGGGTTCGTGAAACCAGGTTTCGGCCGAGAGAGCAAGAAGTCCCAGGGGTCCGCAGGAACAGGTCTGTGAAATATTGAAGTCAGCAAACGGCCCACCTTCCCCCAGTATTCCTTGACCCTCGGGCAGTCCCACCACAAGTGAATAAAGGTACCCTGTAATCCACAGTTGCGCCAGCATAAATCACTAGTAGTTCTCCCCATCCTGCATAGGAGTACAGGGGTCGTATACCATCTGAATAGCATTTTAAAGGATTGTTCTTGGTGAGTGACACAGATAGAGGACTTTGCCGTAGCCTCCCAAATTTCCTCCCATTCATCCCCCGTCAATGAGTCCTGCAGATCTGCCTCCCAGCGAGCGCAATAGGCAAGCTCGCCCCATTCCTTGGAGCCGGAACATAGTGCATAGTATATAGTCGAAATCAATCCCTTAGGGACACTCGCCGCAGAGCAGAGCTTCTCAAACCAGTTCAATGGCGTGTTGGCTATGGGGACCAATGCCTCTGAATCAATATAATGCCGCAGCTGCATATAGCGAAAGTAGTCAAATGGTCTCAGTGGGGCCCTAGCGGAGAGGTCCGTAAAGGTCACTTTGTTACCCCCGGTTAATATGTCTCCAAAACGTCTTAGTCCCGATGCCTCTAGTGTTTTGAAGTCAGGAAGGTTCATCCCTGGGGGGAAGGCCGGGTTGCGGAAGAGCGGGGTCATAGGAGACGGAGTAGTGGCCAAAGAGAACTTGGAGCAAGCGAGGTCAAAGATGCGCAGGGAGTTGGCTATTGCCGGGCAGACCGTGCGGGGTAAGGGGCGCGAAGGTCTGGGAAGCCACATAGTCATATGTGGGCGGTCAGGAGAGGTAAGCGCAGTCTCCAGTGTCACCCAACGTCTGTCCACCGCCGGTGCGTGCCAGGCAACCACCTGTGCCAGCTGTGCTGCGCAATAATACATATAAAGGTTAGGGAGACCCAAACCACCTCTAGTTTTAGGACGATATAGTATTTTACGGGCTACTCTCCGCCTTTTATTCTGCCAGACGAAGGCGTCTATCGCAGATTGAATTCCCGCCAAGTCCCTCCGGGTGACCACCACCGGCAGCGCTTGAAAAAGAAACAGAAGTCTGGGCAAGATGTTCATCTTAACAGAGTGGATCCTCCCGATCCACGAGATCGGCTTCTCAGTCCAGTCCTCTAGGTCCTTCTTAATCTGTCGTATCACGGGCGGGAAATTGGCAGAAAACAAACGTGTGGGGTCACTAGTCAGGGAAACCCCCAGATATTTAAGAGACGTCCGTACCATTGGTATGCGGAAACTGGACGCCATATCCGCTACCATCTCTGGTGACATGTGTAAGGGCATCGCCTGGGACTTAGTAAGGTTGACCTTAAAACCTGAAAGTGTACCATAGTGGGTCAGCAAGTCATGGAGGTGACGCATGGACCGTAAGGGATCCGTCAGGGAGAGCAATATGTCATCTGCGTAGGCCGAGACTGTGAACCTGTGGTTGCCCAAAGGTACACCTTGTATATGCGGGGATTGGCGTATGCGCGTTAGAAGGGGTTCTAGAGCTAGCACAAATAGGATCGGAGACAAAGGGCACCCCTGTCGCGTGCCATTCGAGATAGTAAAAGGGGAACGGGAGGCACCCTGTAGTTTAATCTGCGCTCTCGGATTTTCATATAGGGCCTTAATCACATTGATGAAATTGTCAGGCAACCCCAGTCGTACCAGAAGGCGAAAGAGAAAGGGCCATGTCACCCTGTCGAAGGCCTTCTCCGCATCCAAAGAAAGAAGCAGAGAAGGCGTTCGAGTCGATCCCGCCCACCACACCAGGTCGGCCCCTCGGCGCGTATTCTCATACAGCTGTCGGCCGGGAATGAAGCCAACCTGGTCGGGGTGTATAAGTGAGGTCAACATGGGGTTCAGTCTATCCGCCAAGATTTTGGCCAGGAGTTTAATATCGAAGTTGAGGAGGGAGATGGGGCGGTAGTTTTCAGGTCTCGAAGCGTCCCTCCCTTCCTTTGGAAGCAGCGTTATGTCGGCCAGTGTCATGTCTGGGTGTAGACGGGTCTCCCCGCGCAACGCATTAAATAGATTGGTCAAGTGTGGGAGTAAGATTTTCTTGAAGGTTTTGTAATAACCTCCATGAAAACCATCCGGTCCGGGGGCTTTCATACCATTCAGGCCGGCAAGTGCCCTGCTAACCTCTGGCATGGCAATCGGCTCCCCAAGAGTGTCAGATTGGGCCTGGGTGAGGGCGGTCAAGGGTGTGGAGTTTAAGAAGTCATCAATCCCGCCTGTGGCGCTGCCCGCCCCCTCCCCCTGGGCCTTTGAGTGATTATAAAGTCGGTCGTAAAATTCCGTGAAAACTTAAGCTATAGCGTCGGGGGATGTAACCACTTTCCCATTGCCCGCCCTGACAGAGGAGATCGATTTATAAGTCCCCCTAGGTCTGAGGCTACGTGCTAAGAGTGAGTCTAATTTGTTAGATTGTTCGTAGAAGGTCCGCCTAGACCACGTTAGGGATTTAGCAACGTCATCTAGGAAGAGCTGTTTCAGGGCTCTCCTGACTTCATTGAGGGCGATAAGCCCGGAGGGAGTGGGATCTGCCTTGTGTTGTTGCTCCAGACGGTGAAGCTGTGTTTGGAGATCTAGGGCCGATCTAAGTTTCTGTTTCTTCCGAAACGTGGCTATTTTAATGAAATGGCCCCGGATCACGGCTTTGTGAGCAGCCCAGACCGTGGCCGGGGACATCTCCTCCGAGGCGTTTTCCGTGAAGTATTGGTCAAGGGCCACCTGTGTCTGTGCTACAACGTCTGAGTCGCGGAGAAGAGAGGCATTCAGCTTCCACTTCCACGGACCCGAGGATTGAGGAACAGCCAGCTGTAGGGAAATGTCTGCATGGTCCGACCACGTAATACTGTGAATATCTGCTCGCACCACCCTGGCCATACTAGCAGCGTTGCAGAGAAAAAGGTCTATGCGCGAATATGAACCGTGTGGAGCCGAGTAAAAAGTAAAATCTCTGTCATTAGGGTGGAGTACCCTCCAAGCGTCCAGTAAATCTGAGCGTCTGAGGAAAGTGTAGAAAGCCCTATCCTGTCCACTAAGTCCCGGTGCCCGGTCAGTTCCTGTCTGGGATCGTCTGTCAACAGCCGCGCAGGGGACCCCATTCATGTCACCACCCACTATCACCATGCCAGGAGGGAGGGAGGCCATCAAGGTAATCATGTCCGTCCAGAACTGTTCGGATTGTGCATTAGGGGCGTAAATGTTAATGAGATGACAAGTAGAAGCATACAGTGACCCCGATACCAGGACAAATCTACCGTCGCTGTCACACACTTCAGATGTAATCTTAAAGGGACATGTCTTCCGAAAGAGGATAGACACCCCATTGCGCTTAACTACGGAGTGGGCTGAGACCGCCACAGTGTAAATATGATCTGTGAGTCTGACCTTTGCCACTTTATTAATGTGTGTTTCCTGAATAAACGCTATGTCTGACTTAGCTGATTTAAGACTGCGCAGTAAGAGGCGGCGCTTGTTTGGGGAGTTTAGGCCCTTCACGTTTAGGGACGTTATCTTAACCGACATCAGGGGGTATTTTCAAAGTAAGCATAACCGAAAATTCTGTACCACATCCCACGCCATCCCGTGATAATAAACACGCCCGTAAGGGCAGCCTGGTGGAAAAACAACAAAAGAAGTAAGAAAAGAAAGAGAACAAGAACACGAAAACCCTCGAACAAATAAAACTATGTACAAAAAAGGCCTCCGAGTAGGAAACCAAAAACAGCCTGGGCTTACGTATCGCCAGGTAAAAAAGGAATGGGGGGGAGGTAACCCAAAGTTCGGCTCCAGCATGAGAGTCCAGGATACCACCTCGCCCGCCACGAGTGTTATTTAGATTGTGAGACCCTGTATAAAAGAGAAAAGGAGGAGGCTCCCCCTGTGTCCTCGTCAGCCACCTGTGTCCCTCCATGCTGTCTCGAGGCGTCGTGGGGGTGGGAGAGGATCGCCGTCGGGCGTAGGAGGCCCAGAGAGGGGGTGCAAGGGGTGCGGGGAGGAATTGTGTGGTCCACTCCCGGGACACTCCTGCTGATGGCCCATTATGCCTTCCCGGGAAAAAAGGGCTGTCTGGAGGGCGCCAAAACAGGAAAAAAAAAAAAAAAAGGTGGAAGATGGGGCACCTCACCTCAAGTCGGAGCACGTCCAGAGCGACTGCGCGCGTTGCCACTAACGGTTCTCCATTCTCTGGAGAAATGTTGCAGAGATATAGGATGTTGGTTCGGGAGTTCGAAGTCGTCCGGGGGGGTGATACCAAGAGCTTTAAAGAATCTGCTCGGATCCATCCGGGGTTGTAGAACGTGGGTGCGGCCGTCAAGGAAGGCCAGGATCTTCAAGGGGTGTCCCCAGGCGAATTGGATCTTGTGGTTTCTGAGTAGATCTGCAACGGGTTTCCATTCCCTCCGACGCTGCAGCGTTATTGGTGTCAGATCCTGGAAGAGCAAAATGGGGGTGCCCTCGTATGAAATGGAGGCACCTCTGTTATTGCGTAGAATAAGTTCCTTGGTGGAATAATGCAAGAAGCGAACAATCACGTCCCTCGGGCGCTCATCCTCTGCCCTCCGAGCGCGCAGAGCGCGGTGTGCCCGGTCTAGAATCCACGCTTGGTCTGGTAAATCTGGGGCCAGGGGGCGTAGAAGGTCCCGCACCAAATCAGCCAGGGAGCCCTCGCCCGCTCCTTCTGGGAGGCCTCTTATGCGAAGGTTATTTCTGCGCGTTCGGTTTGATAAATCTTCCATCTGTATCTCAATGTCCTCCACTCTGCGTAGTAACATATTCGTGCCATCCACCACCGTATTATGTGCGTCAGCCATGTCATCGACCCTGGTTTCGAGCGCCGCCGTTCTCGTACCTAGCGCCATGAGGTCCGCCTGCATGATCTTTGTGCTCCTATCGATCTCCCCAGCCAGATATGTGCGCATTTCCCGCATATGGGTGAGTATTGATGTCGTATCAGCTTCTGCCGGGTTCCCGTCCGACATTTCGTCCTCCGAGACTGGCGTTTTGTGGCGGGAAGAAGAGCGGCCGCCATCTTGCGAGGCCGCCGGCCTCTTCGCGGAAAACAGCGCGGCCACTGAACCATCCCGCTGCTTACCGCGTTTCGGCGATTTATGTGTAGCCGGCATCGTAGGGGTCCTCCAGGTATCTCTGAGGAGCTCAGGGTCTGCGGATGTAAGCGGATTACTATGACTCGTGGCGGAGCTAACAGCTCAGGCGGCCATCACCATCGGCAGCCAAGCCACGCCCCCCGAGCCACTTTCTTTTTGTATTGTGGTATTGCAAGTAAGGTGCTGGTCCTGGATCGGAGGTTATAGGATGAGGGAACTGCTAGGGGAAGCAGCCTATTCAGGTAGGGTGGTAGCTTCCCAGAAAAGCTCTTAAACACCAGGTTGGAAACGTGAAGGGTGCGTTTAGTTTAGATTTAGTGACGACCAGTTTAGTTCTTTTAACATGTCACAATGGTGGGTCATGTAGTTACATTGTAGCACAAAGCGACAGAATGAGTTTTATATAATGTAAGTTTCTGGAGGTGCGTTCGCGGTGAAGCTGCATACACTACATCTCCGTATTCAATAGCATAAGCATTTGTTGTACAATCTGCTTTCTTACCGCGGGGCTCAGGCAGGATTTGTTTCTGTACAGGGCACCTAGTTTGGGGTAGAGTTTAGATGAGAGTTTTTCGATGTGGGGGCCAAAAGATAGATTTGGGTCTAACCACATACCTAGATATTTGAGAGAAGTGACTGTGGTCAGCATGCCATTTGATTTTGTCCTGACGCATAGATGGGGTGTTTGCAATTTGTGTAGTTTAGGTTTTGTTCCAAAGAGCATTGTAACAGTTTTGTCAGCATTTAGAACGTTTGTTATCTTTGATCCACTTTTCTACCTCCTGTGTATTGGTCTTGCAGCACTGCCTCCAGCTGTGGGAGATCTGGTATAGATTAGTGTCGTCTGCGTACATGTGTACAGTTGAAGCTTTGCAGACATTGGGCAGATCATTTATGAATATTGTTAATAGCAGGGGGCCGAGTATCGAGCCTTAGGGTACACCGCACGTGACTGAGAGGGAAGTGCTGTCAGAAATGGACACATATTGCAACCGATCAGACACACCTGATTGAAACCAGGTTAGCGTGCGATCACCAATACCAGAGTTTTTAAGTTTTTGTAATAAGATGCCATGGTCTACTGTGTCAAAGGCCTTGGCAAAATCCCTTAGTAACCCCTCAAATACTTTCCCAGCCACAGATGTTAAGCTCACAGGTCTATAATTCCCAGGCACAAATGTTAAACCTTTCTTAACCACTTCAATGCTAAGGACGCGCTCAGCGCGTCCTCAGCATTACCGCTGGTGTGCTGAGGACGCGCTGAGCGCGTCCTCACATTGGGGTCAGCGTTCGGCCGGGTTCCGGCCGATCGCTGGCCCCTCCGGTGCGGGCTGACATCCTGGATGTCAGCCCGGCATCCGGACCAGCAGCCGCCATTATTAGGTGTCATCGCGGGGGCGCGATGACACCTAATTCAGGCGCCCCCCCCCCCCCCGCATGTGCGGAGGAGGCGCCTGAAAGGGAGGGGGGGAGGTCCTTCGGACCTCTCTCCCTCCCGATCGGCGGCGCACAGGGGGTTAACCCAGGCATCATTTGGAAGGGCACAGCCTGCCCTTCCAAATGATGCCTGGCATTAACCCCTGGGGAGCTGGATCGCAAATCGGCGCTGAAAAGCGCCGATTCGCGATCCTTCCCGGGAGCTGGCCGACATCTTGGATGTCGGCCAAGCTTCCGGGAACTCCCCCAGAGGACTGGCGTCATCGTGCGTAGCACGATGACGCCAGTCCTACAGTTAACCCCTAACTGCCACCAAGTGTGGAGATAGGGAGTTCCAATGAACTCCCTATCTCCCGATCCGTGGCAGCTAGGGGTTAAATTTTGATATCGTTGGATCGGCCAGAGCATGGCCGTTCCAACGATACCAAACCTGAAAGTTAAAAATGTTGTAAAAAAATAAACACTTTTTTTTCTTTTTTTTGGGTTTGTTAATGCAGCAATATTGTTCCCATTTCAATTATAATGTGAACAATGATGCTGCACTAACGATTTTTGTATGCGGTGCGTTTGTTAAAAATAGTGTCATTTTCCCCAAAAAAAAAGTAACGAGACCCCATCTCTAATTTTTTTTAACAAGCGCACCCCATACAAAATATAACCGCAATTGCTCGCATGTTAAAATGTGGAAAAAAACACTTTACACGTTGTAAATTATTGAAAATACATATTTTATTGCATTTTTTGTTATAATATACAGACATGACATAACGTATACATATAATAATGACATATTATGAATCTACCGAGTCTGACGGAAAGAATGATATATAACATGTCGGTGTCATATACTAAAATAAGCCTTCAAAACACGTTTAAACATGATGCGCAAAACAGGTAAAAAATGACCTCAGCACAGGGGCGGGAAAAGCCTCAGCAGCGAAAGGGTTAAATATAGGGACCACGTCAGCTTTTCTCCAATCCTCTGATACGATTCCTGAAAGATTAAAAACAGAGGTTTACATATTTTAACACCTAGCTCCCTCAGTACTCGTGGGTGAATTCCATCCGGCCCTGGGGCTTTATTCACATTGTTTAATTGCTGCAAAACCTTGTCTTGAGTCAACCAGCCACTTTGTATTAGTAAGTTTTTATTAATGGATTGCATGTCTCCTGTTATAGGTTTCTCTTTGAATATTTTTCTTCAATATTTATCATTCAACATTTCTGCCTTTTTATCCTGATCTTCCGTTAACAATACCCCTGACTCAGATTTTAGTGAACCTGCATTTTCACTCTTGGGTTTTTTAGAATTTATGTACCTAAAGAATCTTTTAGGGTTGGTCTTGCTCTCTTTGGGCTAAACTAGAAAATGAAATAGCCAATCTAATCGCTTTTTTACATGCTTTATTGGCTGCCCTATACGCTTTATAGGATGCCTCAGATTTATAAAGTATATCCCAGGTGTCCTGTTACCCTTTCTACAGGGCTAAGCAGCCTCTGGCCCCTATTATATTACACCTGCCTTGCCACGTCCTGGGCTATACTCGGATGTCTCACCTCGTCGCAGACCATTTGCTCATCATGTTCTGTTCCTTCTCTTTGCAGTTCAGCACGAGTGTATCCCTCAGGCCATCCTGGGCATGGACATCCTGTGCCAGGCCAAGTCTGGTATGGGGAAGACAGCTGTGTTTGTCCTGGCTACCCTGCAGCAGATCGAGGCGGTGGAGGGGCAAGTGTCAGTCCTGGTAATGTGCCACACGCGTGAGCTGGCGTTCCAGATCAGCAAGGAGTACGAGCGGTTTTCAAAGTACATGCCTTCAGTGAAGGTGAGTGACATGACGCCGCTTCGATGCCTTTTTGTTTGTGACAATGTTCCCGTGCCTGCATTTTTAACAAGGACCTGTTGTTTGTGTCAGGTTGCTGTTTTCTTTGGTGGTCTGTCCATCAAGAAAGACGAGGACGTGATCCGCCGGAGCTGTCCTCACATCGTCGTCGGGACCCCTGGACGTATTCTGGCTCTCGTCAGGGACAAAACACTGAGCTTGAAGAATGTTAAACACTTTGTACTGGATGAATGTGACAAGATGCTGGAGCAGCTGGGTGAGCGGGCGTTGCTTCAGAATACTGATGACCTTGTTGTTTTATTTCCTGTGTCTGTCCCTGACCTCCCCTTCATGGTATTTATACTGAAATCTGTCTTTGAGAGCAAAGATGCTCCTCAGTTTATAATGTGCCGTCCAGCCTCTGCTACCAGCCAGGGTGTGGTGGGAAGTGACCATTCTGTTTCCCATAGGATGAAGAAATGTTCTCCAATCCCATGTAGACAGACATTTATCCCCCCCCCCCCTTCTTTCAGATATGCGCCGTGATGTGCAGGAGATCTTCCGTCTCACCCCTCATGAGAAGCAATGCATGATGTTCAGCGCTACCCTCAGTAAAGAAATCCGCCCCGTCTGCAGGAAGTTCATGCAGGACGTAAGTTATTCTCACGCTTTGGCGTCACCATTGGCTCTTTGTCAGTAAAACTGGTTTTAATGTTTGGTGTGAAGGAAATGTACTTGCCAGGCATGCAAAATCTGGCGCTCTCTTCCCAAGAGATCTGAGGGACCATGGGATCATGGGTGTTGTAGTTCAGCAACATCAAAGAGGCCGTAGTCTGACATTCCTGAGTTTCCATTTATTGTAGTTGGTGACTCCAGAGGATAGGTCAGTGATGCCACTAGTGTGACTGCTGCTTTGTTGTTTGCATAGACGTGCAGTGGTACATGTTTTGGGTGGCATAGTGCAGTGATGGTGAACCTCAGCACCCCAGGTGTTTCTGAAGTACACGTCACTTGATGCTCCCGCAGCTTTAAGACGTCTTTAGCCTCATGGGTCATGTATTTCAGAAGCATTAGGGGCGCCAAGGTTTGCCATTACCAGCATAGTGTATGTTTTGTGTATTCCCAATGTGCCGTGGCTCACAAGGTGTTCTTGTTGAGGTTGGTTGTCTACACGGACAGCTGTCTTGTCTCATTCAGAGCTATCTTAAATTCCTCTTTACCTGCTATCTTTCTCGGAAAACACAATCTTGTGTGATGTTGTAGCGCATACGTTTAGTGTTTTTGTTGCTTATTGTGTGGTTTTTATCTGTAGCCCATGGAAGTGTTCGTAGATGATGAAACCAAGCTGACCCTTCACGGTCTGCAGCAATACTACGTCAAATTGAAGGACAGTGAAAAGAACCGCAAGCTGTTTGATTTATTAGACGTGCTGGAGTTTAATCAGGTGAGCGACCTCTAAACCACCAGTTCCCTTGTTTGTGTGTTTATACGGTGTGCGGGTTTAACATCTGTAATCCTCTGGCCATCAGGTGGTGATATTTGTCAAGTCGGTGCAGCGATGTGTGGCTCTGGCTCAGCTCCTGGTAGAGCAGAACTTCCCTGCAATTGCCATTCACAGAGGCATGGCACAGGAGGAGAGGTGAGTCGATCTACTGAAAAAGGGCAGATCTAGACTAAGGCCTGAGTGTTTCCAGGCCAGCTTTGTACTTGCAGTGTGTTAATCTCTTGAACTTCTCTTTTTCCAGACTATCTCGGTATCAGCAGTTCAAGGATTTCCAGAGAAGGATCCTGGTGGCCACTGATCTTTTTGGTCGAGGGATGGACATTGAAAGAGTTAACATCGTATTCAATTACGACATGCCGGAGAATTCTGATACATACCTTCACCGTGTAAGTACTGCCCTCCTCACCACATCCTCTCATGTTTAACTTGCATGTGTATTTGTTATTCTATCTCACCCATTGTACAGCGCTACGGAACTTGTTAGCACTTTATACTTTCTGTCGCTGGTATTCATGCTGATCTTATTTCTCCATCGCTCAGGTGGCTCGTGCTGGTCGGTTTGGCACAAAGGGGCTGGCAGTCACATTTGTGTCGGATGAAGAGGATGCAAAGATTCTTAATGATGTCCAAGACAGATTCGAAGTAAACGTTGCAGAACTTCCCGATGAGATAGATATTTCTACCTACAGTGAGTACACTTTTTTGTGGACCTTCACAGCGCATAGAGCTTAGGGTGCTGCCTCTGAATCTTGGCAGCCCAGATGTTTCTGAACGACATGACCGTATCGAGATAATTGGGCAGACTAGATGGACCGAAAGAATGTCGGCAGATAAGAACCTATGTTTAACCTATGCCATGATGCTCAGCCCCTCATCAGGTTAGAGACTCATGAGAAACGTAGTTCCAAAACCTCTGGAGGGCTTAGGTACCCGACCTCTGCCCTACGTGATCCTTAAAATCCTGTTAGTGGGTCCCGAGGCTTGGTGGAAGCGCTGCTTTAGGCCATGGACAGACAAGCGCACTATGTGTGCCTCCTGGCATCCGTTGTGGCGCTTCGATAGGGTCGGCCACACGCTGTAGCGCGTGCTACAGCCTTGCTGAAAGCCTCCCTGTCTAAGCTCTACGATGCGCATTCAGGGCTGCAAAGCGCGATCCTCCATAGGCGGATCAAGCCTTGCAGCGCTGAGCGCACTAACTGCACTCAGCGATGTGGCCAGATGGGCGTCAAGTGGAACATCCACTCTCACGGACATTCCGCAATGCAAAACACTCGTCTGACCCCGGCCTTAGGGTAACAGAAACATAGAAAATGTCGGCAGATAAGAACCTTTCGGCCCATCTAGTCTACCCAATTACATGGATACTTTACCTGGATTTATCGTTTGTTTAGGATAGCCTTATGCCTATCCCATGCTTGCTTAAATTCAATCTGTGTTTTGGCCTCTACCACTTCTACTGGAAGGCTGTTCCATGTATCCACCACCCTCTCAGTAAAATAATGCTTCCTGATGTTACTTTTAAACCTTTGCCCCTCTAATCTAAGACTATGTCCTCTTGTTTTGCTACTTTGTTTCCTTTTAAATATATTCCCTTCCTCTACCTTGTGGATTCCCTTTACGTATTTAAATGTTCCTTATCTCCTCTGTCTCGTCTTTTTTCAAGCTGTACATGTTAAGATCATTAAGCCTTTCCTGGTAACTTTTCTCCTTCAAGCCGTACACCATTTTAGTAGCCCTTCTCTGAACTCTCTCTAAGATGTCTATATCCTTCTGGAGATACGGTCTCCAGTACTGCACACAGTACTCCAAGTGAGGTCTCACCAGTGCTCTGTACAGTGGCATGAGCACTTCCCTTTTCTTACTGCTAATACCTCTCCCTACACAACCAAGCATTCTGCCAGCATTTCCTGCTGCTCTATTACATTGACTACTTACCCTTAGATCCTCTGAAATAATAACCCCTAAATCCCAACCCTCATATGTTGAGGTTAGGACCGTATCAAATATTCTATATTCAGCCCTTGGGTTTTTACGCCCCAGGTGCATTATCTTGCACTTATCCACATTATAGCTCAATTGCCACAGCTCCGACCATTTTTTTAGTTTACCTAAATCATTTGTCATTTGGCTGATCCCTCCAGGAACGTCAACCCTGTTGCAAATCTTTGTCATCAGCAAAAAGACATACTTTACCATTAATACCTTCTGCAATATCACTAATAAAAATATTAAATAGAATGGGTCCAAGTACTGACCCCTGAGGTACCCCACTGGTAACAAGACCTTGCGCCGAATAAACTCCATTTACCACAACCCTCTGTTGCCTGTCACTCAGCCACTGCCTAATCCATTCAACAATATTGGAATCCAAGCTCAAAGATTGCAATTTATTGATAAGCCTTCTATGCGGAACAGTATCAAAAGCCTTACTGAAATCTAAATAAGCAATGTCTACTGCACCACCCAGCGGCTATTATTTTTGTTACCCAATCAAAAAATCAATAAGATTAGTTTGGCATGATCTCCCTGAGGTAAACCCATGTTGTTTCTGATCCTGTAATCTAATGTGTTTTTAGATGTTCAACAGAGATTTTTAGATGCTTAACATGGTTTCCATTAATTTCCCCACTACTGACGTAAGACTAACTGGCCTATAGTTCCCCGATTCCTCCCTACTAACCTTCTTGTAAATGGGCACAACATTTGCTAATTTCCAGTCTTCTGGGACGACTCCCGTTAACGGTTTTGCTGTTACACCACTGAGCTCTTTTAATAATTTAGGGTGGATCCCATCAGGCCCCATTGACTTATTTGTCTTTACTTTAGACAGCTGCTGTAGAACCTCCTCCTCTGTAAACTGATATGTAAATGTCTCGTTAGTGTTTCCTCCTAACTGAGGTCCCTTTCCTTCCTTTTCTTCTGCAAAGACTGAACAAAAATATTCATTGAGGCAGTCAGCGAGACTTTTATCCTCTTCTACATTCCTTCCTTTGTTTTTAATCTAACTAATACTTGTTTTACTTTTCTTTTTTCGTTTATCTAGAAAAAGTTTTGTCCCCCTTTTTTTACTGACTGAGCTATTTTCTCTTCTGCATGTGCTTTGGAAGCTCTTATAAATTGCTTTGCCTCTTTCTGCCTAATCTTATAGGTTTGCCTGAGTTTTTTTATAATTATTGAATGCTGTCTTTTTGTTCTTCACTATTTTGGCCACTTCTGCAGAGTACCACAGTGGTTTCTTCCCTTTTTTGTTTTTGCTAACAAGCCTAATGCAATTGCCTGTGGCCTTCAATAATGCTTCCTTTAAATAATCCCATTTCTCCTGGACTCCCTTTAAACTCCTCCAGTCTGATAATGACTCCTTCACACAAAATCTCATTTTAGAAAAATCTGTTTTAGACTTTAAAAAAACTTTTGTGTGGTGCGGCTCCATCCCTGTTCTTATATTAAACCATACTGACTGATCACTAGATCCCAAATTTTCCACCTACGTCTGATACCAAACCTCCATTTGTGAGTATTAAATCCAAAATGGCCTCTTTACGGTTCGGCTCCTCAACTACTTGTGTTAGAGATAATCCCAGTAGGGAGTTTAGAATATTTGTACCCCTGGTGCACCCAGCTATTTTGGTTTTCCAGGCTGCGCATATCGCAGAGGTCTTTGTCTAACGTGTTTGTTCCAAAGTAATCCAATAAAAACATCAGTTTCATGGTATCGATTGCTAAAAGAAAAGTAGACGTGGACACTTAATGGCACAATACATATATATATATATATATATATATTTATTAACTTGGCTCATGAGGGTAAAAATTTACATGTAATAAAGTGTCTGATAATGTTCCTTTCTCTTTCCACAGTCGAGCAGAGTCGGTAATTGGTTCCAGAGGTGGCTCTGCGTCCGTTTGGTTTGGCGACTCCGTTTATCTCGTGGCCCGTCTGCAGCTGTTTGGAAAGTCTTTATGATTTTACGGTCTCTGGGGGTTTTTTTCTTTTATTTTGATTTTCTTTTTATTGACTGTTTTTTGTGTAAAGAATTGGAAGAGAAATTAAAACTTTTTTATTATTAAAACGTTCCTTCTCAAGCTTGGTTTTTATTTTTCTGTCCATTCATTATCAGGACCTGCCTTAACTTAATGTACCGGTGTGAGTTTTGCATCTCTGCATATTTAAGGAGTCCTCGGCTTCCGGAGACCCTCTGCCGGTACCTTCACCCCTTTTCTCGTACATAAATCCTGTTTATGTATGGCGGGTCGAGGGTCGCGTGTCCTGGGCAATAAAGCTCTCAGCTGGTTTCTAGTCGAGATTAAATTTTGGGAACTTGCTCCTGATCTTATGTTACTTTAACAAAGTTTTAATATAAAAGATGCCAACCTCCTAAGCATCGGCCATAAATAGCATGGGAATCCTGTGTGTTCATCCCACGGACCGGCTGAATGAGCTGGTTTGTTTGGAGGTCCTCGTTGAGTTTTCTTCAATCCCATAAGCACAGCCCCCCCCAAGCTTCCCACCGTTACTGCCTATGTACAATGTGTCTGCTGGTGGGGCACTGCTCAGTGGCCTCTTGGTTTGCGAAGCATAAGCTGGTGTGACCGCCGCTCTTATAGGTTGGATTCCTTGGTTGTATTCTTGGTCTGTAAAGAGAGGTGTATAATGAAATAATAAAATACAAGCAATGCTTCCTGTTGGGTGGCCGAGCCGGCCTGCTATGGGGGTACCTTGCTTTGTGTGTGTGTATTGCTGGTGTTGCTGAACTCTGAATAAGTCGGCGTCTTGAAGTGAACGGCTGCGCACAACCACTTGGCGTATTCTTCACGTACCTGAAAGAAATGAATAATGGCGTTCAGAGATTTTACCCTATTTTGTCTGGCCAAAAAAATGTCTCAATCTTGATTTTTAACTAGGCAAATGATCTGGGGTTGCTTCAGTTGGTCGGGTCTAGGTTCGGCAACGTTATGTGCCCAAAAAGAGGAGGTCCTGTGGACTCCCTGAAAATACTGAATGAGCAGGTTTTTTTTTTTTTTTTTTACCCCCGCACCCCGATGGCACATTCCAAGATGGCAATGCCAGGATTCATCAGGCTCAAATGGTGCAAGAGTGATTCAGGGAGCATGAGACATAATTTTCACACATGGATTGGCCACCACACCGTCCAGACCTTAACCCCATTGAGAATCTTTGGGATAATGTGCAGGAGAAGATTTTACGCAGTGCTGCGGCTCTCCCCACATCAATACAAGATCATGGCCACAAATGAATGCGATGGAAATAAATGCTGTGACGTTGCAGGAGCTTGACACAATGCCACGGTGAATATGTGCCGTGATCACAGCAAAAGGCGGTCTAACCTATCGTGTGTATACCCTACCTTTCTGTGCAACAGACAGTGCAGTAAGAAGATCTGAAGTCCCTGGAGGCCGTTAAAGATGGCGAAAATGTAGGCAAAAACGTAGACGGCCTTGCCGAACATGAGGAAACCAAACAGCCAGCAGCATCCTAGCACACACAACTGGGCCACGGACGTCACAGTGAGCGATCTGTGGAAATAAAACCATGAACTTTTTTTTTTTCGTGCTTAAGCACATTCATGAGATGTGTACAATGCTACTACCTCTACGTTACCGCCGGGCAAAAACTGAGGAAAGGGGAAACCCTCGATTTGAAAAGTATGGGCTGTGAAAGCGTGCGTGATCTGATACATGTTTCATAGATTCCTTCTACTTTTTCCATTTAATGGTATCGGGGGGGTGTGTATAATCCAGGATACGCAGGCCACATGGGTGGTACGAGTATACATGTTACTTGCATACTGTGACTTACCAGGTTTGAATGTGTCAGTTCAAGCTACATGTTTTGGGGGGGGGTTTATCCCTTAAACTGCGGTTTATTGTTGAAAAAAGTGTGAAAATTACTGACAATGTTTTTTATTTGCAAAAAAGTCACATTACTTTAGAAAACCGATGGGATTTGCGTGTTTTAAACTTGTCAAATTGAAACACTAAAAATCAGGACAATTCAGTGTTCTGGGACTAGCACAATAGGTTTCTATGGGGAAAAATTCTGTGCTGGTGAATTGACAACTTTGTGAATAGACGACTTGCCACAAAATTTACACCGAACAGTGGAAAAAAATCACCGTTCAGTGCAATTCAGAGGTTAGTGAAGAACCTCTTTTTTTTTTTGTCTGGATCTGACCCATAGATTCTACATCACTTGCTCCTCACTCCATAGAATAAAGAATGGGGGGGGGGGGGCAGTTTACAACAAAAAATGTCGCACAATGGATGCACCCAGTGACACGTGTAAGAAAATATTTTACTGTTTTGGTTTTCTCTTGTATATTTCTTGCTGATACTTATAAATAAACGAAATGTCCTTGTGTTTAATTATTTTTTTGCTGGTAGCGGCCCTCTTAAATGAGTTTCAGAGTATCCATTCATTAACCTCTTATTGCACGGAATACATTTGTGAATGTCTGCATATATCAGTAGTTGGGGGTTGACCGAACTGAATCACTGAAGTTGAAATTTTCATCAAGTAGTATAGGTGTGAGTGTCCAGTACTGAGGCGAAATTTTAACAGGATCCCAATAAGCCTTTAATTACATATGCCAGAGCAGAAAATGTCCAAATTGCAGACGTATGCACGATAAATTTTGGGGATTGAGTTCCGTTAAGGCTGTGTTAACACGAACACTGATCACGTCAGTGTTGCCACACATTTTAATGTCCGTTGTAGCATGGAATCCTGAGCAATATAGACCCACACATGAAGTATGTGCGCACATGGAAAACGGACGCAAGTTAAGCAAGAATAACTGAATTTTACTGAGAGGGTGGTGGATACATGGAACAGCCTTCCAGTAGAAGTGGTAGAGGCCAAAACAGTGATTGAATTTAAGCAGGCATGGGATAGGCATAAGGCTATCCTAAACAAAAGATAAATCCAGGTAAAGTATCCATGTAATTGGGCAGACTAGATGGGCCGAAAGGTTCTTATCTGCCGACATTTTCTATGTTTCTAAGAACGTAAAACCGCTATATTGCAACATCAGACGCAGTGCATTTGCGGCGTGCATCACGTTGACGTACATAAGTATTTTTTGGTCTGGCCGACTGCACCTGTCATTTAATTTTTGTTTCCCATAGTTCCCTTTTTGTTCTACGTCCATCAAAAAAAATAAACGGACCATGTTGTGTCTGCTGCAGGGCTCAAAATTTCCACTCGTCTACTAGCATTTGGCGAGTGGAAATGCGCACGCAGGCAGCACACTAAATTATTTTGTGCTGTGTATTCCAGCGGTGTCACCATGCAGCCCCCCTCTTCCCCAGGTTGCATGGTGGCAGGGATCAGCTGCCTAACCTGACCCAGCTCATCTGTCACTGGCAGGGGGGGTGGAGAGGAGCTTCCCTGCCTCCTCGCTCTGCTCACACTGGGGTCTGATGACTGGGTATACATGTATTTGGGGTCTGATGTCTGTCTGGGTATGCATGTATCTGGGGTCTGATGTCTGGGTATTAATGTTATTTTTGTAACTTCATTCTAACTAAAAGGTGGAGCAACTGGTGGCGAGTAACTCTTATGGCCTGATTAGTAGCTTGGGACTTGAAATTTTAAGCCCTGGTCTCCCGTATCTTCCGTCAGTACGTACGTCCGTTGTACACGGACGCACAGTGCGCTCAGAATGCGTTCATCTGTCATTAGCCTAAATCGAGCGCAGCGATGGCTGCATTTGTTTGTGGCTTTTGACACGTTCATGCTTGACTTGTAAAGGTGTTAAACGTCATGTATGCGTTATCCCACAAGCAACATCAAATAGATACAATAAGCACATTTCATTTTTTTGCTGGTAGTGGCCCTTTAAAAAAAATGTGGTCTCCTCTGGATCGTTCTGTTTGTTGCAACAGTGAATAACCCCGATTGAGTTTTCCTATGTAAGAAGCGAACACTGATCTCCATGACTGTATTAATACAATCAGCCCAGTCTCGCGGCTGCGGCTTCCATTGTTTCTTGCAGCTGACGTATGGCTAGAAGGTTTGGGTGCTTGAATGAGCTTCAAGCTCGTTGAGAACCATTGTAGATTGGCATGTATAGCTGTACAGTGGTCGCAGTGCTGTCAAACTCACAGCCCCCCCCCCCCCAGATGTTCATGTTTTCAATTCCCAGAATTCTTTGCAGTAAAAGGCCAGGGAATCATAGGAGTTCTAGTTCAGAAACATCTGGGGGTCTGGAGTTTGACAGCCCTGGCCCAGAGTATCCCTTTTAGGCCGGGGTCAGACGAGTCGTTTCGAAGAGCGGAAGCAACGTCTGTGGTAGTGGACGCTCCTTCCACTCTGATGCCCGTCTGGCCGCCTCGCTGAGACTCCTATGGAGGATCGCGCTTTGCGACCAGTAAAGCAGCATCCATGCGTTGCACTCGTGTGACATGATGATAGCAATGATAATCATTGAATTATGAGAATAGTAACGATGATCACAAATTAAAATGAACGGCTGCGGAGAACAATGCGTGATAATATTAATAGAAAACATGATTTTATGTGACTGGAAACAACTGGATTGGTTTTCTGTCATCGCACGTCTACGCGGGACCTTTTCCCCCGCAGAAATCTTTTACTATATTCTGTGTTCCCTCTTCTACTCTCACAATTCTGTTAATATACTCGGTGTTTCCTCTTCTCAAGTTGTTTTATTCATCAAACGGCTACGTGGGACCCTTTTCTCAGGATTCTGTTAATATACTCGGTGTTTCCTCTTCTCAAGTTGTTTTATTCATCACACGGCTACGTGGGACCCTTTTCTCAGGATTCTGTTAATATACTCGGTGTTTCCTCTTCTCAAGTTGTTTTATTCATCACACGGCTACGTGGGACCCTTTTCTCAGGATTCTGTTAATATACTTGGCGTTTCCTCTTCTCAAGTTGTTTTATTCATCAAACGGCTACGTGGGACCCTTTTCTCAGGATTCTGTTAATATACTCGGTGTTTCCTCTTCTCAAGTTGTTTTATTCATCAAACGGCTACGTGGGACCCTTTTCTCAGGATTCTGTTAATATACTCGGTGTTTCCTCTTCTCAAGTTGTTTTATTCATCAAACGGCTACGTGGGACCCTTTTCTCAGGATTCTGTTAATATACTCGGTGTTTCCTCTTCTCAAGTTGTTTTATTCATCACACGGCTACGTGGGACCCTTTTCTCAGGATTCTGTTAATATACTTGGCGTTTCCTCTTCTCAAGTTGTTTTATTCATCAAACGGCTACGTGGGACCCTTTTCTCAGGATTCTGTTAATATACTCGGTGTTTCCTCTTCTCAAGTTGTTTTATTCATCAAACGGCTACGTGGGACCCTTTTCTCAGGATTCTGTTAATATACTCGGTGTTTCCTCTTCTCAAGTTGTTTTATTCATCACACGGCTACGTGGGACCCTTTTCTCAGGATTCTGTTAATATACTTGGCGTTTCCTCTTCTCAAGTTGTTTTATTCATCAAACGGCTACGTGGGACCCTTTTCTCAGGATTCTGTTAATATACTCGGTGTTTCCTCTTCTCAAGTTGTTTTATTCATCAAACGGCTACGTGGGACCCTTTTCTCAGGATTCTGTTAATATACTCGGTGTTTCCTCTTCTCAAGTTGTTTTATTCATCACACGGCTACGTGGGACCCTTTTCTCAGGATTCTGTTAATATACTTGGCGTTTCCTCTTCTCAAGTTGTTTTATTCATCAAACGGCTACGTGGGACCCTTTTCTCAGGATTCTGTTAATATACTCGGTGTTTCCTCTTCTCAAGTTGTTTTATTCATCAAACAGCTACGTGGGACCCTTTTCTCAGGATTCTGTTAATATACTCGGCATTTCCTCTTCTCAAGTTGTTTTATTCATCACACGGCTACGTGGGACCCTTTTCTCAGGATTCTGTTAATATACTCGGTGTTTCCTCTTCTCAAGTTGTTTTATTCATCACACGGCTACGTGGGACCCTTTTCTCAGGATTCTGTTAATATACTCGGCGTTTCCTCTTCTCAAGTTGTTTTATTCATCACACGGCTACGTGGGACCCTTTTCTCAGGATTCTGTTAATATACTTGGCGTTTCCTCTTCTCAAGTTGTTTTATTCATCACACGGCTACGTGGGACCCTTTTCTCAGGATTCTGTTAATATACTTGGCGTTTCCTCTTCTCAAGTTGTTTTATTCATCACACGGCTACGTGGGACCCTTTTCTCAGGATTCTGTTAATATACTTGGCGTTTCCTCTTCTCAAGTTGTTTTATTCATCACACGGCTACGTGGGACCCTTTTCTCAGGATTCTGTTAATATACTCGGCGTTTCCTCTTCTCAAGTTGTTTTATTCATCACACGGCTACGTGGGACCCTTTTCTCAGGATTCTGTTAATATACTCGGCGTTTCCTCTTCTCAAGTTGTTTTATTCATCACACGGCTACGTGGGACCCTTTTCTCAGGATTCTGTTAATATACTCGGCGTTTCCTCTTCTCAAGTTGTTTTATTCATCAAACGGCTACGTGGGACCTTTTCTCAGGATTCTGTTAATATACTCGGTGTTTCCTCTTCTCAAGTTGTTTTATTCATCACACGGCTACGTGGGACCCTTTTCTCAGGATTCTGTTAATATACTCGGTGTTTCCTCTTCTCAAGTTGTTTTATTCATCACACGGCTACGTGGGACCCTTTTCTCAGGATTCTGTTAATATACTCGGCATTTCCTCTTCTCAAGTTGTTTTATTCATCACACGGCTACGTGGGACCCTTTTCTCAGGATTCTGTTAATATACTCGGCATTTCCTCTTCTCAAGTTGTTTTATTCATCACACGGCTACGTGGGACCCTTTTCTCAGGATTCTGTTAATATACTCGGCGTTTCCTCTTCTCAAGTTGTTTTATTCATCAAACGGCTAAGTGGGACCCTTTTCTCAGGATTCTGTTAATATACTTGGCGTTTCCTCTTCTCAAGTTGTTTTATTCATCAAACGGCTAAGTGGGACCCTTTTCTCAAGGATTCTGTTAATATACTCGGCGTTTCCGCTTCTATTCTCAAGTTGTTTTGTTTTTTTTAACAGGATAGAACTTTAATTTACACGCTCGAGTTCCTGTCATGTTTCAGCCAGCGCTCGGTCGGTTTTGCAATGCGTGGGTCTCTGCGTCCCTTTCTGGTTATTGTTTATACACATCCTGTATGCACTGAAATGATAGAAATGGTGTGAACAAAACCATCAAGCCGGCGGAAAATCTATTAAAACACCATTCACTTCCTCCTGGTTTTGGTGGTCTTCTAGGGGTGTCATGGTTTCTGGTCCCTACTATAAGTTTTGGATCTACATTTCCCATAAAGTTCAGACGAAAAAGTCCATGAGCATGATGGGAGATGTAGTTTCAAAACATCTCATGGGCCAAGGTTGTTGACCCTCTGTCTTAGGCTAGGGTCAAACGAAAGTATTTTTACACGCGAACGTAAAAAAGTGCGTCCGAACGCATTGATGTATTTTTTCACGGAATATGCGAAAACGGTCATACGATGCGCATTTTCGTGCGTGATGTTTTACGAATCCAAACCAGGAAACTTTTTGCGTCTGGACGTTATGTTGGCTGGACATGAGCGGGGTCTGACGTCTCCAAATCACACTCACACACCGCTAGTGGACGCAGCGCACTCTGTACGTCCGTACTAGCGGTTCTGCGTTCTCAAAAAAATGCGTTCATTTTCCACTTGCGTTGCGCGGCCGGACTTTCGTGCGACCGTACATCGTATATTGGCCGTCATTGCCCGTCATTTGCTGCTAGTGCGGCCGTAATTAAGTGCGCCAGAACGCACGTTAAAAGTGCGCTGGTCTGACCCCAGCCTTAGTAGCAGTTGGTTAGGAGAGGAAATGTCTGTAAAATTTCCCCAATTTGTCCCCGAGCACGGCTCTCCAAACATATACTAGACCATAACCTTTAAAACAAACAAGGAGACGTTTGGGTTATAAACAGCAGAGAACTCTAAGCTCGACCCTGACTATAAGCCTCACCTTAACCCTTTCGCTGCTGAGGCTTTTCCCGCCCCTGTGCTGAGGTCATTTTTTACCTGTTTTGCGCATCATGTTTAAACCTGTTTTGAAGGCTTATTTTAGTATATGACATCGACATATTATATATCGTTCTTTCCGTCAGACTCGGTAGATTCATAATATGTCATTATTATATGTATACGTTATGTCATGTTTGTATATTATAACAAAAAATGCAATAAAATATGTATTTTCAATAATTTACAGCGTGTAAAGTGTTTTTTTCCACATTTTAACATGCGAGCAATTGCGGTTATATTTTGTATGGGGTGCGCTTGTTAAAAAAATTAGAGATGGGGTCTCGTTACATTTTTTTTTGGGGAAAATGACACCATTTTTAACAAACGCACCGCATACAAAAATCGTTAATGCAGCATCATTGTTCACATTATAATTGAAATGGGAACAATATTGCTGCATTAACAAAACAAAAAAAAAAAAAAAAAGTGTTTATTTTTTTTTTTAATTTTTTTTTTTAATTTTTTTTTATTTTTATTTTTTTTTTTAATTTTTTTTTATTTTTTTTTTTACATTTTTTTTTACTTTCATGTTTGGTATCGTTGGAACGGCCATGCTCTGGCCGATCCAACGATATCAAAATTTAACCCCTAACTGCCACGGATCGGGAGATAGGGAGTTCATTGGAACTCCCTATCTCCACAGTTCGTGGCAGTTAGGGGTTAATGCTAGGACTGGCGTCATCGTGCTGCGCACGATGACGCCAGTCCTCTGGGGGAGTTCCCGGAAGCTTGGCCGACATCCAAGATGTCGGCCAGCTCCCGGGAAGGATCGCAAATCGGCGCTTTTCAGCGCCGATTTGCGATCCAGCTCCCCAGGGGTTAATGCCAGGCATCATTTGGAAGGGCAGGCTGTGCCCTTCCAAATGATGCCTGGGTTAAGCCCCTGTGAGCCGCCGATCGGGAGGGAGAGAGGTCCGAAGGACCTCCCCCCCCTCCCTTTCAGGCGCCTCCTCCACACATGCGGGGGGGGCGCCTGAATTATGTGTCATCGCGGGGGCGCGATGACACATAATAATGGCGGCCACTGCTCCGGATGCCGGGCTGACATCCAGGATGTCAGCCCGCACCGGAGGGGCCAGCGATCGGCCGGAACCCGGCCGAACGCTGACCCCAATGCGAGGACGCGCTCAGCGCGTCCTCCGCATACCAGGGGCAATGCTGAGGACGCGCTGAGCGCGTCCTTAGCATTGAAGTGGTTAAAGGGCCGCTACCACCAAAAATATGAAACGTCCTTATTGTGTTTATTTCATGTTGCTGATATCTTACATGTGCTTTGTTTTTCTCTTGTATGTTTTGTTAACAAAATATTTAACTCTATATGTGTCACTGGATGCATCCATTGTGTGATATTTTGTGTTGTAACCCCCCCCCCCCCCAGTATCTTTACATCACTTGCTCCTCACTGTGTCATTTCGGTCATAGAATGGAGTCTATGGGTCAATCACGGATTCCCATCATTGTATTGCGTGGGATGTATTCAAAGGACAGCAGCAGGGGGTAGATTAGAAGTCTTTTAAGCCCCCTGTCAATTCCCATGAGGCTCAGCCTACCTGATATGCGATTGAGCATCATGTGAGATGTAGTTCCAGAACTTCTAGGGGGCCAAGGTTGCAGATCTCTGCTTTTTGTGAAGAGTACATTCATCATTTTATTTAATGTCGTCTCTCAGAGTGAGGGCAGGAACGTAAAGTATTTGTTTAAAAAAAAATTCCATCAGGCAAGGTCCAGTTTGAGCGAGGCTTTAGGCAACCACCTTTACAGGACAGCGTCTGCTTTTCATGGACATCTCACTGTCATGCAAGACGCAGTTTTTATTCATACCACTAGGACTCGCTGTTTTACCTGGTTTGGTGTGAGTTCATTCCAATGACTTCAACATGAATTCTATGATTTTATCAATGGCCGCCAACACACGCTAAAACTGTTAGGTGTCATATTGATGCGCTAAGCGACTGCCCTCATAGATGTTGGACATTTTGACAGCAATATTTTTAATTAAGCATTATGATTGGGAGCTACACATGATAATCTGCAGAAGAGAAGCTATATGTATCTCATGGAGCTCCACTCCAGGTTCCACATGGCGGGGGATACATTTAGCGTTCGGGTTACAGTCAGGGTTGTAGTTAAGGTTACAGCTAGCGTTAAAGTTGGGGTTATAGCTAGGGTTACAGTTAGGATTATGGTTAGAGTTGGGGTTACAGCAAGGGTTTGAGTTGCAGTTGCAGATAGGGTTACAGGTGGAGTTAGGGTTACAGCTAGCCTTAGCCTGGGTTCACACCTGCGTGTTTTTTACGCACGGCAATACGCGTGTTTTTGACACGCGTGCCGCTCAACCGTTAAAAACATGCGCATTGCAGCCATAAACTGCAGAGTGAATGCTCTGCAGTACGCCCCAAAGAAGCTCTCGTACTTCTTTGAGCGTAGGACGTTTTACAGCACGTCCTGCCGCTGTAAAACGCCCAGGTTTGAACGGGCCCCATGGGAAATCATGGGATTTCCGTGTCTCTGCGTTTTACAGCGTGCAGGAACGCGCTGTAAAACGATGAGGTGTGAACCCAGCCTTATGGTTAGAGATGGGGTTACATTTAGGGTTACATCTAGGGTTAGCGTTAGGATTGCAGTTAAAGTTACTGGTAGAGTTAGGGTTACAGCTAGCATTATGGATAGAGATGGGGTTACCTTTAGGTTTAGATTTAGGGTTACAGCTATTGTTGCTGTTAGAGTGAAAGTTAGGGTGAAAGTTAGGGTTAGAGTTACTGGTAGAGTTCGGGTTACAGCTAGTGTTATGGTTAGAGATGGGGTTACATTTAGGATTAGAGTTAGGGTTACAGCTAGTGTTGCAGTTAGGGTTAGAGTTCGGGTTACAGATAGGATTAGAGATAGGGTTAGAGAGTTAGGGTTACAGCTAGTGTTGGAGTTAAAGTTAGGGTTAGTGTTACAGTTAGGGTTACGTTTAGAGTTAGGGTTACATCTAGGGTTAGCGTTAGGATTGCAGTTAAAGGAACACTCTAATCAAAAATCCCCCCCCCCGTTTTTTTACATTAAACTATACCTATTCCCTCAATAACTAGGTAGGGAATTTTTTTCTTTTTTCTGTAATACTTACACTTGTTTCCAACGGCGTTTTTTTTTTTATACTCGTCTCCCTCCTCTTCCGCTCCCATCCTTCTAAATCTTTCACTTGGCTAATGGTTTACGTGAGAAGCGCGCATACGCGCCTCTCACATAAGCCAGCCAACCAGCAGGCTTCCTCCCGGCTCCATTTTCTTTGATTAGTGTTGCGCGCAACACTAATCCTCGGCCGCTGCCGCCAGCTACTGCGGCGAGTTGGAGGCGTCATCGCTGTGAAAGCACGATGACGTCTCCTACTCGGCAATAGTCGGCAGAAGCGGGAAATATGAATCCCGCTCTGACGATTGACAGCTGGGAGGGCGGAGTAAAGTCCTCCGCGTCTCTCAGCTGTTTCAACTGATCGGCTGAGCGGAGGGAGGGGGGAAAGGCGAGGGCATACTCAGGGCTACCTTTAGGGTTAGATTTAGGGTTACAGCTAGTGTTGCAGTTAGAGTAAAAGTTAGGGTTAGAGTTACTGGTAGAGTTCGGGTTACAGCTAGCGTTATGGTTAGAGATGGGGTTACATTTAGGGTTAGAGTTCAGGTTACAGCTAGGATTAGAGTTAGGGTTACAGCTAGTGTTGCAGTTAGGGTTAGAGTTCGGGTTACAGCTAGGAATAGAGTTAGTGTTACAGTTAGGGTTAGAGTTCGGGTTACAGCTAGGATTAGAGTTAGGGTTACAGCAAGGATTAGAGTTAGGGTTACAGGTAGTGTTGCAGTTAGGGTTAGAGTTCGGGTTACAGCTAGGATTAGAGTTAGGGTTACAGCTAGTGTTGCGGTTAGAGTTCGGGTTACAGCTAGGATTAGAGTTAGGGTTACAGCTAGGATTAGAGTTAGGGTTACAGCTAGTGTTGCAGTTAGGGTTAGAGTTCGGGTTACAGCTAAGATTAGAGTTAGGGTTGCAGTTAGGGTTAGAGTTCGGGTTACAGCTAGGATTAGAGTTAGGTTTACAGCTAGTGTTGCAGTTAGGGTTAGAGTTCGGGTTACAGCTAGGATTAGAGTTAGGGTTACAGCTAGTGTTGCAGTTAGGGTTAGAGTTCGGGTTACAGCTAGGATTAGAGTTAGGGTTACAGCTAGGATTAGAGTTAGGGTTACAGCTAGTGTTGCAGTTAGGGTTAGAGTTCGGGTTACAGCTAAGATTAGAGTTAGGGTTGCAGTTAGGGTTAGAGTTCGGGTTACAGCTAGGATTAGAGTTAGGTTTACAGCTAGTGTTGCAGTTAGGGTTAGAGTTCGGGTTACAGCTAGGATTAGAGTTAGGGTTACAGCTAGTGTTGCAGTTAGGGTTAGAGTTCGGGTTACAGCTAGGATTAGAGTTAGGGTTACAGCTAGTGTTGCAGTTAGGGTTAGATTTCGGGTTACAGCTAGGATTAGAGTTAGGGTTAGAGTTCGGGTTACAGCTAGGATTAGAGTTAGGGTTACAGCTAGTGTTGCAGTTAGGGTTAGAGTTCGGGTTACAGCTAGGATTAGAGTTAGGGTTACAGCTAGTGTTGCAGTTAGGGTTAGAGTTCGGGTTACAGCTAGGATTAGAGTTAGGGTTACAGCTAGTGTTGCAGTTAGGGTTAGAGTTCGGGTTACAGCTAGGTTTAGAGTTAGGGTTACAGCTAGGATTAGAGTTAGGGTTACAGCTAGTGTTGCAGTTAGGGTTAGAGTTCGGGTTTCAGCTAGGATTAGAGTTAGTGTTACAGTTAGGGTTAGAGTTCGGGTTACAGCTAGGATTAGAGTTAGTGTTACAGTTAGGGTTAGAGTTCGGGTTACAGCTAGGATTAGAGTTAGTGTTACAGTTAGAGTTAGTGTTGCAGTTAAAGTTAGGGTTAGTATTACAGCTAGGGTTAGAGTTAGGAATAGTGTTATAGTTAACCCAAAACACACGAATACCTTAATTCCACAAAATCCTGTAAAAAAATCACATCGCGGTCACACTGGTTGGGTAGCCGTAAGAGCCTAATTTATTAGAAGGAGCAGACACAACATTTTGACTTTGCAACCGATAGTACCTGAGCCGAAATACTTGATAAATGCTCGATTGCAGAGCCAAAACGTTGTGTCCGTTCCTTCTTATTAGGATCTTACTGCTAGTCACATATTGTGAGCGCTATTTGTTTCTTTTACCTCTTTTTATTTCTATGATTAACAATTTCACTAGAAGGTTTTTTATTTAGTAACAGCCATCTTTCCAATGAAGGGTCCTCGGTCAAACAGACTGACGCTGCCGTGACCGATGGGTGAAGTGTCTATTCCATAAAACATTTGACAAACATTTGATAAATAAGAGGATACACACGCTGTTTTTGCCAATAACACAAGTATGGGATTAATTGTTACCTGATTCTTTTTAATTTTCCTTGATCTGGGTTGAGTGATGCCATCTTCTCAGCCAGTTTCCACACCGTGAGAACGAAAATCCCGCAATTCACCTAAAAGAACGTGTGTAGGTGTCACCAGGCATCTCCATTGCAGGAGAATGTGGCATCAGAAGTCTAGCTTGCCTCTAATGAAATTAAATGGGTTCGTAACTACAATAGAGGGTTAAGACAGGACTGACGCATAGAAAGTAGGGAAATCGGATGACTATGGAGGTTTTGGGGGATTACTAGTAGTAGTAGTAGTAACTAGTATTAAGGTTTTTCGGGTAGGATTAATATAGTTTAGGTTTATTACCTGTAAATGCAGGAGTTTTGGTTTATTTAAGGGATAGGTGCAGAACGTAACCAATGGAATGATGTTAGTGTATAGTAACTGGATTCTATAGGGTTAAAAACAGGAGGATAGGAAACAGCGTGGTTAAACATAAACAACCCCTCTTGACCCTCTGCATTCATTTAACCCTTGAGCTTCATTGAAAGAAAAAAAACACATGTTTTCAGCACTGGTCTCCCTTTGATGTCTGCAGGATATGACATGTTTCGAGTTCAGCATGTCGTGTGACTGCTCGGGGTTGGGCACTTCAGCCAATCCCGTGACTCTCAATGCAGGAAGGCTTTGATCTCATTGGATAAGGTTGGTTCCCAAAGGTCTCCAGCCCTGAAATCTGAGCTGGGCTCCCTGAGCTGAGTTTATGGGCAGGACTAAGCCCCTGCATTTGAATGGCTAAATTAGCCCTCCGAGTCTCCATCAGAGGGGGGAGTAGGGAGCTCACACTAGTGTGACCATTTAGATATGATGGAGCACCAATATTGTGTATTGTGTCCCTTTAAGTACAGTAATTATTGACAAAGGTCCTACAACTAAGCACTGAATTAAGGGTCTGAATACTTATATCATTGTGATATTTCAGGCTTTTTTCTTTTTTAATTAATATGCAATGTCAAAAATCTGGCTTTTGCTTTGTCATGTTAGGGTTTTGGGTGTAGGTCGATGAAAAGGGGGAGGAAGTGAAGGGGTCTGAATACTTTCTGAATGTACTGCAGGTGGTGATACCTAGATATCTGCAAATTACTGAGAGGGGAGACAGATCACGGATTATATTGATAGAATAAAGGAAGTTAGGCCATATAGTTACCAGGATTATAACACACACGGGTCCCATGAAGCTCCAGACAAAGCCATTCTCACGGGACAACCAGCAGCTGTAAGAGACCATAAAAGAAATATATATTTATTTCAAATTGGGTGACTAACTACATTAAGTACAACCCCACCAAGAGAAGGGCATATCTTAGCCCGAGAAATCAAAAACCTGTGCCCATTAGCATCTTGCTCCGACCACTTTATACTGTTATTGTGAATATGGATTGGATTCGTTTTCCCAGTACATTCCACGGATGCTCGATCGGATTGAGATCTGGGGAATTTGGAGGCCAAGGCAACACCTTGAAAACATTTTCATGTTCCTCAAACCATTCCTGAGCAATTTTTGCTGTACGGCAGGGTGGATTATCCATCTAAAAGTCTGAAAGAGGCCACTGCCACCAGGGAACACCACTGCCATGAAGGGGTGTCAGTGGCGGAAGTACCAGGGTCGCAGCGGTCGCAGTTGCGACCGGGCCCTGGCATTCCGTCACTGGAGGGGGGCCCAGCGCCGCCGCCAGATTCCGGCACTAAGTGCTGGAATCTGGGAGCAGCGCCGCCGGCTGTTCCTCTCCCTGCAAGTGGCCCGTTGACTTGCAGCTTGGCCACTCGCGTGGGATGGGAACTAGCTGACCAGCGCACGAGATCTCGCGAGAACTCGGCTACACTGGTCAGGTGGTTTCCGGTGAGCGGCCAGGCTGGATGCTTTCAGCGGCCGCTCGCCTCTGAGAAGAACAGAACGCCGGCAGCAGCAGAGGAGGTGAGCTGGGGGCAAATACATCCATGAGCTGGGGGCAAATACATCCATGAGCTGGGGCCTGGGGGCAAATACATCCATGAGCTGGGACAAATACATCCATGAGCTGGGGGCAAATACATCCATGAGCTGGGGGCAAATACATCCATGAGCTGGGGCCTGGGGCAAATACATCCATGAGCTGGGGCAAATACATCCATGAGCTGGGGGCAAATACAACCACGAGCTGGGGGCAAATACATCCACGACCTGGGGGCAAATACATCCACGAGCTGGGGCAAATACATCCACGAGCTGGGGGCAAATACATCCATGAGCTGGGGGCAAATACATCCATGAGCTGGGGCCTGGGGGCAAATACATCCATGAACTGGGGCAAATACATCCATGAGCTGGGGCAAATACATCCATGAGCTGGGAGCAAATACATCCACGAGCTGGGGGAAAATACATCCACGAGCTGGGGGCAAATATATCCACGAGCTGGGGGCAAATACATCCACGAGCTGAGGGCAAATACATCCACGAGCTGAGGGCAAATACATCCACGAGCTGGGGCAAATACATCCACGAGCTGGGGGCAAATATATCCACGAGCTGGGGGCAAATACATCCATGAGCTGGGGCAAATACATCCACGAGCTGGGGGCAAATACATCCATGAGCTGGGGGCAAATATATCCATGAGCTGGGGGCAAACATATCCATGAGCAAGGGGAAATACATCCATGAGCTGGGGGCAAAAATATCCATGTGTGAGCTGGGGCAATATATCCATGTATGGCCTGGGGGCAATATATGTCCATGTGAGCTGGGGGCAATATACAGTATATATCCGTGTGAGCTGGTGGCAATACTATCTTTTTTATATTGCAGGGAAAAAAAAAGTAAAAATATAGATTTTTTGGGGGGGGGGGTTGGGGGGCTCTTCATGGATTCTTGCACCGGGGCCCTCAGGTTTCTAGTTACGCCACTGAGGGGTGTACATGATCTACAACAATCTCTAGGTAGGTGGTACGTGTCATGTGTGTTCTAACACCTTTCTATCAAGGCCAGCATTATGGTTTTTCAGTAAGTAGAGATACAGTAGCTCTTCTGTGTGATCAGATCACACGGGCTAGCTAGCCTTCCCTTCCCGCATGCATCCATGACCCCAACGCTGGCTCACCGGTTGTCCTTCTTTGCACCACTTTTGGTAATAACTACTGCATACCAGAAACACCCCACAAGACTTGCCGATTTGGAGATGCTCTGACCCAATCATCTAGTTGTCACTATTTGACCCTTGTCAAAGTCAGTCAGATCTTTTCGCCCATTTTTCTTGCTTCCAACACGAAATTCAAGAACTGACTGTTCACTTGCTCCCAATATATCCCTCCCTGTGTCAATATATCCCACCCTGTGACAATATATCCCACCCCGTGACAATATATCCTACTCTGTACCATAATATATCCCGCCTTGTGACACTATATCCCACCCCGTGACAATATATCCAACCCTGTGACAATATATCCCACCCTGTAACAATATATCCCACCCTGTGACAATATATCCCGTCTTAGAAACATAGAAACATAGAAAAATGTCGGCAGATAAGAACCTTTCGGCCCATCTAGTCTGCCCAATTACATGGATACTTTACCTGGATTTATCTTTTGTTTAGGATAGCCTTATGCCTATCCCATGCTTGCTTAAATTCAATTAATGTTTTGGCCTCTACCACTTCTACTGGAAGACTGTTCCATGTATCCACCACCCTCTCAGTAAAATAATGCTTCCTGATGTTACTTTTAAACCTTTGCCCCTCTAATCTAAGACTATGTCCTCTTGTTTTGCTATTTTGCTTCCTTTTAAATATACTCCCTTCCTCTACCTTGTGGATTCCCTTTACGTATTTAAATGTTTCTATCATATCTCCTCTGTCTCGTCTTTTTTCCAAGCTGTACATGTTAAGATCATTAAGCCTTTCCTGGTAACTTTTCTCCTTCAAGCCGTACACCATTTTAGTAGCCCTTCTCTGAACTCTCTCTAAGATGTCTATATCCTTCTGAAGATACGGTCTCCAGTACTGCACACAGTACTCCAAGTGAGGTCTCTCCAGTGCTCTGTACAGTGGCATGAGCACTTCCCTTTTCCTACTGCTAATACCTCTCCCTACACAACCAAGCATTCTGCTAGCATTTCCTGCTGCTCTATTACATTGACTACTTACCCTTAGATCCTCTGCAATAATAACCCCTAAATCCCTTTCCTCAGATGTTGAGGTTAGGACTGTATCAAATATTCTATATTCAGCCCTTGGGTTTTTACGTCCCAGGTGCATTATCTTGCACTTATCCACATTAAAACTCAATTGCCACAACTCCGACCATTTTTTTAGTTTACCTAAATCATTTGTCATTTGGCTGATCCCTCCAGGAACGTCAACCCTGTTGCAAATCTTTGTGTCATCAGCAAAAAGACATACTTTTCCATTAATACCTTCTGCAATATCACTAATAAAAATATTAAAGAGAATGGGTCCAAGTACTGACCCCTGAGGTACCCCACTGGTAACAAGACCTTGCACCGAATAAACTCCATTTACCACAACCCTCTGTTGTCTGTCACTCAGCCACTGCCTAATCCATTCAACAATATTGGAATCCAAACTCAAAGATTGCAATTTATTGATAAGCCTTCTATGCGGAACAGTATCAAAAGCCTTACTGAAATCTAAATAAGCAATGTCTTGTGACACTATATCCCACTCTGTGACACAATATCCCGCCCTGTGACAATATATCCCGCCTTGTGACAATATATCCCACCCAGTGACAATATATCCCACCCTGTAACAATATATTGCACCCTGTGACAATATATCCCACCCCTAACAATATATCCCACCCTGTAACAATATATCCCACCCTGTGACAATATATCCCACCCCTAACAATATATCCCACCCTGTAACAATATATCCCACCCTGTGACAATATATCCCACCCCTAACAATATATCCCACCCTGTAACAATATATCCCACCCTGTAACAATATATCCCACCCCGTGACAATATATCCCACTCTGTGACAATATATCCCACTCTGTGACAGGTGCCATTATAACCATGTAATCAATGCCATTATCTCCACCTGTCAGTGGTTTTAATGTTGTGGATGATCAGTGTATACACATTTCTTGTAAAGGTTCCCGATGATAAACTGAGAGGAGGGAGCGATAACCATCGGAATCATTCCATTCTCTTATTCTTTGTGTTCTTAAATTAATTAATAAATTTTTGGTGCCTCCGAGTCCAGACTATTGTTATTGACCCTCCTAAATCGGTTCAGCCGTATCTTTTGACCACACAGACCTTTACTCATTTTAGGTTTATGCATACCCATTCGGTTTTGCGCACATTCGTTAACCCCTCTCATAATCCTGACATTTTGCCCGGCCAGCGTCTGCTTTTATTTTATGCTTTTCATCTTTCCTCGCTTTGAGGTCATTCATTTTACCCCATGACATTCCCCATGTTTCCCCTTTTTCTCACTATTTTTCGGTGCCGTATCCATTGGAGTAGATGGAGGCGCTGATGATGACGATGATGAGAGGTACTCCATACCCCACCATGACGAGGTGTCTCTTCTTAAGATAGTGGGTATCAAACACTCTGACCAGCATCAAGTAGAGTTCCAGGCCCTCCAGAGCCATCCAGCAGAAGGCAGAGAGGTAAAGAGCGTGCAGGACAGCCGCCACCACACCGCATAAGGTCTAGGATAAAACGACACAATATCTTCACGTCTGATACCTTCTCTGTAACCACACATGGTGAGCCATTATTTTTCATGTTCCGTATTTAGAAAAGAAGTGATGAGGCAGGTATCATTCTGTACCTTTCAATTTTTCACACACACACACACACACACACACACACACACACACACACACACTATATCTAGTATATTCAGGGATTGTGGAATTAGTTGTAAGGACATGTGAGCAGGGTGTCACAGTAAGGGTTTTTCACACCATAGGAGCACAAGTAGGTAAGGTGTCTGGAGTGCCTCCATCAATTCTAGGGGAGTTGTTTTTCCATTCGTGTACATGTACATCATAAACACATAAATAAACTTCACGGTGTAAATTAAAAATATGAACTTGCATGCTGTATGATGAGAATGAGGTCACAATGAATGCCTGCCTGCTGCATGATGTGATGTCACAATGAATACCGCATACTGCATGATGTGATGTCACAATGAATACCACATATTGCTTGATGCGATGTCAATGAATACCACATACTGCTTGATGCGATGTCACAATGAATACCGCATATTGCATGATGCAATGCCACAATGAATACCGCATACTGCATGATGCAATGCCACAAGGAATACCGCATACTGCATGATGTGATGTCACAATGACTACCGCATACTGCATGATGCAATGTCACAATGAATACCACATACTGCATGATGTGATGTCATAATGAATACCACATACTGCATGATGTGATGTCACAATGAATACCGCATACTGCGTGATGCAATGTCACAATGAATACCACATACTGCATGATGCAATGTCACAATGAATACCACATACTGCTTGATTCAATGTCACAATGAATACCACATACTGCATGATGTGATGTCACAATGAATACCTCATACTGCGTGATGCAATGTCACAATGAATACCACATACTGCATGATGCAATGTCACAATGAATACCGCATACTGCATGTGATGTCACAATGAATACCACATACTGCATGATGTGATGTCACAATGAATACCCCATACTGCATGATGTGATGTCACAATGAATACCGCATACTGCGTGATGTGATGTCACAATGAATACTGCATACTGCGTGATGTGATGTCACAATGAATACCGCAATGTCTCAATGAATACCGCCTACTGCATAATGAAATGCCACAATGAATACCACATACTGCATGATGCGATGCCACAATGAATACCGCATACTGCATGATGCAATGCCACAATGAATACTGCATGATGCGATGCCACAATGAATACCTACTGCATGATGTGAGGTCCCAATGAATGTCTGCATGCTGCACCATGTGCATAATGTATTTAATGCTGTAGTAAAGAATGCATCCCCGTATGTTAATGAGGGGGCACATATTAGGGCACAGTGGATGTCTACCTGGTACATCATATATGGCCATAATCACTTAAATTACTATCATAACACAAAACAGGAATGATTGACAGGTATAGTCTTACCCTGTTGTGATAGGCTTCAATTCCAAGGAGGAAAATGCAGTTTCCGAGAAGGAGAGTTGCACACAGGTGTGTGTGTATGGTGTTGCGCGTACCTCGGATTGATCGGCAAAGGCAAAAGGTGATTAATGCCAAGGTGAGACAGATAATGGAGAGCGACAGCCCGATCTTTGTGATGAGGATCAAACCCCAACTCTAAGAGAGCAGGAAGAAGATCTTACAGGTTAAAAGCCACGAAGCAGCTCTAGGAGACTCAGAGATAATTAACGGTTGATAATGGGATGAATGTTCCAGTACAGGTGGCATGACATCACACATTATCTGAAAGCCCCACCAGCTGGAGCTTCCGCCGATAAGTAGAGCTCTGGGGAATGCGGTATGTTACCCACAATAAGCCCCATCGGTTAGATACATGGTCAGTGTGCAACATTTCTACTTTTTAAACAAACATTCAAAAGGGTGGAACTATAATTTATTATTATTTATATAGAGCCAGCATATTCCGCAGCGCTGAACAATGGGTATAATATAGACAGGGTTAGAATACACTGAGACTGACCAACATTTTGACAAACTAGTACAGGAGGAAACGAGGGCCCTATTCCCGTGGGAACTCACAATCCAGAAGGGTCGGGGGTGGATTGCGAAGCTTGCCGCAGCTGTTGTGTTTTACCTCAATGTCCTCAAGAGCCATTAAAATGGCAAAGCTGGTCATGTGGCTGCATTCGCAGACGGTCTCGTTTTCGGTGCTGTTCACCTTGCGACATCCTTTTCCACTCCAGGCGCTGTTTTCCTTCGACCAGAACACACACAGTGTAATGCTGTGGTTCTTAATCTGGAGATGAAAAAAGAAATACTAAAAACTCGCCCCGTGGGCCACTTGCAGCAAAAAGTCTCTTCATTTTTTTTTTTTCTTCTTAGGCTCTTTTAGGCATTTTTTTTATTTTTTTGTGAAAAATTTTCTATTCCAGTTTTTTTTTTTAAAAGTGTTTTTATCTTTTTCCTGTAACAGCCCTTTTTATTATCACTCATTAGGATCTTATGTGTAAATTCAAGACATTTTCGTTCAGTCGTTTTTTTGCAAACAGCGTTTCAATTTTGACACTTCCAAGGGTTTTTGTTTTTTTTGTACTCGTCCGGCAACTTGTCGGTTTCTTTATGCTGCTCGGTGCGGTGCTCGGCAGCTCGTCGGCTGCTGTCTGGCGGATTTGTGGTGGATGTTTGACGGCAGTGGGTGATAGGTTCGCAGCAGGTTGGCAGCGTCCATTGGCGCCCATTGGCCAATTCCCTGCTGAATTCACCGCAGGGTAGGGAAATTTTGATTCCCGGAAGTGCAGGGAACAAGAGAGCACCAAGATGTCGGCGACATTTCAGTGCTCTCTGAATAACCTCCATAGTTGTTTCTGATAACCTGGTCCTCGGTGCAGTTAAGGATACTGTTTCTGATTGTTTTACGATTAGGGTTGGGATTAGTATTAGGCTTAGGGTAGCTATGAGGGTTACTGTTAGAACACTTTCTGCTTGGGTTTTAATTAGGGTTAAGGTTACAGTTTCTACTTGTTTTTTTCAATTAGGATTAAGGTTATAGTTAGGGTTATGGTCAATTGTTTTACTTGTTTTTTTGGTTAGAGTTAGGCTTACAGTTAGGGTTAGAGTTACAGTTTCTAGTTTCTGCTTGCTTTGTAACTAGAGTTAGGGTTACATTTTCTGCTTTTTTAAATTTGGTTTTGGGTTACAGTTATGGTTAGCGTTGCAGTCTCTGCATTTTTTTGATTAGGGTTACAAATTCTGCTTATTTTGTAACTAGAGTTAGGGTTGCATTGTCTTGGCTTTCTGATTTGGGTTAGAGATACTCTCTTGCTGAGAGCTTCCCTAATGACGTAGAAGCATCTACTTCGTCCAGGAGGGGTAATCAAGTACTCGTTACGTGTACACTTTGGTTTCACATCTTGTGAGTGTGATTCTAACGGGAATTCTCCATTGTGTATTAATACTATGCTTGTATCTGCGGTCTGCACTATGGTCCTGTAATTTATTTTACAGATACCTTCCTGTGATACCCTTTATCGTTCTAGCACTAGGGGGACAGTGCTTTGCAAGATGCAGGATACGTATATTTTATTCATTGCATGGTGGTGGCCACGGTTTTTCTTGTAGAGATACAGTTCCTGCTTGTCTTTTTGATTAGGGTTAGGGTTACAGTTCCTGCTTGTCTTTTTGATTAGGGTTAGGGTTTCATTTGATGCTTGTCTTTTTGACTAGGGTACGGGTTACAGTTCCTGCTTGTTTTTTTATTTGGGTTAGGGTTACAGTTCGTGCTTGTTTTTTATTAGGGTTACAGTTCCTGTTTGTTTTTTATGTGGACACAGTAACACATCCTGATTCCCTTCCACCAGTAGAGTATTGACCCCCCTTACTCCACAAGCACATGTATTGAATATTAACAAAATACTGACATAATAAAAAAACTAAAACACACATGCCCCCCACGCTATGCCACTGCTACCAGTCACCCTGTCCCAGTATACCCTAGCATAGTTCCACTCTCTACCCAGTCACTCTCTTTCCAAGTACTCCCAGTCACTCTCTCCCAGTACCTCCAGTCACTCTTTCTCTCCAAGTACTCCCAGTCACTCTCTCTCTCTCCCAGTACCCCGTCACTCTCGCCAAGTACACCCAGTCACTCTCTCCCAGTACCCCCTGTCACTCTCTCAAGTACTCCCATTCACTCTCTCCCAGAACCCCCTGTCACTCTCCCTCCAAGTACCCCCAGACTCTCTCTCCAGGTACCCCCAGTCACTCTCCCTCCCAGTGTCCCCAGTCACACACTCTCTCTCTCTCCCAGTACCCCCAGTCACTCTCTCTCCCAGTACCCCCACTTTCTCCCAGTAACCCATTCACACTCTCTCTCTCCAAGTACCCCCGGTCACTCTCTCTCCAAGTACCTCCAGTCACTCTCTCTCCAAGTACCTCCAGTCATTCTCTCTCCAAACCTCCAGTCACCCTCTCCCTGTATCCCCCAGCACCCACTGTGTGTGTTGGTCATGCTGCTTTCTGTCACACAGTGTTGCCTACCTTCGTGGAGTTGCTGGTGGCCCGGGGGGAGCTGTCCATGGGGCTTAGTGGGGACCGGATTTTAAATGTGCTGTAGGGCGGTCGCCTCCTTCCCTTTCTGGTTAGCGGCTGCAGGGCTGCCAGCGGCGGGGGGGGGGGCTGGCAAAAGGGCTTCAAGTGGGGCTGACAAGCATGGTACAGGGTGTTCCTTTGAGTAGTGCTGCACTGCTTTACGTGACTCATTGCAGCATTAAGGAGGAGTCAGGACAGGACCAGGATTTTCTGTCCTGGTCTTCCCTTCCGAACACTGAGTGCTAAGTCACTGCCGGCACCACAAAACTGGCGGCTGCCCATACAAGGGCCTCTCACGGAAACCATTGTCTGTGAGCGGTCACCTTGCTGATCCCTGCTGGAAAATATTAGTGGTTCAAATTTCTTTTGAAATTTTGCACCCCTTAGAAAATTGCGCCCGGGGCGACCGCCCCTGAGGCCCTCCCCACGCCACTCCACTGCAGTTCCTGCTTGTTTTTTGATTAGGGTAAGAGTTACAGTTCCTGCTTGTTTTTTGATTAGGGTAGGAGTTACAGTGCGGTTATCGGCATTTCAAAACTTGGATTGATCCGAATTGCCATTTTGCCGATAATTCCACAGAGTTTTCAATTGGACAGAACCAAATCACACACATATGTCTCCTCTTTAATTTAACAATATTTATTTACAACGTATTTTACCAGGAAGGATACAATGAGTTAGCTCTCATTTTCAAGTATGTCTCAGTGTATTTAAATAGTGTATATTTATATTCATGTTCCTGTCTCAGTAAACTCAACCTAATATGTATCTTCCCTATTATATTCTTTACGGGGACTCTAATGTTCTCTTTCAAGCACAGTCCTGTGTATTTGGGAACGATATATGATGTATTACTGCAGACCAGTTTGTGTATCAATTTGTAGGCACTTTTCAAGCAGATAGGAGGACAGAGTTGTCTCCGCTTTGCATGTCTTACCGGACTTGTGTGCGTAAGACGCAAAGTGATTGGCTTAGTCAGGTTTTCTGTATCTTCACGGTTTACAAAAGTGCTGATCACCGGGGAGAAGACAGAATATTCTTTGACAGTTGAATTTTGACCTAAAACTGCAGCATCTTTGAAGAGGGTAGACAGTCTATGGTAGACCAAAATTCCAACTATTGGCAGATCTGTGGAGGAATGATAAGAAACGTGGGAAACGGGAATAAGCACCGGCAATCTGGAGAATTAGTCTACACATATAGAGATAGCACAGCACACATACTGTATAACGTGTATTTACCCCACGTATTGTTATTCGCTGCTGTGCTTCCATCCACAGTTACGCTGTTCCATCCACTACGCAGAAAGACTTGCTCGCGTTTGCTGAAGTTGGTGAGTGTTCGTAGTTCTGCAAAGACAGGAAGTTACAGTTACATGTACTTATAAAGCACGAACAAGTTCCGTAGCGCTGTACAATGTGAGAGGCAGAATAACTATATACATACATATTAAGACACACAGAACAGTAGGAGAGAGGACCCTGCTCGAGAGCTTACAATCTAAGAGGAGAGGGGCGACACACCAGGTGAGGATAAATAGAGGACCTGAAGTATTGGGGTGCATGTGGGCTGGGTGGGAAGATGGTGCAAGAAATGTACAGTTGGGGAATCATGGATTGAGCCGTTAGGCTTCACTAAAGTAATGTGTTTTCAGAGACTTCTTGAAGGACTGGGGAGAGAGTTCCATAGAAAGGGGGCAGCTTGGGAGAAGTCTTGAAGACAGGAGTTGGGGGCACACCAACGTGGAGCTTATAACATCAGATCATTGGCAGAGCGGAGTGGTCGGTACTGGTCTCCCGATTGTGGAGAGCTTTGTATGTGAGCACCAGTATTTTGAATTGGATTCTAAAGGAGACAGGAAGCCAGTGTAGAGATTGACAAAGGGGTGAGGTGTGAGAGGTGCGGGAGGTGAGGTCTAGGAGCCTAGCACAGGCATTCATAACAGACCGCAGAGGGAGAATCTGGGATCTCTTAAAGCCAGAGAGATGGAGGTTACAGTAGTCAAGGCGGGAGATAATAAGAGCTTGGATGAGCATTTTATCGGAGTCCTGTTTAAGACAGGGACAGGTAATTGTTTTTAGGTGGAAGTAGCAGGATTTGGTTAGAGACTGAATGTGAGGAGTGGAGAGATCAGAGTCGAAGAGGACCCCGAGGCAATGGTCCTGTGAAGTAGAAGTAATGGTGGCACCATTCACCTGAAGGGAAATAGGTGCAAGAATGTTGGTTTTACAGGATGGGAAGACGAGAGGTTAAGCCTTATTCCTCGTCACCCTCCGCCTTGCCTCGTCTGGTTCCTGTGCCCTTGTCCTGCTGTGCTCTGCCTGTGTACAGGTGATCCAGAGAGTAGACCTGCTGATCCCACAAGCTGTGAGTCTGCAGTCTGATTCTTTTTTCTGCAACTCTGGTCTCCCTGTGTCCCAGCAGACTATTCCAGGTGCACTCCATCAAGCCCAAAGACCTACCTTTAAAAGGGTGACACACCCCTAGATCTGGGCTTCTGCATTGAGTGTGTAACACACTGTCATAGTGCATCTATAAGCCTGTATTTCCCTTTCCTGTCCTACTGGATTCTAAACTTCTTGTATGCTCCAGAGCCTCCTCGTGCCCTCAGCCTCCAGAGCCTCCTCGTGCCCTCAGCCTCCAGAGCCTCCTAGTGCCCTCAGCCTCCAGAGCCTCCTAGTGCCCTCAGCCTCCAGAGCCTCCTAGTGCCCTCAGCCTCCAGAGCCTCCTAGTGCCCTCAGCCTCCAGAGCCTCCTAGTGCCCTCAGCCTCCAGAGCCTCCTAGTGCCCTCAGCCTCCAGAGCATCCTCGTGCCCTCAGCCTCCAGAGCATCCTCGTGCCCTCAGCCTCCAGAGCCTCCTAGTGCCCTCAGCTGACTTCATACTGGGCCCAAAACCCCTTTGCACCCGAACAAGACTCAGTGTCTTCACATTATTATTATTATTATTATTTATTAAGTGCCAACACATTCCGCAGCGCTGTACAAGGTGTAATGGGTAAAGACAGGACAATTCTACAATACATACAGGAGACAGGTCTGTATTCCTGCTAGCAGATACAGGAGGATATGAGGACCCTATTCCCGTGGGAAGTTACAATCTAGATGGGTGAGGGGTGAGAAACAGGAGGGAGGGACTGCAGTGATGAGTTAATGCAAGGAGAGGTGAGGACTGTTTTTGGGTTGGTCAGATGTCTTGTTACGGAGTGGTAGGGTGGTAGGCTTCCCTAAATAGAAGGGTCTTTAGGGAGCGTTTAAATGAAGCCAGATTTGGGGGCAATATATCATTGCTATGCGTATATGATGTCATGTCAGAATGCAATATAAAAAATATTAAAGACAGGTATATTCAGATTTCATGTAAATTCGTTCTCCACATTTTATCACCTGTACCTTTTGTGGATATACATTCTAATGGGTACTCTTTTTATTTATTCATTTTTTTTTAAAAAAATCTGAAAAAAATGGGGAACCTGTTTTTCTAAACGAAAAAAGCAATTGGTAACCAAAATTGAAAAAAATTAATTCTCTTGTATTTTACCTTTTATTTTTTTTATTGGTGCATTGTACATGGTCCTGCATAGTATCGTTGAACTCAGACATTTCTAATGACACCTTAAGTGTTACGGTGCATGGAACCGGAGAAGATACAGAGGTCATTTGGACCCCTGTTTCTCCTGCAATAAGATTTCAGCTTCGGGGGAGCACGTGCCCCCTTCTCTGGATCCGCCATTGCGTTCCCTTCAGAGACCTGCGCAGGACACTCATCAGGAACTCACATTATTACGAGGGGATGTGCAAAAATCTGCAACTTTGTTGACACGTGATATGTACACAGCACCATGCTGACACTCACACCCAGTACCACACAGACCTCCACGCACACAGCACCATGCTGACACTCACACCCAGTACCACACAGACCTCCACGCACACAGCACCATGCTGACACTCACACCCAGTACCACAGAGACCTCCGTGTATACAGCACTATGCTGACACTCACACCCAGTACCACACAGACCTCCACGCACACAGCACCATGCTGACACTCACACCCAGTACCACACAGACCTCCACGCACACTGCACCATGCTGACACTCACACCCAGTACCACACAGACCTCCACGCACACAGCACCATGCTGACACTCACACCCAGTACCACAGAGACCTCCGTGTATACAGCACCATGCTGACACTCACACCCAGTACCACTCAGACCCCTGCGCACACAGCACCATGCTGACACTCACACCCAGTACCACTCAGACCTCCACGCACACAGCACCATGCTGACACTCACACCCAGTACCACAGAGACCTCCGTGTATACAGCACCATGCTGACACTCACACCCAGTACCACACAGACCCCTGCGCACACAGCACCATGCTGACACTCACACCCAGTACCACACAGACCCCTGCGCACACAGCACCATGCTGACACTCACACCCAGTACCACAGAGACCTCCGTGTATACAGCACCATGCTGACACTCACACCCAGTACCACACAGACCCCTGCGCACACAGCACCATGCTGACACTCACACCCAGTACCACACAGACCCCTGAGCACACAGCACCATGCTGACACTCACACCCAGTACAACACAGACCCCTGCGCACACAGCACCATGCTGACACTCACACCCAGTACCACACAGACCCCTGCGCGCACACCGCACCATGCTGACACTCACACCCAGTACCACACAGACCTCCACGCACACAGCACCATGCTGACACTCACACCCAGTACCACACAGACCTCCACGCTCACAGCACCATGCTGACACTCACACCCAGTACCACACAGACCTCCACGCTCACAGCACACCGTAGCACTCACCGGTTCTGCTTTTAGGATCCTGGAGTTGGATGTTGTCTCGATAAAAGATAGCCAGCGTCTGTGACAGTTTCTCTGCTCCAATAAGCAGCTCCCCCACATGCTTCAATCTCTCCTCCTTGGGTTCGGATGCGATATTCCGGGACAAATTACCCAACTGGCTTAGGAACTACAGAGAGAAAGTGGAGCAGAAATAAATGCGTCAATTCTTAAATATTATCTTATATGTTTCTATGGTCACAGAGACACGCAAAGCATTAATTAACACTATACATGCTGCACAAGCGTCTTTTTAAAAACTGGAAGTCAATACTTTATGAAATGTCAATGAGGCTTTTGTTACTTTGTCTTAAAGGGACACTCTAGGCTGGAGCCCTGTTCAGTTCCTCAGCAGCTGCTGAATTGCTCCATTGCCGCAGTTCAGTTTGCTGCAGCAGTCTCACTGAACGCTTTCTCAGCTTCCTCAGGATTGGGACTCTCCTGTAGTCAATCGCACTCAATGTACTAGCATGGAAAGCCATTGGATTGTCTCGGATGGCCACATGACATCTGCCACTTAAGAACAAGCTGGCAGCTCATCTCTGATGTTGGAATAAAAAGAAGTTTTAAACCAAACTACAATGTTCAAAAGGGGAGAGGGGGAGTGTGTTGAAGTCCTCAGGGGTGGGGTTTAAGGTTTAACCCCTTCATATACCCAACACCCCTGTTTTAATCCCTGAGTATCCCTTTTATAATTGTGATACTATGCCAGAAGCTGAGACAAGGGTGGATTGGCCATTAAGGCAAAACGGCAGTGCGGCACTGCCCGAGTGCCCTGGCCTCAGAGTGGGCACCACGAGGGCCCACTAAGGCTTTGGCAAGTCTGCCCTTTCAGCGGGGACACCGCACATAAATATCATGTGGTATCAGTATCTGCAGCCAGAAATAATGCTGGCCACTGTTACACAGAATGCATGGAGATGGAAAGGAGCGCTGGTGCCCGGCTTGTTAATGTTTAGGAAATGACAGGTCCGGGGTAGCCCTGGGCCGCACTGCCCTTTATAATTCACTGAAATGGCTGGCCGCGTTAGGTGGGGCCTACACTTTCATTTTATTAATAGTATGGAGAAATAAATTCTGTAATTCAACCACTACCACGTACCTGTGGATGTGGCTTGTATGTTCGCAGACGCAATGGGGGGGCATGATCTTCTATTACCCAGGGGCACCAAGAGTTGTCAGTCCACCCCTGAGCTCAGAGGTAAATACCTAGGAGATCTCTGGTAAGATCCCACCGTTTCCTGCCGCTCACTTCAACTCAAATAATAATTCGGACAGTGTTACTGGATTTAATTCTTTGACTGTTGCCCCAAATTAATGGCAATTCAGCTGCGGTTTATATTAATTTTCTTCAAAGCCCAGGCTGCCCCGAATTGAATAGATACTATTGTTCCTGCAAATCCAGGCAAAGACTGACAAATTTTGGCCTGAGGGGAAAGTACGAATGAATATCCCTTTTGTGTCTCAACCACACAGTTGAACCCCAATAAACCCCATATTTATCATTTTATATAAAATATTTCAAGCTAATGATGTGATAGTTACGCTATTCCCCATCATGGGTTAATTAATTCACCCTAACATAACGAATACATTCATTTCGATTGAAATTGTGAAACGCGATTTACACCGTGCGCCTAACGCTTTGAAAAGGAAAAATTACTTGTATTGTTGACACAAAACAGATGCAACGGACAATTGCTGGCTGTGTAAACATTCTTTCCATTACTATGAAAACCCTAAATAAGGGCCGTAATAGTTGAGCGGAGCCTAGCTGCGTGGATTCAATGTGCCAGAACACAAGCGATCTCAAAAATAAATGCACCTGTTTCAAAAATATACGAATTGGGTAACAGAAGGTCTGGGAGAGTAACTGAGGGAAGATATTTAGGACCCAGAATCCTGTGTGCCCTCTATCCTCTCGCACACTTGTTGCCAATTAAATAATTAAGCAACAGGTAAATTCTCAGGCTGCTGACTCGTGGGGAGAGGTGATTTAATCACACTGCTCAGAGCAGGACAGGGAGCAGTAACACTTCTAGTACAAGCTGTGATTTTCTTTTGTTTATTAGATTAGGTTTCCTGGGTAGTCAGGATCGCTGTATGTTTAGTAAGTGCTCTAACTGAGCTAGGATTTCATCTGTGGGTTTTTTAATCACATCTGCGGCTTTTTATATCCTAGAGGACTGTGTTGTTTGGTTGGAACCAAGTATCCCGAGTGGTTGCTGTATCACAATATATTTATACATAATTGCTAGTACAAACTGTCTGGTACAAAAGTTAAATAGGGGCAGCCATAGAGACTGTGTTACTGTAGGTGCGTTTAAAAGGGATCCTGTCAACCTCACCAGATGTTGGGCTCATTTGATGGTGAATTACTCCATACACCCTGCCTGGCCAAAAATAAAATCACACACTCTAATATGTGGTTGTGTCACCTCTTGCTGTGATTCCGGCACGCCTTCGCCATAGCATCGTTTCGATAAGCTCATGCAATGTCACAGCATTTATTTGCATCCTGAGTCGCATTAATTTGTGGCCACGATCTTGTATTAATGATGGAAGAGTCGCAGCGCTGCGTAAAGTCTTCTCCAGCGTATTATCCCAAAGACTCTCAATGGGGTTAAGGTCTGGACTGTGCGGTGGCCAATCCATGTGTGAAATGATGTCTCGTGCTCTCTGAACCACTCTTGCACAATTTGAGCCCGATGAATCCTGGCATTGCCATCTTGGAATATGCCCGCTGTGCCATCAGGAGAGAAAAAACCCATTGATGGAAAAACCTGCTCATTCAGTATATTCAGGGTGTCACATGACTTCATCTTTTGCAGCTGAAACATATTAATCACTGCAGTAATTATCCAATGGAAGGCTCACACCTATTGGCTTAGGTAAATCCAGCTAGTGACAATTTTTGGCCAGGCAGGGTATATGTCTTAGCTCTGAACAGAAAGCCATCATCAGGACAGCCCTCCCATCACACCATGCGTCTGAATGACTTGACACGATAGCCATGCACTACAGCATATATGCTATATATATATATATACAAAGTATTTCTCACCTGTCGTAGTTGTTCAAGCTGTGTTTCCTTAAGCTGACTACAGGTTGGCAAAGCAGGTGTATTTAGATACTGCAAGAAACACCTCAACTGGCCAAGAAGAAAACAAAATAAAGACATTTCAACAAACAATAAAATTCCCCCATCAAAAAAACAACAGGGTGATAGTCCAGCTGAGTGTACAGAATAAAATAACATGGTGTATATATATATATATATATTCACACTCTAGCTCAACAATACATTTTTAACAGTTTAACTAGGTTTTGATATTTTTTTATCATTAAATTAGGTTTAAACTTCAGTGACAGCGACTAGACTCGTGCGGTTTGGTCCAAATACAAATCTAGCTGAATATTGGCAATTTCCAATGAATTGAAAACATCCGAATCTCCAAACTGCTGAACCAAATCGATTCAGAAATACGTTTTCTGAATCGAGCCAAATGAAAATTGTATTGATTCCGATTTGAATTACAAACAAATGCATTTTTTTCACTGTGCAATGCAAAGTCCCTAACCTGAACATTAAAACTAGCTGAAATAGTAACCTTAACCATAAAAGTAACCCTAATTATAAAACAAACAGAAACAGTAGCCCCGACCCTGATAATAAAAAAGCAGAAACAGTAACCCTAATCCTAACCTTAGCAGTAACCCTAACCCTATTCATAAAATCAGAAATAGTAACGCTCGACATATAACAAGCAGAAATAGTACCCCTGACCCTAATAATAAAAAGCAGAAACAGTACCCCTGACCCTAATAATAAAAAAGCAGAAACAGTAACCCTAATCCTAACCTTAGCAATAACCGTAACCCTATTCATAAAATCAGAAATAGTAACGCTCGACATATAACAAGCAGAAGTAGTACCCCTGACCCTAATAATAAAAAGCAGAAACAGTACCCCTGACCCTAATAATAAAAAAGCAGAAACAGTAACCCTAATCCTAACCTTAGCAATAACCCTAACCCTATTAATAAAAGAAGCAGAAATAGTAATGCTCAAGGTATAACAAGCAGAAATAGTAAGCCTTTCTGTAATCATTAAACAATCAGAAATTGTAACCCCTACCCTAAATGTAACCCTAGCTATAAAACAAGCAGAAATAGTAAGCCTAACCCTAGTCCTATAACAAGCACGGATAGTAACCCTAACCCTAATCCCAAAACAAACAGAAATAGTAACCCTAACCATATTAGAAGCAGAATAGTAACCCTAACCCTAAAACAAGCAAAAATAGAAACCCTAACCCTAATCCCAAAACAAACAGAAATAGTAATAGTTCAGGAACATCTGGGGGGGCTGGAGGTTGGACATCCCTGCCTTAAGTATAACTGCGCCACTCGGAAACTCGAAAAAAGGGGTTTGGTTGAAATCGGGCCCGTCATCTCTATACAGGGGAGAGAGAGTCAAATGTCAAATCAGGGTCAGATTTCGAAGTAGTGAGTACAGGTTGAGCACCACTTATCTAGAAAGCTTGGGACCCAGAGCATTTTGGATTTCGGGGTTCATCGGGTTTTGGTATCTGATGCCAGATGGGGGATGTGACGCGGCAGTGGAGTCGAGAGGCACAAGCTGCAGCAGTAACAGCAAGATACTTGCTTGGAGATGCTGTGCAGTACTTGGTGAGGAACACACTGTGTCTCACGCTGGTCCTGCACTGATGTGACACTCTGGAGCTACATAGCATGTCCCCTGCCAGCACCACAGCCCACAGAGAAGCACCAGAGAGAAGGAACATGTCAGAAGCAGCAGGGAGGTGAGGAAAATTATGTCTGGAAAACTCAGTTTTTCAGAGTCTTCTGGATTTATGAAATAGGGATAAGGGGTGCTCTATCTGTACTTAAAAATAGGCATTGTCCATAGTATCTTGACAGTTTTTAGGTGGTACCTTATCTCCGGAACATTCCTGCATTGCCGGCATATTGTTGCTGCAGGCTGTGAAGATATTAAATATAGCATGCGGTTTATAAGTTATAATGAGCGTCAGATAATAATAATATTTGGGCCTTATTGCATTGTCGTCGATAAGATATATACAGGAGACATTATACAGAACGTCTTGCGTAGCTTTCTTATCATCGGGGATTGCCGTTCTGCTCTTGCTGCAAACTGGCCTTGCAGCGTCAGTGGCGCAATTCCCTGCGCGAGGTTGCTGTACATTAATGTCTCCAACACTTATTATACATACAGGGTTATCCAAAGAGATTCGAAAAGTCACCGCACGTTCGGTGACTTTTCGTTCTCTTCAATTCGGTTCCTTTTGCCGATTGCATTTCGGTGACCCTGCGGTGTATTCAGCAAACAGCACAGGGTCCCCGAATTGCAGGGAAAAGCTGCCGTAAACTCACCGAAAACTAACCGAATGCACGCTGAAAACAAGCAAAAACATCTGGCTTAACCTTCGAAAAAGCCGAACAGGAGCCGAAAAGGAGCCGAATCACACAGAGCCGAAGCAGCTGTGACGTAGAGGAGGCAGTGAATAAATTAGCAAAACCATTTGTATGAATCTGGGAAAAAGAAACGCTGTTTGCAAAGAAACTACTGAGCGAAAATGTCTGAAATTTTCACAGGAGGTCCAGGGAATGATAATAAAAAGGGCTGTTACAGAAAAAATAAGCAAACTGAAAAAAAAAAATCGGACTTTTAATTTTTTTTAAAAAAATTCAGAAAAATGCTTAAAGTATCCTAAAAAAATCTATAAATAAAGAGACTTTTTGCTGCAGAATTTTATAATGAACGGTTTATTAGATATTGAATTAAAACGGGAATATTTTTAACATTGAAGCCTATGGGATTCTCCTGAATTAATTTGCCGAATGAAACCACCGAATGGCAGGGCATTAGGGGAACCTTTCACTGCTGGTTTGTGTTCTCTGAATAGCCGAAGCAGTGCTTTTTCATGGGGATTTCACTGCCCTCGAACAGGGACCGAACAGGCACCGTATGTGCAGGCAATTCGCCAGGATTTGGCGAATTGCCTGCTCTCTGGATAGCCGAATGGTCAGGAAAGGTAACCGAACGCTGATTTTCAGCGTTCGGTTACCTTTCTCAAGCAATTCGGATCTCTTTGGATAACCCTGATAAAATTCCAATGGAGTCTTCGCTTCCACCCAGAGATGGGGAAATACCAATTCCTTAAAGCTGCAAAATCACATAACATGCTCTAAACCCTTACCCCGCCCTTAAAATCCCATACTCGCCTCTCATCCCACTGCGGAGAGGGCGGCGCAATCCTCCACTTCCTCTTGCTGGGAGCAGAATGAAACGGGGAACAAAGAGTTCCTAGTCTCCCTCCCTGATTCCTCTGCGGTGCTATGCAAACTCACGTCCGGAACGTGCAAGGTTCCATGAATTCCTATGGACTCCACAAGCCAATAACTGCGGCGGCGTGCTGCACTGCTGCTGGTATCGGGCAGCTTTGTGCTTCGTTCAAGGGCCAGGTGCTAATAAAGCACCTCCTCCGGAATACGAACGGTAAAATAGAGACCGTAAGGAAAATCTGCAGGCGCAGGTCTCCATTTTACCGTCAAGTGTGTAATAAGGCTCTGTGTTCTGAAATCAGAGGGTTCTGAGAGACTTAAGCAAAGTGGGCAAAGCTATGATGCCCATTGGGCAAAGCAAAATTATTTTTTTAAAGATTTCTTGATTGTACTGCGTCCGATATGGACGCACTTTTTCACGGGAGATATTGTGAGTACTGCGTAAAGTGCGTCCGTAACGTCTGACGTCTTCACACCCTAGGAAAATACATGGCAGCGTTGTTTCTGCGTCCGTTTAGCTTTTTCACATCAATGTTATTTTTGCGTCCGTGGCTTTATGCTTTGTACAAGTGCGCAGGTGCTTTGTGGTGTGTTTAATTGACTCCTTTATAAAGTTACGACGGACGTCAAACAGTACAAATGTTTGCTAGTGTGCCGCCAGCCTTAAATTGCAGCTGCGAACCGATGTGTCTCTTGTACAGAGGAGATGTGCCTGGGATTTAGGTTCCAGGCTTCCTTTTTGGGCAGGATCAGACTGATAGATACATTAGGGCAGGGCTCAAAATTTCAAGTCCCAAGCTACTAACCAGGCCATAATAGTTACTCGCCATCAGTTGCTCCACCTAACCCCTACCCAGCCCTTAACTCTGCCCCTAAACACCCCCCTTAAATTATCTTATGAAATTACACTGTTAAAGGTTTTATTTAGAATAAAGTTACAAAAATAACATTAATACCCAGACATCAGACCCCAGATACATGTATACCCAGTCATCAGACCCCAGTGTGAGCAGAGCGAGGAGGCAGAGAAGCTCCTCTCCACCACCCCCCCTGCCAGTGACAGATAAGCTGGGTCAGGTTAGGCAGCTGATCCCTGCCAACGTGCAGCCTGGGAAAGGGGGGGCTGCACGGTGGCACTGCCATAATACACAGCACAAAATAATTTATTGTGCTGCCTGCGTGTGCATTTCCACCGGCGAGTAGGCGAGTGGAAATTTTGAGCCCTGCATTAGGGTCTATTCACAAAGCAGCGAAATTGCCTGCACTAAAAAGACTTCTAATCTACCCCCTGGTGATGTCCTTTGAATACATCCCACATAATACAATGATATGAGTCAGTGACTGACCCATAGACTCCATTCTATGGCCAAAGCCACACAGCGAGAAGCAAGTGATGTTAATATATTGTTGGGGCGGGGCAATTTACAACACAAAAGATCACACAATGGATGCACCCAGTGACACATGAAGAGTAAAATAGTTTCTTAATTAAAAACATACCAGAGAAAAACAAAGCACATCAGCAACATAGAATAAACACAATAAGGACATTTCATTTTTTGGTGGTAGTGGCCCTTTAAATAAAGTGCAGAAGAAGTTGCTGCAGACCCACATTTATGTTATTAGAATGACATCCTGAATAATCCTTTGGATTAATCTGTGTGATAGTGAGAAGAGGATGAGTAAAACAGCTTGTCATGGAGTGACTAGAAAGAAAAAGCTCAGAGATATGGAAATGAAGAGTGAGGTGTACGAAAAGGGGCACAATGGCGCTGATAGGGAAAAGGTCAAGTGGAGATGATGTTCCTGGAAACTGGTACTCACGAGAACATTGTGGATTCTTGACATCTTGGAACTTGCTTCTGAATCCTTCTTTACATGTGCAGCTATAGGAGCCAATCGATTCAATACATTCACTATTGTCACCGCAGATATGGGGCGTCTCTTCACACTCTTTAATATCTGTTAAAGAAACCATATGGGTGTTTTGAAAAAAACATATAGATGTCTTTAGATATGCCGAAAGAGCCATGTAGGCAAAAATAAAGAGATTAAACCAAAGAACATTCTGATGCATGGACATTATGATACGTATTGAACGCTTAACGGTCTAGAGAAATCTCAAGGTATCCTTCCTGGTAAAATCCTTTATAAAATCAATCAATAAATAAATAGTCACTAAAGGTGAAACTCAGGAGAATTGGCAGAAGAAAAGAACAATCTAGACCAAACAGCGGATTTGGAAAGTGAAATAAATGGGAGATTTTTTCTGGTTTGGCTATTTGTCCTAGCATTTTCACTTCTTCAGTCATTCTCCTGAGTTTCACTTTTAGTGAATAGACCTGATAGTTACTTTACAGGAAAGAAAACTCACAAATGACCCCCGTAGGATGCAAATATCTGGTATAACTATAAATGACTTTAGGGTTAGGGTTAGGTTTATTTTCAGGGTTAGGTTTTTAGTGCTAAACCACCACGAATATTAAAATTGAGGATTTCAGTGTGATTTTCAAAGTTTCCCTGGCCAAAGAGCCACCTGTCTCAACACTTGCACTAGTTAGAGTCCACTAGAACTTTAGTGAACGAATAGTCTATACACAGGGATCTCAAACTCTGCCCCTCCACTTCCCAGATGTTGCTGAACTACAGCTCCCATGGCTCTCTGACCCTCTATTGCAAACAAAGAGTTCTGGGAAATGTAGGCTATCAACATCTCGAGGGCCGATGATTAAGATGCCAGGTCTAGGTTGATATACATTCTATCACTACACCTTCAAGGTTGAATCCAAAAATGTTATGAAAAAGCCGACCCACTGTACACTTTTTGATCTTTGCGGCTACCACAGAGATGCATTGAAAAGAAGTAATAAGGCTTACTTTATATCTTGAGTTGGGAACAGAAATGATTCATGAATTGGTGACATAACAAAATCCAAAACCATCGTAAGAATAAATAACATGGCCTGTGTTGTCCACCAGCAACACAATGCAGTCTATTCAAAATGAGATCTGTGATTGAAATTCTCTTATTTTCCCCGACCTGGCATTCAACAGTTGGAGAAACCCAAAAAATAAACCAAATCTGTTTTCACGGGATCCTGTAACCCATCATACCTTCACAGAATTTTATATCACATGGATCCTCAGTATCATATTGGGTGTCAAGAAGAAGTACGTGAACTCTTTGCAATTAGTTGGTTTTCTGCACGAAATGGCGAATCTTGTCTCCATCAGTTACAGTAACAAGTATTTCTACAGCACCAACAGATTCCATAGCACTTTACAATGGGGAAGCACAAACAGGAGACGTACATGATACAAGAGGAAAGACAACCCTGCCCGTAGGATAACTGTCCAGGTAATACAGCACTTTAAACCAAGTGCTCAGGCAGACATCCCGTGAGCGTACAATCTAAGGGACAGGGGTAACTGAAACAAATGGTAGCAGAGGGAAGGTGAAACTGGTGGCCAGAAGACTATTGTAAGGGTTGCATGCAAAGGACCAGAAGCTTGGGGTTAGTAAGAGTAATTAGAGAGAGAAGTGGAGACAGCTGGAAAGGAGAGCTGAAATTAGAGACGGTGGGTGGGTTGGTTGGGACATCAGAGGGAGAGAGAGAAGGAGGTCAGTCTGTGAGAGGATGCTGAGGAAAGAGCAGGAGGATTGGTGAAAATGCTCAAATTACTAACCATTTATGATGTAGGATGGGGAGGGAGAAGCAGACAGAGTTTTTGTAAGAGAAATTGAGGGAGATTTAAGAGGACTGATCAGCCAGAGATGAATAAATGCAGACAAAAAATACAAAGTTACAAGTATAGACAAACATAATGTGCTTAAGCTAACAACACATAAACAATTATAATCTTTCATGTCTCCCATTAAACATTCACAATGCTGAGGAAACCGTAAGTGAACAGTAGTATTTAATGGCTGGTTGATCTTCCTTTGGCAGCAATAACCTCAACCAAACATTTCTGGTAGCTATGGATTAGATCTGCACTACGTTCATGGAGATTTTGGACCACTCTCCCTTACGGATTTTAAGACAAATTTATACATGGATTCAGTCATTTCTAAAGGGTTCCCATACTGTTTCTTGCAACTGTAAGGGTTAATTTGACAACCGCTTAAACAGTAACAGCAACTGTATCAAATACATACATGACAAAGAATTCCATTTTGTGAGCAAAAAGGAAAATATAAAATGAACTAATATTTACAGAGAAAAAGGTGACCCCAAAATAATTTACGAAATGAAGGCTAAAAAAAAAGAATGGAAGCGGTGGTCATTTGAAACCTTAAATGATTGCATTGGTACATTGGACACAGATGGAGCAGAAATATTCAATGCATCATACATACATAAACCTTTTAGCAATCTTGTTATTAGCTGGTGCTGTGCTAAAGCAGGTCAAGTTAATGTCGCCAAAGACCCTTGGCCGTGTGGTGTTAGTCTAGCCGTCTAGCATATACAAAACAATTTGAGATAATTAATGAATAATTAATGAACTAAACCAATGTTTTCATCTTCCAGGATTAATTACTTTTTGAAATTATACTATAAAATTAAAAGAAAGCAGCAGTGGACTTCTTATTATATGTTTTAAATTTGAGTCTTGCAAGCTTAAATGTACATTTTAGGGTTAAAACAGAATGGGCAAAGCGGTAAACTTTCCTGACTGCCCCCTCCGCACCCCTCCTCTTTTTTTAACACTAGATGATTCGTTAATACTCACCTTTTAACCCTTTCCTGACACGGGTTGTACTATGCCGTCCCCATGTGAATCGGAGGAGTTTCCATCATCCAGCTATCACTTGGCAAACAGGATTTAGAATTTCCTGCCTGCCAGGGGACCAACTCAGGGGCCGATGATGTCAGCAGGCTGTGCAAGCTGACATCTTTTCTCTGAACACTCACAGCAGTGAGCAGTCTGATAGATAGCAGTTCAGGATTAGTGCTGCGCATGTTAGTTTAGTTACCAAATTCAGAAAACGAAATTATTTAAAAACGTAACGAAACAAAACTAAACAAAACAAATTTTTCAGCCATGCACATCCCTACTTCCATCTCACTCAGTCAGCCACACTCACTCCTATTCCATTTAGCCACGCACCGATTTCAGTTAGCCAAATAATCCCTCCCGTGCCATTCAACCGTAAACACTCCAATCCCACTCAACCAATTACAAATTTGTTGCCATCCAATTTAGCTATATGCACTACCATCCCACTCAGTTAACTACACACCTTACATTCAAACACACTCCAATCCCATTCAGCCACACATTCCATTCTCACTCAGCCAATCACGCATTTGTTCCCATCCGATTTAGCTATATAAAGTTCCATCCCACTTAGTCACCTAAACATCTTACTTTCAAACACACTTCCATCCCACTCAGCCAAATGCACATTTTAATATGCATACACTCAAATCTCACACGTTCACCTCCATCCCATTCAACCAGACACCTAATCACTCTACACACTCCCATCCCACTCAGATTCACCTTCTGCATAGGCAACCCTCCACACTCTCCTATTCAACCCAGTCCGCCACACGCATATACACATAGCTATCACTACACAATACAGCGTCTGCATCGACAAAACCAGTAATACTTTATAAGTTTGGGGTGGAGTGTGCAAATATTCAATATCATTATATTGTAGCCTGTGCACCCCAAAATACTTGCATATGCCCTGGTTTGGCAAATTATGTGAACCTAGTTTGATGCTATTAATGCTGTTTTTAATTCTGTGTATATGAGGGTTGCTTTATTAGATACTGGAGCTATTTTTTTTCCAAATAATCTGGGAATTTAATATGATCTGACCATTTTTTTAAATATTATTGCCCAATCCCCCCTACGTGCTTTGCAGACAAAGTGATTGGCTATTTTGTTTCATAAAATCACTTTCTACATCTGTGGTGCAAACACATAAATATACAATACTGTATATGTGTGCATGAGTGAAAAAGGCACAAAAAAAATCATTTATGAAATAGTTACTGTAGGTAAATATCCTGTGGTGTCTAGTTTCTAAAAATATACACTTTTGATGATCAGTTTTTGACACTGTGACTACTATTAAGCTTTTAGTCCAAGCCTGTGAGGTTAGCAAAGAATTGCCATAGAATGTTATTAAATCATCCCAATTAGTTGATACTAGCAAATATGGGAACTGAAAACATTAGTAGCTTGTTCAGTAGATGATACAATTTTTCTGGAATATAATGGGATGCTGCGGTGCATACTGGTTGATTAGGGCTGAAGGCAGAAGTGGAATTGGGAGAGCAACAGCCTTGAAAATGCACAGCTTAGCGTGAAAACCATGGATACTCACCAACGCACTTGGGGTCGTGAGGATCTAATGTAGTGTTTCTTAATCCAGCATTACAGGCGCAGGAGTATGTGCCGATTGCATTACGACAGATTTGATTTGCACAAGGAAAGGGGTTTCTCAAGCACTCATTTATATCTGTGGAAGAAATTGATAGAAATTCCCTATACATATATAATTTAGAATTTATGAGTCCTAGTCAATAAAAACGTGAGAGTGTAAACTTACAGGGCTATTCAAAGAGATCAGAATGGCTGACGAAAGGGAACCGACCGCTGAAATTCAGCGTACTGTTAACTTTCTTGGCCATTCGGCTATCCAGAGAGCAGGCAATTCGCCAAATCCTGCTGAATTGCCTGCACATACGGTGCCTGTTCGGTGCTTGTTCGAGGGCAGTGAAATCCCCATAGAGAAGCAATGCTTCGGCTATTCAGAGAGCAAAAGCCAGCAGAGAAAAGTTGTCGAATTGCCCTGCCATTCGGTGGTTTCATGCGGCAGATTTATTCAAGCGAATCCCATAGGCTTCAATGCTAAAAATATTCCTGTTTTAATTCAATATCTAATAAACCGTTCATTATAATATTCTGCAGTAAAGAGTCTCTTTATTGATAGATTGTTTTAGGATATTTTAAGCATTTTTTGGGATTTTGTGTTTTTTAAGAAAATAATCTGATTTTTTTTTTAACCTTACTTTTTCTGTAACAGCCCTTTTTATTATCATTCCCTGGACCTCATATGTAAATTTCAGACATTTTCGCTCAGTAGTCTCTTTGCAAACAGCGTTTCACTTTTCAAACATTCAAGCGTACTGTTTTTCTAATTTATTCACTCCATTTGTCTGCGGTGTCGGCTTTTTCCGGTGACTGCGCTGCGTGTGATCGGCTCCTGCTCGGGTTTTTCTGGCTCTTTCGGCAGGTTAATCCAGATGTTTTTGCAGGTTGCGGTGTGCATTCGCCCTCGTTTTGCGGGGAGTTGTCGGCAGGTTCGTGGCGACTTTTCCCTGCATTTCGGCGGCCCTGTGGTGCTTGCTGAATACACCGCAGGGTCGCCGAAATGGGATCGTCAAATCGAACCGAATTGAAGAGAACGAAAAGTCACCGAACGTGCGGTGGCTTTTCGATTCTCTTTGAATAACCCTGTTAGTGTTTGTCTAACGTGTACAGTTGTGTTCAAAATTATTCAACCCCCAATGCTGTAAAGGGTTTTAGGGAATTTAGTGTACATTTGTAATTGTATTCAGAATGAAATCCTACAAGGACTTTTTAAAAAGAACCATATGCAACTAAAATGACATCAATTGGTTTTGTAATACAGTAGTAAATGTTTCTTTTGTGAATTCTTCATTGACACAATTATTCAACCCCTTAAAGACTACCACTCTGAAGAACAGAGGTTCATTCAAGTGTTTTCAATCAGGTATTGAAAACACCTGTGGATGTCACGGAGCAGCAATAAAGCATAATAAGCACCAATTAGGCAGCTTTAAAATGACTGTGATACTCAGCTCCTTCTAGACATTTACTGGTGTGGTTACAAACATGGTGAAGTCAAGAGAATGGTCAGGAAGACAAGAGAAGAGGTGATTACTCTTCACACGAAGGGCAATGGCTATAAGAAGATTGCAAAGATGTTAACATACCAAGAGAGACCATAGGAAGCATCATTCGCAAATTCAAGGCAAAGGGCACTGTTGAAACACTACCTGGTCGTGGCAGAAAGAAGATGCGGACTTCGACTGCTGTGCGCTACCTGAAGCGTAGAGTGGAGAAAAGTCCCCGTGTGACTGCTGAGGAACTGAGAAAAGATTTATCAGATGTGGGTACTGAAGATTCAGCTCAGACAATACGGCGCACACTGCGTAATGAAGGCCTCCATGCCAGAACTCCCAGGCGCACCCCCTTGCTGTCTCCAAAGATAAGAAGAGACGACTGCAGTATGCCAAAAGTCATGTGGACAAACCACAGAAGTTTTGGATAGTGTTCTGTGGACTGATGAAACAAAATTAGAACGGTTTGGGCCCATGGATCAACGCTATGTTGGAGGAGGAAGAACAAGGTCTATGAAGAAAAGAACACGTTGCCTACTGTGAAGCATGGCGGGGGGTCAATCATGCTTTGGGGCTGTTTTGCTTCTGCAGGTACAGGGAAGCTTCAGCGTGTGCAAGGTATCATGAATTCTCTTCAGTACCAGGTATTGGATGACAAAGTGATGCAGTCCGTCACAAACCTGAGGCTTGGGAGACGTTGGACCTTTCAACAGGACAATGATCCCAAGCATACCTCCAAGTCCACTAGAGCATGGTTGCAGATTAAAGGCTGGAACATTTTGGAGTGGCCATCGCAGTCACCTGACTTAAATCCGATTGAGCCTCTGGTGGGACTTAAAGAAAGCAGTTGCAGTGCGCAAGCCTAAGAATGTGATTGAACTGGAGGCTTTTCCCATGACGAATGGGCGAAGATACCCGTAGATCGCTGCAAGACACTTGTGTCAAGCTATGCTTCACGTTTAAAAGCTGTTATAACTGTAAAGGATGTTGTACTAAGTACTAAGATTGAATGTCACTTGGGGGTTGAATAAAACTGATAATGATGTGAGCACAGAAAAGACATTTGTGGTTATTTCATTATAAATGTAATGTTATATTTGTCTGACCTACACGTGCCTCTTTGATTTAATTGTAAGCAAGATGACTGAATGATCAAAATCAATGTCAAACTGGCCAAAACACTCAATTTCAGTGGGGGTTGAATAATTTTGAACACAACTGTACATGCCTGGGCATGGATATAAAAGAGGGAAGTTAGACTGAATGTGGATCAGCGTGGGTGAATGTATCTGTTACTGATGCCATCTTCATGTTGTTTAGGTAATTTTTAACAGAGTGTGGTGGGTACAGGTGCTGAATAAGTGGGAAATGTTCCTATATGTAACCAGATAATACTGCATGATGATGTTCCAGGGCAAAAGCACATCATTCTATTGTCGGAAGAGTGTTTATAGAGGAGATGGAGCTTCTCGGGTCACAGCTTGTGGAATGCAAGGTTTTATAATTGAATGGGATTTATAGAGCAGCAACATCAAAGTTGAAGACTGGGCATGGTCGTTAATCACTGTGTACAACGTAGACACAATTTGATTTGATCATTTATTTCTAAAACTGTGCAGGGCGTCAAAAAGTATTTATGTCAACCACTGCCGTCACTTGTACGGCTTTCTTACCAGAGTCAACTCTTATTTTTTTGAGAAAGGATTTTACCAGGAAGGATACATTGAGATTTCTCTCGTTTTCAAGTATGTCCTGGGTGGCGAGTATGTACCGTTAGGTGTCTTGCCCAAAGACACTTACTGGAGAGGTGCTCGTCGGCATCGAACCCATGTCTCCACAGGCTCTCTCCATGCAGAGCAGTGATGTTTCCTCTACTCCACCCAGCCGGTTAATATTTGCCTCCAGTCGTAGCAGCTGTAGCAGTCGCCATAGGCCTGATTCTGATCGTTGGTAACATGGAGACACTAAAGGGAAAAATTGGAGCAATCCGATAATCCTTAGCATCTCCCATGTACCGACTCTGTTATATCCAAGGTGCTGTATCGGTGGCTCACAGCTTAAAAACAGGAATCCACTAAATGATACCGGCAGCGGCACAGGACTTCTTGGAACAAAACCCTTCTGTGCAGACTTGTGAGTGTGTGGTCACACAGGAGCCAGTGGAACCACAGAAGGCCAAAGGAGGTTATGGATCAAACCACCCTCTGCACCGCAAAAATAGAGGTAAGGTTGGGGTTTTTAGACAGGGTTATTCAAATGTGTTAAGTGATTTTGATTTTGTAAAATCACTTAACACCAGGGTCTGAGAACCAGTACACATTTCTAAATATCGGCTGCTTTTTTATGAGAATGAGCTACACTGGAATACCTTGTTCTCCTTTATTATATATACAAAGTATAGGAGCCATCAATTGCCAGCAAAGGTTGTAATAGCTGCTGCAGCTGTTGCCCTAACAGCTTGAGTCGTTAGGTTAATGACTCGGAAACCACTCTTTGTGTTTCAAGATAGAAACTCAGGGTTGACATTACAGCTACAAAGGCTGGATTGATAGATTAAATTTTATGAATAGCTGACTGTAACTAGTCAAGTCAAACTGGAGAGGTACGGTGTCGTGGTGTATTCCAGGAATGCTGGGCATCTCCATGACAAATTAAAAAATAATACCACTCTCAGAGATTGTTCATGACATAAAATAGGGAGTTCAATAGGTTAATTTAAAGAAAAACAATCATAGGATAATAAACATAAAATAAAGAAGTACAGTGATAGAGTCTTTCAAATAAAATGGCTTTACTCTCATCAACGATCAGCAGTTACTCATTCTTTAAAGTACAAATTAATCCCATTTGCCGACTAGCATAGTAAGATTTTAGTGCTGACCAATATAAACTAATGGAAAAAGAAGTCGGAAAAACCTCAGCTTGAAATAAACCTCTGCTATATGAGCCCTCATGTGACACCTACAGGTTGGACTCTACATGCTCTGGTTATGCACTTCCGAAAATCAGTCATGAGGATTTGATGCCCTCTTAGATACTTCGCACCTCTCTAGGATAACTATGTTAAATATTTTGTATATATTATATCAGGGCTCAAAATTTCAACTCCCGAGCTAATAGCCAGGCCTTACGGGTTACTTGCCACCAGTTGCCCCACCTAACCCCTACCCTTACCTCAGTCCCTAAACACACCCTCTTAAATTAATTAGATACATGTATACCCAAACATCAGACCCCTGTGTGAGCAGAGCAAGGAGACCGGGAAGCTCCTCAGCAACCCCCTGCCAGTGACAGAGACGCGCTGGGTCAGGGTAGGGAGATGCTCCCTGCCACCTTGCAGCCTGGGGCGACAACTCATTGCAGGAGGCACAGGGCTGTTTGGACCGCAGTATCTCCGCTCCCCTCTACCCCCCTGACCTGAGATGCTGGGAGCACCTATCAGTGGAAAGGGACTGGGCAGACATGCGCAGTAGATGTCTGGTGTGCCCCCTCTGAAGTCAGAGGGGGCTGCACCCTTGGATTCCCTGGTCAGGCCTTAAAAAAAACACACACGAGCAGCTGGAATATGCAGTGCAGGCAGCACAAAATAAATTTCTTGTGCTGCCTGCATGTGCATTTGCACTCGTACTCATTACATTTCCACTCGCAAAATGCGAGCAGGCGAGTGGAAATTTTGACCCCTGTTATATACCAAATTTTTTGCAAAATTCCATCTTGACCAAAAAAGTATTTCTGTTCAGTCAGAAAGCCTATCAGAGATATAAACCATACTTTTTATTTCCCGATAGCCATTACCGGAGACCCTGCAACTATTTTAATACAATGGGTTGTAACTGCTGGTGCCAAAAAATATCAAGTGGTGTCTTTTCCAGTCCTAAATGAATTACAGTGCATTGCACAATAATCGGTGGTCTTATTGACTACAGTGGCTAATACATCTCCAAAGAGCATTTTCAGGCTCTAGGGCCATTATCATTTGCATGTAAGAGTGACCGTCATGACCCAGTTTGATTTTCATGATTCTCAATTTCTATAGCGCTGTAAATTATAGTGGTTTTGTGATTGGGCTCAGATTTTACTTTTTATGGTACAAAAAGATTGCAGATGTCAAAATTGATGGTTGAACTGAGTGGGTGAAAATTAGATCATACTTTGTGAATTTTGACCTAGAATTTTGGTGCTTGCATTTTTATGATTGTGGGTTTTCTTTTCATTAAAATTTATTCTTCTTAGTCTGGACAGGCATTCGAACTGGCATGTAAGAGGTTTTTGCAGTTTTAAGATACACAGAATGGTTTTATATTTGATGTTTTATACCAAATAATTTTTTATATGAATGGTGCAACAAGATATAAAGTGATAACACGTTTCTTTATAACACTATCAGGGTTATTCAGAGAGCACCGAATTGGCTCCAAAATTGCAACGAACAGTGAATTTCCCTGTACAGTGCAATTTCGTGGCCATTCGGTTATTCAAAAAGTTGGCAATTTGCCAAATATTGGTGAATTGACAGCGAAATACTGTGATCTTCGGCAGCAGTGAAAGCGCTTGCACTTTGTAATACCTACTTATCCTAACGCTAATTACTAATTGTAAAGTGAAGGATGCACAAAGTACAGTAAGCTCGCGGAAGCTAGCGCAATCACTGATGCGCTAACAGGTTTTTCACAGGTTTAGCGTCAGGAATGTAATATTGGGGGCATGCGTTAAAGACACTTATACTTCCGTTATAGTCACTTATCCTACCCCTCCACCTCCTGATCTCTCTCCTCTTGTCCTTTCCAAAGTCAGTGACTGTTTATCTGGCGTATCCTCCTGGATGGCCTCTCACCACCTAAAGAGTAACATGTCCAAGACTGAGCTCCAACTAATTTCTCCCTCTAATGCCTCCCCACCTCCTGACTTCTCTATCATGGTTGAGGGTATCACTATCTCCCCATCAAACCAGGTTCCCTGTCTCGGAGTTACACTTGTCTTCACTCTTTCCTTAATCCCCCACATACAGTCTCTTTCCTCCTCCTGCCGCTACCAATTGCGTAATATTTCCAGAATTCAACCATTTCTTACTGCTGACACCACAAAGCAACTCATCCTTGCCCTTGTCATCTCCCAACTTGACTATTGTCATAATTTAATAATCTTCTAGCTGGCCTCCCTCTCTCCCGCCTCTCCCCCCTACAATCCATGCTGAATGCCTCTGCCAGGCTCATCCACCTCACCAGCTGCTCTGTCTCTGCTGCTCTTCTCTGCGAGTCCCTTCACTGGCTCCCCATCCACTGCAGAATTAAATTCAAAAACCTTACCCTGACCTACAAAGCCCTCACTAACTCAGCTCCCCAATACCTGTCCTCACTAATCACCAAATACACCCCAGCCTGCTCCCTAAGATCAAACAGTGACCTGCACCTAGCTTCTCCCCACATCACCTCTTCCCATGATAGACTGCAAGATTTCTCATACGCAGCCCCCATCCTCTGGAACGCTCTCCCTCGTACTGTCAGACTTTCCACTAGTTTCCCTTCCTTCAAACGCTCCCTTAAGACATTCCTATTTAGGGAAGCCTACCACCCGTCTCGCTGATACACCTCACTGTCCCAACCATTCCATCCCTCTCATCTTGTAGTCCATCACTCTCACCTTGCAGTCCTCTCCTCCTGTTTCCACCCCCAACCCTTCTAGAATGTAAGTACCCATGGGAATAGGGCCCTCGTTTCCTCCTGTACTGGTTTATCTAAATGTTGTTCAACCATCCATGTATTGTAACCTTGTCTATATCATGCCCATTGTTCAGTGCTGTGGAATATGCTGGCACTATATAAATAAAGTATAATAATAATAATAATAGCCACTCGAACGCTACTGTTAGCGTTAACTTTGTAATTTAGCTCAATCCTTTTGGACGTAAAGGGACTTAGCAGGAGAATTTATGTTTTCAATGAGGTAGCCTGTTGTATGGTCCCAAGATTCCACATTTGCCCTATCCTTTCCAACCATAATACCTTGTCTACCTTGACAACCTTGACATGCCATCATTCATGAAGAGTTAATATGTCTTAAGACAGCTAGGATTCAAAAGATACTATTTTTGGGGACTCCTCCACCATAGAAACCTGATCTGTAAGAATCTCATGCATGAATTTTAAATTTAATGTATACAATCAAGAATTCTGTAGCCTTTGTCAAATTTCTGTAGCACGAGAACATCCTCCAAACGAGACCCACTGCATCCTGAAGAGATTTAGGGCTCGATTAAATCAGCTCGATAGGCGAATTTGACGCATGTTTAGGCTGCCTTTCGGATATTTTCGGTTCGGGGGTCTGAAATTCAGGTTTAATAGTATTTCAGCTCTTGCTAAAAATTCGGCTCAAATATTGGTTCAACTTTTCAATGGAAATATGGACTTTAGTGATTCAATTCCAATTTATCGGTATGCTGATTTCTCAAAAAATATCAAATACAGAATACTAGGGAAATAGAGGGATTAAAGCGGAAATTTTTATATAAATATTGGATTTTTCTTACAATCATGTTTTAAAAGCAAAAATCTGTATGACATGGGCAGAATATATGCTTTTTTGAGCATTTTACCATCCTCCTTTTTTCAGAACAACAACAGTTTTCCCATTTCGGCTCTGGCTGAATTTTTTCAATTCATCAGCCGATATTATCAAAAAAATCATCCAGCGGCATTAAATTGAGCCCTTAATTAGATCTCTTTGTAATGCTGGGTAATTTGATCCGGTCTCTCCCACATTTAGATCATACATTTTTTGGATAATTCTTATCGGTTTCCTGATGGGAAAAAAACCCAGTAATTAAGTTGCAACCTTTGCAATTCGGCTATACAAAAAGCTAGCAATTCGCCAAACATTGGAGAATTGTCAGCGAAATACAGTGCCATTCGCCTCAGACTGCCACACTTCTGCGACCTTCGGCGGCAGAGACGTAATGGTTAAAATCTATTCAGAGAACACCAAACAGCACCGAAAAATTGGCGAAATGGTCTGATTTTCAGTGGTTTTGTTTGAAAGGTTTAAAAAGGTGTATCCCATAGGTTTCAATGTAAAAAAAACTCCCTGTCTTTATAAATTTTTTATTCAACCGTTTATTTTTTTCATTCATCAAAAAGGCTTTTTATTAATTGATTTTTTTAGGATTATTAGGCATTTTTCTGGATTTTTTCGGCAAAATCTTTGATTCAGATTTTTTTTAAATGCTGTCTTTTTAAATTTTGTAACAGACCTTTTCATTGTTATTCATAGGACCTTATATATTATTTCCGTCCATTTTCATAATTTATTTTTTTAAAACGCCAATTTTCTAATTGTGGGTTTTTTTACCCCTGTTTGGCGGCTGATTGGCTTTTTTCGGTGACGTTTGGTGGTCTGTTAGGTGGCATTCGGCGGATCATCGGCTGCATTTGACGGTCTGTTCAGTGGGTTGTCGCTTGCAATTGGCTTTTTAATCGGTGGTCTTTGGCAGGTTTATCGGCTGCAGTCGGTGGCTTGAGGCTGCATTTGGCTGGTTTATCGGCGGCATTCGACAGATCTATTCTGTTCACTTTAGTGAGCGTTAGGTTAATTGCAGTGATAGCGCGACGCACAGATCCCCTCCAGTTCGCTAATGGGTTAAAAAAAACTTTAGTGTATTGGTGTTGGCGCTCTTTAGCGGGAGCTTACTGTACTTTGCGCTCCCTATGCTTAACATGGGGAGTGCAAAGTGTAAGCAATCAGTAATTAGCGTTCGGATCACAAAGTCCTAACGCTAATTACTAACCGCTGCCACTGCTACAGCTTAGAGCTTCTGCGGAATCAGTTCGCAGCAGCTGGAACCCTCCCCCCCAAAAAAAATCAAGTACTACCTCTCCGATCCGAAACTTCTGGCTGCTGGGAGTAGAGTGAGACTTGGGAAAAAAGGCCCCAGTCTCCCTCCACCATCAGTCTACAGACCTGCAGGATCTCGTGAGTGGCGAGATCCTGCCAGTCACGTGACCCGGCAGCACAAGCCTCCATGGAGTCCATAGGATACCCGCGATAGGGCGTTAGCCTCCAGGATGCTCAGGGCAGCGCTAATGGCCGTTACAGGACAGGGTTGCTGGATTCAGCGCCTGCCCCATAATCCACTTGTAGAACGGGAATGCTAAGGGGAGACTTGCAGTGCACATTTCTCCCCTTAGCGTCCCCGTTTTAGCTTAGGGCACATGATAGTTCCCTTAATGTTCTAAATACAAATAATAAATAAATAGTCAAATTTTAAAAAAGTTAAATAAATGAGCAGCACTAAACAGGGTTTCTTTCTTTCACTCGCTGAAGTTTTGTATGCTCAGTTATTTAACATAAAATGGGTGGGATCAGCGTTCCGTTTTTATCAAATAATAATAAAATTATTTTTTCCCCCTTTTAGATTTTCTTTATACTGAAATAATGTTTTACGTGTAAATCTTGTGGCTAATTTCTGGATTACACTTGTAATCGCTTAATTTATGGCCATTTTATTTGCCTCATTAATAGGAATATGTCTATAAAGGTTAATTCCCTGTATATGGGATCGTCCACATATTTTGGAGGTAGCGGTGCCATATAGCCATATTCCCGTTCCTGATTAATAACATTCATGTTTGGCGCCTCACCAACTGGAAATGTCACCAGATGCCACTGACCGGCTTTCCTTTCCTTAATTCTTGATACTTGCTGGGCTGGCTGCCTGAAACACCTGGAAGTACGAGTTAACCCTTTGTGGGCGGGTAAGAAAAAGTGTACTATATTGATCTTTCTATAAATGTTAGAAGAGGAGAGGAAGAACAGGACTCAAATGGAGAGCAAGAAGAGAGACCAATATGTCAGAGTAATCGTAGTTTGTTCATGTGCGTCTGGAATACCCACCTTCACAGTTATTGTTACTCTTGTTATTGAAATCAGGACAGAATTCTTTTTTGTTTTGTTTCTGGAAACCGTTGTTACATATACAGTAGTAGCTGCCAACCGAGTTCTGGCATTCTGTGTAAGAAACTCCACATTTATGTGTTTTTTCACGACACTCATTTATATCTGCAAACAAAAAACATAGCGGTGAAACATTAACGATGAAAAGCAAGAAAAACACTATAACGTCTACTCAAAAGCAGTCAATAAACAAGTTAATTACCAAAAATCTCATGCATTGTATGCATATACACGTGACGTGCGGTGAGGTCAGTGGCTGGGGAGGCACTGGCCAGTCTTAGAGCCAGATATACGCAGGTTACTTAAGGTTCAGGTACAGTGCTCCCCAGTATCTGGCAGCTCTCAGGGCTCCCCAGGAACTGGCTGCGTTCAGAGCTCCCCAGGAACTGGCTGCGTTCAGAGCTCCCCAGGATCTGGCTGCTCTCAGGGCACCCCAGGATCTCTTGCTGCTCTCAGGGTTCTCCAGGATGTGCCTCCAGGCACACAGCCCGCGGCACACCTCCATGGCTGACAAGGACAGTCACATGACTGTCCTGCGTCAATCAATCAATCCATGGGAGGCCTGCCTCCCATGGAGGCCTTTTTTGAATTGCTTGAGATCAATGGTGCTTTCCCATTGGTCCAAGCAATTCAATTGCTCTCAGTGCCTCGCTGTAGATTCAGGAAGTAGGCAGCGCCAGACCTGCGCTGCAGACTTCAATCTGAATCTATTCAGCCAGCTTGAGGTATGTAATTCATATCACACAGCAGCCGGCGAACTCAAGAAAAAATTTAAAAGCGAAGGAGCGGAGACAGAGAGCGGGGGAGCATGGAGCAGGTGAGTATGTGAACTCTTTTTTTTTTTAATATCAGCAACAGGTTTTATTTTAAAAATTTACACTCACCACTGAATGGAATTATAGCAGGTGAGGCCCTGCTTCACCTGCATGTCCCTGATATACAGGGTTGAGCACATATAAAACACGTTTTCTTTGTAGAGGTTCGAGGGGTTGGCTGCTAGCGTTGTGAAGCTCCTCCTGATGGGAGTTGAGCACGCAACACCTTTTGCTGTTGTAATAAACAAGTTAATGTCAGTCATTATAGCCACATTGAACTTATTCGGTTGTACTTTAAATAAAAAGGGGGTACAAGCCCAAAACGGAAACTGAAAGTCCAATCCTAATCGCTGTACAACAAATAGTAGGGGTTATTAAGAGAGAGACGATCTGGCCCCGAAATGTAACTGGATGCTGAATTTCAGCATACGGGGATATTTCGGGACCATTCGGCTATTCTGTCATGCCTTACCCCCGCGGCGCGGCCGAAGAGTCTGTTTTTTTTTTTTTTACCACGTTCGTTTGCTTGTCACATTTTTCCAGCGGTAGCTCTGCGCTGTGATCGGCGGCTCATCTGGTTTTTCCGTTGTGTTCAGCTGGGTTTTTGCAGTGGTTTCTGCTGGTTTTCGGTGACTGTTCGGGGAGTGTTTGGCGAGTGTTCTGCGGGTTTGCGGTGAGTATTCCCTGTACTACAGGGGCCCTGCGGTGCTTGCTGAACACACCACAGGGTTGGCGAAGTAGGAATCGCCCAATCGCCCTGAAGTGCGGGGAACGAAAGGTCACTGAACGTGCGGTGCCTTTTCGAATCTCTCTGAATAACCCTGTTTCCTCCTCAAGAGAAAGAAAAGAAACAAAAAGCACCACTGTTCAAATACTGTTTCACATCTCATGAATAGAAGCGTTTTTTCATCGTAGTCCAGGGCTCGACAAATCCCAGGAGCCAGGTCACCATGGCGACTAGAAATTGCATCTGGGCTCCTAGGCTTTTGTCAACCCAGTTAATAAAGGCACCAGGTCTGAAAAAATTGCTGGACAGCTGATTTATTGTCACATCTAACAACAACAAAAAACCTTTAGCTCTGCAGCTTACCCGCAGCAGAGCTAAAGTTTTTTTTCTCTTCACATAGCGGCACCTCTGTGTATTCTCCGCCCCCTTCACCAGTAGATCCGCTGCTACAGTGAAGATTCTCCCACAAGCCCCTGTATAAAATGACTTGTGCATTAAAATTTTATTTTTTTATGTTTTTTCTTTTTTCTCATTTTCCAGTGTAATACTGAAAATTACACACAACGGTAATTCCAGCACAGGAATACCTACACTCGGTGCCAAGCACCCAAATCCAAGGGCCTAACCAACCAAACAATATACAAAAAGACTATTAACCACCCGACATACAAAAGTATATGGGTAGATAAGGAAGGGATTGGGTCCCCACAGACAATTTTATTAAGATATATCAAAAATGAATAACACACAGAATAAAAACATAAAAAGTAAAACAACACATACAGGGTAATTCAAAGAGAATCAAAAAGTCACTGCACGTTCGGTGACTTTTCGTTCTGTTCGTTTTGCCGATCCCATTTCGGTGACCCTGCGGTGTATTCAGCAAGCACCACAGGGTCCCCGAATTGCAGGGAAAGGCTGCCGCAAACCCGACGAAAACTAACCGCAAAACCTGGCAAATGCACGCCGAAAACCACGGAAAAACCCGAGCAGGAGCCGATCACACGCAGCGCAGCCGCCGGAGAAAGCCGACACCGCAGATGAGTGAAGTGAATAAATTAGGAAAACCGTTTGCATGAATGTTTGAAAATTGAAACGCTGTTTGCAAAGAAACTACTGAGCGAAAATGTCTGAAATGTACATATGAGGTCCAGGGAATGATAATAAAAAGGGCTGTTACAGAAAAAATAAGTAAACTTAAAAAAATAAAAATAAAATCAGACTTTTTAAAAAAAAAAATTCCAAAAAAATGCTTAAAATATCCTAAAAAATCTATAAATAAAGAGACTCTTTACTGCAGAATTTTATAATGAACGGTTTATTAGATGTTGAATTAAAACCGGAATATTTTTAACATTGAAGCTTATGGGATTCGCCTGAATAAATCTGCCGCATTAAACCACCGAATGGCAGGGCATTAGGGGAAGCTTTCACTGCTGGTTAGTGTTCTCTGAATAGCCGAAGCAGTGCTTTTTCATGGGGTTTTCACTGCCCTCGAACAGGCACCAAACAGGCACCGTATTTTCAGGCAATTCGTCAGGATTAGGCGAATTGCCTGCTCTCTGGATAGCCGAAAGGCCAAGACAGGTAACCGAACGCTTCGGTTACCTTTCTCAAGCAATTCGGATCTCTTTGAATTACCCTGATAGATATGATGTGTGGTTAGATCGACAAATATTATAGCATACAGATGTTGGTAACCACCAAAATAGAGTAATGAACATCGGCTGCTGGTCTAGATAATTGGACATTCAATATTCAAAATCATATTCAGTATAAGACTACCAGTCAGTCCAAAACGACAAAAAAAAACACATCATATCACAACAAGAAAATTCAGACATGGGGATTTAGGAGGCACCCCAACTGTTAAAATAGCTAATTATACTCACAACAAGATATTCAACACACAAGCCTTGGGCTTGATGTTCATTACTCTATTTTGGTGGTTACCAACATCTATATGCTATAATATTTGTCGATCTAACCACACATCATATCTATGTGTTGTTGTACTTTTTATGTTTTTATTCTGTGTCTTTTTTCATTTTTGATACATCTTAATAAAATGGTCTGTGGGGACCCAATCCCTTCCTTAACTACCCATATACTTTTGTATGTCGGGTGGTTAATAGTCTGTTTGTAATACTGAAAATTGGATGAATTGATCACCAGTGCAAGCGCTGATATCCACTACATCCTACATATCTCTCTATTGGTGAACCTATCGATTTATCACCCATTGTGAATACAAGCAGCTGCACACCAGGATCATCATCACAATGAATAAGAACCTTTTCTTTTTCTATTATGTTACTGTTGCTCCTATTTAATTATTGATGCATTTATCTACTAAAAGCATAACTGATGTACTATTGACGTATCACGAAATCTCACAGATAATTAAAATAATCGCTGCATTTTATGTATTTGTAAAAACATAATATTATTAGGTCTAATATTAGAGATCACTTTGCTGCTACTATTTAAGCACGTTTTGCACATTGATTATCTTGCACATGAATGTTGAGATTCGTTTATTGAGAATTTACAAAATTCGCAATATTTATTATTCTTTATTTATAAAGCGCCAGCATATTGCATTTTAAGTGTATATACAACTTAGAGAATATACACTAGACCACCAGGTGGCGCCAAAGATATACTTCACAACTATATGAAGTTAAATATGTACCGGCTGGGTGAAGTAGAGGTAACATCACCGCTCTGCGTGGAGAGAGCCTGTGGAGACATGGGTTCGATCCTGATGAGCTCCTCTCCAGTAAGTGTCCTTGGGCAAGACACCTAACGGTACAGACTCGCCACCCAGGACATACTTGAAAATGAGAGAAATCTCAATGTATCCTTCCTGGTAAAATACTTTCTCCAAAAAAAAAAAAAATGGCCTCAGAGGGGTTACTGGGCAGTAACCCCTGTACTGCCATACATGAGAAATCCATGTGCCGGCAGCCTTATCTGCTGTCTGTCACTGAGCATGCAGGGCCAATACCCTCATCCAGCTGGCAGACAAACAAAAAGGGCCTACTGCTGCCAGGCTGCCCACATGGCCCAGCTTTTCCCTCCATCCCCATTTATGTTGATGGACAGAATTCTAGGGTCTGTGAAGCATGCAATATGCCCTGCAATAGGTCATGACGTGCTCTCCTCACTTGTGTCCAGATCACAAGGGGACATAAGATTCTACAGCCATTAGCCATCTCTCACGGTTATTCAGAGAAAGGTGAAAGTCAGGAGTATGAATGGAGAAGTGCAAATTCTAGGTGTAAATAGCCAAACCAGAAAAATTCTCCCATTTATCTCACTTTCCAAATCGGCTATTTGGTCTAGATTGTTCTCTTCTCCTGCCAATTCTCCTGGTTTTCACCTTTCTCTGAATAACCCCCTCGGTTTTTATATCTGCAGCCAAGGACTCAGGCAGCAGACATTACAGACAGATACAAATACGATCACCAAGGTTCATGATGTATATACGCTATAGCAAAATAAACTCACCAGTGCATGAGCTATCCTCTTTATTGAATCCTTTCCTACAGGGACAGGAATCTGGTTCTTCCTCACATGTCTCATTTGTTGGGCAAAACTTTCCCTCAGTCCCATTTATAGTACAAATTGTTCCATCTGTTGGGAGAAAATCTATGTGAAACAGAGACTTTCACGTTAATATGACACAGATTGATCAAATAAAGCTTGAACCACCAAATTCACCATAATATACCATCTAGACCAGTGTTTCCCAAACCTGTCCTCAGGACCCTCTGCCTCGCCACTTTTTCCAGATATGTGAAGCACAGCACAGGTGATAGGATTTGCTGCTCAGTGATTGCAGGATTCAGTCTGTATTTCCCCAAGGTGATCTGCAAAGTCTGGCCTGGTTGAGGGTCCCGAGGAGAGGTTTGGGAAACACTGCCCTAGACCAATGGAGGGTGATACAAGCCGTCTTCTCAGTGCAGGGCATTACATGGTCAGGAGCGTGTCTTTAGGTCAAGAGGAAGAGGTCCACAGGCTCTACCTTTACAAATTAATAACTCATTGAAAAGGTAGGAAATAAATCATGGAAGTAAATTAGGAAAATTATTGTATTAATATGCAGAATTTATTTAGGTGAAGGTTACATAGGACTAGAATCTGCCTTTAAGCAGGAGGGAGACTTCTTGATAAGTTGAGGAGGGACCAGCGGAGTTAGTAAAATACGTTGTCTCTTCAGGTGAATTTTTTTTTGAATAATAAAAATAGGGCCCGATTCTAACCGAGATGCGAAAGACAAGATGCCGTCCCTGGCGCCATTCACTGCCGTGGGATGGCTTCAACTCAAGCTGTTCCAGTGCAGCTAATGTCGACCGTGGCATGTCAGCTACATAGACGGGCCGGAGGAGGGGCTCGACGTAGCGGACAGACATCAGGGGGTACTAGTACGCCCTGCCGGCGTTAACACCCACCCACCAGGTACAAGCTGCACGGAGATAAAGGGTTAATGTCTGTATATGTCAGCAGCTCGAGTCACAATACCTTCGAGGTGCAGCATGATAATGGCAGCGGTGCTGAGTACTGCCGCTGCTATCAGCTGCAGGAGTTCACAAGACTCCATGGAGCAAAGACGTGATCCTGCTTAAGCACTGCAGTATGACAGGAGTGTTTGTGGAAAAACACGTTGCAACGCCCTCTTCACCGCCGAATCTGAGGTGATTATGGGATTTTTTTAGTGGGTGTGCACTTGTGTTAAGTGATTGTGATTCAGCACAATCACTTAACACCAGGGTTTGAAAGTCATTATTTAATACTGGATATGGACAGATGAAGGATCCTTCAAGGATGAGCGAGGTTGGAATAGCTCCTTCTTCATCTACAATCTCCACGTTAACGTCTCCCATAAAACGTATAGGATATGTTAATGTACAATATGGAGCTCGCGTCTCTGATGGAATCGGAAGAGAAAAAAATAAACAGAGCGTTCGAGCCCTTGTACTGTAGGGCTCAAGCTCTCTGATTTATATCCAGGTTTGTATAGGGCCCACAGTTTATCCTTGACTATTGAAGATTAACATAAAGCCTGAGTGAGAGAGACAGAAGACGCAAAAAAGTTTTTCTTCAAACCTGACAAACATTAAAAAATCTCACAAAAGACTATATTGCACAAACAAGCCAAAATATTACACCGAAAGAATAACACTCACAAATGATGACTCCTATGAGAAATGGTGGAATCATGGTATATAGTCTATAAAGAAAATGGAAGGTGGTGAAATGGCGCAGATGGTATGCAAATGGACAGTCTTATATAGCAGCAAGGGCACAAACGCACACTCCCAAGTGCGGATAGTCAGTAGATTAGAACGGTATGTAGAGTCTTCGCGCTTGCACAAATAGTCCAGTGAGTGAGTGATACTTCAAATGATCTAGAAAACATAACAGGAGACACACATTGCGCAGTACATCCTTATGACACCTGGATTCAAGAAAGTTTGGTAATCAACTCACTTATTTCTGAGCCCCATAAAGTCGGCTCTAAACTGTATAGGCATGAATATGTGGATACGATCTCACCAGCCCGTCCTACCGGTGACAAACCGCAGTGATAACCTGGTCCATAGATGGAATGCTGGATCCCCAGAATATACCACAAGCGAAGCGTCAGCAGGATAAATAAATAAATTTATTGCAGCACTAACGCGTTTCGACCTGTTGGTCTTTATCAAAGTGCATAAAATACATAATAAAATACGGTACATAACGTTTATTTATACCAAAAGAAATAGGGGTAATAGGCGGCGTCATACCACAACCTCATTATCTCAATTGGCGTTGGCACGCCCTACTTCCAGTCGCTCGGGATCCCAGTATCCCAGTAGAGCCGGCGGAACTCCAATATCCAAATGGACGCATAGTAATTACGTCCATATGCATAGACCTACGCAAGCTCGAATCTCCAGGCGCCATTATAAGGAAGGGAAAAGAACATTTGGATATATCGTGCCGTTCTGAAATCCTAATTGAATTAATTTAAAATATAAATTACATCAATTGGATGCTGGTCAACAGTGACAATCCTCATAAAATGTTCAGATGTCACTTGCCAACCCAAAAAAACATGTATAGTACCCCACACAACACAAAAGTGTATTGTGCAGGATAAACATAGTTTCCATCATTACAATAAACAGTAGAAAAAAACAATAAAAATAGTAAAAATATAAAAATCAAATTAAGGTATATGTAGGTACGCTTCCAAAGAGTTATTCTAAAAAAAATATATATATATATATATATATATATACTAAAGTAAAGCATTAATCTCCATATCTATATTCAGGCCCTCAGGTGTTAAACATCCTACATCAAATATCCATTTAGATTCCAATCGGTTTAGATTCTTTTCAATATCACCCCCTCTCCAGTGCTTTTTAACCTGCTGAATGCCAGCGAAACCAAGAACTTTGGGGTTTCCATTGTGATATTTAGAAAAATGGGCTGATACACTATGCTTGTCATACTTTCTTTTGATATTATAAATGTGTTCAGCTACTCTAGTTTTCAACATCCTAGTGGTTCGTCCAATGTATTGTAGCCCACACGGACACCACAGCAGGTAGATCATATTAGTGAAATTACACGTTAAAAAGGTCTGGATAGAGAACAATTGATTGTTGGAGTGGGATTTAAAATCTATGATGCACCTATTACTATCAGCCCATTTTTCTAAATATCACAATGGAAACCCAAGGTTCTTGGTTTCGCTGGCATTCAGCAGGTTAAAAAGCACTGGAGAGGGGGTGATATTGAAAAGCATCTAAACCGATTGGAATCTAAATGGATATTTGATGTAGGATGTTTAACACCTGAGGGCCTGAATATAGATATGGAGATTAATGCTTTACTTTAGTATATATATATACAGTATATATATATATTTTTTAGAATAACTCTTTGGAAGCGTACCTACATATACCTTAATTTGATTTTTATATTTTTACTACTTTTATTGTTTTTTTCTACTGTTTATTGTAATGATGGAAACTATGTTTATCCTGCACAATACACTTTTGTGTTGCGTGGGGTAGTATAGTATACATGTTTTTTTGGGTTGGCAAGTGACATCTGAACATTTTATGAGGATTGTCACTGTTGACCAGCATCCAATTGATGTAATTTATATTTTAAATTAATTCGATTAGGATTTCAGAACGGCACGATATATCCAAATGTTCTTTTCCCTTCCTTATAATGGCGCCTGGAGATTCGAGCTGGCGTAGGTCTATGCATATGGACGTAATTACTATGCGTCCATTTGGATATTGGAGATCCGCCGGCTCTAAGACCCGGAGCGACCGGAAGTAAGATTGTCAATGTTTGTTGGGACTCTAACCTTACAGTCCTCTCCTCCTGTTTCCAACCCCAACCCTCCCAGATTGTGAGCTCCTACGGGAATAGGGCCCTCATCTCCTCCTGTACTGTTTGTCAAATGTTGTTCAATGTATTGTAACCCTGTCTATACTGTGCTTATTGTACAGCGCTGCGGAATATGCTGGCGCTTTATAAATAAAGAATAATAATAAAATAATAATATATCTGAAATATCCTCTTTTCCCTTCTCCAAAATGGCGCTTGGTGACTCACGCTGGAGGAGGTTGGAATGTATGGACGTAACCATTGTGCGCCCATTTGGATGTCGGATGTCCGCCGGTACTGGGTTCCCGAGCGACCGGAAGTAGGGCGTGCCAACGCCAATTGAGATAATGAGGTTGTGGTATGACGCCGCCTATTACCCTTATTTCTTTTGGTATAAATAAACGTTATGTACCGTATTTTATTATGTATTTTATGCACTTTGATAAAGACCAACAGGTCGAAACGCGTTAGTGCTGCAATAAATTTATTTATTTATCCTGCTGACGCTTCGCTTGTGGTATATTCTGGGGATCCAGCATTCCATCTATGGACCAGGTTATCACTGCGGATTGTCGCCGGTAGGACGGGCTGGTGAGATCGTATCCACATATTCATGCCTATACAGTTTAGAGCCGACTTTATGGGGCTCAGAAATAAGTGAGTTGATTACCAAACTTTCTAGAATCCAGGTGTCATAAGGATGTACTGCGCAATGTGTGTCTCCTGTTATGTTTTCTAGATCATTTGAAGTATCACTCACTCACTGGACTATTTGTGCAAGTGCGAGGACTCTACATACCGTTCTAACATGGTATATAGTGACTAAAGAAATCCTAAAACTCGGCATTAAGTCTCCTTCATAAGAGTTAAGGTGCTCTGTCGATACAGTTGTCTTGCTGTCAATATAATCTTTGTGTGGGATCTTGCCAGCATTGACGCTGTCTCGTTGTGTAGAGCTGCAACCTCACCAGTGACCAGTAAAGTTTTCCAATGATTCTGCTTAAGCCAAACAGGGGTTATGGTGTCCTCTGAGTGCCCCAACTACCACCTCAACACCAGCATGTTTTGGTCAAAACTCTGAGCTTCCTCAGGGCTGTATAGCATGGCTTTCAGATTTCTCATTATATAAGACTGTATCAGCCCTGAGGATGTTCAAAGTGTCAAATTAAACATTTTGGCCGTTGTGTCACTATGAGGGACTAGTCTCTACAGTAACTTAAGTATTATTGAAAAAAGCAAAACGATAATCGGAGTGCTGATGTGATGACCTCAACCAGCCAGTTTTCTGTCGGATAAGCAGCCGCATATATGCTGGATGTTATCTTAAATGCTACAACATACTGGCCAGGAGGTAATGTTAATAGTATGGGTGTAAGGTCCACCGAGGGAGATGAAATTACTGAGAACGGGCAGATGTTAGCAACCAATCCTTGCTAATGGGAGTCATCCCAGAAGACTGGAAATTAGTAAATGTTGTGCCCATTTACAAGAAGGGTAGTAGGGAGGAATCGGGGAACTATAGGCCAGTTAATCTTATGTCAGTAGTGGGGAAATTAATGGAAACCATGTTAAAGGAAAAGATTGTTGAACATCTAAAAACACATCGATTACAGGATCAGAAACAACATGGGTTTACCTCAGGGAGATCATGCCAAACTAATCTTATTGATTTTTTTGATTGGGTAACAAAAATAATAGACACAGGTGGTGCAGTAGACATTGCTTATTTAGATTTCAGTAAGGCTTTTGATACTGTTCCGCATAGAAGGCTTATCAATAAATTGCAATCTTTGAGCTTGGATTCCAATATTGTTGAATGGATTAGGCAGTGGCTGAGTGACAGACAACAGAGGGTTGTGGTAAATGGAGTTTATTCGGCGCAAGGTCTTGTTACCAGTGGGGTACCTCAAGGGTCAGTACTTGGACCCATTCTCTTTAATATTTTTATTAGTGATATTGCAGAAGGTATTAATGGAAAAGTATGTCTTTTTGCTGATGACACAAAGATTTGCAACAGGGTTGACGTTCCTGGAGGGATCAGCCAAATGACAAATGATTTAGGTAAACTAAAAAAATGGTCGGAGCTGTGGCAATTGAGTTTTAATGTGGATAAGTGCAAGATAATGCACCTGGGGCGTAAAAACCCAAGGGCTGAATATAGAATATTTGATACAGTCCTAACCTCAACATCTGAGGAAAGGGATTTAGGGGTTATTATTTCAGAGGATCTAAGGGTAAGTAGTCAATGTAATAGAGCAGCAGGAAATGCTAGCAGAATTCTTGGTTGTGTAGGGAGAGGTTTTAGCAGTAGGAAAAGGGAAGTGCTCATGCCACTGTACAGAGCACTGGTGAGACCTCACTTGGAGTACTGTGTGCAGTACTGGAGACCGTATCTCCAGAAGGATATAGACACCTTAGAGAGAGTTCAGAGAAGGGCTACTAAAATGGTGTACGGCTTGAAGGAGAAAAGTTACCAGGAAAGGCTTAATGATCTTAACATGTACAGCTTGGAAAAAAGACGAGATAGATGAGATATGATAGAAACATTTAAATACGTAAAGGGAATCCACAAGGTAGAGGAAGGGAGTATATTTAAAAGGAAACAAAGTAGCAAAACAAGAGGACATAGTCTTAGATTAGAGGGGCAAAGGTTTAAAAGTAACATCAGGAAGCATTATTTTACTGAGAGGGTGGTGGATACATGGAACAGTCTTCCAGTAGAAGTGGTAGAGGCCAAAACAGTAATTGAATTTAAGCAAGCATGGGATAGGCATAAGGCTATCCTAAACAAAAGATAAATCCAGGTAAAGTATCCATGTAATTGGACAGACTAGATGGGCCGAAAGGTTCTTATCTGCCGACATTTTTCTATGTTTCTATGTTTCTATGGCATGCCCTTTGGAGAGTCCCTGCTCAAATCTCTTAAGTTCTGGCCACCAGGGAGTTGCAGTCAGTAAAGTCAGGAGAGGTGTTTTGCCTCATTTGTCACAAAACCCATTGCAGTGTGAAGGGGATGGACCTTTGCCTGTGTGCCCAATAATCATTGCACCGGCAAGGCTCTATTGTCAATCTCACAGCCAGTGTATCCCCAACTATTGACTTCACCACACGTCCCTACCGGCAGCCCTTTCTGGGTGGTAATTGTCTGATTTGTATATGGTATCACCTTCTGTGTAATGGCATCATTGAGCTAATACCTTATGAGCTCTGAGTGGGGACTCTCTGAAAAGCAGACCACTTATGTCCCTGTCCATTCTCAGTGCTTGTTATTGTTTTCCATGTGGACCTGGGTCAGACATGTCCTTGCCACTTTCCAATGTGCTTAATGCTTCCCTACCCCATACTACTTATAAACTCATATATTTTTAGAAAGTGGGCTGAAAAGACAGACACGACTTAGAGATCCCTGGCTGCAGGATCCCCAAAGTTATCCTCATCGCACCAGAGGAGCATATATGGACCATTTCTGCAGAGTCCGACGCACCATACTGTGAAAAAGTGTAATACTTACTAAAGTCTTCTTTTTGTGGACACTGTAAAGTGGTCGCTGCACTGACACCTGTAAGAACAAGGAAGGGTTTAGTTAGTGACCAGGCATGGGGGAGTTTATTCACGCTACAACGTGACTGATTAACTGTGATATCAGTGAATTGCACCCGCCACATGCAAATATCCAATATAAATGGTCATTAGTGTGGACAGGTCTAATATCGTGGTGAGGTTTTAATATAACCCTTGTCATACACTACGATATGTTTACACCAACAGATATCACTTTGACGTGAAGCGTGGCCGACGAGTGGAACACAGAAATCAAATTAGATAAAACAAAACATGACGTAGACAAATTACAGTAAGTGTCCCTTGAGTTACCAGGGTGTAGCGGTAAGTCGACCATTAGAGGTATATGATGATGGTGAATAAATCATGGCGAATAAATGATTGTGGCCTGTGAGTTGTTGGTTCAGGTAACAAGTTGTGTATGGAAAGGTATTACAACATTAGAGATGATCTCCTGATCCTCAACGATGATAAAGTGGTGGTGGATTCCTTATTTGTTGATGCCCACAAGGCAGTACAGACTAAATCTAGTTTTAAACGTGGGTATTGTTGGTGTATTCACTTATAACCATTGATGGAGAATGTTTTTTCTGCGACATCCTCATACACACTGCACATTACTGAGTTGTATTGCTGTGGAGCTCTGTGATACGCTCACACACACTGCACATTACTGTGAATTTTATAGTTGTGGAGCTCTGTGATACGCTCATACACACTGCACATTACTGTGAGTTTATTGCTGTGGAGCTCTGATATGCTCATACACACTGCACATTACTGTGAGTTTTATTGTTGTGGAGCTCTGTGATACGCTCATACACACTGCACATTACTGTGAGTTTTATTGCTGTGGAGCTCTCTGATACTCTCATACACTCCGCATATTGGTGTAAGTTTATTGCTGTGGAGCTCTGTGATACGCTCATACACACGGCATATTGCCGTGTGTTTTATTGCTGTGTAGCTCTGTGATACGCTCATACACACCTCATATTGCTGTGAGTTTTATAGCTGTGGAGCTCTGTGATACACTCATACACACCGCATATTGCTGTAAGTTTATGGCTGCGGAGCTCTGTGATATGTTCATATACAATAAACATCCTGTCTTTCTATTAAAAAACTGGTCCCCACAGACAGATAGTAAATATATAGTCCAGATTGATTATGAAAGGGAAGGAAGCAGGACATAAGGAACCTGTCATGCTGTATTTTAACTGAAAAGAAGGCGTCTTAGGCTGCCAGCACACGAGCGTATAGGTACTGCGCACAGTGCGTCCGTTACAGACGTCATTTTTGACGGGAGATATTGTGTGTACTGAAAAAGTGCGTCCGCAATGGACGCAAATTTTCACGGGAGATATTGTGTTGAAACAGACTAAGTTAATAATTACGGACGTTGAAAAAAAAAGAGGGAAAGTGGAAAAAAAAAGAGGGAAAGTGGAAAAACAAAGAGGGAAAGTGGAAAAAAAAATTAGAGTATTTTGGTGTTTGGAGTTTGGAGCAAGATGGATGCAGTAGAGGCTGTGGCATTTGCTATCGCAACATATGTTTATCTGAAGAAAAAAAGACGAAAGTGGTGGGTGCATCCTATCAACTCGGTCCGACACCGCCATGGTGCGTTCCAGACGCTGTACAGGCCACTTCGTGAGGAAGACCCGGTAAAGTTCTTCAATTACCTCCGCATGTGAATAACATCATTCGACGAGCTGTTGGCCACTGTGAGAGAGCCGTTGATGAAGATGGACACCAACATGAGGACCGCCATATCACCAGAGGAGTTGCTGGTCCTCACATTATGGTAGGAAATGAACTCTGTAGTTTCCTACCCACACAAAGACCTCACAACATATGCAACCGGTTATAAAGAGAGCCAATCAGGCCTCGTAATATAAATGAACGCGGATTTTCAGCGTATGGTGACATTTCCTGGCCATTCGGAGAGCAGGCAGTTCCCCAAATTTTTGCCAACTGCCAGCACATACAGTGCCTGTTCGAGGGCAGTGAAATCCCCCATAGAGAAGCAATGGTTAATCTATTCAGAGACACTGAACTGCAGTGAAAATTTGCCAAAATGCCCTGCTGTTTGGTGGTTTCATTCAACAGGTTTATTCAGGCGATTCCCATAGGTTTCAATGTTAAAAACAGTTTGGCTGCACACACTTACACAAAGCCCGGCCTTACTCAATAAATGACAAAAACAACGAAGTTTGGTGCCTAAAAATGTTTAATCTTTTCTTTCAAAATTTAAAGGCTGAAAAGTATTAATTTAATTTTTTTTATAGTGCCTACAATTTTTATCCGTTTCTGAAAAATAAATGCACAAAAACATTCGAAAAATAAATTTTGTAAAAGTACAAAAACAAAACAATAACAAACAATATAAAGAAATATTCAACTATAAATTTGTATAGCCTGGCTCTTCAGGGTCTAATGGTTCTGCCAGGTATTCACTATAGTAACCACTGCCAGATGATGATGTCTGGGATGGAGGTACTACAGCAGGCAGCACTGGGGGGTTTGAGGGTGGATACACCATGCGATCAAGTGTCTGGACAATGTGTACCCGGAACTGTGAATTCTGCTGCGGTTTAATTTTTTAATTATTGGAATCAATGAATAAAGAAACGCCACATTATGATCCTCCTCGATCTTAGATGGTCTTGGCTGGTGTGTTTGCATTTAAGAAGCTCCTCATCCATGGTTGCTGATCCCCTTTTGCGCCTTGGTGTTTTTTTCCCCGCAGCAGATGTAGGAACAGGGCTTGTTTGATCACCTCCTTCTTCAGGTAGCATCTCTAGCTCCTGCTCTGGGTCCACATCAGTGCTCATCGTTGGGCTTGGTGGTATAACGATCGATGGACCAGTTTCCATTGAGCCAGATGGTCTTGGCTGTGCCGGTTCTTTGGAGGTTGAAGGTGTCGCCTCAACACTGCTGACTGTGGTTCTTGGCTCTATACTTTTTCTAAGAAAAGACAGCTGCTTAGCATGAAGATAGGTGCAGACCTTCTTGGCCCCTGATCCTGATCGTGACGTTTCTTCCTGTTTCTTCATGCTGCATATATAGTTGTCTCTCACTGTTCTCCATTTCACCATTACTTCTTGTACTAAAAAACATAACAAGAATGACATAAGTAAAGTGAGTTAATGTACTCATAACCTAAAATCTTTTATTTAGTTTTTTCAGGTCTTGCAAGTGGATGCAGTTTGCAGGATATTCATTACATCTTCCTTATTGGAAGGTCGACAGCGGGTGTACTGATCCGGAAAGTCTGCCAGACGATATGGGACACACTAAAGGACGAATGTATTCCAACACCCACAGAGGACACATGGGCCCAAATTGCGCAAGGTTTCGAGCGAAGAGCTCAATTCCCCAACTGCCTTGGAGTGGTGGATGGGAAACATATTAGAGTTATAAAGCCTGAGCATAGTGGTTCCCTTTATATGAATTACAAACATTTTTTTTCTATCGGACTACTGGCTGTAGCCGACTCAAATTACTGCTTCACATACGTGGATATAGGATCATATGGAAAGGACTCAGACTCCATAGTGTTTCGAAACTCGACCCTCTGGGACCAAATTCAGAGGCGGAACCTGAGCATACCTCTCCCAAAAAAGTTACCTGGCACAGACACTTCTGTACCATTTGCCTTTGTGGGGGACGAGGCATTTGGACTGTCCCCTTATTTACTGCGTCCATATTCTGGAACACAGTTGAACGAGAAAAAACGTGTGTTCAATTATCGTCTGTCCAGAGCTAGACGCTATGTGGAATGCTACTTTGGTGTCCTGAGTAATAAATGGTGCATTTTTCATCGCCCATTGTGTGTAAATGTGGATTTCGCAGTAGATATTGTAAAATGCTGTTGTGTATTACACAACTTTGTCAGAAGCCGATACGGCTACATTTTTGAAGACTCTTTAAATATTGCTGGCTTCGAGGACTGTGAGAGCACCGCACCTCAGAATGTAAATAGAGCCAACTTTCGTTTTCGGGACATGTTGGCCGAATTCTTTATGTCAGATGGTGGTCAAGTAGCATAGCAGATGGGGAGGATCTAATGTAAATACTGTGTGTTTTCTTCTATCTCACAAGTCTTCATTGCAAACACTTGTTAATTAAAATGTATATAGTTAACCCGAGTTTTCATTTGCATTCTATTGTGTTTTTCTTTTATATAATAAGCTTTAGCCTGGCGTGTGGAAATTTGCGTATGCTGGGCGCTGGAGGCGGAAATGTTTACACCAAGACCGAGTGGGAATTGTTTCTATATGTCTAGACAGATACACTTTGTTCATACCTTGATTTTTTTGTTGACTTTCACTCCAGGAGTCATACTCTGGAAATAGATGTTTGGTGACAACACACCAGGCATTTCCTTCTTTCACCTTTTCTTTGTAATCTTGATCAGCGGTGTCCCACAATTGTGGGTGTTGCTGTACCAGATGGATGAGCTCTTCGACATCGATGGTCATCCTGGGGGGCTCCCACAGGGTCTCACAGGCTCCCACAGGGTTTCGCAGGCTCCTACAGGCTCCCACAGGGTCTCACAGGCTCCCATAAGGTCTCACAGGGTCTCACAGGCTCCCACAGGGTCTCACAGGGTCTCACAGGCTCCCACAGGGTCTCACAGGCTCCCACAGGGTCTCACAGGATTTCACAGGCTCCCACAGTCTCTTACAGGCTCCCATAGAGTCTTACAGGCTCCCACAAGGTCTCACAGGGTCTCACAGGCTCCCGCAGGGTCTCACAGGCTCCCACAGGGTCTCACAGGGTCTCACAGGCTCCCACAGGGTCTCACAGGATTTCACAGGCTCCCACAGTGTCTTACAGGCTCCCACAGGGTCTTACAGGCTCCCACAGGGTCTCACAGGCTCCAACAGGACAGGCTCCACAGGGTCCCACAAGGACAACAGCGTGGAGAAGGTGAGAAGATGGACGCAGATGCTGCAGCGTGTCGGCCTTCGCACTTGCGCAATTGTTTACGCCCACAGGAAGCAGCACGTAGTTCCCGCGTCTGTCTAGCTTTTTTACGTCCATGCCATTTTCGCGTCCGTAGCAGTACGCGAATGCCGTGCGTGAAACAGTGCGCAAGTGCATCGTGTGGTGTTCACATTGACTTCATTGAAAATCTACAATGGACGTCAAATTTTGCGCACAGACGGACGCAAAATTACCGCTCGTGTGCCGGGGGTTTACTCTGCCTTTCTACAAATTAACTTGAATATTGTACAATATGTGCTTTCTTTTTGCTTTTCAACCAAGATGCTCCGATAAGATATTAAAGAGAAAAATAACATTTGCGACCGATGACTGTGGTTGAAAAGATAAGTTGATGATTCCATCATATAACACAAAGCGTTGCTCAGTGACACTAACACACTGAGTGATTAATTTACTAAACAGTGAATTATGACAAACTGACACCAGCTTCCAGGACTGTCTCTATTGTTTGTGGGGCCAGTTGCAGGGATATTTGTCAACACTTTTCATTTTATGTAGTAGTTCCTTTTAATATCAATTTAATAAACTAATATTAATTTAGTCAGCAGCATATGTATATACAAATATTATATGGAATAGACTGTGAATGTACGTGGGGTTGTCTGAATGGCATGGGAGTGAATGTGGCTGATTACACACACATAACACACATGGGTCTATTCAGTGGCGTACTAGAATCCTGAGGGCCCCGGTACAAGAATCCATGAAGGGCCCCCCTCCCCCAAAAAAAGATCTATATTTTTACTTTTTTCCCCTGCAATATAAAAAAATATAGCATTGCCCCCAGCTCACATGGATATATATATATTGCCCCCAGCTCACATGGATAAATATATTGCTCCCAGCTCACATGGGTATATTGCACCCCAGCTCACATGGGTATATATTGCCCCCAGCTCACATGGATATATTGCCCCCAGATCACATGGGTATATATTGCCCCAGCTTTCATGGGTATATATGGCCCCTAGCTTTCATGGGTATATATTGCCCCAGCTCACATGGATATATTTGCCCCCAGCTCTTACCTCTGCGGCCACGTTCTTCTTCTCCCTGTGAGCGGCCGCCAGCATGCAGCTTGGCCGCTCGCTGGGAACCACCTGACCAGCGCAGCCAAGTTCTCGCGAGAGGATCTCGTGCGCTGGTCAGGTGGTTCCTATCCCACGCGAGCAACCAAGCTGCAAGCCAGCGGCTGCTCGTAGGGAAAGGAACGGCCAGCGACAGTTCTCCCAGGTTCCGGTGCTGATTGCCGGAATCTGGCGTCAGCGCTGGGCCCCCTCCAGTGGTGGAATGCCAAGGCCCGGTCGCAAGTGCGACCGTTGCGACCCTGGTACTTCCGCCACTGGGTCTATTCACAAAGCACCAAAATTGAACTCCATTTCTGTGCTTTTCATTTCGGCGCATTTCCGATAACTTTGGCAACGTCGTCTTGGAGGTGTGTTTGGGGTCAGTATGTTGGAATACTGCCCTGCGGCCCAGTCTCTAAAGGGAGGGGATCATGCTCTGCTTCAGTATGTCACAGTACATGTTGATATTCATGGTTCCCTCAATGAATTGTAGTTCCCCAGTGCTAGCAGCAGTCATACAGACCCAAACCATGACACTCCCACCACCATGCTTGACTGTTGGCAACATAATAACAACCCCAAACACACCTCCAAGGCATCCACTGCCTTGCTAAAGAAACTGAGGGTAAAAATGATGGACTGGCCAAACATGTCTCCAGACCTAAACCCTATTGAGCATCTGTGGGGCATCGTCAAACGGAAGATAGAGGAGCGCAAGGTCTCAAACATGCACCAGCTCAGTGATGTTGTCATGGAGGAATGGAAGAGGACTCCAGTGGCAACCTGTGAAGCTCTGGTGAACTCCATGCCCGAGAGGGTTAAGGTCGTACTGAAAAAGAAAGGTGGTCACACAAAATATTGACACTTTGGGCCCAAGTTGGACATTTTCACTTAGGGGTGTAGTCCCTTTTGTTGGCAGCGGCTTAGACATTAATGGCTGAGTGTGTTGGAGTTATTTTGAGGGGACAATAAAATTAATTTACACTGTTACACAAGCTGCACATTCACTACTTTACATTGTAACAAAGTGTCATTTCTTCAGTGCTGTCACATGAAAAGATAGAATAAAATATTTACAAAAATGTGAGGGGTGTACGCACTTCTGTGAGATACTGTTCATGGATATTCTGTGAATACATGGATATTCTGTGGATATATGCATGCAAGAGGTCACTGCCATTTAACTATGACGATAGAACTACAGTAATGTTTTCAGGCCCAAAACATCAGAATCCTGGAGCCAACGAGAGGAAGTGAAACACATTGCATCAGCACAGGCGCTAAAAAAAAAATAGAATTGAAAACTGTGTGTGAAAGTAGAAAAAGCAAATGACAGTAAAAAGCCTACGTGCCATCCCTTCCAGCATAAAAGTGAGGATTAGTGAGGCTCACACAGGCTCTGTGACTTCGCTATTCGGACGTCTTGTACTCCAAGTGATTGTGGGTGAACCTCAGTTATTGTTTTTCTTTTTAAAATTGCATTTCTTTGATTAAATTCTCTCGTTCCTGCTGACGGTCATCTGGGATTTGGTGTCGGCTGCACCAACCCTTTCAAATAAACTGTGTGTGAGCGGCTGGATGACACACCATGACATAGGCGACGAACTTCTTCTGTCCGATAAATACTCCAGTGTTGCCTTGATAAATACAAACCAATGCTCCAGAGTGGCTGAGTTATTAGATCTGTTGAGCTGGTTACTATGAGGCACCATGGCATCTTGTAGTGCCCGATGAGTGACACTCCTTCCTCAATATATTAATAACAATAATAACTATACAAGATATATCTATTGAGCAACTACGCCTTGGGGCCATATTACATTCATGACGCTAAAACGGGGACGCTAAGGAGGAAACCCTGCGCCGTTTTAGTGTGATATTACAGGACAAGTGCTAATCCAGCACCCTGCACCGTAACACAGCGCTAAGCCTCGGGATGCCCGAGGTAGCACCTTTGCGCCGCCACGAGCATCCCCTCCATGGAGTCCATAGGACTATATGGTCAGCAGAGACTCCGTGAACACACTGACTGGCCAAAAAAATAAAGTCACACACTGTAATATTTCGTTGGACCGCTTTTTGCATGGATTCCGGCACGCATTCACTGAGGTGTAGTGTCGATAAGCTCATGCAAAGTCACAGCATTTATTTGCGTCCAAGTCCCATTGATTTGTGGCCAAGATCTTGCATTGATGATGGGAGAGTCGGACGCTGCGTAAAGTCTTCTCCAGCACATTATCCCAAAGATTCTCAATGGGGTTAAGGTCTGGATTGTGCGGTGGCCAATCCATGTGTGAAAATGATGTCTCATGCTCCCTGAACCACTCTTGCACAATTTGAGCCCCATGAATCCTGGCATTGCCATCTTGGAATATAACCGCTGTGCCACCAGAAGAAAAAAAAACATTGATGGGAAAAACCTGCTCATTCAGTATATGTATGAGTATGTCCTCATTATTTTGCAGCTGAAACATATTAATCACTGCAGTAATTACCCAATGGAAGGCTCGCACCTATTTTCTTATTTGAATCCAGGAGGTGACTTTTTTGTAGCCAGGCAGGGTAGAACATAAAACATGATTTTTTTTTCTGTATATGAGTGTTATATCATGGGAAGTATCCACTTTATACCGTAGTTTACCATTGTTGCACCCATGATAAACGTCATCGTTCCTGAGAGGGCAATGGAAACAATGGCAGAAGAAGATTCATTTCTGAAGCTTCTCCGTCCTGTCATGGTTTGAAGTTTCATTTTGGAAAGCAGTGATGTATATAGTTCCAAGAATGGCAATTTCCACAGTTGTTTCCAACTAGGGTAAACTGTGACCGATAGTGAAAAACTCTCTTAGAGTCTTGTTTTCTCATATGTTTGGTCCCACCAGAGCTGAGGCCCCATGAATGATGAGCAGAGAAAGCCTGTTGCTGTGGGATGAGGATGTGGGGGAGTGAACTTAGTGAGGAGAGAGAAAAAGCTCTACAGGGAGATTGCAAAATAATGCAGTACATATGGGGAGTAATGAACGAATTATTTGTGTGTGGGAAAGAATTGAGTATCTGTGAATAAAAGCTTAGGTTGGGAGGAAACGATATGCGACATAGAACATGGAAAGCGCATGAGAGGAGTGTGAGAAGCCACAGAATCGAATTTCAGGCTTTGTTGATCCTCCTATCCCGCTGACAGGAACACATTTCTTTTTCACTACATTTTGTTTCAATAAGTTTTCAGTCAGAGTATTTGTTAAAAATAAGTCGCTAATAATAGTTATTTTGAAGTTCTGCCACATGAAGCTGATTATTCGGCTGGCACACCGGAGACATTGTTACAAACCTCAGTCTTGCACATTCCATGGGGACCTCACAGGATTTTATGGAAAATCCTTCAAAGCCACGATCGTCTATTCTGGGATGTTGTACTGTCCTTGGGCTTGGCTGTCTAGGATAATGAAGGTCAACACAGGGTGGGTCGTCACTAAACCTCCCATGAACTCAAAGGGGCTTCCTAGCGGTTATTAACTTTATCTAAGTTTAACATGTTAAAACAAGCATTTCCAAAATGTACATCCAATATTTATTTGCTGCCTTTTAGGCTAGGGTCAGACGAACGCATTTTTCCCGTCTTCTGTGAAAAAGTGCGTTCGAACGAATGGACGTATTTTTTCACGGAATATGCGATAGCGGTCATACGATGCGCATTTTCGTCCGTGATTTTGTACGGATCATCACTAAAACCCTTTTTGCGTCTGGACATTATGTTGGCCGGACATTAGCAGCGTCTGACGTCTCCTAATCACGCACACACGCCGCTAACGGACGCAGCGCACTCTGTACGTCAGTACTAGCGGTATCACGTTCTCGAGAAAAATGCGTTTGTTTGCCGCTTGCGTTGTACTTCGTACATTTGTACTTCGTACATTGCCCGTCATTGGCCGTCATTTGCTGCTACTACGGCCGTGATAAAGTGCGGCTGCACGCGCGCTCGCACTGCGTTCGTCTGACCCCAGCCTTAGGGGGTTATCCCTTTTACGGCCGGGTGCACACAAGGCGTTTTTTTGTGCGCACTAACACGCATTACTAACGCGCGTCGCAGCATATAATTACACATAACGCGAAGACCACACGCATAATGCGAGCTACGCATAACGCGTGCTGAAGACCTCCATCTTTTTGAAAACACCAAGGGCCATATTGCATTCCTCGCGCATTGGTTTTGCGCGCACGCAAATGCGCATTTGCGCAAAGACAAAACCATTTGCGCAGAACGTCATGTTACAACGTTTGCGCAAACAATGCACGTTATCGTTTGACGCGGATGGACTTGCGCGAACGTGATGAACTGTGCGCGTCCTATACTTAACATTGTGAGCGTAAATGCGTTAAGCGGATGGTATTTCAATCGATGCGCAACTTCCTACGATGTTTGCGCGCATAATTTTAACGTCTTTGAAAAGCTGGTGGTAACGGCAAATCTGAACGTTCTGGCCGAAACAAAATACACCAGCACGAAAAAAAAATACAGCACAGTATAGTTACACATTCTACACATACCCAAACAATAAAATTGTGAATTCATGCATATTTTTTTATTGCTGCAGCATGTATACTCAGATTTACTTTGACAGGCGCAAAAACGTTAATTGACATCAATTGACCTTAATTGACTCACTAAGGTTCTTAATTCTGATTGGCTGAATCCCGCGAAAAAAACAGTCCGCGCACTGATTTACATGCGCAACGTTGCTGCGCGCGTATTACACTTCGTTTTGCGCGTTTTTTTTACTAATGTTATTTTTTGACGGATGAGAAAATGCGTTCGGATCTGATTATCACATTAATTTTCGCGCAATAACGCTGGACAATGCGCACAAAAATAATTGCGCTGCGCGAGTGCATTTGCGCAGAGAATGTACTATGGCCCCAAGGCTGTTGCGCTAGCATTGACGCGACGTTGGGCATCAAATGTAGCGCGCATGTGCACTTGAATGGCCGCGTGCAGTCAAATTTTAGCGCACCTGCGCACTAGCGACGCCAGGCACATTGGGTAGGCAGAGTGTCAGAGTGTTGGGTAGGCAGAGTGTTGCTGCAGCGGCACAAGTGGGAAGTGGAAGTGTGAAGGCTCGACACGTCTTTTTACATGTCTTTTTTTTATTTCAACTTTATTAAAATTTCAAGTCTTCCAGCCCAGCTTTTTTTTTTCCATTCAACTCAAATTCAGTTTTTTTACGACGTGCGTCAAAAATAACGCATCGTCTGACCTCTACCATCTCTTCCGTCATTTTTAACGCACGGGTGCTTCGTTTTTAACTCGCATTAGTGCGCACTAAAAAGCGTCTCGTGTGCACCCGGCCTTAAAAGATGTATTCACGGACAACTCCTACCTGACCTAAACACACGTGCTAAATGCCTGCATCAACTCCTTCTGCAATGCGCTGCTGTGTGGGTCCTGAGCTGTATTCTGGAAAGGTTAAGCCTGGGCCTAACTCAGCAGATTGCAGAGGGGCAGCATTTTTTCCTGATGTCTCTTCTATTTGAGGTGCAATATATTTAGGGAGTGAGGTATAGCACAAATCAATAATACTCCCAGTAACTACACTTAAAGGGTTTATTCAGAAAGTACAGAAATTTCAGTGAAATTTCATTGCTTTCTTGTTCTGCCCACTTTGGTGCACTTAGGCGATTCCAGTTTGCCAGCCCTGCGGTGAATTCACTATTCACTGTTGGGTCCCTGTAGTGCGCCGAATGTGGAGCTGCTATAGAATGCCGAACAGACTGCTACAGAAGAAACACTGCTATTCTAAAAGGTGTTTAACCTCCCTGGCGGTCTTCCCGAGTGTGGCTTAGGGTTAAATTTCAGTGCCGAAAACAGTAACCTCAAGCCACACTCAGGCTGGTATATACCTGTCCCTGTGTTCCCTCAATGTCTTCCCGCAGTCACCTCTGTCCAATCGCGGCATTCTGCTTCCTGGTTCCGAAACCCGGTTCGGACGGAGGTATGTACCAGTCCGAGTGTGGCTCGGGGTTACTGTTTTTGTCACTGAGATTTAACCCCGAGTCACACTCGGGAATACCGTCAGGGAGGTTAAACCAATAAAAATGTATGAAAATGTGTCTAAATAATAAAAAAAGGTCCCATAAAAAACAAAAAAAACGGTCTGTTACAGAGTAATTAAAAAACACCTTTAAAAAAATTGGGAATCCAAAATTTTGCCTAAAAAAAAAATACAAAAAAGTTCCAAATATACAGTTAATAAAAAGACGGTTCGGTGAAAATGAAAAGAATAAACGGTTGAATATAAAAAGGGGATAGAAACGCTAATGTTTTTTTATACATTGAATCCTATGGGATTCGCCTGTTTAAACCTGTTGAACTGAATCACCGAAAATCAGGGCATTTCACTGACAATTTGGTGCGGTTCGGCGTTCTGTGAATAGATTAACCATTATTTCTCTATGGGACAATTTCGCTGCCGCCACAAGATCGCTGAATTGTGGCGATCTGCGTCGAACTGCACAGTATTTCACTGTCAATTCACCAGTATTTGTCAAATTGACAGCTTTCTGAATAGACAAAATGCCCTGAAATTTCACCGTTCGATGTCCTTCAGTGGCAAATTCGGCACTTATTGAAAAACCCCATTATTATTATTTATTTATATAGCGCCAGCATATTCCACAGCGCTGCACAATATAGACAGGGTTACAATACATTGAACAACAATTGACAAACCAGTACAGCAGGAACCGAGGGCCCTATTCCTGTGGGAACTCACAATCTAGAAGGATTGGGGGTGGAAACAGGAGGAGAGGACTGCAAGGTGAGAGAGACGGACTGCAAGGTGAGAGTGACGGACTGCAAGGTGAGAGTGATGGACTGGTTGCATCAGTGAGTTGGGTGGTAGGCTTCCCTAAACAGGAATCTTAAGGGAGCGTTTGAAGGAAGGGAAACTAGGGGAAAGTCTGACCGTACGAGGGAGAGCGTTCCAGAGGAACCCCTTCAATATTGTGAATGATCACCAGGTGTAAAAAGATACTTTATTGACTCAAAAAGCTGCAACAGATTGTGAATATTTGTCATCATTTCAAGTTTACATTATTTTTCATAATTGTTTGACATGAGGGAGTTTGGAGTGCCAAGGGCCACACAAAGCCAAAAACACCACCATGTGTCGAATGTTATTTCTAAGGTGTTACAAGTGAATTTTTGTTATCTGAGGTTCAGGGGCTAATAAATAATGTCCACAAGTTTAGGTCAGGACGGCGGAAGAAATCAGCAGATTTTCCTTTTACACAGGACTATGTCACTAAAATAAGTAATAAATAATGCGAGTAAACAGGCCCAGACACGTAGCCAAGCACACCGGGCAAATGCCTGGTGGGCCGTAGTAGTTGGGGGACATCCAAATTTGCCACCGAATTACACAGAACAGTAAATTTCACAATTGTGGGGCAATTTGTGTATTTATAAAGCTGTCAATTCACCAAATACAGGTGAACCCACCGCAAAATACAGTGCATTTCGCCACAATTCATCGGCATTTAAATTGTCCCATTGGACAATCTATTGATTAGTCTATTCACATAAAGCCAAATTACACTGAAATGTTGGTGAAATGACCAGATTTACAGTGTTTCGATTCGATAGGTTTAAACAGGTTAATCCCATAGGTTCGTTTCAGTGTAATAAATGGAATATATTTAAAAAAAATTATTTTAAAGATCATTTATTCTTTTTCATATTTTGCAAAAACCCTTTTTATTTTTAAAAAAAGACGGTTTTGTATTTTTTGGAGACATTTTTGGTGTTTTATATTTTTTAAAAGATTTTTTTAAAATTTTGTAACAGACCTTTTTATTATTTTTTAAAGGACTTTTTTTATTATTTGGACACATTTTTACTACATTTTTATTGATTGAAACTACAATTAGGAGATTAGGGGACTTCCTTTTTTTTGCTGATGCCAATTTGGCACAATTCGGCAGTTACTGCCACAATTCAGCGTTTTTTGCCAACAACTGATAACTGCTTCTGTGATTCCGATTTCGGCAAAATACAGTAAGGGCAACCATTCCCTAAGTAGCTAATTTACCATATTTTCAGCTAATTGGAATCGGCGCAATGGACCAAGATGCAAAGCACCGAAATTGCGTTAAATTTCAGCATTTTGTGAATACACCCCTTAGTGTAAACGTACATAAAACAGGCTCCATGGATACTAAAATCATGGTGACACGTCTTTTCTGACCAGCCTTTACCTGCCATAAACCTTTCTGTGCCATTTTTGCGGCTGCAGTGTCCCTGGATGTAAATTATGGAACGCATGTTTTAACACTGAAGTGTTTTAGGGGAGGTTAACCCCTTAGCGCCGTGGGGCGTCCTATGCTGTCCTGGTGGTAGGCGGATTTAAACACTGCATGGTGGCATGCCACCCTTTTTGGTCCTCCTCCACCCCGCCTCCTGAACTCAGGCAGTCCCCCGGCAGCCATTGACAGCTATCAGCCTCGAAGGGAGGAGGAGGACCAGAAAGCTGCGGGGTGTGCAATGCCGCCCTGTGGCATTTAAGTCTACCTGCAGCCTGGACGGGCCTGGCATAAGGGGTTAAAAACAATATATTAGACTGTTACTTTAATACAAGATGTTTATTATAATTTATTAATAGATAATGAAAGAACTCCAGCATAGCATCAAAATAATCAAAATGGGTTTAGTCCTCCCCCTAAATGACAAAGGTACGACCCATAATACGGCTTTTTCAAGTTGTGACAATGGCCTGTTATGGGTTGAACCATTGTCACTTTAGGGAAGGAGTAAACCCACTTTGATTAAAAATGGAGCTTTACTGTCTCCATTTTACTGTCAACTATGGAATAGGGCCCATAGTCATTTAATATAAGACGTTTCAAACTTCAGCTTGCAGGAGACTTTCAAATTGATGTGGTGGAAATATTTTCCAGAGATATGATCACCACCAGTTACAGATCGCTGCTGGGTACCACCGCGTGCTCTGTGCTGTCATAAACCAGATGTCCATAACAATTATCAGTTTGCACGATTTTGCGAAAGAGATAAGTTGGCTGACTTCCACAACACGTCGACTGTGGTTTCCGCCTGCAATCACTAACATAATATGTAAAAATAAAAATGAGTAAAGATGGACGCTGCGCTAGGAAGGGGCTTTCCTGCTTCGCAGATTTCAATGAAGCCTTTGTTTTAATGTTTAAGTCGTAGCAGGATATCTTCGTAGACAGGAATCTAGACCGTTCTATATTCCCAAGGGATTTTCTACTGTAAGTATGAGGAGGAATATAAAGTGTTGATGGCCATTTAGGCTATCAGGGTTATTCAAAGAGAATCGAAAAGTCACCGCACGTTCGGCGACTTTTCGTTATCTTCAATTCGGTGCGATTTGGCGATCCCATTTCGGCGACCCTGCGGTGTATTCAGCAAGCACCACAGGGTCCACGAAGTGCAGGGAAAACCCGCCGCAAACCCGACGAACACTCGCAGCCAACCCGCCGAACACACACCGCAAAACCCACCGAACACTCACTAAAACCCGCAAAACAGCTGGATTAACCCCGCCGGAGAAACCCGAGCAGCCGCCGATCACAGCGCAGAGCAGCCGCCGGTAAAAACCCGACACCGCAGACGAAAGGAGGGAAATAAAAAACAGTGTGCTTGAATGTTTGAAAAGTGAAACGCTGTTTGCAAAGAAACTATTGAGCGAAAATGTCTGAAATTTACATATAAGATCCAATGAATGATAATAAAAAGGGCTGTTACAGAAAAAAGAAAAAAAATCCCGAGAAATGCCTAAAAGATTTTAAAAAATCTATACATAAAGAGACTTTTTACCGCAGAATATTATAATGAACAGTTTATTAGATATTGAATTAAAACGGGAATATTTTTAACATTGAAGCCTATGGGATTCTCCTGAATAAACCTGTCGAATGAAACCACCGAACAGCAGGGCAATTCGGCAACTTTTTACTGCTGGTTTTTGTTCTCTGAATAGACGAAGCATTGCTTCTCTATGGGGATTTCACTGCCCTCGAGCAGGCAACGAACAGGCACCGTATGTGCAGGCAATTCGCCAACATTTTGGTGAACTGCCTGCTCTCTAGATAGCCGAATGGCTAGGAAAGGTAACCGTACACTGAATTTCACTGTTCGGTTACCTTTCGGCCACAATTCGGATCTCTTTGAATAACCCTGTAAATCTTGAAAACATAATTGGTTATTCAATAAACAACGAAATTGCCACCGAATTGCACCGAACAGCGAATTTCCCCCTACGGTGCAATTTCGTGGCAGCTCCTCTATTCAGAAACCTGTGAATTTGTAAAATACTGTCAATTGACAGCGAAATACGGTGCAGTTTGTCGCAGATCTTCGGTGGCAGTTAGAATGTCCCATAAAGGAATAATGGTTAATCTATTCAGAGATCGCCGAACTGCACCGAAATGTTGGCGAAATGCCCAGAGTTTCGGTAGCTCAGTTCGACAGGTTTAATCAGGCGAATCCCATAGGCTTCAATGTCAAAAAATATTATCGTTTCTATTATATTTTCATTCAACCGTTTATTCTTTTCAGTTTCAGAAAAAAGCCTTTTTATTAATTTTTTTGGAATTCTTTTAGTATTTTCCAGGATTTTTTAGGCGAAATTTCCGTTTTTTTAAAAAAAAATCTGTAACAACAGACCTTTTTATTACTGTTTATAGCACTTTTTTATTATTTCCACACGTTTTCAGGCATTTTTATTGTTTTTAACCCCTTAAGGACCAACTTTGTAACGTTTACGTCATAAATGCATCGACTTTAAAGACCCTTGGTCCTTAGGCCATTGTTAGACGAGCGCACTTGGTGCTCCCCTACTGACGTAGCTTCCGGCGTCCGTCGCAGCGTTGTGACGCTGCGACGTGGCCGTGCTGCGTCCGTGCAGCAGCCCTCTCCATCAAAGCGCTAGGACGCACGTTGACAGAGCTGCAAAGCACGATCCTCCATAGGAGGATGGAGCCTTGCAGCAATGAGCGCACTCACTGCGCTCAGCGAGGTGGCCAGACGGGCGTCAGACGGGCGTCGAGTGGAAGGAACGTCCTCTCTCACGGACGTTCCTTCCGCTCTTCAAAACGCTCGTCTGACACTGGTATTAAGGGGTTAATCACCTTTTAAATAATATCAGAGTTCCTTTTTTTTTCTGTAGTTCAGCGGCGTTCGGCGACGTACTGCTGACCACCGGGGAAATACCCTAAATAGTGAATTCATCATAGTTTCTGTACTTTTTCCACCCAAGTTCCCCAAAGTTTGCCAGTGTGCGTAACCATTGTTCTTTCAGTGAAAGAACGGTAAACTTCTGAAAATCACCTCTATATTATGGGTGTCATAGAATTACAAAGGATTAACAGGGCTATTCAGAGAGAGGTGAAAATCTTGAGAATTGCCAGGAGAATGAACGATCTAGACCAAATAGCCAATTTGGAAAGTGAGATAAATGGGAGAATTTTTCTGGTTTGACTATTTTGACCTAGAATTTTCAATTCTCCAGTCATTCTCAAGGTTTTCACCTCTCTCTGAATAGCCTTGTAAGAGTTAGGGGATTACCTGTCATTAATGTGCTCAGGGCTGCTTTTCAGGCGTTACTCCGCTAAACATCAATTTTATATTAACATTTTTACACTGAACCAGTCAGAAAGTTGCAACTAAAAGTTTGCTAAATAGTCTAAAAGACCTGAGGGGTTATTCGGAGAGAGACGATCTGGCCCCAAAATTGAGTCGAACACTGTGAATTTCCCGGTTCGGTGACATTTTGGGGCCATTCGGCTATACAGAAAGCAGGTAGTTTGCTAAATTTTGGCGAATTGCCAGCAATATACCGTGCCTGTTCATCAGCAGTGAAATCCCCCACAGAGAAGTAATGGTTAATCTATTCAGAGACACCGAACAGCAGAGAAATGTCAGTGAAATGCCCTGCTGTTCAGTATTTCATTCGGAAGGTTTATTCAGGCGAATCCCATAGGTTTCAATGTTAAAAATATTCCTGTTTCTATTCAATATCTGATAAACCGTTTATTATTTTAATCTGCAGCAAAAAGTCTATTTATTATTTTTTTATGATTATTTTAGGTATTTTTCGGGATTTTTTCGGCAATTTGATTGCCGATTTTTTATTTTTTTTAACGAAAGAGGTTTTTCTTTTTTCTGTAACAGACCTTTTTATTATCATTCATAGGACCTTATACGGAATTCCTGACATTTTCATCCAGTAGTGTTTCAAATTTTTAAAGTTGCAATCATTTTGTTTTTTTTTACCCGAACAGAGGCTTGTCGGCTTTTTTCTGCGGTGTTCAGCAGTCCGTTCGACAGGTTTTAAGCTGCATTAGGCGCTCTGTTCAGTGGGTCGTCGGCTGCCTATGGGTGCGTTTCGTGGCCGTCTGGCGGGTTTGCGGCAGCTGTCCGGTGGGTTGACTTCAGCAGCTGGTTGGTTGGCGGCGTCGTTCAGCGGCCGATTCACTGCACTTCGGGGACCCTGCGGTGAATGCCAAATTTACTGCAGGGTCAGCGAATCTGCTTTTTTCTGCGGTGTTCAGCGGTCCGTTCGGCGGGTTGTCAGCTGCATTAGGCGGTCTGTTCAGCGGATTGTCGACTGCTTACGGGTGCGTTTCGTGGCTGTCTGGCGGATTTGGGGCAGCTGTCCGGTGGGTTGACTTTGGCAGCTGGTTGGTTGGCGGCGTCGTTCGGCAGCCGATTCACCGCACCTCGGGGACTCTGCGTGAATGCCGAATTCACTGCAGGGTCAGCGAATCGTACTTGCTGAAGTGTGGCGAATCAGAGAGCACTGAAGTGTCGGTGACATTTCGGTGCTCTCTGAACAACTCTGCAAATTTGGGGTCAGCCACACCCTAAAATGGATTTAGCTTAGTTTTTTCCGCGAGGAAGAGCCATATTTTCAGGAAAAAACATGTCAAAGAATTTTCTTTCTTGGTTACATATTTAAAAAGGGTTGGGAGCCCGTAGTGACAGGCAGAAAATCGTCCTTAAAGTAGCACAGCCGTGCGAGTAAGTGTAAATTACAGTCATACAGTTTGAAAGTCGTATTATACGGAAGAATAACACTTTCCATGTGACCTGTAATTGCCGAACACGGAGGAAAATCCCAGTCACATGAGGAGCTCTAAAATATAGGATTTATCAATTTCTCTTGGTGTTCTATTCCGTCGCGATAGTTTTCTGGAAATCAACAACACGTTTAACTCTTTAACGATGGGCAGGCATCACCAGTCGGGGGTGGGTTAATGACAGGGAGATGTACAGGTACGCCTCGCCACCAGGTGCCGTAGCGGGACACTAATTTGGCCGACGCGCGGCTGCTCATCATTGTCTGCAGGGGACGGCTTCAGTTCAGGCCGTTCCACTGCAGCCAATGGGGCACGTGCGTGCGACGGCTGCGAGGAGGGACTGCGGCGACCCATTGAAGGGGAGGCACACCTGCCACGAGGACGTCATTGAACGTCTCGTGGCATTAAGGGGTTAAAGAGATACTCTTTCTCTTTTGCCCTTATATAACAATGCCGGCAGTGTGTGCCAATTATTTTTTTTAAGATTTTGTTTTATTCGGAGTGATTTTACTCACCTTTTGTACCTTGCCGGGCACGGCTCCTCCTCTTTGGCTCAGGGACTCCTGAACTTAGCAGTCCCTAAAGCTTTTCTGTACAATTTGCGCTCTTATACAACTTGCGTAGCATAGGAATTCAAAATTTTAAGGCAGGACACGGAGGCTCATATTTGCAGTCTCTTTCTTACTTTAATCAAACAGTAGCAAGAAAAGTAGACAGAAAAGTATAGAAAACTAGACAAAAAAAACTAGTACCAACATAGCGCAGTATGGAATGTTCAGAGTCTATATAGGTATCCCCCCAATGTCCATTAACCCTCTTTCTTGCTACTCAGCTCAGTGGACAGTTAAGTACAATTCATTTCACCCCAGACTCTCTGCGCATAGGAGAGTCTGGGGCGCTATTTATATATTATATTATTTACTTATTGTGTATATCTTAAATTCTGTGCGAGTGTCTGGCCGCCGGTTTTGGGTCATGTGACCGCGTGGTTACAGCCCCGATATTTTCCCATCGCGGCCTGCGCTCTGTTAACTATAATTCTCCTCACGCTCAGACCCCGCCCTCCTCACGCCACAGACTTTGCGCGGCAGTTGGCGCGGCGGCCATTTTAAAAGTAAAACTTTTCCATTTAAAAAGATGTCGTTCAGCAAGCATACTCGCTCCGATCGTCGGGGCTCTGATTCCGGCGGCAGCCCGCTCCACCAAGGTGCCCTCGTAGAACAGCATGGGAATTTACTTCTCCAACCGCTGAATGACCCAGAGAGACGTATGGCGGCCATGGAAGCCTCCATTTCGCGAATCCAATCCGCTGTATCCTGCATGTCAGATTCTCTTACACGTGCCTGGTCAGAACGTAATGTATCTGCTCCAATCCCTCCCACACCTTTTGCCCCGCAATTTTTCATGCCTCCAATCTCAGTTAACCCCTGCCCGACTGTGTCCTCAAGTGCCCATACCCCATTACGTGCTATGAGTTCCCATACTCCACATTTTAATCTGAGCTCTCATGCTCTCCATAGACCCTCAGGTTTCCATAACCTGTCTGAGACCGCGCCTGACCATCAGCGCGCTAGAGGGGCTGGCATCCCCGTTCAACTGCCTGACCCAAATAACCCTCCTTTGATTAAAAGAGCCTCTGACCGTGAGGCGTGCACAACGGTCTGCCTCCCTAAAAAATCAAAACATAATACCTCTCTCCTAACCGCTTACCCTGACTCGGAGGAAGAATATGAGGGGGATAAGGGTCATGCAGATGAGGAACCATTTGAGATTCATGCCCCTGAATATGACGATCAGTTGGAAGGAGACATTCCCACTACCTTCCCGGGCGCACCACCTAGAGAGGTGATTTATGACCCACAGGGTAACCCGTTATTTCACCCTAAAAGTATTTCACACCCACGTTCAACCGACTGGTACCCTCTACCTCATGTTGCAAAATGGATAGACGCCAATTTCAGGGCCCCTTTGGACCGCCCCTCTAGGGCGACTCTTAAGGCTGAATGTCCTCGCCCAATTACGGTAGGCAAGACTTGCCTCACCCCAATAGTGGACGAACATTTCGAAAAAATTCTGGGTACCAGAGGGTGGAATGTAAAAAAGGGAATCGATCATGCCCTACGTATGATTCAAGACAAAGTCTTAGACATGTCGGGTCCCCTAGCCCGTTTATTTGAATTGATAGAGGAAACTAAACTTTCAGGGGTTCCTCTTGACCTTGAAGAAGTAGGAGGTTGGCTTCAACGCACTATGTGCCTGTTTGGAAACGCCAACGCCGCTGTCGCGGAAGAACGCCGTAAGGCAATTCTGTTAAAAGTAGATCCCCAATTCACTACACTGGCCCCTAATGATCTGGGTAGTGAGGCCCAGGGCCTCTTGTTTGGGGATAAATTTGTAAAGGAGATGGGAACATATGCGAATTCCTTTGCGAATATCGATAAAGCAGACATTGCAATTAAAAAAGTTTTAACACCTCGCGTGTTTTTGGAAGGGCCGGCAGAATCAGAGGGCGCCCTGCCGGCCGGCAAACACTCCCAATACCATTTCCCGTTCTGGAAATATGCCCTCCCTGTCTACCACTAAACCAAGAGGCACTGGTTTCACAGGATCCTTCTTCCCCACGAGAGCCCGTCCCTGGCAGGGACGAGGATTCAGAGGCACTAGAGGCAGAGGTTATCTCCGCCGCCCATCAGGTAATTTCACAAGTCATACCTCATACATCTGTACCGGTCGCGGGGCGCTTGCGACTTTTTCAACACAATTGGACTTTACTAACGTCAGACTCATGGGTTCTAAACACGATTCAGGGATACGCTATAGAATTCACCGACATTCCAATCCAGTCGTCGTCACCACACCCGTTGACTCTAGCATCACATTTACACATACTGATACACACCGAAGTTCTGAGCCTTCTGGAAAAAAGAGCAATAGAACCGTCACACAACCATATTTTTGTCAGCAACCTCTTTGTAGTTGCCAAAAAAGGGGGTGGATATCGCCCAGTCATAAACTTAAAGGACTTGAATGGTTGGGTTACGTACCGCCATTTCAAGATGGAAGGGATTCACACAATGAAAGAATTGTTAATACCAGGGGATTGGCTGGTAAAACTGGATCTCAAAGATGCCTATTTGACCATTCCCATTCGAGAAGACTTTCGAGAATTTCTTGTCTTCCCCTGGAACGGAAAAATGTGGAAGTTCACATGTCTTCCGTTCGGCCTGTCATCAGCACCATGGTGTTTCACCAAGGTGATGAAACCGGTAGTGGCTCACCTCAGATCAATAGGGATTCGTCTGGTTATATACCTCGACGACATTCTAATTATGTCGCAGTCACGCACGACTCTACAACAACACTTAATATTGACCATTCAATTACTTCAGGGACTAAGATTTCTAGTCAATGTAGAAAAATCAGTACTCATACCATCACATCGACTGGAGTTCCTGGGCTTCATTCTAGATGCAACATCTCAAACTCTGAGCCTCCCGAACTCCAAGGTCCTTTCTATCAAGAAAGAAGTTCGAACCCTGCTACGCCAGCGGTCTACAACATTGCGACAGATCGCACGCATCATAGGTCTCATGTCAGCTACACGACACGCAGTGTTTCCGGCTCCTCTACATTTCCGAGCCCTCCAGAGATTGAAGGCCCGTTTTCTCCAGTCGGGGTTTTCATACAACACGATAGTGGAGATCACAACAGATGTGATCAACGATCTCCGATGGTGGATTTCGGATCTACACCTATGGAACGGAAGTCCCCTTCACTTCCCGGCTCCTACCCTCGTGATCGAGTCAGATGCCAGTCGCCTAGGATGGGGTGCTCGGTGCGGAGATCGGGAAACGGGAGGTCGTTGGTCCTTAGACGAGACATCATACCATATCAACGCTCTGGAGTTGTTAGCAGCATCCTTCGCTCTCAAATGTTTCACGAAAGGGACGACCCATCAATCCATTCTTTTACGACTGGACAATTTTCCGGCTGTTCGGTATATCAACGGCCTTGGTGGTCCCCGTTCGATCCAATTGACGGTGATGGCACATTACCTGTGGGATTTCTGTTTCCAAAATCGTCTTCACGTAGCAGCACAATTCATCCCAGGTCTCTCGAATGTAGTAGCAGACTGGAATTCGAGGCATTTCTACGACGCAGGCGACTGGTCTCTACACTCTTCAATTTTCTCAGCGCTCTCTCTGCTGTGGGGTCCATTCCATACGGACTTATTTGCATCCCGGCTGAATGCAAAGCTACCAAGATTCTTCAGCTGGCGTCCGGATCCAGACGCGACGGCAACGGACGCGTTTCTCCAGACGTGGTCGCAGGGACGTCCCTATGCTTTTCCACCATTCGCCCTGATCCAAAGAGTATTGAACGTCATCAGGACTCATCACGTCACCCTAGTATTGGTGACCCCATTCTGGCCATCTCAAGCATGGTTCCCATCGTTGCTGGACCTGGTCATCGAGACACCTCGCCTGCTTCCAACCATACCATATATGCTCCAGGACCCAGAAGGACGACTTCATCCACTGATGTCCTCAGATCATCTGCAACTCATGGGGTGGTTGCTGTCCGGATCAGTAGAACTTCAGGAAACATATCGAGCTCTACTGCCGCACTGCTTGAACAATCCTGGGCCCCAGGAACTAGAAGTGTGTACCATTCATACTGGTCAAAATGGTCTAGCTGGTGTATCGAACGGGCTCAAGATCCCTTTTCTACTTCTCTGAATTTTGTATTAGATTTTTTGTCAGCGATGTTCGACTCGGGTATAGCTTATCGTTCTCTCAATGTGTTACGATCCGCCATGTCGGCAGGGCATGTAGGTTTTGAGGGTGTTTCACTGGGTCGTCACCCCCTAGTGTGTCGACTCCTAAGAGGTGCCCGTTTTGCTCGTCCCCCACAACCACGATATGTTACGACATGGGACGTTAATATCGTTTTGCGGTTTTTACTCGCCTGGCCCGATAATCATGGTTTATCCCTGCGTAAGTTATCAGCCAAACTGTTGATGCTCTTTTGTTTAGTATCCTGTAAACGTGTGGGAGATGTGAGGGCACTAGATTTTGGAGTTCGCTCCTTCCTTCCTGAGGGCGTCCGTTTTGACATTTCTAGACGCACCAAAACTTCCATTTCTCAGGCATTTTTTCCGAGTTTCCAGTTGCAACCCGGGTTATGCCCCGTTCGTTGCTTACAAGAGTATGAGGAACGTACTCTTCCTCTTCGACATGCCTTAGAAGTAACTCCCCTATTTATTTCATTTAAACCTCCCTTCCTTCCAGTGAGCTCTCCCACCCTGGCGAGATGGGTTCGCTGGATTCTAGAATTGGCAGGAATTGATGTTTCTCAATATGGCGCACATTCTGTGAGAAGTGCAGTTGCTTCTAAAGCCGTCTCATCCGGTTGTCGTTTGGAAGATTTGTTACGATCTGCCGATTGGTCACGAGAGTCCACCTTTAGAGAATTTTATTTTAAGCCTGTATCGCACTGGTCCTCCGGTGTTTTAGACGTTTGATTATATATGTTTTTCAGATAGCTTTGAACTTGCAAATATGAGCCTCCGTGTCCTGCCTTAAAATTACTAAATTTTCCTATTTCATAACGGAAAGTTTGAATTTTATTAAGGACACGGAGGCGAATATTTCCCCCCCATTTTCCCTCCCTTTCATTATTTGTATGATTCTCATTTACTACAATAAAATTCTGACTGTGTCGTTTTTCTATGACCAAGTACATATTTATGTTCATATGTATTTCACTGTGTGATACAATAAAGTTATTCGATTTTCGTGTACTGAAATTATTTCAGCGCTAGTCCAGCGCGTTCTTTGTATTGCACGCAGTTACAATTCACATGCTAACGCACATTTCGTGTTTTGTGCTCTTTTTCAGCCTCAGGTGCATTTCAATAATTACTGGATTTGCTGGATCCTCTACTACTGGATGTTCCATCTTCATCCTCCATCCGTTCTGAGTTCCCGTTATATTTCTTCAGTTCTTGGCGTCTTCGCTGTTTTCAAGAAAGAGGCTTAATGGACATTGGGGGGATACCTATATAGACTCTGGACATTCCATACTGCGCTATGGGAGGGGTGCTGCAGGATGTACCATGTTGGTACTAGTTTTTTTTGTCTAGTTTTCTATACTTTTCTGTCTACTTTTCTTGCTCCTGTTTGATTAAAGTAAGAAAGAGACTGCAAATATTCGCCTCCGTGTCCTTAATAAAATTCAAACTTTCCGTTATGAAATAGGAAAATTTAGTAATTATGCATTGTTACAGGACTTGCTGTACTCAGGTTCCCTGTGCCTGCGTAGACCGATGGATCGGAGCTGCACACTTATCTGATGCCTCTCTGAGGCCGCTCGCTATGGTGTGTGGTCTCAGAGACAGGGCTGGATAAACATAGGGGCTATGGGAGCCGCAGCTGCAGGCCCATGCGCCATTAAAAGCCCAGAGAAAGGATAACGATAAGAGGTTATTCACTAACCTCTGAATTGGCCCGAATTGCACCATTCTGTGGAATTTCGGGCCAATTCGTCTATTCACCGAGCTGTCAATTCGCCAAACACTGGGGAAATGACAGCAAAATATGGTGCAATTCGCTTCAATTCGGTGGCGTTTGGCGGCACCAAAACAGCCCCATTAAACACTGTTGTGTCTTCTATTCACGGAACGCCGAACTACATCGAAATTCTGGCGAAATGCCCTAATTTTCGGGGTTCAGTTCAACAGGTTTAAATGGGCGAATCCCATAGGTTTCAATGCAAAAAACGTAATATCGTTTTGAATTTGTTTGAATTTGTTTTTAAAGACCTTATATTCTTTTCACTTTCAGCAAAAACCCTTTTTTTAGGTGACATTTGTGTTCTGATTTTTTTTAAAAGATTGGTTTTATTTTGAAACAGACCTTTTAATTATTTTTTTTAAGATTTTGTTTTATTCGGAGTGATTTTACTCACCTTTTGTACCTTGCCGGGCACGGCTCCTCCTCTTTGGCTCAGGGACTCCTGAACTTAGCAGTCCCTAAAGCTTTTCTGTACAATTTGCGCTCTTATACAACTTGCGTAGCATAGGAATTCAAAATTTTAAGGCAGGACACGGAGGCTCATATTTGCAGTCTCTTTCTTACTTTAATCAAACAGTAGCAAGAAAAGTAGACAGAAAAGTATAGAAAACTAGACAAAAAAAACTAGTACCAACATAGCGCAGTATGGAATGTTCAGAGTCTATATAGGTATCCCCCCAATGTCCATTAACCCTCTTTCTTGCTACTCAGCTCAGTGGACAGTTAAGTACAATTCATTTCACCCCAGACTCTCTGCGCATAGGAGAGTCTGGGGCGCTATTTATATATTATATTATTTACTTATTGTGTATATCTTAAATTCTGTGCGAGTGTCTGGCCGCCGGGTTTTGGGTCATGTGACCGCGTGGTTACAGCCCCGATATTTTCCCATCGCGGCCTGCGCTCTGTTAACTATAATTCTCCTCACGCTCAGACCCCGCCCTCCTCACGCCACAGACTTTGCGCGGCAGTTTGGCGCGGCGGCCATTTTAAAGTAAAACTTTTCCATTTAAAAAGATGTCGTTCAGCAAGCATACTCGCTCCGATCGTCGGGGCTCTGATTCCGGCGGCAGCCCGCTCCACCAAGGTGCCCTCGTAGAACAGCATGGGAATTTACTTCTCCAACCGCTGAATGACCCAGAGAGACGTATGGCGGCCATGGAAGCCTCCATTTCGCGAATCCAATCCGCTGTATCCTGCATGTCAGATTCTCTTACACGTGCCTGGTCAGAACGTAATGTATCTGCTCCAATCCCTCCCACACCTTTTGCCCCGCAATTTTTCATGCCTCCAATCTCAGTTAACCCCTGCCCGACTGTGTCCTCAAGTGCCCATACCCCATTACGTGCTATGAGTTCCCATACTCCACATTTTAATCTGAGCTCTCATGCTCTCCATAGACCCTCAGGTTTCCATAACCTGTCTGAGACCGCGCCTGACCATCAGCGCGCTAGAGGGGCTGGCATCCCCATTCAACTGCCTGACCCAAATAACCCTCCTTTGATTAAAAGAGCCTCTGACCGTGAGGCGTGCACAACGGTCTGCCTCCCTAAAAAATCAAAACATAATACCTCTCTCCTAACCGCTTACCCTGACTAAGAGGAAGAATATGAGGGGGGATAAGGGTCATGCAGATGAGGAACCATTTGAGATTCATGCCCCTGAATATGACGATCAGTTGGAAGGAGACATTCCCACTACCTTCCCGGGCGCACCACCTAGAGAGGTGATTTATGACCCACAGGGTAACCCGTTATTTCACCCTAAAAGTATTTCACACCCACGTTCAACCGACTGGTACCCTCTACCTCATGTTGCAAAATGGATAGACGCCAATTTCAGGGCCCCTTTGGACCGCCCCTCTAGGGCGACTCTTAAGGCTGAATGTCCTCGCCCAATTACGGTAGGCAAGACTTGCCTCACCCCAATAGTGGACGAACATTTCGAAAAAATTCTGGGTACCAGAGGGTGGAATGTAAAAAAGGGAATCGATCATGCCCTACGTATGATTCAAGACAAAGTCTTAGACATGTCGGGTCCCCTAGCCCGTTTTATTGAATTGATAGAGGAAACTAAACTTTCAGGGGTTCCTCTTGACCTTGAAGAAGTAGGAGGTTGGCTTCAACGCACTATGTGCCTGTTTGGAAACGCCAACGCCGCTGTCGCGGCAGAACGCCGTAAGGCAATTCTGTTAAAAGTAGATCCCCAATTCACTACACTGGCCCCTAATGATCTGGGTAGTGAGGCCCAGGGCCTCTTGTTTGGGGATAAATTTGTAAAGGAGATGGGAACATATGCGAATTCCTTTGCGAATATCGATAAAGCAGACATTGCAATTAAAAAAGTTTTAACACCTCGCGTGTTTTTGGAAGGGCCGGCAGAATCAGAGGGCGCCCTGCCGGCCGGGCAAACACTCCCAATACCATTTCCCGTTCTGGAAATATGCCCTCCCTGTCTACCACTAAACCAAGAGGCACTGGCTTCACAGGATCCTTCTTCCCCACGAGAGCCCGTCCCTGGCAAGGACGAGGATTCAGAGGCACTAGAGGCAGAGGTTATCTCCGCCGCCCATCAGGTAATTTCACAAGTCATACCTCATACATCTGTACCGGTCGCGGGGCGCTTGCGACTTTTTCAACACAATTGGACTTTACTAACGTCAGACTCATGGGTTCTAAACACGATTCAGGGATACGCTATAGAATTCACCGACATTCCAATCCAGTCGTCGTCACCACACCCGTTGACTCTAGCATCACATTTACACATACTGATACACACCGAAGTTCTGAGCCTTCTGGAAAAAAGAGCAATAGAACCGTCACACAACCATATTTTTGTCAGCAACCTCTTTGTAGTTGCCAAAAAAGGGGGTGGATATCGCCCAGTCATAAACTTAAAGGACTTGAATGGTTGGGTTACGTACCGCCATTTCAAGATGGAAGGGATTCACACAATGAAAGAATTGTTAATACCAGGGGATTGGCTGGTAAAATTGGATCTCAAAGATGCCTATTTGACCATTCCCATTCGAGAAGACTTTCGAGAATTTCTTGTCTTCCCCTGGAACGGAAAAATGTGGAAGTTCACATGTCTTCCGTTCGGCCTGTCATCAGCACCATGGTGTTTCACCAAGGTGATGAAACCGGTAGTGGCTCACCTCAGATCAATAGGGATTCGTCTGGTTATATACTTCGACGACATTCTAATTATGACGCAGTCACGCACGACTCTACAACAACACTTAATATTGACCATTCAATTACTTCAGGGACTAAGATTTCTAGTCAATGTAGAAAAATCAGTACTCATACCATCACATCGACTGGAGTTCCTGGGCTTCATTCTAGATGCAACATCTCAAACTCTGAGCCTCCCGAACTCCAAGGTCCTTTCTATCAAGAAAGAAGTTCGAACCCTGCTACGCCAGCGGTCTACAACATTGCGACAGATCGCACGCATCATAGGTCTCATGTCAGCTACACGACACGCAGTGTTTCCGGCTCCTCTACATTTCCGAGCCCTCCAGAGATTGAAGGCCCGTTTTCTCCAGTCGGGGTTTTCATACAACACGATGGTGGAGATCACAACAGATGTGATCAACGATCTCCGATGGTGGATTTCGGATCTACACCTATGGAACGGAAGTCCCCTTCACTTCCCGGCTCCTACCCTCGTGATCGAGTCAGATGCCAGTCGCCTAGGATGGGGTGCTCGGTGCGGAGATCGGGAAACGGGAGGTCGTTGGTCCTTAGACGAGACATCATACCATATCAACGCTCTGGAGTTGTTAGCAGCATCCTTCGCTCTCAAATGTTTCACGAAAGGGACGACCCATCAATCCATTCTTTTACGACTGGACAATTTTCCGGCTGTTCGGTATATCAACGGCCTTGGTGGTCCCCGTTCGATCCAATTAACGGTGATGGCACATTACCTGTGGGATTTCTGTTTCCAAAATCGTCTTCACGTAGCAGCACAATTCATCCCAGGTCTCTCGAATGTAGTAGCAGACTGGAATTCGAGGCATTTCTACGACGCAGGCGACTGGTCTCTACACTCTTCAATTTTCTCAGCGCTCTCTCTGCTGTGGGGTCCATTCCATACGGACTTATTTGCATCCCGGCTGAATGCAAAGCTACCAAGATTCTTCAGCTGGCGTCCGGATCCAGACGCGACGGCAACGGACGCGTTTCTCCAGACGTGGTCGCAGGGACGTCCCTATGCTTTTCCACCATTCGCCCTGATCCAAAGAGTATTGAACGTCATCAGGACTCATCACGTCACCCTAGTATTGGTGACCCCATTCTGGCCATCTCAAGCATGGTTCCCACCATTGCTGGACCTGGTCATCGAGACACCTCGCCTGCTTCCAACCATACCATATATGCTCCAGGACCCAGAAGGACGACTTCATCCACTGATGTCCTCAGATCATCTGCAACTCATGGGGTGGTTGCTGTCCGGATCAGTAGAGCTTCAGGAAACATATCGAGCTCTACTGCCGCACTGCTTGAACAATCCTGGGCCCCAGGAACTAGAAGTGTGTACCATTCATACTGGCCAAAATGGTCTAGCTGGTGCATCGAACGGGCTCAAGATCCCTTTTCTACTTCTCTGAATTTTGTATTAGATTTTTTGTCAGCGATGTTCGACTCGGGTATAGCTTATCGTTCTCTCAATGTGTTACGATCCGCCATGTCGGCAGGGCATGTAGGTTTTGAGGGTGTTTCTCTGGGTCGTCACCCCCTAGTGTGTCGACTCCTAAGAGGTGCCCGTTTTGCTCGTCCCCCACAACCACGATATGTTACGACATGGGACGTTAATATCGTTTTGCGGTTTTTACTCACCTGGCCCGATAATCATGGTTTATCCCTGCGTAAGTTATCTGCCAAACTGTTGATGCTCTTTTGTTTAGTATCCTGTAAACGTGTGGGAGATGTGAGGGCACTAGATTTTGGAGTTCGCTCCTTCCTTCCTGAGGGCGTCCGTTTTGACATTTCTAGACGCACCAAAACTTCCATTTCTCAGGCATTTTTTCCGAGTTTCCAGTTGCAACCCGGGTTATGCCCCGTTCGTTGCTTACAAGAGTATGAGGAACGTACTCTTCCTCTTCGACATGCCTTAGAAGTAACTCCCCTATTTATTTCATTTAAACCTCCCTTCCTTCCAGTGAGCTCTCCCACCCTGGCGAGATGGGTTCGCTGGATTCTAGAATTGGCAGGAATTGATGTTTCTCAATATGGCGCACATTCTGTGAGAAGTGCAGTTGCTTCTAAAGCCGTCTCATCCGGTTGTCGTTTGGAAGATTTGTTACGATCTGCCGATTGGTCACGAGAGTCCACCTTTAGAGAATTTTATTTTAAGCCTGTATCGCACTGGTCCTCCGGTGTTTTAGACGTTTGACTTATATATGTTTTTCAGATAGCTTTGAACTTGCAAATATGAGCCTCCGTGTCCTGCCTTAAAATTACTAAATTTTCCTATTTCATAACGGAAAGTTTGAATTTTATTAAGGACACGGAGGCGAATATTTCCCCCCCATTTTCCCTCCCTTTCATTATTTGTATGATTCTCATTTACTACAATAAAATTCTGACTGTGTCGTTTTTCTATGACCAAGTACATATGTATGTTCATATGTATTTCACTGTGTGACACAATAAAGTTATTCGATTTTCGTGTACTGAAATTATTTCAGCGCTAGTCCAGCGCGTTCTTTGTATTGCACGCAGTTACAATTCACATGCTAACGCACATTTCGTGTTTTGTGCTCTTTTTCAGCCTCAGGTGCATTTCAATAATTACTGGATTTGCTGGATCCTCTACTACTGGATGTTCCATCTTCATCCTCCATCCGTTCTGAGTTCCCGTTATATTTCTTCAGTTCTTGGCGTCTTCGCTGTTTTCAAGAAAGAGGCTTAGTGGACATTGGGGGGATACCTATATAGACTCTGGACATTCCATACTGCGCTATGGGAGGGGTGCTGCAGGATGTACCATGTTGGTACTAGTTTTTTTTGTCTAGTTTTCTATACTTTTCTGTCTACTTTTCTTGCTCCTGTTTGATTAAAGTAAGAAAGAGACTGCAAATATTCGCCTCCGTGTCCTTAATAAAATTCAAACTTTCCGTTATGAAATAGGAAAATTTAGTAATTATGCATTGTTACAGGACTTGCTGTACTCAGGTTCCCTGTGCCTGCGTAGACCGATGGATCGGAGCTGCACACTTATCTGATGCCTCTCTGAGGCCGCTCGCTATGGTGTGTGGTCTCAGAGACAGGGCTGGATAAACATAGGGGCTATGGGAGCCGCAGCTGCAGGCCCATGCGCCATTAAAAGCCCAGAGAAGGATAACGATAAGAGGTTATTCACTAACCTCTGAATTGGCCCGAATTGCACCATTCTGTGGAATTTCGGGCCAATTCGTCTATTCACCGAGCTGTCAATTCGCCAAACACTGGGGAAATGACCGCAAAATATGGTGCAATTCGCTTCAATTCGGTGGCGTTTGGCGGCACCAAAACAGCCCCATTAAACACCGTTGTGTCTTCTATTCACGGAATGCCGAACTACATCGAAATTCTGGCGAAATGCCCTAATTTTCGGGGTTTAAGTTCAACAGGTTTAAATGGGCCAATCCCATAGGTTTCAATGCAAAAAACGTAATATCGTTTTGAATTTGTTTGAATTTGTTTTTAAAGACCTTATATTCTTTCACTTTCAGCAAAAACCCTTTTTTTTAGGCGACATTTGTGTTCTTCTGATTTTTTTTAAAAGATTGGTTTTATTTTGAAACAGACCTTTTAATTATTTTTTTTAAGGATTTTTTTTATTATTTCTACACCATTTTACTGCTTTCTACTCATTTTAGAACCAGGGGCGGATCCAGACACAGGTTTCGGGGGTGGGGGGCATTCTACCAGTTTTGGCTAAGAGCTGGTGTTGGATTCACAGTGACAGGCAGAGACGCGCCTAATCACAAGCTGTGCTCGTTACACTCACTCTCCCCAGAACATTTCACAGGGTCTGACCTCATGTGGCTCATGAGCCCTGCGAACCCTTTCTATACGAGGGGCCCAGGGTACCCCCAGCTCACATGTAATATATTGCCCCCAGTTCACACTTGGATATATTGCCCCCAGATCACACATGGATATATTGCCCCCAGCTCACATGTATATATTGCCCCCAGCTCACGTGGATATATTTGCCCCAGCTCACATGGATATATTTGCCCCATCTCACATGGATATATTTGCCCCAGCTCACATGGATATATATTTGCCCCCAGCTCACATAGATATATATTTGCCCCCAGCTGACATGGATATAGTTGTCCCCAGCTCACATTTATATATATTTGCCCCCAGCTCACATGGATATATATTTTCCCCCAGCTCTCACCTCCTCTGCCAGGCTCCGAGTACCCGCCGGCTACTTTTCTCTCTACGAGTGGCTGCCAGCATGCAGCTTGGCCGCTCGCCTGGGAACCATCTGACCAGCACAGCCGCGTTCTCGCAAGATCGCAGAGTTCACGTGAACTCTGCGATCTCGCGAGATTGCAGTTGCGCTGGTCAGATGCTTCCCAGGCGAGCAGCCAAGCTGCATGCCGGCGGCCACTCGTAGGGACAAAAACGGAAGGCAGCGGCGGGTTGGTAATATTTTCTCGTGGGGGGGCAATCGCCCCATTGCACCCCTGGATCCGCCCCTGTTTAGAACAATAGTAGACTTTTTTTGCAGTTAGTAGGAATTCGCCGATACCAATGCGCCACAATTTGGCGGTTATTGGTGCAATTCTGTGGTTTTCGCCAACGTCCGATAATTGCTTCAGCGACTCTACGAAAATCGGCAAAATGTGGTGACCATTCGCTAAATACTGAATTCAACGCATTTTCAGTGAAATCTACAAAATCAAATGGCACGCTGACCACAGTCTCTTCTCTCAAATATCTAGGTATGTGGTTAGACCCAAACCTATCCTTTGGCCCCACATCGAAAAACTCTCATCTAAACTCTACCCCTAAACTAGGTGCCCTGTACAGAAACAAATCCTGCCTGAACCCCACGGTAAGAACGCAGATTGTTCAACAAATGCTTATGCCAGCTATTGAATACGGATATGTAGTGTATGCAGCTGCCCGCAAACACACCTTCAGAAACTTACTACATTGTATAACTCATTCTGCCGCTTTGTGCTACAATGTAACTACATGACCCACCATTGTGACATGTTAAAGGAGCTAAACTGGCCGTCGCTGGAATCTAGACGCACTTTTCACCTTTCCAACCTGGTGTTTAAGAGCTTTTCTGGGAAGCTGCCACCCTACCTGAATAGGCTGCTTCCTCCAGCAGTTCCCTCATCCTATAACCTCCGGTCCAGGACCTGCACCTTACTTGCAATACCACAATACAAAAAGAAAGTGTCTCGATGCTCATTTTCCTACAGAGCACCACAATTATGGAATAACCTCCCAGACGCCATCAAATCTTCCCCCAGTCTAAAGTCACTTAACCCTTTCACTGCTGAAGACGTGTGGGACACGTCCTCATTGATGCACGTTGCATGCTGAGGACGTGTCCCACACGTCATCAGCTGTGCGGGACCCCCGGCGGAGATACTCACCTCTCTGTCCGGGGTCCCACGGCGTTCTGACTTCAGCGTCCTTAGACGCTGAAGTCAAGCGCCTCTCGGCGTAAATGACGTCATCGCGCCATGCGCGATGACGTCATTTCCAGGCGACCCCCCGGCAATGCCGGGAGATAGCCTGGAAGGGAGGGGGGGGATCCGTTTGGATCCCTCTCCCTCCCGATCGGGAAGGAGCAGCAGTAAAAGCCAGGCACCGCTTAAAAGGGGAGAGTCTCCCCTTTTAAGCGATGCCTGGCTTTAACCCCTCAAGTGCTGGGTTGCACTTCAGCGCCTTGCGGCGCCGAAGTGCAGCCTATCTCCGGTGGGGGCCACCATCTTGGATGGCGGCTCTGCCCCCGGGACTCCCCTCACTGTCTGACGTCATCACGCATAGCGTGATGACGTCAGATAGCCGGGGAACCCCTAGCTGCCGGGGATTTCCCAAGGAAATCCCCTGGTGGAGATAGGGGGTTCTTGTGAACCCCGATATCTCCAGAACCGTGGCAGCTAGGGGGTCATGGAGGGTGTCATTTGAAAGGCCTGAGCATGGCCTTTCGAATGATACCCAACATGACTAGGTAAAAAGTAAAACAAAAATAATAAAAAAAAATAAAAAAAATAATAAATAAATTTAAAAAAATAAATAAATAAAAAAAAACATGTTTTTTTTTTGTGTGTTGTTTTTATTAATGCAGCAATATTGTTCACATTTCAAATATAATGTGAACAATGATGCTGCACTAATGATTTTTTTCTATGGGGTGCGTTTGCTAAAAATCACGTAATTCCCCCCAAAAAAAGTAACAAGTCCCCATTTCAAATTTTTTGTACAAGCGCACCCCATAGAAAACATAACCGCAAACGCTCATGTGAGAAAATGTGAAAAAAAACACTTTACACACTGCAGATGATTAAAAATTCAATTTTTATTGTATTTTTTGTTATAATATACAGGCAGGTCATGACGTATACATATAAAAATGATATATTATGAATCTGCGGAGTCTGCCGGAAAGAACGATATATAATATGTCTGGGTCATTTATTAAAATGTGGCTTCAAATCGCGTTTAAACATGATGAGCGAAAGCAGTAAAAATGAGCTCAGCACACAGGCGTGAAATGCCTCAGCAGTGAAGGGGTTAAGAGATCTCTTTTAACGTACCTCGACACAGAATACACCTGTTAACATGTAACAAAGTGAATATATTTCTTATATATTTATTTTCTGGGTTAATCTGTATATTTGTGTTTTTAATATCTTGCATTTTATCACTTTGTATTTCTGTAACAACTGTAACAATTCATTGTTCTTGAACCCAGGACGTATTTGAAAACGAGAGAAATCTCAATGTATCCTTCCTGGTAAAATACTTTATAAATAAATAAATGGAATTGAGGAAGTGAGCTGAAATGAAAAAGCACTGAGATTGAGTTAAATTTCGGTGGTTATGTGTAGACGCAGCTACATTCACCCCCAAGTTCCACAGACAACCCCACGCACATTCACATGTATGAAATGTGACGAATTACAGTCAGAATGAGCTCAGCACACAAGGGTGAAATGGCTCAGCAGTGAAGGGCTGCGGTCCTCTCTGCTGCAGACTCATGGCCGCAGCTTCCTCATGTGGAGAGGTGTGGCCATGATTGATAATAGAGAAAATTAGTGCAGAGGCAGCGAATAAGAGCAGAGATGAGCAGCTGACGCACTTTAAGTGGGGGTCTGAGTTGCTGCTCTATGGGCTTCTGGGTTGTATGTGCCCCCTAGGCCAAAAGTTGCCAGTCAGCCCCTGGTAATGGTACACTGGGTGGTGAGAAGAAGGGAGCAGAGGCAGACCCAACTCTTCCACTCCAGGCCCATGAAGGCCTTAAGCCGGCACTGCTCAGAGACGGTGACATTGGCGCGCTCTATATGTGCTTACGTCACTAGTGATCGATCTGGTGGTGACCAGCAGCCAGGAAATTCAAAATCCTGGCTGCTGGGTGGGGTGGAAAGAACTCCTCCACTTCAACCAGTGTTTCTGCCAGATCAGAGGGGGGAGACTCTACATATCCTGGCCACTTTAAAAAGCTGAAGTGGACAGGATCAAGATGAGTAGACAGTAGAGAGCTGCTTTTAAAAACGTTGATTTTACGATTTCTTTGTAATAATAAAAGAAAAAAAAAAATATTTTTAATTACCCAAAGAAAAAAAACCTTAAAAATCCCTTTGACATCACATTGGAAATTCCACATGGCACTACGGATAACATGGATGAATGTTTTTTTCCTAAAATCTGGTGACACCATTTTAAATCAGACAAGCAGGGTTATTCAGAGAGCACAGAAAATAACCCACATTTTGGTGCTCCCTTTTTCCCCGCACTTCGGGAAATCAAATTCGCCGACCCTGCGGTGAATGTTAAATTCACCGCAGGGTCTCTAAAGTGCAGGGAAAAAACAAAGCAAATCCGATGAAATTATCGGATCTGATAATTTCGAGGGGTCCCGGAAGCTTATCGGATCCGATAAGCCGCCGCAAAGCTGTCGAACGCGTCTGGAAAAAGCCGCCGAACCGCCAATCACAGCACCGACCAGCCGTTGGAAAAAGCCGACAAGTCGACGAACTGGGTAAAAAAAAACAACAACAATTGAAAGTGACAAATTTGAAACCTGTTTGCAAAAAAAAAAACATCCAAAAAACTTGGATGAAAAATGTCTGAAATTAACATATAAGGACCTATGAATAATAATAAAAAAGGTTGGTTACAAAAAAAAGGAAAACGCTATTTAAAAAAAATAAAATGGGGAAAAACTATTTGGCGAAAAAATCCCCAAAAATGCTTAAATCATTCTAAAAATTAAATAAAGAGATTTTTTTGCTGCAGATTACAAGAATAAACATTTAAATGAATATTGAATAAAAACGGGAATATTTTTAACATTGAAACCTATGGGGTTCGCCTGAATAAACTTGCCGAATGAAACCACTGAACATCAGGGCATTTCGGCAACTTTTCACTGCCGTTCGGTGTCTCTGAATAGATTAACCATTGCTTCTCTATGGGGATTTCACTGCTGACGAACAGCACTGTATTTCACTGGCAATTCGCCCAAATTTGAACTGCCTGCTTAGTGAATAGCCGAATGGCCCCGAAAATGCACCATGCGGAGAAATTCACTGTTCGGAGCATTTTCAGTGGGCACTTTCAGATTTCTGTGAATAACCCCTATAGTCTTCGGCCAGTTTGATTTCTTAGGTGTTGTTGTTTCTTTAAAGTTGTCATTTTTTTGGTGCACGTTGTAGTGCTGGGACATGGTCACAGCAAATTCCTGTTTCACTACATGCAAGTATATGTAGCGTTTTTTGCGAGAAGTGGTTAACAGTTTCGGTGTTGGAACTTGGAGTTCTGTCACACAGGAACACGTGTTGACACCAGCTGAGCATGCTTTCTGTCATAACAGTGGCTGCTCGGCAGAAGCAGGGCCAGGTTTTGATAAAAAGGGTTTTTGCACTCTGACCACATCTGTATCTGAACAGGAAAGCTGTATTCTTAAGAAAGTGCATTATGTCATTTCCTATGATTTCCCCTGTAAAACCACCTCGGTCGGAGTCAAGGTGTCGTTATAGCCTTGTTTATTTTGCAACCATGTAACAGAACACTCTATTAAATGATAAAGTTCCCTTTATTTGCCCTTAAATAATTGGGCAGAGGCTGTCAGCAGCCTCTGTCCAATTATTTTTTCTTTATTTCCTCTTTTTTTGTTACTTTTTGTCCCTCTCTGCACCCCTGAAGATTTCTAACTTGCGTAGCATAGGAACCGCAAATTGCTCAGCACTATAGGCCTGATGGAGAGCTGTGTGCATGCGCAGATCTGATCCATCGGCTGCCTCTCTGAGGCCGCTTGCTACACGACAACACTATCTGTGTGCCCACATCACTGGCGACCAATCTGATGACCAACAGAAGGGAAATTCAAAAATCCCGGCTGCTGTTGACGCTGGGTGGAGGAAACCCCTCCACTTCACCCAGAGGGATCTCCAGATTGGTGGCACTGGGACAGGAGAGAAATGGGGGGGACTTCTCACATCCTAACCACTTTATAAATGTAAAGTGGTCAGAATGAGTAGAGTGTCCCTTTAGCCCCCCTGACGGTTATCCGGAGTGTGTCTCGGGGTTAAATTTCACCACTGAAAGTGGTAACCCCACACTGGGGCTGCATACATCACCTCTCCCTGCGCTCCCTCGATGTCCCCTGCAGTCTTCTCCGTCGATCGCGGCGTTTTACTTCCTGGTTTCCTTCTTGCAAGGAGGGAACCAGGATGTATGAGGTTGCGATCGCCGGAGGAGACTGCGGGGGACATCGAGGGAGCGCAGGGAGAGGTGATGTATCCAGCGGCATCCCGAGTGTTGCTCGGGGTTACTGCTTCCAGCATAGGAATTTAACCCCGAGCCACACTCGGGATACCACTAATTGGCAATTTTTTTTATTTTTATACGCTTTTTGACTCTAATTTTAGAAAAAAATCCGACCGCCAGGGAGGTTAAAGAACTTTTTGATGGTCAAAATGATTTCAGTGAGGCTTCAAAGATTACCTTCAGGTGGGCGTGTTGGAAACATATCCAGCAAAGACACAGATTGAAAGATAAATTTATCAAATAGGACTTCTTACTCTTGTAAGAAAGCTACAAGTTCAGTCAGGTACGTGGCTCCTCGAGTAATCCATATAACACCACCTCACAGCTCAAAAAGAGCACTTGAAAACAGCGGCGTAGCGTGGGTTGTCAGTGCAAGGGCAAGGCAAGAAATGTGCGCCCCCCAACCTGTGGACACGGTAACACACCCTGATATGATACCCTTCTAATAGTAGAGTATTGACCATTATTACCCCACAAGCACATGTATTGTACAGTGGCAAGAAAAAGTATGTGAACCCTTTGGGATTACGTGGAGTTTTGCATGAATTGGTCATAAAATGTGCTCTGATCTTCATCTAAATCACAACAATTTGAAAAACACAGTCTGCTTAAAATAATACTACACAAACATTATATGTTTTCATTTTTTTATTGAACAGAACATGTAAACATTCACAGTGCAGGGAGGAAAAAGTATGTGAACCCCTAGCCTAATGACTTCTCCAAGAGCTAATTGGAGCCAGGAGTGAGCCAATCTTGAGTCCAATCAGTGTGATATTATTGGATGTGTTGCTGAAAGCTGTCCTGCCCTTTAAAAACACACACCAGTTTTGGGTTTACTGGTTTCAAGAAGCACTGCCTGATGTGAACCATGCCTCGCAGAAAAGAGCTCTTAGAAGACCTACGATCAAGAATTGTTGACTTGCATGAAGCTGGAAAGGGTTACAAAAGTATCTCCAAAAGCCTTGATGTTCATGTGTCCACGGTAAGATAGACTGTCTACAAATGGAGAAAGTTCAGCACTGTTGCTACTCTCCCTAGGCGTGGTCGTCCTGTAAAGATGACTGCAAGAGCACAGCGCAGAATGCTTAATGAGGTAAAGAAGAATCCCAGATTGTCAGCTAAAGACTTACAGAAATCTCTGGCACATGCTAACATTTTTGTTGACACATCTACAATAAGGAAAACATTAAACAAGAATGGAGTACATGGGAGGACACCACGGAGGAAGCCATTGCTGAATGGCAAAAAGAATATTACAGCACGTTTGAAGTTTGCAAAAGAGCACCTGGATGTTCCACAGAACTACTGGCAAAATATTCTGTGGGCAGATGAAACCAAAATTGAGTTGTTTGGAAAAAACACACAACACTATGTGTGGAGAAAAAAGGCACAGCACACCAACATCCAAACCTCATCCCCACTGTAAAACATGGTGGAGGGAGCATCATGGTTTGGGGCTGCTTTGCTGCCTCAGGGCCTGGATGGATTGTTGTCATTGATGAATAAATTAATTCCAGAGTTTATCAAGGCATTTTGCAGGAAAACGTAAGACCATCTGTCCACCAACTGAAGCTCCGCAGAGGATGGGTGATGCAACAGGACAATGACCCAAAGCATACAAGTAATTCAACAAAAGAATGGCTTCAACAAAACAAAATACGCCTTCTGGAGTGGCCCAGTCAGAGTCCTGACCTCAACCCGATTGAAATGCTGTGGCATGACCTTAAGAGAACGATTCACACCAGACATCCCAAGAATATTGCTACACTGAAACAGTTTTGTGAAGAGGAGTGGTGCAAAATTACTCCAGATCGTTGTGCAGGTCTGATCTGCAACTACAGGAAACGTTTGGTTGAGGTTAATGCTGCCAAAGGAGGGTCAACCAGTTATTAAGTCCAAAAGGTTCACATACTTTTTCCACCCTGCACTGTGAATGTTTACATGTTCTGTTCAATAAAAACATGAAAACATATAATGTTTGTGTTGTATTATTTTAAGCAGACTGTGTTTTTCAAATTGTTGTGACTTAGATGAAGATCAGAGAACATTTTATGACCAATTCATGCAAAACTCCACGTAATCCCAAAGGGATCACATACTTTTTCTTGCCACTGTATATTAACAAAATATTGATATAATAAAAATAATGAAACACACATGCCCCCCACGCTACGTCACTGCTACCAGTCACCCTGCCCCAGTAAACCCTAGCATAGTTCCACTCTCACACTATACCCAGTCACTCTCTCCCAGTACTCCCAGTCACTCTCCCAGTACCCCTGTCACTCTCTCCCAGTACCCCCACTCTCTCCAAGGACCCCCAGTCACTCTCTCCCTCCCAGTACCCCAGTCACTCTATCCCAGTACCCCCAGTCACCTTCTCTCTCTCAACTATCTATCTATCTATCCAAGTACCCCCAGTCACACTCTCCCAGTATCCCCAGTCATTCTCTCCCTGAACCTCTAGTCACCCTCTCCCCGTACCCCCTCACTGTGTGTTGGTCACGCTGCTCTGGTGTCACACAGTGTCGTCTACTGCGTGGAGTTGCTGGTGGCCCGGGGCGGGAGATGTCCAGGGGGCTTAGTGGAGACTGGATTTTAAATGTGCTGCAGGGCAGGCACCTCCCTCCCCTCCTTCTTGTACAGCGCCTGCAGGGCTGTCAGCGGCAGGGCCTGGCACAGGGCTTCAAGGGGGGCTGACAAGCGTGGAACAGGGTGTTCCGTCGGATAATGCTGCACTGCTTCATGTGACTCATGTCAGCGTTAAGGAGGAGTCAGAACAGAATTTTCTGTCCTGGTTCTCCCTTCCGGACACTGAGTGCTAAGTCACTGCCAGCACCGTGCAAGGGCCTCTCACGGACACCAGTGTCCGTGAGCAGACACCTTGCTGATCCCTGCTGGAAAATATTAGTGGTTCAAATTTATTTTGGAATTTTGCACCCCCTAAGAAAATTGCGCCCGGGGCGACCACCCCCGAGGCCCCCCCCACGCTACGCCACTGCTTGAAAACCATTCAAGTGGCAGTAGTCAAGTGCTTGGGAAGGTCTAATCCTGTTAGCGGGAACAACCACCTGTAGTAGCACACTGTAGAACTCAATGGACTAGATTGCTAGGTTGTAGCCACATGATTATATCGGTAATCTTAGTTCTGGTAGAAGTAAACCAAGGCACTTGATAGTCTTCCAGGAACATGAACAGGATGCCATGGATCAAGTTAGTTTGATTGACAGTTTGAGTAGTAAATCTCTTTTTTTGGACACAGTGTTTTATTTTTTACTTCTAGGGCTACAGCGAAGAATTTGAGTTATTTGCACTCTCGTGCCACTCATACTCATCCTCTACAAAATATAGAGCTTGTAAAAGTACGAAATATTGACAATTGTTTGAGATGCAAGAGAAACGGTATGTGAGGTAAATGAGTCTAACACAGGCACTCATTATAGACTGTAGAGCTGGGATGGCAAATATTGGCACCCCAGATGTTTCGGGAACTACCTGTCCCATGATTCTTAGTCACAGATAAGGCTGACTGAACATCATGGAATATGTAGATCAGAAACATCTGGGGTGCCAAGGTTCACCATCACTACTGTAAGGGGATAATCTGGGATCACGTAAGGTTAGTGGGAAGAGGGTTACATTAGTTATGGCGGGACACAAGAACAGCATGAACAAGCCTTTTAGTAGCATCCTTAGTTAGAAAGGGGTGATCTACGCAATTTTGTTTGATTGTCTGTCTGTCTTTCCTTATCATGCTGTATGTGACAAAAATTATCTCTGTTTTAAGTTAACATACAGGTCTATTCAAAGAAAGGTGAAACTCAGGAGAATGACTGGAGAAGTGAAAATTCTAGGTCAAAATAGCCAAACCAGAAAAATTCTCCCATTTATCTCACTTTCCAAATCAGCTATGTGGTCTAGATTGTTCTCTTTTCCTGACAGTTCTCCTGGTTTTCACCTTTTCTTGACTAGACCTGATAGTGAATTTTATACACCAGATCCACAAGCAGAACCGTACTCCCAAATAACCAATGCTTAGCAATGGGGATAAAAAACAGGTGGGTGCGAACATGAACCTCGGAGATGCAACCTCCAACAGCCACCAAAGAAAAGTGGGAGTGGGCACCTCATTTGGCTCAAGAAAGGCTCGTGAAGAGCCGAAACATTGCTGCCATAAGTACTTCCAATAACTCTGTCCAAGAAGGAAATAATGGTGTGCCCGTTCCCCATTTCTTTATGTGTACATAGAGAATCATGTCTACATTTTTGTAAGATGAGACATACCACGTAGTCGATAAAACATATGATCTCAACAATATCTCTGTGAAAGGGCAAACAAATTGCTACTGTTGTATTCCGCACTGTGGTATCTTTTCTATCATAAAGTGCTCTGTAATAAAGAGGATCGGAAATTCAGAGAAGTTATTAAAAAAAAAAATCTGATTTCTGGGGTCATACGTGTAAAAAAAACTATTCTTGGCAAAGAAGATGTTAAATGCTGAGTAATCAGCCGGAATTTGTTCTCTCCACGGTGATTGCTCTACTTTTAGAAGCATCTCCGAGATTACTCATATTACTCTTTATACATACTCCCCCTCCTTCCCACCTCCTTTGTTAGTGTTTAAGACCACCCACTCATTTCACAAGTACATCTGGTCTGGTTTCCACAGCTCTTCTATTTAACTACAAATGAATGTTTGTCAGTGGTTTTAACCTTTCGATTTCCTGCAGTGTGTGTATTTTTATGGTTTAAGAGAACATTTCACCCGATTACACTCTAACACTGTAGGTATATGAGTTATTCACTAACCTCCATTGTTTCACTGAAGTTCAACCAGTGGCGTCTCTAGGGTTGGTGTCACCCGGTGCGGTTATTCACGGTGTCACCCCCCCCCCCGAGTTTTACGGTTTCCTTCTTTAACTATTCTTACTCATAAATCAGTACTCCCATATAACACTGAATGCTCATACACGGCGCACATTACCGTGAGGTTTATTGCTGTGGAGCTCTATGATATGCTCATACACAAATTTTGGCGAACTGCCAGCAAGTACGGTGCCTGTTCGAGGACAGTGAAAGTCCCCATAGAGAAGTGTCAATCTGTTCAGAGAACACCGAACAGCAAAGAAATGTCAGTGAAATGCCCTGATGTTCAGTGGTTTCATTCGGCAGGTTTATTCAGGCGAATCCCATAGGTTTCAATGAAAAAAAATATTCCCGTTTTTATCCAAAATCTAATAAACTGTTAATTCCTTTAATCTGTAGTAAAAAGTCTCTTTATTTATTTATTTATTTTAGTATCTTTTAGGCATTTTTAAAAAAATATATATATATTTTCTAATAGTGGCTTGTTTTTTTTTCTGTAACAGCCCTTTTTTATCAACATATAAGATCCTATGAATGATAATTCAAGACATTTTTGTTTAGTAGTTTCTTTTTAAAACGGCAGTCGACGGCTTTGCGGTGGCATTCGGTGGCTGATTCCCTGCACTTCAGGGACCCTGCAGTGAATTCACTGGGGAAATTTGATTCCCCAAAGTGCAGGGAATAACAGAACACTGAAATGGCTGCGTCATTTCGGTGCTCGGTGAATATCCCCTTTAGTGGTGGTTTTATTACCATCCCCTGGAAACTGACAGCCTAGGCCTTGTCTACCCAAGACATACTTGAAAATGAGCGAAATCTCAATGTATCCTTCCTGGTAAATATTTTTGTGTAAAAAAATTTTTAATTTTTTTTTAGGGTGTCAGGGGTGATGTCACCTGGTGCGGGCCACACCCCCCTTGTGACGCCCCCCTTGTGATGCCACTGAGTTCAGACTAGTTGTAAACCATGCTAACAATCACTATTGTTGCAACAATGGTGGATTTCGGCTATTCGGAGAAGCAAAGCTCAACAACGGCAGGTAACGTTACTGCAAACTGCAGTGAACACCAATGAGCAACGGTACCACTATTATTCTTCTGTAGAAGGTCAACTGCGGATATTCTCCATTTACCGTTGCACCACCGGTGTTTACAGCACCTTTGAACATACTTGACATTTTTTTAAAAGTAGTGATTGTCATGGAGCTGACGTGGCGCTTCACGCTTCAAACCCCAAGAGACTTTATGTTCATTTATAGCGTGTGATTTTAAATATTTTACATCGTTTGGTTTTAGTTTAAATTAGTTTAGTGTAAAATGGCATAGCTTTAGTTTTAAATATACTTATATTCCTGTAGGTAAATGTGTTTTTGTGTAAACCAGTAAACAAGCGTTACTGCTGTGTAATTTATGCAGCAGGGCTTTTCCCCTTATCTGGCTGCATATTTGATTCAAGAAGTCTGTGATAGTGTTTGTCTTTAATCTGATGTGTTAGAACAATAGATTATGCAAAAATTGTGTGAGCTAAAGGCCAAAGAATGTAAAGAATGTTTATTGTAAATACCTATCTGACATAATGTAATTAGCATTTTAGTAGGACGATGTGCGTCATTTATGCAAATTATGGCTGTTGGATTTCAGCATAAATGGTGGCGTTTTTGTTCATTAAAAGTCAGAACTCTCAGACTGAGACAGAGAGAGAATCCTGTTTTTAAAGCATACAGCCGCGTCTGGTGTTTTATTTCAGCGACGCTACACTATACTCCACCTCAGAAGGCACAGAGTGGCCTTCTGGAAATTCCTAACGGCTCCAGGGCAGAGGAATAGAAGCAGGCGGGTCAAGCTGCTCGAGGCGCTCCCAGTAGCCGGGCTGACCGCAACGAAGGGGTGTCTGGAGAGTCAAGACAGGCGGAAGAGAACGGTTCCGTCACAGTGATCTCCTTTGAACTCCGATAGAAACAACGCTAAAGACAACAGTGAAATCTATGCTGAACGACTTTGTAGGAAACAAAGTATAAAATTATAGTGAACTACAGTGAGATTTCCCTAAATAGGGATGCCCCGATTGCCCTATTTGAGTCGAGAATCCGATTTGAGTTGTGTGGTATTCGGGATCGACCAATACCAAGTCCCGATCTGATGCCGCACAACATATAGATGGACCGGTGGCTGCAAGTAGGCAGGGGAAACGGCAATGTGAATGTCGAGGCTTTGGGACTCCAGCTGGGAATCTCACAGCTCGGCATGCCACAGACTCGGCGATCGGATTGGCGTCAAAAAGCTGATCCCTGATCCTCGAAAATGGCGTGATCCTTGGAAAATGGCGTGATCCTTGGAAAATGGCATGATCAGGTCCCGATCTCCATCCAGAGGATAGGATCAGGGCATCCCTACTAAATAGTGTTTCAATATAGTTTCACCTAAGTTGATCTATTGTAGTTGGCTGTAGTTTGCCAAAGTAAATCCATCATCTTTTTAAACAGTTCGTAGTAAATAGACATGTGTGTTTATGTGTGTGTGTGTGTGTGTGTGTACATGTGTGTGTGTGTGTTTAAATCTGATACCTATAATAAAACATATGGGGCCATACTACAAAGTTCACGCTAACGTTAACGCTCACACAGCTGAGCGCTAACGTTAGGTTAAGTGGCCCTAGCGCGGGCCGACCATATAACATTCTGAACGCTAATGGGTTAAAAAACCTGTTAGCGCTTCGGATCTTGCGCTTTTCAGCGCGAGGTTACTGTACTTTGCCCTCCGTACAGTATGCTTAACATGGGGAGAGCAAAGTGTTAATTAGAGTTAGGATTACAAAGTCCTAACACCGATTTACGTCCTGTTGCGGTTACGGAAAAGTTAACCACAGCCAGGACCTGGTGCTAACGGATTCCACTTCTGCAGAATCAATCAGCACCAGCTGAAACTCCCCCAAAAAAATCAGTCAGCACCAGCTGAAAAAACCCCAGCAAAAATCAAATACTCACCTCTCATCTCGCAGCTTGATCAGCTTTTTCTGGTTGCCGGGAGCAGAGGGAGACTAGGGGGGAAAAAAGTCACCCAGTCTTCCCTCCACGATCACTCCACCAACCTGCTAGATCTTGCGAGGCGAGATCCTGCAGGTCATGCGACCGTCAGTGGAAGCCTCAATGGAATCCTATGGACTCCATGGAGGGGATGCTCGCGGTGGCGCTTAGCGCTGCCTCGAGCATCCTTAGGCTTAGCGCCGTGTTACGGTAAAGGCTGCTGGATTAGCGCCTGCACCGTAATATCACGCTAAAACAGGGACGCTAAGGAGAAGCCTGAAGGCGCATGTTTTGTTAGTGTCCCCGTTTTAGCGTGAACATTGACTTTATATTTCCAGGGCCATATTACAATCTACTCAGGAGTCAAATCGAGAGGGAACGTTTGGAAATGTAGCTCCTAGACTTTTGCAGAGGGAACTGAATTGCTAGTGGTCCCACACCCTATAAAGCTTACATCCAGGTGTTCAATCATATCTTTCCCTGTTAGGTCCTCTTATTGTTGTTACCTATCACTAGGGATGTGCATGGCTGAAAAATTCATTTTGTTTAGTTTTGTTTCGTTACATTTTTAAATAATTTCGTATTCGGAATTTCGTAACTAATTTCGTTTCGTTTCGGATTGATTTGAAATTTTGAATCAATTTGATAGTTCATTTCAAATTCGATAGTTGATATCAATAATTCAAATTCATCTTTTATGATGATGACACAGTGTAAAACGAAATAGATTTGTTCTATACCGTTTAGTTTCGTTTCGAATTCGTATCGATTCGTTATTCGGCAGTACTTCCGAAATACAAATTATCAAATTTCGTTCCAAATTCCGAATTTTTCCGAAACGAATGCACATCTCTACCCATCATATATTTTTGCTAAAATACACATTACACATACGTACATAAATCTATCAGATCTGAGTGTGTGTTTGTGTTAAGTACGAGATGCAGCTGCTAATTGAGGGACAGAAATCTTGGTGCGTTCCCACACTTATTCTTTTAGGACTTGACTCCTGTATCTACTTATCTCTCTGTGGGGATTTTGCAATGTCTGAGTAAAAACGCTCTTCTGGCGCAGATATTTCCCATGACATGTACCAGTGAGCAAGCAGGAATAAAGGTTATTGGCAGTGGCAATAGCATACAAACGGGTGAAACGCGTCCCGACACGGGATCCTAACAGATGGTAACGGTAATCTCAAGGCTGCGCTAAGATATAAACTCATTGACACAGAGTCATTTGTTTTTACTCTAAACTTGTAAATTCCTTAACCATATCAAATCAAGCCTTAAGAGCAATAACGCAGGGACAGCCTGGGACAAAAAAATTGGCCAGGACATTTAGAGGCAGCCCCCCCCTTGTTAAAATCCAATAGACATAGTAAAGTGTTGAGACGACGACATAATCCATGGAATGAGTGATGTGCAGCAGACTTTTCACATTTTAGGGTAATATGACATCAGTTTGAGATAAATTACAATTATTTAAAATCTCCAACATATTCCACAGCGTTGTACAATGGTTAGGGTAAAACAAACATGAAATTCCTTTAGAATGGAGGCTGTTTAGTGAGCGGGCCCTCTCCATGTCATCTCAGTATAACTATGCAGACCCTATCTTATTGTTAGCCCCTGTATATGTTGGTGCAATACAAATAAATGACACTTGTATAGTAATATGACCACTTAAACACAGACCCACAATATGTTTTCTCTCACAAACCTAACACTACAATTCTGCGCTCATTGTCACATAGAGGCACACTGACATTTGCACGCTCACAGACACACACGTCCTCAGAACAAACAGGTACACATTTCTGTACACCAACAGGTGCACACACAACTAAACGTCTTAGGCCGGGTGCACACTAGCGTTTTCTTCTGCGCACTAGCGTGCGTTAAAAAGGACGCACTTTATGACGGAAGAGATTGGTAGACGCCAGACGATGCGTTAATTTTGACGCACGTCGTAAAAACTGCATTTGAGTTGAATGAAAAGAAAAAAAGCTGGGCTTTTGACATTTGACGTTCAGCACACGGCCAACATCGCGTCAATCCTAGCGCAAAAGCCTTGGTGTTTCCATGACGGACGTTTTCAGCGCGCGTTATTCGTTGCGCACGTACTACGTGTGTTCTTCTCTATCCGCGTACATATACGCTACAACGCACGTCATAAGGAGCGTCCTAACGCACGCTAATGCGCAGAAGAAAACGCTAGTGTGCACCCGGCCTAAGGGGTTATTCACCGAAATTTCAGTGCGCTTTCGTTCGGCGCACTTCAAATTCGCCGACACTGCGGTGAATTCAGTATTCATTGCAGGGTCCCCAAAGTGAGCCAAAGGATCCAAATGCCACAGATAAACCCGCTGAACGCAGCCGCCGATCCGCCGACCTCCTCTGATCAGCTGCCAAACTGTGGTAAAAAAAATAAAAAAACACATGCATCGAAATAATGAATAAGTTTCTATGAATAATAATAAAAAGGTCTGTTACAGAATAAAATTAAAAAAAATCACCATTTAAGTAAAATCAGAATAAAGAATTTCGTCAAAAAAATCCTGAAAAATGCCCCAAAAAAATTCTAAAAAACTAATAAAAATACTTTTTGCTGCAAATGAAAAGAATAAATGGTTGAATAAAAAAATGTATAATAACAAGATGTTTGTTTTTTTTACAGTGAATCATATTGGATTCGCCAGTTTAAACCTGTCAAACGAAAGCACTGAAAATCTGGCCATTTTGCCCACTTTTCTGCCTTCTCTGAATAGAATAACCATTACTTCTCTATGGGGAATTTAACTGTCGCTGGAATGCGTCGATCTGATGCGAATTGCATAGTATTTCGCTGACAATTCGCCATTATTTGGCGAATTGCAGGCTTTATGAATAGCTGAATTGCCACCAAATTGCACTGAACTGAAATTCACCGTTCAGTGCAATTCGGCGGCAAGTTCGTCAGTCTCTAAATAATCCCTCTAGTGTTATAGCAAAGGGTCAGAATACTTCTGTAAATATGTATATTATTTTTTTCTGATTTAGTAAATCTGCGTTGTTCTCAAGAATCTGGTTTGTAGTTTGTCATTTTGCGGTGAAGTGAAGATCGGTGTGGAAAAAATTATATTTGAGGAATTTACAGTTACAAGTATTTATAAAGCGCCAACAGTTTCCGTAGCGCTGTACAATGGGAGAGACAGAATAACAAATATACATACACATTACACACACTGAACAGTAGGAGAGAGGACCCTGCTGGGGAGCTTAATTTCAGCATAAGGCAGCAAGAGAAAAAAAACTGAAGGGGTCTGAGTACTTTCTGAAGGCCCCATAAACAAATGGCTGTCTGGTACATTGTGATGTCACTACATAAGAATTGGAACTGCCCAGTTTCGGGAGCACAGATTCAGTGACATTCCTTAAAATGCAAGTGTCCCTTTTTTGGCCAATTGGAACGTTGCGTGGTGTGTGGGTGAATCATGCAACTTTGTAATTTCTGGGTTTTAGGTTTCTCTCCGTTTCTATATAAATATGGACAGAAACATTGTTTATTCCTCTCCCAATTCAGAGAAGGAGCTTCAGGCCACAAACGCAATGAGTCACGCTGCATTCAGTGATTCAATTATAGGGGAAAGAACTGACCTCAAAGAATGAGAGCTAGAATAGAACACGGAGCCGGATAATCCCACCCACTATCCGCGATAATGAATAAAATCACTGAAGAATAAAAAATGTGATTCTCTAGCAGATAAAGTGGTCTGCTTGATTGACAGCTCCAAAGAAAATAGCTGAATAGGGGACCCCATAGAGACCCCATTAACTGGAGTCCCGACAAATAGCCTCAATACGTCCACATCATATGCATTCAATAGAAGAGTAATGATGAACTATGTTAGGGCCCCATAAACGTTTCATGTGTTGTGGAATGCTTCAGTAAATAGAGAAGGTTCAAATGCAACTTTGTAACATTCAAATCCATGTGTTAAAGGGACACTCTACCCATCAGCACCACTTTATTGTTTTATGGTGGTCCGGATGTGTAGATTCTGCCCCATTCTCCCCCGCTCAGCTCCACCTATCTGGAGAAATGGCGGAGTGAAGTGGAGGAGTTCCCTCTATGGATGTGTGCAAGTCCTGTAGCGGTGCGCAATTTGTGGTTCCTGTGCTACACAAGTTGCATAGGAACGCAAATTGCGCAGAAAGTTTTCAAGGACTTCCGGGTTTGGGATCACCTGAGCCGAAAAAGAGGAGCACCGTGAGGCGAGGGGAAAAAAAAGTGAGTAAAGCCACTTAAAATAATAAAAAATAATTGGGCAGACAGTCAGCAGCATCAGCCCAATTATTTAAGGGCGAAAAAAGGGAACTCTAATTTCAATCGACAGTATGTCTTTAAAACATATGTGGATGCTCAACACTCGAACATGCTATATACAGGTATGTATAATATAGTAAGTATTACAATTGTAGCGGATGGCCAAAAAGTTAGATTAAAAGCCTCCACACATCAAATAATAAAGTTTATAGCTGCAGAGGCCATTTACACATCCCAGCAATTCAGGGAGCCGCTTACAGGGAGGGATGTATTATCGCGGAGAGGGATATATTGTCACGGGGTGGAAAATATTCTCACGAGGAGGGAAATATTGCCACGGGGAGGGATATATTGTCACGGGGTAGGATATATTGTCACGTGGTGGGATATATTGTCACAGGGAGGGATATATTGTCACGGAGAGGGATATATTCTCACGCGGAGGGAAATATTGTCACGGGGAGAGATATATTGTCACGGGGTGGGATATATTGTCACGGGGTGGGATATATTGTCACGGGGAGGGATATATTGTCACGGGGAGGGATATATTATCACGGGGAGGGATATATTGTCACGGGGTGGGAAATATTCTCACGCGGAGGGAAATATTGTCACGGGGAGGGATATATTATCAGGGGGTGAGCTATATTGTCACGGGTCAGGCTATATTGTCACGGGGTGGGATATATTGTGACAGGGTGGGATATATTGACATCATCCACAAGCGCCTCGATCTTACCAGATTGGGAGCCCACCACACCGGCACAGGGTCTCTGCTCAGAGGGGCGCCAAATTCCCCCTGAATCACTAGAAAAAGAAATAAAGCAGGACTCCAGTTGCCAAGGTGTGTGTTTATTCATGGGAGAATCAACCAGCCCACATGTGGGCTAGTTGATTCTCCCACGAATAAACACATACCTTGGCAACTGGAGTCCTGCTTTATTTCTTTTTCTAGGGTGGTGTCATGCCCCACCTTTGAAAGACTGCTGATGTACCTGTAATGCACAGCCTGGCTCTAAGAACTTTGCCATGGATCTCTTTCTTGGATTCCATTCCAGGTTTTGCCCAGGCTCAGCACCTTGACCAGGCTCATGGAGATCCAGCCTGGGTCTTCCTTTTCCAGCCCTGGAGTTCCAGCTGAGGCCCATCCGTGATTAAGCCTCCTTAAAAGGCAGAGAGACCCAGCTAGCAGTGGTTCTGCATTGTTCTCCCTGGCTGAGGTCATTTGGATGTGTGCAAAGCTGCTCTTCCTGTACCAGCGTATCCTGCGTATCCAGTACCCATCTGTCTACCCTGTTGTGCCTGGATACATCTCTGTCTATGCAAGGGACTCTCAGCGATCTCCACCTGCGCTGTATCCAAGGTCTGTGGTCAAGATTCCAGGTCACTGCTCAAGTGGGTACTCTCAAACGCGTAGCCCACTATCCCCTGTATCTGGAAACCTACCTGTGGATTACAGTTGTAAACCACCGTCTCTGACCTTTGATCAAGGTACCACTGTCTGCTATCCAGATTTATTATTGGTGGACCCTGTCTGCAGTCTGGGACTGCATTGCCCACAATCCACTGACTCTCCAAGACTACTCCCTGGACTGTATCTATGTGATATACTGTGTACCGAACCCTTGCTTGGGCATACTTAACCTGTCAGCCAGCTGCCAGCCACGACCCCTTGTATATGGACTTTATCCACGTCTTTGCCGGTACGTTCCAGATCTGCCTGCAGTCAAGGTCCATTTATGTTCCATTAAAGTTATATTCATTGCTTGAATCCTGTCTGGCCTCCCCTCTGTGTCGCCGCCTGCTGGGCTCATACCTGAACCACACACGTCACCTGACAGGTGGGATATATTGTCAAAGGGTGGGATATATTGTCACAGGGTGGGATATATTTGGAGCAAGAGAACTGTCAGTTCTTGAATTTCATGTGTTGGAAGCAGGAAAAATGGGGGAAAAGATCTGACTTTGACAAGGGCCAAATAGTGATGGCTAGATGACCGGGTCAGAGCATCTCCAAAACGGCAAGTCTTGTGGGGTGTTCTCAGTTTGCAGTGGTTAGTACCGACCAAAAGTGGTGTCTGGAAGGACAAACGGTGACCCGGCGTCTGGGTCATGGGTGTCCAAGGCTCATTGATGCATGTGGGGAGAAAAATCTAGCTTGTCTGACCCGATCACACAGGATAATGCACCCTTCCCCCACTGCAGAAATTCTTTAGGAATGGTTTGATGAACATGACAAAGATTTCAAGGTATTATCCTGACCCCCAAATTCCCCAGATCTCAATCTGATTATCTGTGGGATGTGCTGGAACAACAAATCTGATCCATAGGATCCTCACCTGGAAAACTTGCAGGACTTAAAGTATCTGCAGCTAATGTCTTGGTGTCAGATACCACAGAACACGTTCCTTCTGTCATTATTGGTTTAGCCACCTGCGCAGCATCCAACCACTCAGTGAGCGTCACAATCACAATCAGAATGATTAAACAGATCCTTCTGAGCAAAAGATCTTATCTGCACATCAGTGTATGATTTCTGAGTCTAGTTGTAAAATATATTCTGCCTATGACCTACTGCCTCACAATTCTCAAATTTATGAAAAGGCTTTCCATATAATGACTTTTACGTTACATTTTTAACAGATTAATATAGCAGTTTAGGACACTTTTCTGCTACCGTCTATCTCCCTCTATTCCTCTGTAGCCTGATCTGCGTCTCCTCTCCTCCGTCCTCAGTACTGAACATAGTGACAGAAACTCCCACCCCCTGCTGTGAAAGGGCAAACTAAGGGAGGGGTCGTCAAGACACCTGAGACTAACTCACTGAAGGCAGAAAATAAGTAATTTAGTTAGTCACTAAAATATTAGTTTTTTTCTACCTGACTAGAGGGGCCCTAATCCACAGTTGTCATTAAAAGTCTGATGCTGATGGAAAACTTGTGCGCCAACCGTTTTCCATTAGAATCTCACTTTTATACTCGTGTTCCAATCGGGCCTCTTTGTTAACAGCTTGAGTCGCAATAGTTTAGGTGGTTTATGATAACGGCAATGGCTCTATGTAAAGATGTGCATGGCTGAAAAATTTGTTTAGTTTAGTTTCATTTCGTTACATTTTTAAATAATTTCATTTTTGAAATTTCGTAACTAATTTTGTTTCGTATTTCGTTTTGGATCGATTTGAAATTTTCAAATCGATTCGAATTTCATATATCAATTCGATAGCTGATATCAATTCGAATTTTGGATCACTAAATAAAACCCCAATTAATCAAATTTTGCTGTTAAAAGAAAAGCTAGGGTTAAATTTTAAGCTGTGTCACAGATTTAGTATTTGAGTCAAATTAAACAGTTAAACAAAATTAATTTGTTTCATAAAGTCCTTTGCTGACTATTACATGTATTGTAAGTTAAGATCAATTCGATAGTTAATATCAATTTGATAGTTCATTTCAAATTCGATAGTTGATATCAGTTATTCAAATTTTTCCTTCATGATGATGTAAGTGTAAAACAAAATAAATTAGTTATATACCGTTTTGTTTTGAATTCGTATTGTATTGATTCGTTATTCGGAAGTACTTCCGAACTACGAATTATCAAATTTCATTCCAAATTCCGAATTTTTCCGAAATGAATGCACATCTCTAGCTCTATGCGCCACACTGTTGTCAGCTCCAGGAGACCATAGGAATCCTGGAATCCAAGGAACCAGGCGAAACCCTGTTCAAGTTCTGCATGAGCTCGGACGAGCAGGGTCCGGCTGGGACAGCCAAAGCATTCACGGAGGAACAAGGGGAACTATTTGTTTCCAGTGTTCAGCTGCCCATGGCACGAGGAACTGGCCAATCACACTGCTCTCTCCACCAAGGGATCTAAGGTAAATATAGGAATTTATGATGGGGGATAGATTAATATATTAAGTTATTGTACTTCTGCGAAATCACTTAACACCAACCTTTACAAGATGTTATTCATTTCAGGAGAACGTCAGACGGAGCTGGAGAACAAGCTGGTTGGAAAAGCCCATTCTTCATCTGCTAGGAGCACATTAACGTCTCCCATACAAAGTATATGAGACGTTAATTCCTAGTAAGCAGCCGCAATGTCCGATTGCAGAGCTTGCATCTCAAATGGACTAGGACGTGAAAAATGAAGCAGAGAACGCCAGCTGTTACGCTGAATGACTTGAGCGCTTAGCTTAATGTCAGCTGTGGAATAGGGCCCCTGATTTATTAAGACTTAGCTTAAAAATTAAAAGAATGTTTTTTTAAGCAAAAATGTTTGACAATCCCAACGTAACGGAGTAAATAGGCTGGGATTTCAGAAAGAGCTTCTTTGATTTAGCGCACAGATTTTATTAAAGCAAAATATTATTCTTGGAGTTTTATTGTAGCTACAAAATTCTTTTTCTTTTTTGGATGATTTTCCCTTTTTTAATATATTTGTGTAAATAAACACCACAAAATCCACTGTTTTATTTTTTATCTGCTAATTAGTTGTCAGTCCTCCAACGCTACTGGATATTTGTTTGTCCTTACGGTCACACAACGGGCAGCGTTAAAAGTTGTGTTTCAGATTCTTTTTAGAAAGATAAGGATACAAAATCACGAGCCAACAGACTGGAACATAATGCAACGAAACGAGGGAATAGCCACTCAGTGCAGAAAATGATTATACTATAATAAACACTCTCAGAGAACTGTCTCGCTAAAAAGACATTACAGAATGACTTATTTATACAAAACTGATATGAAGTTTCAATGGATCTAGCTAGACATTGGGGCCATGAAGGTCTAGCAAATTATGGAGGAAATTGTCCTCGCTCCTTGGAGGTATTGGGTCCCAGCCTCTGAGGGATTCAAGGATAAACCAGGGTGCGGATTGAAAGGTGGACAGTATTTTAGCACATTCAGGGAAGGTTTGGGTACGTTTGTGTAGGGCTGTTTGTGTCAAGTCTAAATAGGAAAAATTATTGGAAACGGTGGTAAACTTCGGTGAAGGAGGGACAAGAGGCAGTGACCACGAGTCAAAATTGTCTTCCACCCCTGAGAAAACAAATCATTAATTCAGCGCTATGGAGTATGTTGGTGCTATATAAATAAAGAATAATAATAATTAATGAATTTAGACTTGTGTCTAGTTAGTGGTTACCAGTCTATTGTTTCCATCAAACCAAAAAGGACACCGTCTGGGCTGATTTGGAAGAAAGGGGTATCACACCCCTTATTATATAAGATACATGGAGATATTGCACCCCTTACTATATAAGATACATGGAGATATTACACCCCTTACTATATAAGATACATAGAGATATTACACCCCTTACTATATAAGATACATATAGTTATTACACCCCTTACTATATAAGATACATGGTGATATTACACCCCTTACTATATAAGATACATATAGATATTACACCCCTTACTATATAAGATACATGGGGATATTACACCCCTTACTATATAAGATACATAGAGATATTACACCCCTTACTATATAAGATACATATAGTTATTACACCCCTTACTATATAAGATACATGGTGATATTACACCCCTTACTATATAAGATACATATAGTTATTACACCCCTTACTATATAAGATACATGGTGATATTACACCCCTTACTATATAAGATACATATAGATATTACACCCCTTACTATATAAGATACATGGGGATATTACACCCCTTACTATATAAGATACATATAGATATTACACCCCTTACTATATAAGATACATGGTGATATTACACCCCTTACTATATAAGATACATGGAGATATTACACCCCTTACTATCAGGGTTATTCAAAGAGAATCGAAAAGTCACCGCACGTTCGGTGACTTTTCGTTCTCTTCAATTCGGTTTGTTTTGCCAAACCCATTTTGGCGACCCTGCGGTGTATTCAGCAAGCACCACAGGGCCCCCAAATTGCGGGGAAAGGCGGCCTCAAACCCGCCGAAAACTCACCGCAAACCCGGCGAATGCACTCCGAAAACCCGCAAAAACATCTGGATTAACCCTGCCGAAAACCACGAAGAAAACCCGAGCAGGAGCCAATCACACGCAGCGCAGCCTCCGGAAAAAGCCGACACCGCAGACAAAGGCAGTGAATAAATTGGCAATTTGCTTGAATGTTTGAAAAGTGAAACACTGTTTGCAAAGAAACTACTGAGCGAAAATGTCTGAAATTTACATATGAGGTCCAGGGAATGATAATACAGAAAAATACAGAAAAAATAAGTAAAGTTAAAAAAAAAAAAAAAAAATCGGAATTTTTTAAACAAAATTAAAATCCAGAAAAATGCTTAATGTCCCCAAAAAATCTATAAATAAAGAGACTCTTTACTGCAGAATTTTATAATGAACGGTTTATTAGATATTGAATTAAAACGGGAATATTTTTAACATTGAAGCCTATGGGATTCTCCTGAATAAACTTGCCGAATTAAACCACCGAATGGCAGGGCATTAGGGGAACCTTTCACTGCTGGTTTGTGTTCTCTGAATAGCCGAAGCAGTGCTTTTTTGTGGGGATTTCACTGCCCTCGAACAGGCACCGTATGTACAGGCAATTCGCCAGGATTTGGCGAATTGCCTGCTCTCTGGATAGCCGAATGGCCAGGAAAGGTAACTGAACGCTGATTTTCAGCATTCAGTTACCTTTCTCCAGCCATTTGGATCTCTTTGAATTACCCTGTATAAAAGATACATGGAGATATTGCATCTCTTACAAACTGAGCAACATGGAGATATTACACCCTTTACTGAATAAAATACATTTAGATATTGCACTCCTTACTGTATAAGATACAGTATTATATTATGTCCATTACTGCATGTTATATATGGAGATATTATATCCCTTACTGTATAAGATACATGGAGATATTACATCCGTTACTGTATGAGATACATGGAGATATTACATCCCTTACTGTATAAGATACATGGTGATATTACATCCCTTACTGTATAAGATACATGGTGATATTACATCCATTACTGTATGAGATACATGAAGATATTACATCCGTTACTGTATGAGATACATGGAGATATTACATCCCTTACTGTATAGAGCAGCAGGAAATGCTAGCAGAATGCTTGGTTGTGTAGGGAGAGGTATTAGCAGTAAGAAAAGGGAAGTGCTCATACCACTGTACAGAGCACTGGTGAGACCTCACTTGGAGTACTGTGTGCAGTACTGGAGACCGTATCTCCAGAAGGATATAGACATCTTAGAGAGAGTTCAGAGAAGGGCTACTAAAATGGTGTACGGCTTGAAGGAGAAAAGTTACCAGGAAGGCTTAATGATCTTAACATGTACAGCTTGGAAAAAAGACGAGACAGAGGAGATATGATAGAAACATTTAAATACGTAAAGGGAATCCACAAGGTAGAGGAAGGGAGTATATTTAAAAGGAAACAAAATAGCAAAACAAGAGGACATAGTCTTAGATTAGAGGGGCAAAGGTTTAAAAGTAACATCAGGAAGCATTATTTTACTGAGAGGGTGGTGGATACATGGAACAGTCTTCCAGTAGAAGTGGTAGAGGCCAAAACAGTAATTGAATTTAAGCAAGCATGGGATAGGCATAAGGCTATCCTAAACAAAAGATAAATCCAGGTAAAGTATCCATGTAATTGGGCAGACTAGATGGGCCGAAAGGTTCTTATCTGCCGACATTTTTCTATGTTTCTATGATACATGGTGATATTACATCCCTTACTGTATAAGATACATGGAGATATTACATCTCTTACTGTATAAGATACATGGTGATATTACATCCGTTACTGTATAAGATACATGGAGATATTACATCTCTTACTGTATAAGATACATGGTGATATTACATCCCTTACTGTATAAGATACATGGTGATATTACATCCGTTACTGTATGAGATACATGGAGATATTACATCCCTTACTGTATAAGATACATGGTGATATTACATCCGTTACTGTATGAGATACATGGAGATATTACATCCCTTACTGTATAAGATACATGGTGATATTACATCCGTTACTGTATGAGATACATGGAGATATTACATCCCTTACTGTATAAGATACATGGAGATATTACATCCCTTACTGTATAAGATACATGGTGATATTACATCCGTTACTGTATGAGATACATGGAGATATTACATCCCTTACTGTATAAGATACATGGTGATATTACATCCGTTACTGTATGAGATACATGGAGATATTACATCCCTTACTGTATAAGATACATGGAGATATTACATCCCTTACTGTGTAAGATACATGGTGATATTATATCTCTTACAGAGATATTACATCCTTTACTGCATAAAATACTATTATTACAACCATTACAGTATGTATAAGATATCTGTGGAGATATTCCATTTCTTACTGTATGATAGAGATATTACACCCCTTACTATATAAGATACCTGTGGAGATATTACAGATATTTCAACCTCATTTCTATAGAACGATGTACTACCAATTTTTTATCACCCATAACCCATTACACCATATTCAAATAATTGACAGTTGATTTCTAAGTTGTAGATCCATTTAGACATTGTATCCCTTGCAGTGAGAGGTACATGTACATTTACACCTCATACTGCTATTAACGCAGATATCACACCCCTTACAGTAAACCAACATTTATTTGCTCGCAGAGCTTCTCTGCTGCACTCCCCATATCCAGCAGGGAATTCTGGGCAGGATATGCAAATTAGGCTTACAATTTCTCACCTTTTGCATCAAAACTCTGCTGTAACACAGACAGACATCACACATGCCAGAGCAATGCCATATCACATGGTTTCAAGCATAGGTCAGGGTTTGCAACAACTCAAAACAATAGGCCTGGACAGCGGTTTCATGCGTGTTACCTCCTCAGCAGGAGACAGGCACATGCTGAGTGATGCTGATTCTGGATGTGTAATTATTTTCTGCAATGACATATATTGTCTATAGCAGTTTGCGCGGTGCGCAACTTTAGTTTCACTTTTTGCCCTTCTTAATGTTAATAGTGGTTGGTTTACCTATTATTGTATTATACAAATACATGAAGACATGGAGATAACACATGCCTGACAGCGTTACATGAGTGAAAACATACATGAAGTTATATTATACACCTCACCATATTTGATTTATGTAGTTATTTCCTTTACTACATTAGACGCATACGTCTGCAACATCCCTTAATGTATATTCTATCTGCTGTTATTACATCCCTCAATGTAACTGATATTTGGTGTTATTGAATCCCTTAATGTAACTGATATCTGCTGTTATTACATCCCTTAATGTAACTGATATCTGCTCCTGTTATTACATCCCTTAATGTAACTGATATCTGCTGTTATTGCATCCCTTAATGTAACTGATATCTCCTCCTGTTATTACATCCCTTAATCTAACTGACATCTGCTCCTGTTATTACATCCCTTAATGTAACTGATATCTGCTGTTATTACATCCCTTAATGTAACTGATATCTCCTCCTGTTATTACATCCCTTAATCTAACTGATATCTGCTCCTGTTATTACATCCCTCAATGTAACTGATATTTGGTGTTATTGAATCCCTTAATGTAACTGATATCTGCTGTTATTACATCCCTTAATGTAACTGATATCTCCTCCTTTTATTAAATCCCTTAATGTAACTGATATCTGCTGTTATTACATCCCTTAATGTAACTGATATCTAGTGTTAGTAAAACTCTTAGGCTAGGGTCAGACGAGCGTGATTTCTACGGACTGTACCTCCGTGCACACGGACGTACGTCAGTACGGAAGACGCAGTAGTGGCCACACAGTCCGTTTATTCACTGACGTATATTTTGACAGATGTAGCAGGGAAAATAAATTAAAAAGCAAAACCATTTTGTCCGTGAAAAATGCTGGACGTATAAATGCAGTCCGTCTGACCACGTTCCATCACTCACACACAAAGCTATGCAGACGTTGCGGACGCAGCGCACTTTGTGCGGCCGTTCTAGGGGTTGTACGTTCTTGCCTGCCTTGCGTCCGTGGGCCGCGGCCGTTGTGCGTCCACAGTTCAGTGCGGACATACTTTGTGTGTGGGGCTCCAATGGGCTTTCTGTCATGCTATCACAGACGTACTTTTAGGCGCAATCACATGACGTGAACACTACGCTCGTCTGACCCCAGCCTTAATGTAACTGATATTTGGTGTTATTAAAATTCTTTATGTAACCCATATCTAGTGTTATTACATTTCTTAATAGAACTGTTATATTGTGTTAGTACATTCCTTAATGTAACCAATATCTGGTGTTATTACATCCGTCGTTAACGCATCTGATATCTGTTGTTACTACATCCCTTATTGTAACAGATATAATCAGGTCTATTCACTAAAGGGTTAAACGCAGGAGAATTGGCAGGAGAATGAACACTCTAGACCAAATAGCCGAATTGGAAAGTGAGATAAATGGGAGAATTTTTCTGATTTGGCTATTTTGACCTACAATTTTCACTTCTCCAGTCATTCTCCTGAGGTTCCCTTTTAGTTCATAGACCTGATGGTGTTATTACATCCCTTAATGTAACTGATATATTGTGTTATCACCTCCCTTAATGTAACCGATATCAGGAGTTATTACATACCAGACAGTATCTGATATATGGCCTGATCACCTCCCTTAATGTAACTGAGATCTGGTATTACTTTCAGCTGTTGACGTATCAAATAAATGAAACGATTACATCCCTTATTGTACCTGATATATGTTTCGTTACATCCCTTATTGTAACTGATATATGGTTTCGTTACATCCCTTATTGTAACTGATATATGGTTTCGTTACATCCCTTGCCATATCTGATACATATACTGTAGGTATTACACCAAATGCTGTGTTAGAGGGAGTTATTAAACCTCATGTTATATTTTATATATAAAAGCATTACATGTATTGAGAGGTTTCGCCTTGACCCCCGCTCACACACATAGTATTACCGAGTATCAGTAGAAGAATGATGATGAAGGTCCTGCTCATGGTCTCGGTGTCTCAGATGGTCCTGGGCTTTCTCCTGTGGGTCCTGTTGCTGCTTCACACTCTGTGCTTAACCTTCTTAAGTTTCTATTCACTTTTCTGGTGCTCCGGTCATATACGCCCTCTCGATATACCATCTACACCCTCCTGTGTATACTCGGTGCTGCTCCCGGTAACGGAGTCGGGCTGTCCTTCCCGTATATCACGCTATATCTCCTGTGAGGCTCCCTCTGTGGTCCCTGTACTGAGCTATGGGATTTCCTCTGCTACTGTGTGTGTATGAGCAATCCTCCCCAATCCCTCCCCTTACACATCAGGCTGTCCTGCCCAGAGCTCCACATTACAGCCCCTTTCTGTAGTATTACAGCCCCTTTCTGTGAGCCCCGTAGCCGCAGTCTGACCTTATTGTGTCCATTGTGTCCCTTACTCACTGCGTTTCCCTTTGCTAGCTCCTATATCATCGGATACTCCAGCATAGAGCCCTGTGTGTATACTTTATACCCCCTAACTCCAGCACAGAGCCCTGTGTATATACTATATATCCCGTAACTCCAGCATAGAGCCCTGTGTGTATACTATATACCCCGTAACTCCAGGACAGAGCCCTGTGTATATACTATATACCCCCTAACTCCAGCACAGAGCCCTGTGTATATAGTATATACCCCGTAACTCCAGCATAGAGCCCTGTGTGTATACTTTATACCCCGTAACTCCAGCATAGAGCCCTGTGTGTATACTATATACCCCGTAACTCCAGCACAGAGCCCTGTGTATATACTATATACCCCGTAACTCCAGGACAGAGCCCTGTGTATATACTTTATACCCCGTAACTCCAGCATAGAGCCCTGTGTATATACTATATACCCCGTAACTCCAGCATAGAGCCCTGTGTATATACTATGTACCCCGTAACTCCAGCATAGAGCCCTGTGTATATACTTTATACCCCGTAACTCCAGCATAGAGCCCTGTGTATATACTTTATACCCCCTAACTCCAGCACAGAGCCCTGTGTATATACTATGTACCCCGTAACTCCAGCACAGAGCCCTGTGTATATACTATATACCCCGTAACTCCAGCACAGAGCCCTGGGTATATACTATATACCCCGTAACTCCAGCACAGAGCCCTGTGTATATACTATATACCCCGTAACTCCAGCACAGAGCCCTGTGTATATACTTTATACCCCCTAACTCCAGCACAGAGCCCTGTGTATATACTATGTACCCCGTAACTCCAGCACTGAGCCCTGTGTATATACTATATACCCCGTAACTCCAGGACAGAGCCCTGTGTATATACTATGTACCCCGTAACTCCAGCACAGAGCCCTGTGTATATACTATATACCCCTAACTCCAGCACAGAGCCCTGTGTATATACTATATACCCCGTAACTCCAGGACAGAGCCCTGTGTTATATGCTATATACCCCGTAACTCCAGCACAGAGTCCTGGGTATATACTATATACCCCGTAACTCCAGGACAGAGCCTTGTGTATATACTATATACCCCGTAACTCCAGGACAGAACCCTGTGTATATACTATATACCCCGTAACTCCAGGACAGAGCCCTGTGTATATACTATATACCCCGTAACTCCAGCACAGAGCCCTGTGTATATACTATATACCCTGTAACTCCAGCACAGAGCCCTGTGTATATACTATATACCCCGTAACTCCAGGACAGAACCCTGTGTATATACTATATACCCCGTAACTCCAGCATAGAGCCCTGTGTATATAATATATACCCCGTAACTCCAGGACAGAGCCCTGTGTATATACTATATACCCCGTAACTCCAGCACAGAGCCCCGTGTATATACTATATACACCGTAACTCCAGGACAGAGCCCAGTGTATATACTATATACCCCGTAACTCCAGCACAGAGCCCTGTGTATATACTATATACCCCTAACTCCAGCACAGAGCCCTGTGTATATACTATATATCCCGTAACTCCAGGACAGAGCCCGTGTATATACTATATACCCCGTAACTCCAGCACAGAGCCCTGTGTATATACTATATACCCTGTAACTCCAGCACAGAGCCCTGTGTATATACTATATACCCCGTAACTCCAGGACAGAACCCTGTGTATATACTATATACACCGTAACTCCAGGACAGAGCCCAGTGTATATACTATATACCCCGTAACTCCAGCACAGAGCCCCGTGTATATACTATATACACCGTAACTCCAGGACAGAGCCCAGTGTATATACTATATACCCCGTAACTCCAGCACAGAGCCCAGTGTATATACTATATACCCCGTAACTCCAGCACAGAGCCCTGTGTATTTACTATATACCCTGTAACTCCAGGACAGAGCCCCGTGTATATACTATATACCCCGTAACTCCAGGACAGAGCCCTGTGTATATACTATATACCCCGTAACTCCAGGACAGAGCCCGGTGTATATACTATATGCCCCGTAACTCCAGCACAGAGCCCTGTGTATATACTATATATCCCGTAACTCCAGCACAGAGCCCAGTGTATATACTATATACCCCGTAACTCCAGGACAGAGCCCGGTGTATATACTATATACCCCGTAACTCCAGCACAGAGCCCTGTGTATATACTATATATCCCGTAACTCCAGGACAGAGCCCAGTGTATATACTATATATCCCGTAACTCCGGGACAGAGCCCCGTGTATATACTATATACCCTGTAACTCCAGGACAGAGCCCCGTGTATATACTATATACCCTGTAACTCCAGGACAGAGCCCTGTGTATATACTATATACCCCGTAACTCCAGGACAGAGCCCGGTGTATATACTATATGCCCCGTAACTCCAGCACAGAGCCCTGTGTATATACTATATATCCCGTAACTCCAGCACAGAGCCCTGTGTATATACTATATATCCCGTAACTCCAGGACAGAGCCCTGTGTATATACTATATACCCCGTAACTCCAGGACAGAGCCCGGTGTATATACTATATACCCCGTAACTCCAGCACAGAGCCCTGTGTATATACTATATACCCCGTAAGTCCAGCATAGAGCCCTGTGTGTATACTATATACCCCGTAACTCTAGCACAGAGCCCTGTGTATATACTATATACCCCGTAACTCCAGGACAGAGCCCTGTGTATATACTATATACCCCGTAACTCCAGGACAGAGCCCAGTGTATATACTATATACCCCGTAACTCCAGCACAGAGCCCTGTGTATATACTATATACCCCGTAACTCCAGCATAGAGCCCTGTGTGTATACTATATACCCCGTAACTCCAGGACAGAGCCCTGTGTATATACTATATACCCTGTAACTCCAGCACAGAGCCCTGTGTATATACTATATACCCCGTAACTCCAGGACAGAGCCCTGTGTATATACTATATACCCCGTAACTCCAGCACAGAGCCCTCTGTATATACTATATACCCCGTAACTCCAGGACAGAGCCCTGTGTATATACTATATACCCCGTAACTCTAGCACAGAGCCCTGTGTATATAGTATATACCCCGTAACTCCAGGACAGAGCCCTGTGTATATACTATATACCCCGTAACTCCAGCACAGAGCCCTGTGTATATACTATATACCCCGTAACTCCAGGACAGAGCCCTGTGTATATACTATATACCCCGTAACTCCAGGACAGAGCCTGGTGTATATACTATATACCCCGTAACTCCAGCATAGAGTCCTGTGTGTATACTATATACCCCGTAACTCTAGCACAGAGCCCTGTGTATATACTATATACCCCGTAACTCCAGGCTTCTTGCATTGGTTCACTTCAGTTGCTAAGTCTCTTGACTTCAATCTGAGTCCTGCCCTGCTGATTGCTGAGTATAACCACCCTTCAAGCATCTGTGTTCATCATAGGACTCTGCACAGCTACTAAGGATAGAATCCTTTCTACATTATTGAGTTTGCAGACTTCTACCAGTGGAAGACTTATTGACTACCCAGGACTCTGAAGGGATACCAAGGCCTCAAGACAAGCTAACTACTGAGGGCCATTGGTACTCAACCATTGGAGGACCTGTGGACTACCTAGGATCCTGAAGTGATACCAAGACTACAAGACGAGACAACCACTGAGGGCTATCGGGTGAGCCGTGTGAAACACCCGCAGGCGAGGTGATCGAGCCTAACGAGGCTCTGGAAAGTGTGAGTGGATCTATCCCCCCCCCCACTTTTTCATTTTTGTGAAAGCTGGACTTCACTATTATGGAAAGGGTAGCCCAGTGATGGACTACTAAAGAGCTTCTAAGGTGTAATATCAGAGCCACTCAGGGGGTAACCCAAATTGAACAAAAAGGGACCTCTAGACTAGAGGTGACCGGCTAGGACATAACAATGAACATTAATTACTTTATTGAACGTTTAAACATTAACCCTATAGAAGGTTATTAAAGGACAACACAAAACAATAAGACATAATTTAAAATCAATATAACCACAATTGTTAATAGGTGAATTACCTCAGGAAGTGGTTATAAGAATCAATGATAAATGGAACTGGTGTGAAACCCAAAAACAAAACTCCTTCTTGATACAGCATTCGTTTCTTAATGGAGCATCAATGGTTTCACTAAATTGTATGGGATTACAATGATCACAATTTAAACCAATTATATAATCTTATGGGGTGTGTATGTATAAAGAAACCCCTACTTCAACCAGAAGGCGTAACTACCTATAAGCCTACTATCTAATGGGGCAATTGTGTTTGAAATAACCCCCAATGCTAGCTGAAATCGTCACTATCGGTTTGCATAGATTCTAATACTGCCAAATGTATATGTTAATAAGGTTGTGGACCATTGCTACAGTAATTAGCAGGGTGAATCAGTTGAAATCATTAACCTTTCACTAAAATAGATCTTTAGTGATCTCAATCATTGCATGATTAGCAAACAGCATACAATCATGTGCACAATTTTTAAGCTGTTATATTCATATCTCAAGTATCCAAAGGTACTATATTGCGAAATCGCACATGAAGTAATGACACTTGAAGCAGCGTTTGATTAGACCATCTGTGCTTGATAAGGATGCTAGGTGCAATTATAAACAGTTCTGAAGTAAAAGGCTATTGTTTTCCTTTCTCAAGTATCACACGATTTTGTATTGCTAGGATACACATATAAAGTAATAATGCCCAAAGCAGCACTTAAGTGAATGATCCTTGCGTCATTTAGCGTGTAAAATGTAATTATATACCCAATTAGGGGATTTTGAGTTGTTATAAGCATTCACAAGTGTCCAAAAAGTACTATATGGCCAAGATGTTTCTCTGTTGCATATAGAGTGGTGACGTCCGGAACAACGTTCAAATAAACATTCCCTGCGTAGTTGGCGTAATGGGTACTATTGTGCACTACTCTAGAGTCTTAAGCTGTTACATTTACAATTTTGAAACTGTTGTGTTCATTTCTCAAGTATCCTAAGATACTATATTGCAAAATTGCACATGAAGTAGTGACACCTAAAGTAGCGTTTAATTAGACCATCTGTGCATCTTAAAGATACGAGGTATAATAATTGACAGTTCTAAAGTAAAAGGCTGATATTTTCTATCCACTAGTATCACAAGATTCTGTATTGCTGAATAAAGTGATAATGCTCAAAGCAGCACCTAAATAAGTGATCTTTGCGTCATTAGCGTGCTGAATATAACTGTATACTCAATTCAGGGGTTTAAAGCTGTTACAAACATTCCCCGAACAACGTTCAAATGGGCAATCTCTGCGTTGTGGGCGTAAGAGATACAATTGTGTACAGCTCTAGAGTCTTAAGCTGTTACATTTGCTCCTCAAGTATCCTTAGGTACTATATTGCAAAAATAAAGTGCATATATGTATATAGAATAATACAATCCAAAAACGGCGTTTGGATGAAAAATTATTACGTTATTGGCACAAATAATATAATTATATTCACAGTTTGGAGGTTTTAAGCTGTTGCATTGATTCCTCAAGTATCCCAAGGTACAAGGGTACACATTTGTATATAAAGTGATAATGCCTAAAGCAGCGTTTCGGTGAACAATTTTTTCGATACTAGTAAGCAAAGTACAATTTATCAGACCATTACATTCATTCCTCAGATATCTTAGAGTACTATTTAGGCAAGGGTACACTCATGTTACATATGATATAGTGACGCCCAAAGCAGCGTTTAGATAAATTGTGAACTGAGTTTTTTCAATCATTCATTGTCTCACAGATTTTAAGAAAAGGAGTGATTACGATCACTCATCATCCAATTGAAGATTCAATAATTCATTTATCATTTACGGCGTTTGGATGAAAAATTGTTGCGTTATTGGTACAAACGATATGAATTATATTCACAGTATGGAGATTTTAAGCTATTGCATTGATTCCTCGAGTATCCCAAGGTACAAGGGTGCACATTTGTGTATGGAGTGATAATGCCTAAAGCAACGTTTCGGTGAACAGTTCTTGCGATATTAGTAAGCAAAGTACAATTTTTCAAACCATTACATTCATTCCTCAGGTATCTTAGAGTACTATTTAGGCAAGAGTGCACTCGTGTTACATATGAGATAGTGACGCCCACAGCAGCGTTTAGATAAATTGTGAACTAAGATATTTCAATCATTCATTGATTTTAAGTAAAGGAGTGATTACGATCACTCATCATCCCATTGAGAATTCAATAATTCATTTATCATTTTGAATTTTAGAAAGATAATTTGTCACTTATCCGAATATCTTAAATTAAGATTTGAGATCATCTAAGGCATTCGACGCGCGTTTCACTTGCGTGCTCCTCAGGAATGCTAACTAATTTAGTGTAACGGGGTTGCTTTTAAAGACCTCCTTTAAGCTTTCAATTAAACACGTGATTTGATTATCCAATCAGATGGTTATCTAAACTAACTAAGTGACTTAGAGGATCATTGAATTATTTCAATACGTGTTAGAGAGCTGCCAATCGCTCATTCATATATTATAAATGAATATAATTGCTTATACATATTGTAGATCATATAGGAATGAATTTAAATTAATATTGTATTTTTGAACGGCAGAGTTTGTTAATCCAAACATATTATTGCTGAACAATGAACAAAACCTACAGATCTAACCATGTTATGAACGATCATATTGGTGATAGATTGGCTTATGGATTTTTTGATAATTCAAATATTAGATTTTAAATCAAGATATTTAAATACAGTTATTCAGAGTTTTGTACAGTATTTTTTATATATGTAAAGAGTTAAATCACAAAAAAGGGGTATAGTTAAATTCCTCATTGAGACCATTTGGAAATTGTGTTTTAAGTACAAAGATCCATCTGGATTCTTTTCTTCTAAGAATCAAATCAAAATCTCCCCTTCTTGGTCCCAATGTAATAGCCTCTATTGCTTGAAAACTCAAGCATTTAGGATCTCCATTGTGATTAGCCCACACATGTCTGGATATAGGAGTTTCTGCTATATTAATAACAGAATTGATGTGTTGTAAAACACGCTTTTTAAACTGCTGATAAGTTTTACCTACATATTGTTTTTTGCAGGTGCAAGTAATTAAATATATTACTTTCATAGTTTCACAGGTAATGGATTCTTTTATCGGAAATGTTTTTCCTGTGACAGTACTATTAAAGCATTCAGAATTGTCCACAAATGGACATGCTTTACAGTGTCCACATCTGCGTATACCAGGTTTAGATTTTAGCCAGTGTGTTGTAGGCTCTTTGGTAGAAAAGTGGCTGTGAACTAATATATCTTTCAAATTAGTGGATCTCCTTGCTGTGAAGGTGGCAGATTTAGATATTTCATTGGAGATGTTCTCATCCATTTGTAAAATTGGCCAATATTTATGGCAAATTTCCTTAATTTCATTCCAACCCTTGTCGTAAGTCGCAATGAATCTTATTTGTTTTTCACCTGATATTTTCTTCTTTGGAATAAGTAATTTTTTACGATCAGATAACAGGGCTTTTTTATAGGCTCTTTTCAAACATCTATTAGGGTAACCTTTAGTGCGAAACATTTCTCTAAGTCGATTCGCTTCCTCTTGGAAGTCTCTAAGATTACTGCAATTTCTCCGGGCTCTTAGATATTGCCCTATTGGTATTCCTAATTTTAAAGGGATTGGATGGTAACTCTCCCAGTTTAACAGGTTATTTGTCGATGTTTCTTTTCTATACAATTTAGTTTGTAGAGTATTTTTTTTAATTTCTATCATTAGATCCAAAAATTGTAACTTTTCTTTACTGTTAACTAGAGTTAATGTCAATCCAATATTGTTGGTATTTAATTCATTAAGCCATTCATTTAGGAGATTCTCAGAGCCATGCCATAGTAAGAATATATCATCTATGTATCTGAACCACTTAGATACATTTGTAGTATATTTTTTGTTTTTTTCTGTAAAGACCACCGTTTCTTCCCAGAGGGCCAGATATAAATTAGCATAGCTAGGGGCACAGGATGTGCCCATCGCTGTACCCCTTGTCTGCAGATAGTATTTTCCATCGAATAAGAAGAAATTGTGAGGTAGGATATATGTAAGTAGTTGTATGATAAAGTTTGTCATTTCTTCATCAAATTTCTTACTCAAAAAATACCTACATGCCTTTATCCCTTGTTCATGTGGGATATTATTATATAAAGATACTACATCGAAGCTTGCTAATGTAGTGTCAGGTGGAACAATTACATCCTCAAGATATTGAAGGGCATTTTGCGTATCTCTCGTATAAGAAGGTATTTCTTCCACAAATGGATGTAAGTAGTGATCGACAAATTGACTTAATTTTTCTGTTAGAGAGTTATTGCCTGCAATAATGGACGTCCTGGCGGATTACTTAAAGATTTATGTATTTTGGGTAGACTATAAAGTGTTGGTGTTGTAGGTCTTAATGGTAGTAATGATTTCTTTAGTTCTTCTGAAATATGTCCATCCATTACCCCTTTCTGTAATAGTTTATCCAATTCAAGAAAATACTTTTCAGTAGGGTTAAAAGTTAACAAGGTATAACCCTCTGGATCATCAATTATTCGTAGACACATTTCCTTATAGTCAGGTTTTGACATTATCACAATATTTCCCCCTTTGTCTGAGGCTTTTATCTCGATGCTTTTTTCATTTTTTAATTCTCTTAAAGCTATGCGCTCTTCTCTAGATAAATTCTGTTCTTTTTGCCAAGGTATTATTTCCAGATTATTGATTTCGTTGGTCACTAATTTTACGAAAAGATCGATACTGGAAAATTCTGAAAAAGACGGTGTATATTTGGATTTATTTTTGAATTTCCTACTTATTTCAACAGTTGGTTCCTCATTTTCGTCAAGAAGATCCATTAACGTTCTTAGATATGGAAAATCTTCAGGTGTTAAAAAAGATGAAAGACAAGCTAAACAATTAGGAATAACACCTGAAGATTTTCCATATCTAAGAACGTTAATGGATCTTCTTGACGAAAATGAGGAACCAACTGTTGAAATAAGTAGGAAATTCAAAAATAAATCCAAATATACACCGTCTTTTTCAGAATTTTCCAGTATCGATCTTTTCGTAAAATTAGTGACCAACGAAATCAATAATCTGGAAATAATACCTTGGCAAAAAGAACAGAATTTATCTAGAGAAGAGCGCATAGCTTTAAGAGAATTAAAAAATGAAAAAAGCATCGAGATAAAAGCCTCAGACAAAGGGGGAAATATTGTGATAATGTCAAAACCTGACTATAAGGAAATGTGTCTACGAATAATTGATGATCCAGAGGGTTATACCTTGTTAACTTTTAACCCTACTGAAAAGTATTTTCTTGAATTGGATAAACTATTACAGAAAGGGGTAATGGATGGACATATTTCAGAAGAACTAAAGAAATCATTACTACCATTAAGACCTACAACACCAACACTTTATAGTCTACCCAAAATACATAAATCTTTAAGTAATCCGCCAGGACGTCCAATTATTGCAGGCAATAACTCTCTAACAGAAAAATTAAGTCAATTTGTCGATCACTACTTACATCCATTTGTGGAAGAAATACCTTCTTATACGAGAGATACGCAAAATGCCCTTCAATATCTTGAGGATGTAATTGTTCCACCTGACACTACATTAGCAAGCTTCGATGTAGTATCTTTATATAATAATATCCCACATGAACAAGGGATAAAGGCATGTAGGTATTTTTTGAGTAAGAAATTTGATGAAGAAATGACAAACTTTATCATACAACTACTTACATATATCCTACCTCACAATTTCTTCTTATTCGATGGAAAATACTATCTGCAGACAAGGGGTACAGCGATGGGCACATCCTGTGCCCCTAGCTATGCTAATTTATATCTGGCCCTCTGGGAAGAAACGGTGGTATTTACAGAAAAAAACAAAAAATATACTACAAATGTATCTAAGTGGTTCAGATACATAGATGATATATTCTTACTATGGCATGGCTCTGAGAATCTCCTAAATGAATGGCTTAATGAATTAAATACCAACAATATTGGATTGACATTAACTCTAGTTAACAGTAAAGAAAAGTTACAATTTTTGGATCTAATGATAGAAATTAAAAAAAATACTCTACAAACTAAATTGTATAGAAAAGAAACATCGACAAATAACCTGTTAAACTGGGAGAGTTACCATCCAATCCCTTTAAAATTAGGAATACCAATAGGGCAATATCTAAGAGCCCGGAGAAATTGCAGTAATCTTAGAGACTTCCAAGAGGAAGCGAATCGACTTAGAGAAATGTTTCGCACTAAAGGTTACCCTAATAGATGTTTGAAAAGAGCCTATAAAAAAGCCCTGTTATCTGATCGTAAAAAATTACTTATTCCAAAGAAGAAAATATCAGGTGAAAAACAAATAAGATTCATTGCGACTTACGACAAGGGTTGGAATGAAATTAAGGAAATTTGCCATAAATATTGGCCAATTTTACAAATGGATGAGAACATCTCCAATGTAATATCTAAATCTGCCACCTTCACAGCAAGGAGATCCACTAATTTGAAAGATATATTAGTTCACAGCCACTTTTCTACCAAAGAGCCTACAACACACTGGCTAAAATCTAAACCTGGTATACGCAGATGTGGACACTGTAAAGCATGTCCATTTGTGGACAATTCTGAATGCTTTAATAGTACTGTCACAGGAAAAACATTTCCGATAAAAGAATCCATTACCTGTGAAACTATGAAAGTAATATATTTAATTACTTGCACCTGCAAAAAACAATATGTAGGTAAAACTTATCAGCAGTTTAAAAAGCGTGTTTTACAACACATCAATTCTGTTATTAATATAGCAGAAACTCCTATATCCAGACATGTGTGGGCTAATCACAATGGAGATCCTAAATGCTTGAGTTTTCAAGCAATAGAGGCTATTACATTGGGACCAAGAAGAGGAGATTTTGATTTGACTCTTAGAAGAAAAGAATCCAGATGGATCTTTGTACTTAAAACACAATTTCCAAATGGTCTCAATGAGGAATTTAACTATACCCCTTTTTTGTGATTTAACTCTTTACATATATAAAAAATACTGTACAAAACTCTGAATAACTGTATTTAAATATCTTGATTTAAAATCTAATATTTGAATTATCAAAAAATCCATAAGCCAATCTATCACCAATATGATCGTTCATAACATGGTTAGATCTGTAGGTTTTGTTCATTGTTCAGCAATAATATGTTTGGATTAACAAACTCTGCCGTTCAAAAATACAATATTAATTTAAATTCATTCCTATATGATCTACAATATGTATAAGCAATTATATTCATTTATAATATATGAATGAGCGATTGGCAGCTCTCTAACACGTATTGAAATAATTCAATGATCCTCTAAGTCACTTAGTTGGTTTAGATAACCATCTGATTGGATAATCAAATCACGTGTTTAATTGAAAGCTTAAAGGAGGTCTTTAAAAGCAACCCCGTTACACTAAATTAGTTAGCATTCCTGAGGAGCACGCAAGTGAAACGCGCGTCGAATGCCTTAGATGATCTCAAATCTTAATTTAAGATATTCGGATAAGTGACAAATTATCTTTCTAAAATTCAAAATGATAAATGAATTATTGAATTCTCAATGGGATGATGAGTGATCGTAATCACTCCTTTACTTAAAATCAATGAATGATTGAAATATCTTAGTTCACAATTTATCTAAACGCTGCTGTGGGCGTCACTATCTCATATGTAACACGAGTGCACTCTTGCCTAAATAGTACTCTAAGATACCTGAGGAATGAATGTAATGGTTTGAAAAATTGTACTTTGCTTACTAATATCGCAAGAACTGTTCACCGAAACGTTGCTTTAGGCATTATCACTCCATACACAAATGTGCACCCTTGTACCTTGGGATACTCGAGGAATCAATGCAATAGCTTAAAATCTCCATACTGTGAATATAATTCATATCGTTTGTACCAATAACGCAACAATTTTTCATCCAAACGCCGTAAATGATAAATGAATTATTGAATCTTCAATGGATGATGAGTGATCGTAATCACTCCTTTTCTTAAAATCTGTGAGACAATGAATGATTGAAAAAACTCAGTTCACAATTTATCTAAACGCTGCTTTGGGCGTCACTATATCATATGTAACATGAGTGTACCCTTGCCTAAATAGTACTCTAAGATATCTGAGGAATGAATGTAATGGTCTGATAAATTGTACTTTGCTTACTAGTATCGAAAAAATTGTTCACCGAAACGCTGCTTTAGGCATTATCACTTTATATACAAATGTGTACCCTTGTACCTTGGGATACTTGAGGAATCAATGCAACAGCTTAAAACCTCCAAACTGTGAATATAATTATATTATTTGTGCCAATAACGTAATAATTTTTCATCCAAACGCCGTTTTTGGATTGTATTATTCTATATACATATATGCACTTTATTTTTGCAATATAGTACCTAAGGATACTTGAGGAGCAAATGTAACAGCTTAAGACTCTAGAGCTGTACACAATTGTATCTCTTACGCCCACAACGCAGAGATTGCCATTTGAACGTTGTTCGGGAATGTTTGTAACAGCTTTAAACCCCTGAATTGAGTATACAGTTATATTCAGCACGCTAATGACGCAAAGATCACTTATTTAGGTGCTGCTTTGAGCATTATCACTTTATTCAGCAATACAGAATCTTGTGATACTAGTGGATAGAAAATATCAGCCTTTTACTTTAGAACTGTCAATTATTATACCTCGTATCTTTAAGATGCACAGATGGTCTAATTAAACGCTACTTTAGGTGTCACTACTTCATGTGCAATTTTGCAATATAGTATCTTAGGATACTTGAGAAATGAACACAACAGTTTCAAAATTGTAAATGTAACAGCTTAAGACTCTAGAGTAGTGCACAATAGTACCCATTACGCCAACTACGCAGGGAATGTTTATTTGAACGTTGTTCCGGACGTCACCACTCTATATGCAACAGAGAAACATCTTGGCCATATAGTACTTTTTGGACACTTGTGAATGCTTATAACAACTCAAAATCCCCTAATTGGGTATATAATTACATTTTACACGCTAAATGACGCAAGGATCATTCACTTAAGTGCTGCTTTGGGCATTATTACTTTATATGTGTATCCTAGCAATACAAAATCGTGTGATACTTGAGAAAGGAAAACAATAGCCTTTTACTTCAGAACTGTTTATAATTGCACCTAGCATCCTTATCAAGCACAGATGGTCTAATCAAACGCTGCTTCAAGTGTCATTACTTCATGTGCGATTTCGCAATATAGTACCTTTGGATACTTGAGATATGAATATAACAGCTTAAAAATTGTGCACATGATTGTATGCTGTTTGCTAATCATGCAATGATTGAGATCACTAAAGATCTATTTTAGTGAAAGGTTAATGATTTCAACTGATTCACCCTGCTAATTACTGTAGCAATGGTCCACAACCTTATTAACATATACATTTGGCAGTATTAGAATCTATGCAAACCGATAGTGACGATTTCAGCTAGCATTGGGGGTTATTTCAAACACAATTGCCCCATTAGATAGTAGGCTTATAGGTAGTTACGCCTTCTGGTTGAAGTAGGGGTTTCTTTATACATACACACCCCATAAGATTATATAATTGGTTTAAATTGTGATCATTGTAATCCCATACAATTTAGTGAAACCATTGATGCTCCATTAAGAAACGAATGCTGTATCAAGAAGGAGTTTTGTTTTTGGGTTTCACACCAGTTCCATTTATCATTGATTCTTATAACCACTTCCTGAGGTAATTCACCTATTAACAATTGTGGTTATATTGATTTTAAATTATGTCTTATTGTTTTGTGTTGTCCTTTAATAACCTTCTATAGGGTTAATGTTTAAACGTTCAATAAAGTAATTAATGTTCATTGTTATGGACTTCACTATTATACTTTTTTTTTCCTTTTAGGAATACTCCGACGAACTATGAATTGTCCAAGACAGTAAAATATTTACCCTATGTTATAACGTATATCTTTTTCTCTATACGGAAGAGATTCCCTTTATACCGTGGACGCGGGAGCGACGGGCACCGGTTCTCTGTCTTTTTTTTATATACCCCGTAACTCCAGCACAGAGCCCTGTGTATACACTATATACCCCGTAACTCCAGCACAGAGCCCTGTGTATACACTATATACCCCGTAACTCCAGCACAGAGCCCTGTGTATACACTATATACCCCGTAACTCCAGCACAGAGCCCTGTGTATACACTATATACCCCGTAACTCCAGCACAGAGCCCTGTGTATATACTATATACCCCCGTAACTCCAGCACAGAGCCCTGTGTATATACTATATACCCCGTAACTCCAGCACAGAGCCCTGTGTATATACTATATACCCGTAACTCCAGCACAGAGCCCCGTGTATATACTGTGTGTATCCCCCGTTCCTCAGCTTTTTTGTTTTTGCACTCACTATGTACCACCTCTTGATACTCAAGTTTAATTGTATGTATATCCACTACACCCTCTTGTCCTCTTTTGTAATTGCTCTGTATCGTATCTTCTGTATTGCACACACAGTTACTTCTGTGTTGTTGTCTTTGAACTATGATATATGATGTTGAAAATAGTTTGCATGTGAGTCTCTGGCCTTGCTCTAAATTGCCCTGTTATTCATATAAACGTTTCACAGATCATTGAGTCACCTTCTAGAATATATTGGATTCACCAAATCTCTGGACACAACTGCTCCAGCACCAATCCCTAATACGCAAACCTGGCTCTTGCTCAGCGACCTGCAGAATTCCAGTCAAACGCGGGGCCAGTGTGTGAAGGGAGTGGGTTTGTTTTACAGGAGTGGGTTTGGGGCTGGCTTAGCGTGATGGAAGTGATTGTGTGTTGCTTTATTAGGACGGGAATGGGTGTGTTGAGTTTGCCTTGTGTGATGGTGATGATGAGTGGGTTTTCGGTTAGTTCTTTGTGATGGGAGTGGGCGGTAACATGATCCAGGTACCACGGATTGAGCTACCGAGGAGATGGTCCTCAATAGCGATGAGCTCTTCGGGTTCGGACGGTTCGGAGGTCTACCCGAACTTTGGTAGTTTGAAAGTTCGCGAATTTCGAACTTTTTGGGTGTGTTCGGTTCGAGTTCGAAAAAAAAAGAAATTTTGAAAAAAGTATAGAAAATGCTTAAAAAAATACTAAAAAATCTAGAAATAAAGAGACTCTTTACTGCAGAATATTATAAGCAACGGTTTATTAGATATTTAATTAAAAACTAATGTGTACGTGGAAAGATTATCAACTCTAAATGACCTCTGTTCACAAACGGGCATAACACCAGGTGTTTTTAGTCTGGTAATCAATATCTGGGTGCACTGACGCCCATTACCAGATCAAAAAACTTTCAATATAGGACCACATTGTCCACCCCAGCACTCTTCTACAATACTACAGAGGGGTTACTGTATGATGATACTTGATGGCCTGGCTTTAAAGGCACAATATCTGGGTGCATTGACGCCCATTAACAGATAAAAAAACACTTTTCAATATAGGACCACATGGTCCACCCCTGCACTCTTACACAATACCACAGAGGGGTTACTGTATGATGATACTTGATGGCCTGGCATTAAAGGCACAATATCTGGGTGCACTGACGCCCATTTCCAGATCAAAAATTTTTCAATATAGGACCACATGGTCCACCCCTGCACTCTTCCACAATACTACAGAGGGGTTAGGCTAGGGTCAGATGAGCGCATTTTCTACGGACTGTGCGTCCGTGCAGTACGGACGTACTTACTGACTGACGACAAGGTAGTGGCCACACAATCGTTTTTTTTCACTGACGTTTTATATTTTGACTGATGTAGCAGGAAAAATAAATTACAAAGAAAGAACATTCTGTCCGTCAAAAATGCTGGACGTATAAATGCAGTCCGTCTGACCTTGTTGCATCACTCACACACAAAGCTATGCGGACGTTGTGGACGTGGCGCACTCTGCACGTCCGTTCTAGCAGTATTACGTTCTTGCCTAACCTGCGTCCGCTTGCAGCGTCCGTCAGCCCCCACACTTCTGTGCGGACGTACTTCGTGTGTGGGGCTCCATTTAACACAATTGTATGCTATCACGGACGTACTTATGTGCGGGCAACACGGACGTTAACACTGCGTTCGTCTGACCCCAGCCTTACTGTATGATGATACTTTCTGGCCTTGCAGTCTTGCACCAAAGGCAGAATATCTGGGTGCACTGACGCCTTAACCAGATGCATATCTTTTTAATAGAGGACCGCAAGGTTCACCCCTGCACTCTTCCACAATAACACAGAGGGGTTACTGTATGATGATACTTGCTGGCCTGACATTAAAGGCACAATATCTGGGTGCACTGACACCCATTACCAGATCAAAAACTTTTCAATATAGGACCGCAAAGTCCACCCCTGCACTCTTCCACCATACCACAGAGGGGTTACTGTATGATGATACTTGCTGGCCTGACATTAAAGGCACAATATCTGGGTGCACTGACACCCATTACCAGATCAAAAACTTTTCAATATAGGACCACATGGTCCACCCCTGCACTCTTCCACAATACCACAGAGGGGTTACTGTATTATGATGGCACTTGCAGGCCTGGCACCAAAAGCACAATATCTGGGTGCACTGACGCCTTGACCAGAATCATATCTTTTCAATATAGGACCACATGGTCCACCCCTGCATTCTTCCACAATACTACAGAGGGGTTACTGTATGATGATACTTGATGGCCTGGCATTAAAGGCACAATATCTGGGTGCACTGACGCCCATTAAAAGATAAAAAAAACACTTTTCAATATAGGACCACATGGTCCACCCCTGCACTCTTCCACAATACCACAGAGGGGTTACTGTATGAATGCACTTGCTGGCCTGGCACTAAAGGCACAATATCTGGGTGCACTGCCATTGACGCCTGTATCAGATTCATATCCTCAGAGGGGTTACGGTGTGACGGCACTGTTGCCGACGCTAAAAGCCCAATTTTAAAGCACCTATTGTTACTTTCATCCAAAGCCTGCATAAGTTTCACAATAATTTAGCCCAAAAAAACACTAAACTTTTTTTGCGCGTCCTAAAATGTCTTTTCATACAGGCTGCCGCCCAAAGCAGTTGTTTATGGATAGATTAAAGGAAAAGCATTTACCGTCATATGAAACGTAATTTTTTTATTTTAAAGTGTTTCTATACATCCTAGAAATCTGCCACTTCACGGGCAGGTTATGGGGACCTCCTAGGCACAGTATTTGAAGGAATTTTTATTTTTTATTTTTAACCCTTATTTCATGGAAAACTCACTGTCCCTTTAAAAACGTTTTTTTTTAAACTTTTTGTCCTTGTTTCCTGTCCCCCAGGGCACTACCCGGACCCCCATACACCTTTTATGGCAAATATGTAGCATATATGCCCTCTTGGAGGGCACTCTAAAAAACCGAATTTTCAGCCCCATTGATTTGCATGAGGGTTCGGGTTCGGTCCCGAACAAATGGGAAGTTCGGTTCGGGCTCGAACCGAACTCGGGGAGTGTTCGGCTCATCCCTATTCCAGAGTTCTATTGTAATCCTACGCAGCTGAGGGATGAAAGTTTGCCTACTTTCTCGAAACAGGACTTGAGAGCCGATCAGGCTAGAGACCCTTTGATTGTGTTAACCGTGAAGGCCCTAAATGTGAACCAATGGGAAATTCTACTGACAAATTCCTCAGAAGGAGCCCGATTGGTATACAAAGAGTGGGAATGGTTGAAGATGTTGGATGGGGTGGTCTACCGAAGGGGCACCTCAAACAATGCTGAAGAGACCCAACGGTTTTTCCTTCCCACCAAACACAGAGAGGGTGTGCAGCGGTCATTACACGATGAACATGGGCATTTGGGTGCAGAGAGAACTTTTAAGCTAGTGCGAGACAGATTTTATTGGCCCTGTATGAGATCTGAAGTTGAAAGTTACTGTCATTCGTGTTTGAGGTGTATTCAGAGGAAAACCCTACCAACCCGAGCTGCTCCAATGAGCCACCTGCAAAGTCAAGGACCCATGGATTTGGTGTGCATTGATTTCCTGTGCTTAGAGCCGGATGCTAGTGGGCAGGGAAATATTCTAGTAGTGACTGATCATTTCACGCGTTATGCCCAAGCTTTTTCTACGAAAGACCAACGTGCTCCTACGGTGGCGAAGGTTTTGATGGAAAGGTTTTTTGTTCACTATGGCCTACCAAGGAGAATACACTCGGATCAGGGCAGAGACTTTGAGAGCCGGCTTGCTGGGCAATTGCTGGAACTGCTAGGAATTCAGAAGACCCAAATTACACCATATCACCCTCAAGGTGATGCCCAACCAGAAAGGTTTAATCACACGCTGCTAAATATGTTAGGGATGTGCGTTTCGGGTTTCGGAATTTCGGAATTTTCACGAAATTTCCCGATTCGGGTCTTTCGATTCGATCGAAATTCCGAAAATATTTAGACCCGAAAATGTCCGAATCGAAAAGGTTTTCCGAGTCGAAACGAAATTTTTTCGGAAATTTCGAATGAACTTGAAATGTGTCAAATCGAAATCTATTGCTTTGAATTGAAACGAGAACAGACTTTCCAAAAAACGAAAATTGTTCCGAAATCCGAAAAGTTTTCCGAGCCAAATCGAAAAATTTTCGGAATTTTCGAATGGACTTTGAAATGTGTCAAATCGAAATTTACTTTCCCTCTATAGTCTATTCATGATTTCAGTTCCATTCGGGATTTCGGTTCCATTTCGGTAAGTCTGGACATCGTATTATTTAACTATTATCTGTTATATCGCTGATTCTGTAAAGTTTATTTTTCCATGATCCGATAGGAATGTTCGTATTTAGGCAGATTCGATTCGACCGCGGGTCGCGCATGCGCGCACGAATATCGTAACTTTATTGAGCACTTTTTATTGACAACTTTTGAACAAAATATTGTTGTTGTTATTATTCAACAAAATGGCCGCTGCACACAGTAATACTACCTCGTCATCACCAGAAGTACCAGTACCCAGGAAGAAAGTGAAGCGAGCCACAAATATGTCATTTGAGGAGATGTTGGAGCTTGTCCGCATCTTTGATGGCAAGGATTATGATTGTAGTAGGGGCCCGTACCGCAGGAAGAGTAACGCGAGGAAGGATCGGATCTTGGAGAAGCTACGCACCACAATTTTGGTGAATTTTGGGAAGGAACGCTCGAAGGATCAGCTGAGGAAACGCTGGTCCGATTTGAAGGTGCGGGAACAGAAGCAGCTGAGGCACCTCCGCCGCGTCATAGCGAAACGTAAGTGTCACGTTATATTGTAAAGCGCTGCGCAAACTGTTGGCGCTATATAAATCCTGTATAATAATAATAATGTGCTTGCATGTGCTAATGTGCACAGAAATACGTTGATTTATCTAGTCCTTTTTTCATGCAATGTGATTGTGTATAGCTTTGCGTTTTCACGACTCGCCATACAAGCATTTTTGCCATAGCTCTTCCTTTTTGTGATTTTACGTATTCGTGAAAATTGTGACATTTGATGTATGTAGATGAAGTTACAATGCTGGATTTCTTTTGGCACTGTGTGTATAGTCTGTAGTGTGCTGGGGGGGGGGGTTGTTGTGATTGAGTGATGCATACGAGAAGACCCGCAGCTTGCCCAATATTGGCTCCCACCTGCGCATCAATAAAAATCTCTGCGTCTCTGCTAAGTGGTAGTGTAGCACAACAAGGATGGGACATGTAGTTCTTCTGAAAGTGCATAACAGAGCTGCGTTCAATGCAGCTGCTGCAGCAGTGACACTGAATGCTTTAGATGCAAATTTCAAAACAAAATGGTGGATTTCTGTTGTTTCTGCAATATCCAGTTTTATTAGCAGAAACTGAAAGTGAAACTGAGGCTGAGGCCTTCTATAAAATAACTAAAAGCAGTCGCACAATGCGTTTTGTACGCACACAACACAAATAATAGTTTTTATTGAATAAAAACGTAATGTTTACTTCTGAAAAAAATATATAAATGAACGGTAATATATGTCTGTGTGCAATATATGTATGAGATGGGAGTAGTGGGGGGGTCAAGCTGAGGCCTGTTCAATACCTCAGCCGCTGCAAGTGCTAAGTTAGCAACTTGCCATTGAACGCCGTTCAACCGCTCAGCATGCTAACCTAGCACTTGCAGCGACCCGAGGAGATGCTGAGTGTGACGTTTTAAAGATGGCCGCCGCCATGAAGCAGTAACAATGCCGTACAGCAAGATGGCCGCCGCCTCGAAGCAAGTAATAATTCCGTACAGCAATGTTAATTTTGCGGTTTCTGTTAACCAAAGCACAAAATATTTATTTATTATTTCCCCCTGTACATAGACATATATTACAGTTCAAATTATATATTATTGTTTCAGAAGTAAACATAACGTTTATTCATTAAAAACTATCATTTGTGGTGTGTGCCTACAAAACGGAATTGTGCTGACTGCTTCTCTTTATTATATTTTGTCCGAGTGATCCGAAAAACAATCTGAATTTTTCATTAAGAAATCATCGGCCATTTTGGATTCAAAATTCGCATCCAAAGGGTTCAACGACACTGCTGCAGCAATTCAGCAGCTGCTGAGGTACTGAACAGGCCTCTGGTAGTGGGTAGTGGAGGGGGTGTCGCAATACTTTCGGCAATATAGTGTATAGATATACCATTTTTTCCAGTCTGCATTATTTACGTGTTATTTTTTGAATTTGGCAGAAGACAGGAAGAAGGCCGCCGAATCTGCCCCGCGGGCACCAGTGCCCCGGAGGAAGAGGAGGAACCACGGGCGTCCACCAGCGCTGGTATATACTGTTTTATTTTGCAACGACTTTTGGTCAAAAACAGAAACATTTTTTGTTTACTGTATTTTAATTAAATTTTTTTATGTATAGCACAAGAGGTGCAGGAGGAGGAAGAGGAGGAGGAGGAGGAAGAGGAAGAGGAAGAGAGGGAGCCAGAGGCCGCCAGTCCAGGTTTGTTTTTTTTTACTGTTGTATTTTGCATCGACTTTTGTTCAAAAATAAATCAGTTTTGTTGTTTACTGTATTTTTTATTTCTTTAATTTCTTACATATAGCCCTGGATATGCTGACGGTGGTCGTGGGGGATCAGTCGGAGGAGGAGGAGGAGCCTCAGGAAGCTGCCAGCACTGGTATATACTACTGTTATATTTTTTCAAGACTTTCAGTCAAAAATAGAAACCTGCTTTACTTACTGTATTTTCCTTCTTTCATTTATTGGATATATAGAAGGAGAAGCCAGACCTCGGGACTCGGAGGCAATTGGTCAGCAGCTTCGCCTGGCAGTCCGGACACTTGACAACATCCAGGAACTGCTGCAGGTCCTCCGTGAGCAGCTAGTCAACACCGCGGACATGCTTGAGCGGCAGTAAGAAGAGCAACAACTGCCTCAGCTGCTCCTGCTCGCCTGCTTTGGGTCGGACCAGCGTTTTCTGATCTGGTCCTTCGTACCGTCCTTCCCAAACACTCTAGGATGGTGGTGCGCGTAACTTCTCTGTTCCGATCCTTTCTCAAATTACTCTTCCTGCGTAAGGGCCCTTACTGCAGTCATATTCCTTGTTATCGAAGATGCGGACCAGCTCCAACATCTCCTCAAATGCCAGTAATTATTATCGCCTGGCTTAGACTGGAAGATGTTTGTTTGTATGTTTGTTTGTGTTGTTTGTGCCCCCGTTGGGCAGTTTGCCATCCTTCCCCATGTAAATAAATTTTCTATTTTTTTATATATTTTCCTGTTGTGTGCGTTGCTTTACGTTAATAAGTTAATTATGTATTGCTTGGTTTCCAGTCCACACTGTTAAAATCATATGTACATAAATTTATTGACATTTCTATGGACCCTTTGTCATAAATTTGTCAACATATTTGTGGCCATGAATGTGACTGTGTAATTTTCACCCAAAAAAATATAACAAGTCCCCTTTTCAATTTTTTTTTAACAAACGCAACTCATAAAATATAACCGCAAACACTCGCATGATAAAATGTGAAAAAAACACTTTACACCTTGTAAAACAAACATTGAAAATTCTAATTTTATTGCATTTTTTTTTTATAATATACAGACAGGACATGACGCATACATATGATAATGATATATTATGAATCATCTGCCGAGTCTGCCGGAAAGAACGATATATAACATGTCTGGGTCATATTATAAAAAGAAGGCTTCAAAACGCGTTTAAACAAGAGGAGCGAAACTGTTAAAAATTAGCTCAGCAGCAGACCGCAGTGCCGCACACAGGCGTGAAGGGAAGCCGTGAAATGCCTCAGCAGCGAAAGGTTAATTTTTTTTTTGTCTGAAACCTTTAAATCATTTTTTTTTTTTTTTAATTTCAGATCATTTTGATCAACTACTTTTTCCGTTTTAAAAACTTTTTGTTCTGGTTTTTATCTTTAAAGTCAGACCATTCGGGTCAGTTTACCGTTTTTTAAATAGTTTTGTTCTTTTTTTTTTGTTCCTTGGCTTTCATACCATTTTTTAATGTGATTAAATAAATAAAGTTGTGAAATGTATATTCATAAGAAAAAAGGATCTTTATTTAATAAAAAAAAACACGATAGAATCGCCAGAATTATCGTATCGACAGAATGAATTATCGGATCCGAAAAACAAACCAAAAATTTATTATAAAAAATATATAAAGTATAAAAAAGTAAACCATAGTAGTTTACGCGTCAAAACGAATAGAGTTAGACAGCTTTGAAACGAGGAGAACAGACGTTCCGAAAAAAATGAAAAATTCCGAAATCACGAAAAGTTGATACAAAAAACCAGCAAACTGACCCGAAAATACGAAAAATGGTCGATATTCAAAAAAAAAATTTACACGATAAACGAGCCAAACCAAACCGAATCGAAACAGAAATCGGTTGAAACGAGCCGAATCAAAAATTTTAAACATCAGAACAAATCTAATCGAACCGAAAAAAAAATCAGTGCACAAGCCTATTAATATCTGACATCCCGATGTGAAACATCAGGACTTTTGCATTAGATTTCGACCTTTTTTTATTTTTTTAACTTCTGGATAGTCGAAAATCGAAATCTATCCAAAAAGTCCCAATGTTTCACATCATTCTGAACTTTGTTTGGATAGAGTAAGTCCGTGGGCGTGCGGCCGTTAAATGTATATACCAGTGGCGTCGTAACATGGGGGCGGGGGTGCGGCCCGCACCAGGTGACACCCGCCTTTAGGGTGACACCGTCACCCTAAGGGCGGGTGTCTCACCCTCCGCCGCGTTTTTCACTCCCTGCGAGCGTCCGAAGCATGCAGCTTCGACGCTCGCCTGGAGGAAACACGTCACCAGCCAATCGCAGCTGGTCACGTGGCTCCCCCTGGCGAGCGCCCAAGCTCTGCGCCGCCGGACGCTCTGAGGGAGCGAAAAAGGCAGCGGAGGTGAGCTGGGGCCATTTTCATGAGGTGCTGGGGCATTCCATGTGCTGGGGCAAATCCATGAGGAGCTGGGGCATATCCATGAGGAGCTGGGGCATTCCATGTGCTGGGGCATATCCATGAGGAGCTGGGGCATTCCATGTGCTGGGGCATATCCACGAGGAGCTGGGGCATATCCACGAGGAGCTGGGGCAAATCCATGTGTGAGCTGGGGCATATCCACGAGGAGCTGGGGCATGTCCACGAGGAGCTGGGGCATGTCCACGAGGAGCTGGGGCATGTCCACGAGGAGCTGGGGCATGTCCACGAGGAGCTGGGGCAATATCCATGAGGAGCTGGGCATGTCCACGAGGAGCTGGGGCAATATCCATGAGGAGCTGGGGCATATCCATGAGGATGTCGGATGTCGGCCAAGCTTCCGGTAACTCCCCCTGAGGACTGGCGTCATCGTGCATAGCACGATGACGCCAGTCCTGGAGTTAACCCCAAGCTGCCACCAATGGTGGAGATAGGGGGTTCCAAAATGAACCCCTATCTCCCGATCCATGGCAGCTAGGGTTAAAGTTTGGTATTGTTGGATCAGCCAGAGCATGGCTATTCCAACGATACCAAACACGAATGTGAAAAACGTTTGTAAAAAAATTAAAAAAATATTAAAAACATTTATAAAAAAATAATAAACAATTTTTTTTTCTTTTTTTTGGTTTGTTAATGCAGCAATATTGTTCCCATTTCAATTATAATGTGAACAATGATGCTGCACTAACGATTTTTGTATGCGGTGCGTTTGTTAAAAATCGCGTAATTTTCCCAAAAGAAAATGTAACGAGACCCCATCTCTAATTTTTTTAACAAGCGCACCCCATACAAAATATAACCGCAATTGCTCGCATGTTAAAATGTGAAAAAAAAACACTTTACACATTGTAAATTATTGAAAATTCATATTTTATTGCATTTTTTGTTATAATATACAGACAGGTCATGACGTATACATATAATAATGACATATTATGAATCTGCTGAGTCTGCCGGAAAGAACGATATATAATATGTCTGGGTCATATACTAAAATAAGCTTCAAAACGCATTTAAACATGATGAGCAAAACCGCTAAAAATGACCTCAGCACAGGGGCGGGAAAAGCCTCAGCAGCGAAAGGGTTAATTAAAAAAAACACGATAGAATCGCCAGAATTATCGTATCGACATAATGAATTATTGGATCCGAAAAACAAACCAAAAATGTATTATAAAAAATATATAAAGTAGTATTAAAAAAGTAAACCATAGTAGTTTTCATCAAAACGAATAGAGTTAGACAGCTTTGAAACGAGAACAGACGTTCCGAAAAACGAAAAATTGGCGATATGCCGAAACATGTACAATTCCGAAAAAACGAAAAGTTCAGAAATACGAAAAGTTCCGAAAAAACGAAAAATTGGCGATATGCCGAAAGCCATGTACAATTCCGAAAAAACGAAAATTTTCCGAAATAACGAAAAGTCGATACAGAAACCTAGTGAAGTTACCCGAAAATACGAAAAATGGTCGAAATTCCGAAAAATAAATGTACCCGAAAACCGAATCGAACCGAACCGAATCGAAACAGAACGCAGTCGAAACGAGCCGAATCGAAAAGTTTGAAAAATCGAAAAATCAAATCGAATCGAATCGAAAAAAAAAATCGGTGCACATCCCTAAAATATGTTGGACATTGTCAAACAGAGAGAAGCAGAGCTGGAGTCGTCACATAGCTATGCTGGTGCATGCGTATAACAGTACGGAGAGTGACGCTACTGGATACTCACCATACCCAGGCCCGGATTAAGATCTCTATGGGCCTGGAGCTAAATATTTTGGTGGGTTTGTTTTGTAATTTAGTGAAATGAAAACATATTTTTGGTTATTTAATAGTGCAGAAACAGGTATATCTAACCAGGCCGATACTGTGTGATTAATTGTTCATTCAGATTTCAATCATTTAAAGAATGGAATTTTTTTTTTCCTATTTTATCATCCAAACCTTTGTAGTTAGATATTCTATAGGGCATTCTTGTTAAAAAAAAATGTGTAATGGGAACCTGTTACTGCATTTTTCTGAGAAAATATACAATTTTAACCAAAAACTTAAAGAAAAAAGAATTATTTCCCTTGTGTTTTGGAACATGTTTGTTTACGTATAATATGACTATAAAACACTGACCTTGCTCCCAGCGTGGAAAATGACTGAGATGGTGAGCAATGGCAGTGGTATTGCTCATTTTATACATGACAAATGGACAATGCCATCGCTTTGGAACTAAAAATAAATAAATAGTTTTCTTTTAGATTTTTCATGGTCAGGTATGGTATTAATGCAAAGGCCAGACTCTGCCCTGTCCAATGACACCTCACTTGACCTTGTGAGGTATAAAGATTAGTGAGGCAGGGGTCCAAAGATCCCCGCAGTGCTCTTCGCTGCAGTGTGGCGGTTTAGGTTTTTGATGTAACAATTCGTAACAATGGATTGTACCATCAGCCATCACCTCTACACCTGTTGGTGACATGAGAAATGTGATGGTTAGTTAGTGCAGCATCATTGTTTACTTGATAATTGAAAAGTGAAAAATATTACTGGTGGAAATAAAAAGTAAATATTTATTTTATTTACTTAAAACCTGGACATGTTTGGTATCATTGGAAAGGCCATGCTCTGGCCTTTCCAGTGATACCTCATTTGGCCCTATAGCTCCTATGGAGTTGGAAATACAGGGGTCCAAATTTAGACAAAGTTATCCTTTTTGTGGGCCTATTCTGGGGCATGGGCCTGGAGCTGCTGCTCCATCTGCCCCTATGTTAATCCGGCCCTGACCATACCGTCTTATGTTAGGAAGGGAAGCACGACTGCCGGTTGATTTGGCGCTTGGGTTATCTCTGGATCAGACGTCTGTGACCTCTCATAGAAATTATGTGGATAGACTTCGGAAGAATTTGGCCTCTGCATTTGAACAAGCCCGTTTGACCTCAGGAGATAGGGAACAGAGGAATAAACGAAACTACAACTTGAGAGTTCGGATACAGGATCTACAACCCGGTGATAGGGTTTTGTTGAAGAACTTGGGTGTTTCTGCAAGGCATAAGTTGGCGGATAGATGGAGTTCTCAAGTCTACATTGTCTGCAAGCAACTGCCGGGTTTGCCAGTTTACCAGATCCGACCGGATGGAAAGGCCGGGCCTCTAGAAAACTGGCGCCGAAATCATCTGTTGCCTTTGAGGGAGGCTGTGAGGATACCAGTTGGAGACGAATTTCCTCTGCTGAACCCGCCTGCTCCACGTTTGACTCCTGTTACTCGGTCTCAGCAGACACGGGTTGTCGAAGAGAGTGAAAGGGATAGTGAGGAAGGAAGTTTTTGTCTGGACTGGGTGCGCTCGCCTGAGCCTGAAGAGGTCATTCCAGTTTCCGAACGGTGGGAAAGTAACCTGAGGCCTGAGGATCCTGAATTCCAATTGGAAGTTCCCGAAACTTTGGAAATTCCTGTAGTTCCCGAAAATGTGTCTTTTGATTATAGTTCTATGCCTTCACTGGAAGGATCATATTCCAAAGAGATGTCTGTTCCAGTGGTGGATGAAAGAACTGAACCCGTACCTGTAGTACTTCCACCTGAAGAGGAGCTGATTGAGCCAGAGTCAAAACGTTCTATCCGACCCCTTCAGAGACTTACCTATGACTCACCGGGACATAGCACTGAAGAGGCTGTCACCACAGTGCGAAGGTTTCCCAAAGTGTCTGCTATGTTAGCTGAGGTAGTCAGGAGCATGAGTCAACTTGAAGACATATATCTGACCCATTGTATGTTTGCTGCTGAGCCTATATATATTGCCTAATGTAATGTTGAAATGTTATGTAAATGTTACACCTCCTTGGAGAGACCCAAGAGTTCTAGGAGGGGGAGAGTGTAGCGCTGTTTAAAAACTCTGTTGATGTACTGCTCGGGTTTGGCCACCAGAGGGAGACAAGCGCAATATAAAGTATACTGGACACAACGGGACTACGTTTTCCATCATGCTTTGCGGTGGGGACAGGAAGTGGGTGGGAGAGAGAGAAGGACATCCGCAGCCTCGTATGAAGGAGAGCCAGTGTGAGCCGAGCGACGAAAGGTGGAAGACGCACGTGAGACTGCCAGAGATTGAGACCAGGCCAGAGAGCAGGAGCTGCCTTGCGGGTGCTGAGAATCAGAGACAGTGCTGGCGGAGACCTATCCACACATCGCTGAGAGGTTTTGTGCAGACACAACATTCCGGTTTGGACCCCGAGTAAGGAGACCGCGATGATCCACTGGGAGTGCAGGCGGTAGGCCGTAATTCTCGTTACCAAAATCGGACAAGCAGGAGAAGCGGATCCGTGGCACAGAGTTCCAGTATAATCAAGCGGAGAGAGATCCTTGATCGGACAGTGGAGCAGATTGTCCAGCGGATGGGTGAGAGGCCTTCCAGGCCAACGTCCAAGTTTAAACAAAGCACGCTGCAGTATTGTTTAAATCTACAGGGCCCCAACGTGACTAGTCGAAGAATTACTCAATCCATTCACTGGCCAGTTGAATATAGTACCCGGGTACCTAAATCGCACACACACACCTTTTTGGGACATTACTTTTTCGGGACTTACACTCCAGAAACGAAGGGGTTAAACTTTCCTTTTTGCCGCCGCGTGTTTTTCTCACATTATGAAATCCTGTCGTTCATATACCATATTCAGATTATATATGCCGCTTTATTGGGATCAGTAAAGTATATAATCTATAAAATCCACAACAGTGCTGGTGTATATTTATTCCCTAGTGCGGTGAGACTAACCCGAGGTTAAATTCAGCGGCTCCTCCGGGAGTGAGCGCTACACTGATATCTTACATGCGCTTTGTTTTTCTCTTGTATGTTTAGTTAAAGGGATACTCTAGGCAACATGACCACCTAAGCTATTTTAGGTGGTCATGATGCCCGGAGTATGCCGCCCTCTGTCTCCCCTCCCTCCGCTCAGCAGTTCAGCTGAAAAAGCTGAAAACAGCTGAGAGAGGCGGAGGAGTTTACTCCGCCCTCCCAGCTGTCTGTCAGCAGAGCGGGAATCATATTTCCCGCTTCTGCCGACTTTTGCCGAGTAGGAGACGTCATTGCGCTTTCAGCGCGATGACGTCTCCAACTCGCCGCAGTAGCTGGCGGCAGCGGCTGAGGGTTAGTGTTGCGCGCATCCTCTTGCGCGCAACACTAATCCTCAGAGGGAACCGGGAGGAAGCCTGCCGATTGGCTGGCTTATGTGAGAGGCGCGCATGCGCGCTTCTCACGTAAATCAGAAGGCAAGAAGAAGCAAGAAGGACGGGAGCGGAAGAGGAGGGAGGTGAGTATGAAAAAAAAAAAAAGACGCAGCTGGAAAGAAGTGGATTTTAGGGTAAGTATTACAGTTACACACAAAAAAAAACAAAAACTTTTTATTAGGGGAATAGGGATAGATTAGAATAAAAAAACGGGGGGGGGGATTTTTGAGTGGAGTGTTCCTTTAAGAGAATATGTTCCTCTATATGTGTCGCTGGGTGCATCCATTGTGTGATATTTTCCTCTATGTGTCACTGGGTGCATCCATTGTGTGATATTTTCCTCTATATGTGTCACTGGGTGCATCCATTGTGTGATCTTTTCCTCTATATGTCACTGGGTGCATCCATTGTGGGATATTTTCCTCTATATGTGTCACTGGGTGCATCCATTGTGTGATCTTTGCCTCTATGTGTCACTGGGTGCATCCATTGTGTGATATTTTCCTCTATATGTGTCACTGGGTGCATCCATTGTGGGATATTTTCCTCTATATGTGTCACTGGGTGCATCCATTGTGTGATATTTTCCTTTATATGTGTCACTGGGTGCATCCATTGTGGGATCTTTTCCTCTATGTGTCACTGGGTGCATCCATTGTGTGATATTTTCCTCTATATGTGTCACTGGGTGCATCCATTGTGTGATATTTACCTCTATATGTGTCACTGGGTGCATCCATTGTGTGATATTTTCCTCTATGTGTCACTGGGTGCATCCATTGTGGGATCTTTTCCTCTGGATGCACCCAGTGACACATATATTGTGGGATATTTTCCTCTATATGTGTCACTGGGTGCATCCATTGTGTGATCTTTTGTGATGTAAACTGCCCCCCCCCCAGTATCTTTCCATCACTTGGTCCTTCACTGAGATAGACAGGACGGCTGCTATTTGCTATTGGCTAGGCCTTCGCAGCTAAGGCTTGCATAGCGTAGCATGGGAATATGGACCTTATAGGGTAACATAAACTACAGATATTATTAAATGACACATTACGGCATACCAACATGAGAAATCTTTTGCCTTTGACCTCTAATGGAGCCAAAAAGATTTTGGAGGAGGCTCACAAATTCCAGGGCCGACCGGCACTTCTGAGTTCAATCTTGAGTCAATTGCTAGTAATATTTTATATGCCCCAATCTCGTAAATTTCCTGTAAGTGCTATGTGTGGAATGCTGCCGCGATTCTATAACATTTTAGGATGAATAAGAATTACTCCCACGACTCTAAGGACCCAAGCATAGCACCTCAGGGCTAAGAAATAAATGACAGCCTAACACCTTTGCGCGCTGGCGAATGGATGGACCACTTCCTACTTAAGGGGTTATTCAGAAAGCAACTGAAATTTCAGTGCTATCTGGCTCAGCACACTACGCTTCGGCGATTCCATTTTGACATCCGTGCAGTGAATTCACTATTTCACTATACACTATTCCCGAAGTGCGCCGAACATGAAGTCGCCGAAGACGGCCGAACTCCGCCAAACTGACATCTGAACGCTGCTGAACTGCAGCAAAAAAAACCCCCCAGAACTCTGCTATTCTTCTAATAGGTGTTTAAAACAATAAAAATCCATTAAAATAAAATGTGTCTAAATAATTAAAATGGCCCTATAAAAAAATAATAAAACGGTCTGTTACAAAATAGGAAAAAAAGCCGTTAAAAAACATCGGGAATCAAAAATTGATTCCAAATGAGGAAGCGGGATACCCCGCGAAACGCGTTTTGGTTTTATTTATATTTCATATTCTATCTGTATATTTTGCATTAAAATAAATCGTTTTTTTACCTCTTGTGGGTGAACGATTTTATTGCACAGCGTTACCTACCCTATACTGGGATTTCTATAGGATACTTTACCCACCCAGCGGAACATAGAGGCATTTGTCCACTTTCTTGATGAGGGGAATCTGCGCATCCTGGGAGAAAGAAGGTAAACCAGTACCACCATACCAAGAAGGGAGATCTGGTGCTCTCCTACAAAGACGCCATCCGCATGTCTATCCGGTGTCTGAGCTGAGACACCCCCACATGTGAGTGCATTTTTTCTTTACCGTACACCTTTCTTAACCCCGTCCTCAGCAATGAAAGGGTTAAAGACAATCTGCACTATTATTTGTTTATTCTGTTTCATTTGAGGCACATGACTGCTGAATACTAACATCTATAGAAGGTTTTGTCTTTTCATCCGATGAAAATTTTTTGAAGGAAGCGCTGACTCCCACACCATCACCACCACACACCACACCACCACCACACACCACACCACACGAATCGAAAATTTTGTGTAAAAAAAGAATACATACAGGTGTTCCAAAAAATAAATAGACGGTTTTGCTGAAAATGAAGTGAATAAACGGTTGAATAAATATTGAATAAAAATGATAATATTTGTTTACATTGAACCCTATGGGATTCGCCGGTTTAAAGCTGTCGAACTGAATCACTGAAAATCAGGGCATTTCACAGACACTTCGGTGCAGTTTGGCGTTCTGTGAATAGATTAACCATTACTTCTCTATGGGATAATTTCACTGCTGCCGAATTGCGCCGATCTGTGTCGAAGTGCAACGTATTTCGCTGTCAATTCGCCAGTATTTGACGAATTGACAGTTTAGTGAACAGACGAACTGCCACGAAATTGCACTGTATGGTGAAGTTCACCATTCTTTGCAATTCGGTGGCAAGTTCAGCGCTTATTGATTAACCCCTTTAGTGTCTTTGGACTGTCTTTGCCTTGCTGGTTAGGAATATGATATTATGAGTTATGAATTATGAGCTTCCTGGATTTTACGTTCAATATCACATAGAATGTTGGAATTCGTAAAACCTTACTGCGAGTTTCTGGTTTCTGTCATTTTCGTCCTGTTTTATTTTAAAGAATTGCTATTGCGTCGTATCGTTTCGTGTATATTTTTACATGTCTCCTGGATGTCTGTTTTATATTAAGCACTCCTAGCTGTTTGTTTTTTATTAAACCACTCTTGTTAAGATCTGTCTTGGCTCTCGTTAATCTATGTTTCCCACATAGATCATGTCTTTTTCACATCACTGTAGTGTTTTCCATTTGGCTATTTTAAGTTTATATAGCGGGTGGGATCCTGGTTTGGGTTGGTATATAGTTCATTCGTCTGTCGACTTGACAACCACCACTTTGCCATCCAGGAAATATTATGGTGGATTCGATCTGTGTATGCACATTTGGCCGGAAAGTCCGATGACAGGACAGCAGGCGAAGGGGGCATCTCCAACCGAGTTACTGCCAAACGTTTTCCTGACTTGCCTCTTTTGTTCTGCCGCAGCTGTTCTTTTGGCCTCGACTGATTTGGCACCTGCTGACACAATGGAACAGCGTTTTGTACGATTCATCTCGCTCTGTTCCCAGGAATCAAGATTGATGTCAAATGCTTTGAGGGACACTTTGAGAGTGTATTTAAAGGGCCACTACCACCAAAAAATGAAATGTCCTTATTGTTTATTTTATGTTGCTGATATCTTACATTTTACTCTATATGTGTCACTGGGTGCATCCATTGTGTGATATTTTGTGTTGTAAACTGCCCCCTTCAGTGGGCCACATTACAATCCATGTGCAAAAACGGGGACGTTAGGGAGAAAAAACTATGCCTTGGGATGCGCGGCAGCACTAAGCGCCGCCGCACTCATTCACTCGAAGGAGTCCATGGGCCTCCATTGAGTTTCCCCTCTGCCGGTCACATGACCTGCCGGATCTCGCCTCCTATTAGGAGAAGAAGAGACGACTTTTTTTTTTGCATTGTGAATTTCGGTGGAATTCGCTGATGCCAATTCGCTAGTTTTTGCCAACGCCCGATAACGATTTCAGCAACTCCAATTTCGGCAAAATACGGTGACCGTTCATTAGTGGATCACCATATTTTCAGCAAAATGGAATCACCAAAATGGGGTGAAATGGGCCTAAACGCAAAGCACTGTAATTTCTGTGCTTTGCGAATAGTCCCTTAAAACAGATGTTGAGTGGATCAAAATCCACATTCATGGCGGTCAGCAGACGCAGATGAATGTGGTTTGTATCTGTGGCCTGGGGGTGGCTGCCCTAATTCCGAAATAAACGCTTAGTACGGTAGATATACCCCACCCTGATTGCTAAGCTAGGAAATGACACACAATCATAAAGGCCGCATGCAGGTCAGGACCCACCAACAGTGCAAAGACCCCGTAACCCAGAGAAATTCAGTTTTAGACCAGTGCCTGTCAGTGCCATCACTAAACTTCTCCATAACCAAAAAATGAAATACCAGTCTGGACCTGATCAAATCCCAGCAATGCTGCTGAAAATCAGTGCACCAGCAATTGCAAAACCTGTCGCAACCCTAATCAATGAATCACTGGCGACTGGATACATACCCAAACTCTGGAAGACTGCGAGAGTGGTACCTATCCATAAAAGTGGAGACAATACTTTGGTATCCAACTACCGCCCAATATCACTGCTCCCTGTAATGTCAAAAATTCTGGAAAAATGTGTCTACACACAATTACGTGATTATGATCAGTATCAGAACTATTTAACCGCAGATCAATCAGGCTTTCGTCCAAATCATTCAACTACAACTGCCCTTTTAAAAGTTTGTAATGATATCCAAGCGGGCATGGAACAAGGAAACCTAACTGGAGCATCTTCCTTGATTTTGCCAAAGCCTTTGACACAGTAGACCATGGCATCCTATTACAAAAACTTAAGAACTCTGGTATTGGTGATAGTACGTTAACCTGGATTCAATCATATGTGTCTGATAGGTCTCAATTTGTGTCCATTTCTGACAGCACTTCCCTTCCCCTCCCAGTCACGTGCGGTGTACCCCAAGGCTCAATACTAGGCCCCCTGCTATTCACAATATTCATAAACGATCTGCCCAATGTCTGCAAAGCTTCAACTGTACACATGTACGCAGACGACACTGTAATCTATACCAGCAAACCAGATCTCCCACAGCTGGAGGCCGTGCTGCAAGAACAATTCACAGAGGTAGAAAAGTGGATCAAACACAACAAACTTTTTTTAAATACTGACAAAACTGTAACGATGCTCTTTGGAACAAAACCTAAACTACATAAATTGCAAAATCCCCATCTATGTGTTGGGACAAAATCAAATGGCACACTGACCACAGTCACTTCTCTCAAATATCTAGGTATGTGGTTAGACCCAAATCTATCTTTTGGCCCCCACATCGAAAAACTCTCATCTAAACTCTACCCCAAACTAGGTGCCCTGTTTGTGCTACAATGTAACTACATGACCCACCATTGTGACATGTTAAAAGAGCTAAACTGGCCGTCGCTGGAATCTAGACGCACCCTTCACCTTTCCAACCTGGTGTTTAAGAGCTTTTCTGGGAAGCTACCACCCTACCTGAATAGGCTGATTGCCCCAGCAGTTCCCTCATCCTATAACCTCCGATCCAGGACCAGCACCTTACTTACAATACCACAATACAAAAAGACAGCGGCTCGATCCTCATTTTCCTACAGAGCGCCGCAGTTATGGAATAACCTCCCAGACACCATCAAATCTTCCCCCAGTCTAAAGTCCCTTAAGAGCTCCCTATTAACATACCTCAATAAGGAATGCACCTGTAAACATGTAACATAATGACTTTATTTCCTACATATTTATTTTTCTGTTAATCTGTATATTTGGTTTTGTGTTAATATCTTGCATTTTACTATTTTGTATTTCTGTAACCACTCAATGTTCTCGAACCCAGGACATAGTTGAAAACGAGAGAAATCTCAATGTATCCTTCCTGGTAAAATCCTTTATAAATAAATAAATTAATGCATGGGCTGCGTACCCGCAAGTGGCCGCCTGCATCTGTGCTCTCAGCCGCGCTCCCGTGATATCTTTACCTGATCTTGTTGGAGCGCAGCTAATAGTACGAGAGCTACGTTCAAGTAAAGATAAAGGCTGGTAGGTGACCCACGCGATAGAGGGTTAAATCGAATAAGCTGTTATTTCTGAATCAGGACAGCCGGTCACAGACAGCCAACACAGGCGCCATGTTGAAAAAATAAAATGGAGGGCAGGGTGGGGTGGAAATAATTAATAAAATTGGGGTGGGGTTGGTGGTAATTAATAAAACCAGGAGTGTGTGGAAATAATAGAATTAGGGGTGTGTGGGAAATAATAAAATTGGGGGGGTGTTGAAATAATAGAATTAGGGGTATGCGGAAATAATTCATAAAATGGGGGTGTTAATAGAATTAGGGATGTGTGGGAAATAATTACCTTCCCTGGCAGCCTGCTCTGGTCGTGAGTTGTGGAGGGCTCTCACATGCCATGGAATCACTGAGCCGCGTCTGACATAAGGCAGCAGGCAGCTCAGCTGAAGTGACATGGCTCCTGCTCTCGCAGCTCCTTGCACTGCACAAACGCTTCCGGGCTGGGCTGCACACGTGACACAGACCACCCGGAAGCTGAGTGCAGACGCTGCGCTGGGAAGATGTGAAAGTCACATCTCTCCCAGTGCATGGGCCGAGCTGCTACTGGCTGCCATCTACTACTAAACGACAGTCTAGGTAGTGGCAGACCCAGTCAGGCGACTGGCCAACTGAGCCATCGGCCTACCGGGATTCTCCCGGTAGTCCCGATGGCCAGTACATGCCTGGTTATAGGGGTGCTGTGGACAGGTTTAGGTAATACTTTGAGGCTGGCCATCCACTGTCACCGACTTGGTCACCTGACTATGGACAAGGCCATCGGCCGATCAGGGTCGTCCACTGGAAGCATCTGTGGACGACCCAGATCAGCCGATCCACAGGCCTGCCAAAAAAAACCTGCTGCAGGGGGGGACGACATTGTGGCACCGCTGTGGGGAGAAACAAAATTGTCTTTGGTGCTGAAACTTGAGTTTCAGCTCCAAGACAGCTCCCATCCAGCGCAGCCAAAGCAGGGGAAGAAAAAATAAATAAACGCCAGGCTTGGGGGGGGGGGTGTAGTGTGGGGGGGTGTAATTTAACGTCCCTGTCCCTGGTACTGAATTTCAGCACCAGGGACCGCAATTCTGAATGCAGCCGGTTCGCAGAGAAAAAAAAAGGCTTGTCTTTTTGAAAAAGAAATCAGAACCCAAAATTTCGCCTAAAAAAAAAGAATCCAGAAAAATACCTAAAAAGTTGCATAAACCTTATCTCTGCTAGAAAGCCACGGTGTGGCATAGCATTGATTTTAGGGTTTCTATGTAATAACAGACCCAGGATGCATAAAAGTGAGACTGATGTCATTTGCATATCCTACCCAGAATTCCTTGCTGCATATAGGGAATGTGGCACAGGAGCTCTGGGATGCAATTCATCGAATTGCTGTGATGTGCAAGTGGCTTCTGCAATAATGAACATAAAAAGTTATAGGAATTCAATAAATAAAAAGGCTTTTTGCTGCGGATTATAAAAATAAAATGTTAAATAAAGAATAAAAACAAAAATATTTTAACATTGAATCTTATGGGCTTCATGCATTGTGGTTTTAGCATCTTTTAACATTTCCCCTGCACACGGCGGTTTTACTATCAAGGTGATTCATCCAGAGAGCGGTGAAGACCAGGAGAATGACTGGAGAAGTGAAAATTCGAGGCCAAAATAGCCAAACCAGAAAAATTCTCCCATTTATCTCACTTTCAAAATCGGCCATTTGATCTAGATTGTTCATTCTCCTGGCAATTCTCCTGGTTTTCACCTCTTTCTGAATAACCCTGTATACAATGCATCTTTTCACTTTTCTCTGAAGCACGGCGCTTTAAATATACAATGCATCTTTTTCCTGTAAACTTGTACCAGATCGTCCGGTTTCATCTGCCCAAATTCAATTTAAATTGAAAGGATTGCTAATCTCTTGTAAACGCATATAGCCTGAAGTCGCCGGATGTAGTGGAAGAGGGCTGATTCATCTGCATGTTGTAGGATCAGTCGGACAACTTCAGACATGTACCGGCTGGGTGAAGTAGAGGTAACATCACCGCTCTGCATGGAGAGAGCCTGTGGATTCATGGGTTCGACCCGACGAGCACCTCTCCAGTAAGTGTCCTTGGGCAAGACACCTAACGGTACATACTCGCCACCCAGGACATACTTGAAAACGAGAGAAATCTCAATGTATCCTTCCTGGTAAAATCCTTTCTCAAAAAAACCTAAAAATATCGGATGATTACACCATTGCACAGATACGGTGCCAGTGGACGCCCAGCCTGAGGGCTATGGTTGGTGTACTCTGGGGCCCCAATAGAAGAGTAGAGTAAGGTCAGAGACTTGGAACATGTAACTGCTTATAACCAGATTCTCGACACGTCACAGCTGGAAAGATAGTCTAGTAGTCTTGACAGCTGCCAATACATAATTGAGCCATTTCCCAAACGTGTTAAGACTAGGTAATGGCAAACCTGTTTGTCCATCTGTATGTCGTCCCTCTCTCCGTTTCTCTGCCTATTTATCCTTTGGTTCTTTTTTTTTTTTTTTTAATATCGGTGCTTTTCAACTGATTTTTAAAAAAATATGAACTCATACATGCCCTCCTAGAAGCTGATAGACCGCGCTTCCCCCAACACGACATTCTGGCAATCGCTGCACTCAGCCCTGGTACAGACAGTCCTATGTCCCGGTCAGCCCCAGATAAATCAGGGTTTTCCCGGTGAATCCCGAAAGCAGACACCTGATAGCACCTTGGCCCATAGACAGTAGGAAGGAGGCTAGCCCTCAGGCTCCTCCAAGAGCCCCAGTGACGGCTGAATCCGTTACATCCCCTTTCATATATAATTTTGCCGCTGTCATATCTTTTTTATATGTTATGGCGCCAAACACTTTCTTTTTCTGTCCCAAATCAAATAATAAGAGCCCCGCCATTGGAAATATTTAACATTGTTGTGTCAGATAACATTTCTATCTTCCTGCGCCACACATCCACAAATGATACAATATATTTCATCACCGGGGAGGGTGACACCATCTGTGAGATTCGGCAATAGGAAGCTAAGGTCATTTCTAAGTACAATAAAACAACAAAAGGTCTGAGCACAAACATGACCCCTGGGGGTCAAACGTGTGTAAGTCACGGCTGGATATGAGACATGACAGATAGTAACATGTTTTCATCCACTTAGAATGTCCCTGTTCCAGTTACAAGCATTTATAAAGCGCCAACAAATTCTTTAGCGCTGTACAATGGGAGAGGCAGAATGACGAATATACATACACGTTACACACACCGAACAGTAGGAGAGAGGACCCTGCTCGAGAGCTTACAATCTAAGGCTAGGGTCAGACTGAGGCAGTGCGAACGCGCGTTCTGGCGCACTTAATCACGGCCGCACTAGCAGCAGATGCCGGGCAATGACGGCCAATATACGAAGTACGGTCGCACAAAAGTCCGGCTGCGCAACGCAAGTGGAAAATGAACGCATTTTTTCGAGAACGTTAAACCACTAGTACTGACGTACAGAGTGCGCTGCGTCCGCTAGCGGCGTGTGTGCGTGAATTGGAGACGTCAGACGCTGCTAATGTCCGGCCAACATAACGTCCAGATGCAAGAAGTGTTTTATTGAAGATCCGTACAAAATCACGGATGAAACTGCGCATCGTATGACCGCTATTGCGTATTCCGTGAAAAAATACGTCCATTCTTCGAACGCACATTTTCACGGACAACGTGAAAAATGCGTTAGTCTGACCCTAGCCTAAGAGGAGAGGGGTCGAACAGTAGGTTAGGGTACCTGGAGTATGTGAAGTAGCGGGGTGCATGTGGGGCTGTGGGGGAAGATGGAGCAAGAGATGTACATACAGTGAGGGATCATAGAGTGAGCCGATAAGCTTCTCTAAAGTAATGTGTTTTCAGAGACTTCTTGAAGGACTGGAGAGACAGGGAGAGTCTGATGTTGCGAGGGAGGGAGTTCCATAGAAAGGGGGCAACTCAGGAGAAGCCTTGAAGGTGGGAGTTGGGGTGCGGGTACGAGGAACTGATAGCGTCAGATCATTGGCCGAGCCAAATGGTCAGGGCGGGATGTACCTGCTAATGAGGGAGGAGATGTAGGCAGGGACGTGGTTATGGAGAGTTTTGTACGTGAGGACCAATATTTTGAATTGGATTCTAAAGGAAACAGGGAGCCAGTGTGGAGATGACAAAGGGACGAGGCGTGAGAGGTGCGGGAGGTGAGGTGGATGAGTTTGGCACAGGCATTCATTACAGACTGCAGAGGGAGAATCTGTCACCTCCATGAATCATTTTAAATCAGTAATACACTCAGATTTATGTTCTTTTCCACCATCCTATGCAAGCTATCAGTGATTTTGATTTGAGGATCTGTTGGGGGGGGGGGGGGTTCTGAGTGGAGGCAGCCTTCCTGGTATTACATTTCAATTTGCGAACATGTTTCATGACAGTACAAGATAAAAATAAAACAGAGAGTGCATCAGCTGATAGCATCATTCTGTGGAAATAGACTCCCCCTGGAAAAGAAAGAGGAAGCAGTTGATGACGTTGATCTTTACCACAACTGTTAAAAAAAGCTACTTAAATATTAGCAAGAGATCTGTGAATATTTTTGGTTTTCAACAACAAAAAAAAATCAGCAAGAAAAAACCCCCCGCAATACATGCACATTCTTTAAAAGGATACTCCTTTAAAAATAGAGTTCCCTCTTTTTCTCCCTTAACCCCTTCACTACCAAGCGATTTTTGTTGAAAATGTTTTTATCATGACATTTATTTGACACGGGAGGCTACGATAACAATTAAATATAGGGTAAAATAGAAAATATGTGCAGAAATTGTTCTTTTGAGACACATAAAAAAATGTAATAATGTAAATGAACAAATTTTTTGATGTATTCATTTATCTGAGAAATATTGTTGGATTAAATGATTCTGGACTCATGGTGCTGTCTTGCACAATGCCACATGAGGTCTGCATTATCAGCAAACAGGCAGAAATGGCCTTTGTGTCAGATACTGTAACTGGACATATACTGTATGTATACTAATCATAATGAGGTTATTAGCAATGCAGCTTCTAAAAAAATACCAGCAGAATAATAATATCTGTATGTGGCATAATGGTGTATGGAAAGTACAGTAACACCTTGTATCTGTATTGTACAGGGATTTTCACTCATTATAACACCCTGAAACTTATCCCTGTACAGCAGTGAGTGACATCAGAGCTCTCCCTGTATTCTGCAAAATCCCTGGCTGTTGCACTGCAACAGTAATGTGTTTGAACTTTTCGTTACAGTGAGGTTTGGGGCTGTTATATGCAGTGGCGTAGCGTGGCTGGGCCTCGGGGCAGTGCACCGAGCGCAATTTTCTTAGTAGTTCAAATTTCTTTTGAAATTTTGAGCCCCTAATATTTTCCAGCAGGGATCAGCAAGGTGTCCACTCACACACACTGGTGTCCTTGACAGGCCTTGCAGGGGCAGCCGCCAGTTTTGCGACGCAGGAGGTGACAGCACTCAGCGTCCGGAAGGGATGTCCAGGACAGAAAATTCTGGTCCTGTCCTGACTCCACCTTAACGCTAATATGAGTCATGTGAAGCAGCGCAGCAATATTCGACGGAACACCCTGTACCACGCTTGTCAGTCCCCCTTGATGCCCTGTGCCAGCCCTGCGCTGGTGGCATTCCTGCAGCCGCTGAACAGGAAGGAGTGAGGGAGGTGCCTGCCCTGCAGCACATCTAAAATCCGGTCCCCACTAAGAACCCCGGACAGCTCCCCCCCCCCGGGCCACCAGTAACTCCACGCAGGTAGGCGACACTGTGTGACACCAGAGCAACGCGAACAACATACAGTGAGGGGGTACTGGGGTACAGGGAGAGGGTGACTGGAGGTTCGGGGAGAGAGTGACTGGGGGCTCTTGGATAAAGAGAGAGAGAGTGACTGGGGGTACTGGGAGAAAGTGGAGGTACTTGGAGAGAGAAAGAGTGACTGGGGGTACTGGGAGAGTGTAACTGGGGGTACTTGGAGAGAGAGAGTGACTGAGGGGTGCTGGGACAGAGTGACTGGGGTACTGGGAGAGTTACTGGGGTACTGGGAGAGACAGTGGAGGGTACTGGGGGAGCGAGTGACTGGGGTACTTGGAGAGAGAGAGTGACTGGGGGTACTTGGAGAGAGTGACTCTGGGTACTGGGAGAGCGTGACTGGGTATAATGTGAGAGTGGAACTATACTAGGGTATACTGGGACAGGGTGACTGGTAGCAGTGGTGTAGCGTGGGGGGCATGTGTGTTTAATTTTTTTATTATATCAGTATTTTGTTAATATTCAATACATGTGCTTGTGGGGTAACGGGGGTCAATACTCTACTGGTAGAAGGGAATCAGGGTGTGTTATAGGGATGCACCGAAACAAAAAATTCCGGCCGATACCAAAACCGAAAATTCGGGATCGTTTCGGCTGAAAACCGATACGGAAAATCAGACATGAGAACCTGGGCCTGGAGCCTGGGCCTTGAAGGCCCAGGTGAGCCGGGGACTCGCCTGAGCCTGGAGGACAGCTGAGCAGCCTGCGACAGCCAGAGGACAGTCACCGCTGGAGCTCAGGGCCGAAGTAGGAGGATGTTGCCTACAAATACTCACCTACACCGGCCCTGAGCTCCTCCAGCGATGGCAATCCTGCATCCAGTGCCCGCTGTGTTGGTCGCCGGTATGACGCCACAAAAGCCTTTGACTTGCGGGTTCAGAAGCACCTGAGCTGAAGAGGAGGAGTTGCGTGCAGCGAGCGACAAAAGGTAAGTAACAAAAAAATATAAAAAAAAACAATTAGGTAGATGCTGCTGAGTACTGACAGCCTTTTTAACCCCTTCACACCCAAAGTCAAGGTATCTCAATTTGCAATACATTTAAAAGCACTCTTTTGCATGTCAAAAACACCTTTGTAAAAAAGATAAGTGTACATATCTGGTGGGACTGCACACATATTCGTCCTTATTGGTTCACTATATTCGAGGAAATTAATAAAATCCCTGATATGGAACTTATCCCATCTCGCCAAGTAGATTTATTTCATTTGGTATCGTTTTCCCCCTTACCTATAGAAAATCCCTGGCCATTCAGCTTTTTAATGTAGCTAAATCTCTGATTCCTAGACACTGGCGTTCCACACAGATCCCAACTCTTACGGAATGGATAGTAGAAGCTATCCGAGACATGGCGGAGATGTTCTTCTCCATGGATAATAATTATGAAAAATATTTCACTTTGTGGTATTGGTGGACTGATTATATGTCTAAACAAACGCATTAACAATTCTTTAGTGTTAACGGGGAACAGACCTTTAAGTCACTCTTGAAATTCTGTCCAAGTTTTATTTCTGTCCCTAACTTATTGACCTGACCCGATAACCTTGCTACATATGAACAATTTGGAACACTTTTTCTGTATTCATACCAATATAGTTTAAAGTAGTATGAGAGGCGAACTTTGCCGATTATATTATGTGTTATTATACACTAATTGATATATATTTGTAGTAGGGTTGCACCGATACCGATACTAGTATGCCTAGATACTTGGTACTTGGTACTCGTGCAGTACCCCTGATAATTTCCCCGATACCGGAAGTCGGCATTGAGCCAGCTTGCCGGCATCTGAGGGGCTGGGGCGGCTGTCCGAATACTCTATCGGCATTCGGACAGGCCCGGCAGCTGCTCACCGCGTTCATACTTACATTCCTGAGCGACGCCGGGAAAGTCTTTGCGCGCGCGCTCGTTGGAAGGCCCCAAGCCGCGATCACATGGTCCCACGTGATCGCGGCTGGGGGCCTTCTAACGGGCGCACGTGCAAAGACTTTCCCGGCGTCGCTCAGGAATGTAAGTATGAACGCGGTGAGCAGCTGCCGGGCCTGTCCGAATGCCGATAGAGCATTCGGACGGGCACCTGGAGCTCTCCGTTCATACTTACCTTCCTGAGCGATGCCGGGAAAGTTTCCGTGCGTGCGCTCGTTGGAAGGCCCCCAGCCACGATCACATGGTCCCACGTGATCGCGGCTGGGGGCCTTCCAAAGAGCGCATGCGCAAAGACTTTCCCGGTGCCGCTCAGGAAGGTAAGTATGATCACGGAGAGTGCCAGGTTAGCTGGGGGGCAAATCCACGAGCTGGGGGGCAAATCCATGAGCTGGGGGGCAAATCCATGAACTGGGGCATATCCATGAGCTGGGGCATATCCATGAGCTGGGGCAAATCCATGAGCTGGGGGGGAAAATCCATGAGCTGGGGCATATCCATGAGCTGAGGCAGTATCCATGAGCTGGGGCAGTATCCAAGAGCTGGGGCAGTATCCATGAGCTGGGGCAGTATCCATGTGCTGGGGCAGTATCCATGTGCTGGGGCATATCCATGAGCTGGGGGGCATAATCCATGAGCTGGGGGCAATATCTATGAGAACTGGGGGCAATATCTATGAATGCTGGGGCAATATCCATGAGAGCTGGGGGCATATCCATGAGAGCTGGGGGTATAATCCATGAAAGCTGGGGGGCATATCCATGAGCTGGGGCATATCCATGAGCTGGGGGGTATATACATGTGAGCTGGGGGCATTTTTATAGGAGGTCTGTTCTTATTGGAAAGCGGTCACATGACATAAAAAAAGTATCGGTACTCGGTATCGGTGAGTACTTGGAAAAAAGTATCGGTACTCGTACTCGGTCTTAAAAAAGTGGTATCGGTGCATCCCTAGTAGTTGTTTAGTATGACAATTTTTTCAATTTTCTCACGTTGAAAACATGCATCATTGTATTATTCTCCATTGATATATTGTATCGTTTTGGAATGTTATTTTAAAGTTTGATGTATATGCCTGAGAAAATCAATAAAAACATATTATTTAAAAAAAAAAAAATATAAGTGTGCCTCATGTGGAGAAACCAATTCTTATCTCTCATGAGGCACCCTGCGGAGAGATAAAACAAGCTGCATATAACCAGTGGTGCCGCGTACACACTGCTGTTTTTACATTTCTGTGCTGTTTGTGTTTAGGTTTAATTTTCCTCTCACTCGTTTATGGAACCCACACATATTATATACCGTTTTTGTTGCCATTAAATGGACTTTCTAAAAATACCATTCTTTCCATCATATCTTAGAATTTTTTATAGTAACTTATAAAATATGATGAAGAAATGGAAAAAACACACTTTTACTAAATTTAATCCCCAAAATCTACAACCGCCAAAAAGTCCCCAGCTAAATAGTTTTGAAATTTTGTCCTGAGATTAGAAATACCCAATTTTTACATGATTTTGCTTTTTAACCCCTTCACTGCTGAGCCATTTCACCTCTGTGCGCTGAGCTAATTTTGACCGTTTGATGCTCATCATGTTTAAACGCCAATTGAAGATCTATTTTATTATACCCTTAGACAAAAATTTTGTACAGTGAAATTCAGCGTACGCTTACCCTTCCTGGCCATCCGGCTATTCAGAGAGCAGGCAGTTCGCCAAATTTTGGCGAATTGCCTGCACATACGGTGCCTGTTCGTTGCCTGTTCGAGGGCAGTGAAATCCCCATAGAGAAGCAATGCTTCGTCTATTCAGAGAACAAAAACCAGCAGTGAAAAGTTGCCGAATTTCCCTGCTGTTCGGTGGTTTAATTCGTCAGGTTTATTCAGGAGAATCCCATAGGCTTCAATGTTAAAAATATTCCCGTTTTAATTCAATATCTAATAAAACTTTGATTATAATATTCTGCAGTAAAAAGTCTCTTTTATTTATAGATTTTTTAGGATCTTTTAGGCATATTTTGGGAATTTTTTGCAAACATTTTTTTTAATCATTTTTCTTTTTATTGTAACAGCCCTTTTTATTATCATTCATTGGATCTTATATGTAAATTCCAGACATTTTCTTTCAGTAGGTTTTTTGCAAACAGCGTCTCAATTTTGACACTTTCAATCGTATCGTTTGTTTATTTGTGTACCCTGTTCGTCAGCTTGTGTACCCCGTTCGTCGGCTGCTCTGCGCTGTGATCGGTGGCTTGTTGGCTTTTTCCTACGCGTTCGGTGTGTTTTTTGTGGGTTTTCAGCAGGTGTGCGGCAGGTTTTCCTTGCACTCCAGGGACCCTGCAGTGATTACTGAATTCACCGCAGGGTGGGAAATTTTGATTCCCCGAAGTGCAGGGAAGTGCGAGAGAGAACTGAAATGTCGGTGACATTTCGGTGCTCTCTGAATAACCCCTTAGTAAATGTAATTGAACTCCATCATAAAATTAGTTTGTAAGCTCTTGAGTTGGGTCCTCTCTCCTACTGTTCTGTTTATTTATCTGTATGTACAGTGGCAAGAAAAAGTATGTGAACCCTTTGGGATTACGTGTATTTTTGTATGAATTGGTCATAAAATGTGCTCTGATCTTCATCTAAATCACAACAATTTGAAAAACACAGTCTGCTTAAAATAATACAACACAAACATTATATGTTTTCATGTGTTTATTGAACAGAACATGTAAACATTCACAGTGCAGGGTGGAAAAGTATGTGAACCTTTGGACTTAATAACTGGTTGACCCTCCTTTGGCAGCAATAACCTCAACCAAACGTTTCCTGTAGTTGCAGATCAGACCTGCACAACGATCTGGAGTAATTTTGGACCACTCCTCTTCACAAAACTGTTTCAGAGTAGCAATATTCTTGGGATGTCTGGTTTGAATCGCTCTCTTAAGGCCATGCCACAACATTTCAATCGGGTTGAGGTCAGGACTCTGACTGGGCCACTCCAGAAGGCGTATTTTGTTTTGTTGAAGCCATTCTTTTGTTGAATTACTTGTATGCTTTGGGTCATTGTCCTGTTGCATCACCCATCCTCTGCGGAGCTTCAGTTGGCGGACAGATGGTCTTACGTTTTCCTGCAAAATGTCTTGATAAACTCTGGAATTCATTTTTCCATCAATGACAACAATCCGTCCAGGCCCTGAGGCAGCAAAGCAGCCCCAAACCATGATGCTCCCTCCTCCATGTTTTACAGTGGGGATGAGGTTTTGATGTTGGTGTGCTGTGCCTTTTTTTCTCCACACATAGTGTTGTGTGTTTTTTCCAAACAACTCAATTTTGGTTTCATCTGTCCACAGAATATTTTGCCAGTAGTGCTGTGGAACATCCAGTTGCTCTTTTGCAACTTCAAACGTGCTGCAATATTCTTTTTGGACAGCAATGGCTCCTCCGTGGTGTCCTCCCATGTACTCCATTCTTGTTTAATGTTTTCCTTATTGTAGATGTGTCAACAAAAATTTTAGCATGTGCCAGAGATTTCTGTTAGTCTTTAGCTGACACTCTAGGATTCTTATTTACCTCATTAAGCATTCTGCGCTGTGCTCTTGCAGTCATCTTTACAGGACGAGGCCTAGGGAGAGTAGCAACAGTGCTGAACTTTCTCCATTTGTAGACAGTCTGTCTTACCACGGACACATGAACATCAAGGCTTTTGGAGATACTTTTGTAACCCTTTCCAGCTTCATGCAAGTCAACAATTCTTGATCGTAGGTCTTCTGAGAGCTCTTTTCTGCGAGGCATGGTTCGCATCAGGCAGTGCTTCTTGAAACCAGTAAACCCAAAACTGGTGTGTGTTTTTAAAGGGCAGGACAGCTTTCAGCAACACATCCAATAATATCACACTGATTGGACTCAAGGTTGGCTCACTCCTGGCTCCAATTAGCTCTTGGAGAAGTCATTAGGCTAGGGGTTCACATACTTTTTCCACCCTTCACTGTGAATGTTTACATGTTATGTTCAATAAACACATGAAAACATATAATGTTTGTGTTGTATTATTTTAAGCAGACTGTGTTTTTCAAATTGTTGTGATTTAGATGAAGATCAGAGCACATTTTATGACCAATTCATGCAAAAATCCACGTAATCCCAAAGGATTCACATACTTTTTCTTGCCACTGTATATTATGTCTCCCCCATTGTACAGTGCTATGGCACTGTTGTTGCTTCATAAACACTTATAAATTTAATTATAATTTATTACATTATATTATAATATATTAGATATTTATATATACATAAAATATTATCAATTTAAAAATATTTGTATATAAATGAAATTAATATGCACATAAAGGCAGCACAATGAGGGAAATACCCCCACAATGCCACAAACCTTGAAAAGTCATACCAACTATATCTCTGTATGACAAAATTTGGTTTTGTCCATGGGTTTATACCAGTGATCTCAAACTCTGCCCCCCCCAAGTTGTTTCTGAACTACATCTCCCATGATTCTCTGGCCATTTATTGCATTAAAAGAATTCTGGGAATTGTAGGTGGGGGGGCCAGTGTTTGAGATCCCTGATTTAGACAAATCAATTTTTTCAATGTGCAAAATCTATTGTAGATACAAACTAACATATCCGTCTTTCAATTTATGCATAGATATATTTCTACATACATTTACACACTCCTGTAAGACACCAACACACACAGACACACACACTCACACACTCACTCGGACTTTACATAGTGCAATGTGTCCACCATCACCCCGCGGTTCACTGGTTCCATTTATAGGTCATCAATAGGATTTAAATTTTTACTCAACAAGGCTCGTAATGTAAGTTAATAATGAGAAAAGAGTTTCAGTGTTCGGGGAACTTATAAAGGGCTGCCGAAATAAATCAACCAGTTAGCAGTGCGATATTGGAAAGAGGAAGTGGAGGACCGCTCGCAACTTCCTATTATCGTATCACCTCATCATCAGTGGTCTGAGAGAGAGAGGGGGGAGGGAAATCATTGTGTATGTCAGCGATCCGGAAAGAAGAACAGAATCGTTCGTTCTCATCAAATGTTCTGCAAAAGACTAAAGAATTGTGACATTTCTAAACACTCTCATTACAACATGTTCTATAATGTGTTACAGCTTCATTTCCCGCTCTGTACCCATGACCTGGGAACCTTGGGGCGCTTGGTCATTTCTGGTCCACTAGTGTAGCCCTTATATTAGGCAGAAGAAAATATGGAGAAGCAAACACCTCCGGATAAATCCACTTTGTAAATACATTATGAAGACCCACATATTGGGCTCTATCAGCTGTGGGGGCTAACCCTAGTGTCAGCATGATTTCCCGTTAGCGCCAGGTAAATTCAGTCTAACGCCGGACCAACACATCGTTTGCTTCTCACTGCAAACGGTGAAAACCACTTAGCGTTCGTTAATTTGCGATACGTAGCGAGAACTTACTGTATTTACCGCGTCCTACACTTAACATAGGGAGCGCTAGAAATCACTTGCGCTATTGTAATAACCAACAGATTGTTTGGTCCCGCAGCGCTAATTTCTACACATATGCTAATCGAAAAAACTTACGTACTGCTCAACCCTCGTTAACTGACGGAAAGGGAGAAAAAAAAGGAAAAATAAAAAAAATCAAAGGTCCCTGCCCAAAATTAACCCTTTCGCAGCTGAGGCTTTTCCCGCCCCTGTGCTGAGGTCATTTTTACCTGTTTTGCTCATCATGTTTAAACGTGTTTTGAAGGCTTATTTTAGTATATGACCCAGACATTATTATATATCGTTCTTTCCGTCAGACTCGGTAGATTCATAATATGTCATTATTATATGTATACGTTAGGTCATGTCTGTATATTATAACAAAAAATGCCAATAAATATGTATTTTCAATAATTTACAATGTGTAAAGTGTTTTTTTTCACATTTTAACATGCGAGCAATTGCGGTTATATTTTGTATGGGGTGCGCTTGTTAAAAAAATTAGAGATGGGGTCTCGTTACATTTTTTTTTGGGGAAAATTACACTATTTTTAACAAACGCACCGCATACAAAAATCGTTAGTGCAGCATCATTGTTCACATTATAATTGAAATGGGAACAATATTGCTGCATTAACATACCAAAAAAAAAAAAAAAAAGTGTTTATTTTTTTTTATAATTTTTTTTTAATTTTTATTTTTCATTTTTTTTTTTGACAAAATTTTTCACATTCGTGTTTGGTATCGTTGGAACGGCCATGCTCTGGCCGATCCAACCATACCAAACTCTAACCCCTAGCTGCCACGGATCGGGAGATAGGGAGTTCATTGGAACTCCCTATCTCCACCGTTGGTGGCAGTTAGGGGTTAAGTCCAGGACTGGCGTCATCGTGCTACGCACGATGACGCCAGTCCTCAGGGGGAGTTCCCGGAGGCTTGGCCGACATCCAAGATGTCGGCCAGCTCCGGGAAAGGATGAAAAACGCCGATTCGCGATCCAGCTCCCCAGGGGTTAATGCCAGGCACCATTTGGAAGGGCAGGCTGTGCCCTTCCAAATGATGCCTGGGTTAACCCCCGCAGAGCCACCGATCAGGAGGGAGAGAGGTCCGAAGGACCTCCCCACCTCCCTTTCAGGCGCCTCCTCCGCACGTGCGGGGGGGGCGCCTGAATTAGGTGTCATCGCGCAGCCGCGATGACACCTAATTCCGGCGGCTGCGGTCCCGGATGCCGGGCTGACATCGAGGATGTCAGCCCGCACCGGGGGGGCCAGCGATCAGCCGGAACCCGGCCGAACGCTGACCCCAAAGTGAGTCCTCAGCACAGCAGCAGGAATGCGGAGGACGCGCTGAGCGCGTCCTCCGCATTGAAGTGGTTAACAGGCAATTAACAGACAATTGAAAGGAATGCAGCACATGTGTTCTCTTGGCTCGCTGGATAGTTTACATCAAAAAGATGCATTGTATAGGAAAACTGCCGTGCACATGTGAAAGATGCATTGTATTGAAAAAACGTTGTGCGTGAAGCCCATAGGATTCAATGTAAAAAATATTATTGTTTTCATTTTTTTATTCAACCGTTTATTTATTTTTTTAATCAGCAGCAAGAAGCCTTTTTATTTATTGAATTTTTAGAACTTATTTAGGTATTTTTCTGGAAATTTGAGGTTCTGATTTTATTTTTAAAAAAACTAGGCTTTTTTTTCTCTGGCTTATAATAAGAAACCTGAAACCGTCCCTTCTCATATGTTGGCATAGTGGCTCAACAGTCTGATGCACAGGGCCGGTGCTAGGCTATTTTTTGCCTTAGGCCAGACCAGCTACTGGAGCCCCACCCCCAAAAAAATGAAAGCAAAACAAATGAAAAAGCTTACTGATCGGCGCCCAGGGGGAGGGCCGCTGGGTTCTGCAGTCCAAGTTGTATGGCCGAATCAGCTGCTTCTCTCTCTCCGGACTGCAAGACCCAGAGGTTGTCACCCTGGCAATGCACCCTCAGTTCACCCTGTACAGCATGACCAGATTCTGGTCACCAGAAAGTGGTAAGCGTGGCTCAGGGGGACAAGGTGTCTGTGGAGCGGGATGTGCCCTTGGGTCTGGACTGCCTTGTGCTGCTAGGGTTAATCTAGCAACGACTGGCTAGCACTTGCTAGCCAGCCGTCACTTGACATCATTTTCAGGCTTCCCAGATTCATCAATGGAGACTACCTGGAAGTATTGCACACTCAAATCGTTGAACTTGTGAGGACACATTTTTATTTCACCTGGCTCTTAACCAGTTAGTAGATACTATATACTACTCTATTGGAACTCTCTGCTGTATTGTCTGTGTTTTTCTTTTTTTTGAGGAACCCGTGGAATTTAAAAGAAACGTGGGGTCAGCCTGACTGACTGAAGCGTGACATTCCATAGAAGGAACAATTGTGGATTTAAATATACTATCTAAGATCAAGTCTTTTCCTGCTTTTTATTCTCTTTACCATTAATTAGTAATTAATCCCACAAATTGTAATTTTGTCACTGCATTTCTCTAACAATTGGTCCTTTCCAACAAAAGTGCGTTGTAGGCAGAACATAACTTTCCTTTTATTCACCTGCTATGCATGGGTAGGGGTTGGAGAGGTCGCTGCTCTGCCCCCTCCCCCCCAACCTTTCTTTATAATACTGGCTCCCTACAAGATGAGTGACACCTGGGAGCAATAGTTGCACAGACACAATATTATATTACCCCAGCAGTCCTGGGACAGTAGTGGTAAGTAGTTAATGGCTTCTCACCACTTAGCTGATGTGCCCACACCATTGCAATTGTTATAGGGGTCATTATGTCCCACTTTATGTGTATTTTTTATCTTTTTAAAGTGGCTATGGGTTGGCAAGCACTGGCTAGCTGCATGAACAAATTACTTTGTACAAAGACATCTGCTACAGGTAAACCCACGATCTGCTCCAGCCGCGTAGATAAACTCAATCTCTGCAGCCGTTAGCGATGGGGAGGAGACACCTCTGGCGCTACCAACTGTGAGAGGTGTGTCTGATAAACTGACATTTCTAGATGGGGTCCGGGGCGGTTAACCCTGGCCCTGCCAGAGAGGGGGGGTCTTGTGCTATTAACCCCAGTACTGCTGGAGGCTCAGCGCTCTGCTAACCATATCGACTACATCTACACAGGGCCGGATTAAGATCTCTATGGGCCTGGAGCTGAATATTTTGGCGGGCTTTTTTTTGGAATTTAGTGAAATTACAACATATTTAGGCTATTTAATAGTGCAGATATAGGTATATCTAACCAAGCAGATACGGGTATATCTAACCAGGCAGATACTGTGTGAGGAAATTTCCATTCAGATTTCAATCATCCCAGCGTTTAAAATTATTTTTTCCTATTTTATCATCCAAACCTCTGTGGTCATATATTCTATAGGGAATTCTTGTTAAAAAAAAAAAAATGTTACTGCATTTTTCTGAGAAAATATACAATTTTAACCAAAGAAATTTTGATATTTTCCATGTGCTTTGGATAATGGTGTTTTATGAATAACATGACTATGTATAAAACACTGACCTTGCTCCCAGCGTGGGAAAGGAGAAGGTGAGTAATGGCAGTGGTATCGCTCATTTTATACATGACAAATGGACAATACCATCGCTTTGAAACAAAAAATAAATAAAATTATGTTTTTGGTTTTCTTTTTCTTTTTAGATTTTACATTGTCATGTTTGGTATCAAAGCAAAGGCCAGACTCTGTCCTGTCTGACACCTCAGTTGACCTTGCGAGGTGTAAAGATTAGTGGCGCAAGGTTCCTAAGCCCCCCCAGTGCACTTCGCTGCAGTGCGGCGGTTTAGGTTCTTGTTATAACAATTTGTAATAATGGATTGTACCATCACCTTCACACTTGTTAGTGGCATGAAAAATGAGATGGTGAGTTACTGCAGCATCATTGTTCACTTTATAATTGAAAAGTGAAAAATATTGCTGTGTTAGAAAGAAAAATAAAGAAATACTTATTTTACTTTTACTCTTACATAAAAATTGGCCATGTTTGGTATCATTGGAAAGGTCATGCTCTGGCCTTTCCGGTGATACCTCACATGACCCTGTAGCTGCTACGGAGGTGGAGATATAGGGGTCCAAATGCCCATCAATACAGACAAATTTATCCTTTCTGTGGGCCTATTCTGGGGCATGGGCCTGGAGCTGCTGCTCCATCTGCCTCTATGTTAATCCGGCCCTGCCTCTACAGTCCCAAAATATTCTCCCATCGCCGTGTGTGATCATACAGAGCCGAGTAGTGTGCTCAGATGAGGCTTTGTAATGTGCATCATGAACCCCCAGGTACAGGTTTCTCTGTGACATGCAGCTCGGGGCAGTGCACGAACAATACCTGCTAAAGGGCGATCCCTTTGATGGCTTTGTGTGCCTTTTACAGGTTTGCATGACGATGAGTTTAAACTTTCTCAACCGTTAGAATCTGTCCAGGCACAGGAAACCTCATAGATGGCGAAGTGCAGATATGTGGCTCCATCACTTGCATCCACAAATAACTACAGTAGGTTGGTCCATTGAATTCATTAGGGCTGCAAAATTATTATCAATGGTCACCAATGGGTTAATGCACAATTTACATACTGCAGAGAAAAAAAACACACACTGAATCACTTAACTTATTAATGAAGATAGGATCTTCCCTCTCGGGCTCCCGGTAACCCGTAAGTAGTATACAATAAGAAGGAGGTAGAGGGTAATCCTACAACGAATTAAAATCACTTAGTATTTGAATCAATTCACGCACATCAAAAAACAAGATCGTTATCACCGTTCCATGGGTGCCTGGGACCTGGGCTATGATTTCCTCCACAGCCGGTGCACTTCAGGAACAATCAGCCAAGACCAAAGTTTCTCCAGTCAAAGGATTTTATTAATAAAAATAAAGATAAGACTGCTCACGCTCGACGCGTTTCGTCAAAAGACTTAATCAGGAGAAATATGTGCAGTCATAAGTACATGGATAAAAAAATAAAAGTGTAGATTACCCTCTACCTTCTTCTTACAATTTACATACTGATGGAGACTGGAAATGTTCCTCAGGTACTACTTTCAAAAGCTCTAAATATGTATGTGCCAGAAATCCTGGGAGTCACTGCAGCATTTAATGATTTAATGATTTATATTAACGAGGAGCAGCTCCAGCTCTGGCTCAGTTCGTTGTCCAGGCTGCTCCTTCACACCAGACTGACTTCACACGCACCGGCGTGCTGTGTTCACGTCAGTCGCTGGCATCAAGGAGGAGTCTGGAGGAGGAGCTGAATGCTTCTGATGCGGTGGCTGCCCCTCCGTCCAGACAGACGGAAACGAGCATTGCGGGAGCTGGCGGCGGGCTGCGGCTCACGGACACTGGTGTCCGTGAGTGTGCGGACACCTTTGTAACTCCTGGTCGGGCTCGGCTGCGCCCTAGGTGGCGCTGCGCTCTAGGTGGCCGCCTAGATCGCCCAGCGGCAGCGCCGGCCCTGCCGATGCACCGTGTTAGTACAAGAGTGGTCATAGGATCAGAGCCGCTTGTAAATTTAGTTTACAACATCTTCCTTTGCCTTATATATTTATAATGCCGCTGTTATTATAAGATTGTATAATGAATAATAGTAGCATTATAATAATATTATATAATAATTTATAATATAATAATTTATAATAATAATTTATAATATAATAATTTAGTTTTCAACATCTTCCTTTGCCTTATTTATAATGGCGCTATTATTATAAGATTGTATAATGAATAATAGTAGCATTATAATAATATTATATAATAATTTATAATATAATAATTTATAATAATAATTTATAATATAATAATTTAGTTTTCAACATCTTCCTTTGCCTTATAATAATAGCGGCATTATAAATATATAAGGCAAAGGAAGATGTTGAAACTAAATTATTATATTATAAATTATTATTATAAATTATTATATTATAAATTATTATATAATATTATTATAATGCTACTATTATTCATTATACAATCTTATAATAATAGCGGCATTATAAATATATAAGATTGTATAATGAATAATAGTAGCATTATAATAATATTATGATTAATAAGAAGTAAATAATTAAATTTGTTAAATTTAATTATAATATTATTATTATAATGCTACTATTATTCATAATTAGAGATGTGCATGGCTGAAAAATTTGTTTCATTTAGTTTCGATTTTAAATCATTTCATTTTTGGGAATTTCGTAACTAATTTCGTTACATGTTTCGTTTAGTTTCGGATCGATTTGAAATTTCATATATCAATTCGATAGTTGATACCAATTCGAATTTTGGATCACTAGATAAAACCCCAATGAATCAAATTTTGCTGTTAAAAGAAAAGCTAGGGTTAAATTTTAATAGGGTCATATTTAGTATTTGAGTCAAATTAAACAGTGAAGCAAAATTAATTTGTTTCATAAAGTCCTTTGCTGACTATTACTTGCATTGTAAGTTAAGATCAATTCGAAATCTGATATCAATTTGATAGTTCATTGCGCTGACAATATAATACTGCGGTCGGCGCAAAGGGTTTTAGGCTAGGGACAGATGAGCGCATTTTCTGCGGCCACCGTCAAAATGTACGTCGATGCGTGCGCACGCATTTTTTCACGGAATACGCTTAAGTGGTCAGACGATGCGCAATTCTGGACGTATTTCATGACGATGGGGTGAAAAGAAGTCTAGGGAAATCCGGCTGTTTGAACGTTATGTTGGCCGCACACTAGCAGCGTCTGACATCTCCTAATCACGCACACACGCTGCTATGCGGACGCAGCGCACTCTGTACGTCAGTACCAGCGTTTAACGTTCTCGAAAAAATGCGTTCATTTTCCACTTGCGTTGCGCGGCCGGACTTTTGTGCGACCGTACTTCGTATATTGGCTGTCATTGCCCGTCATCTGCTGCTAGTGCGGCCGTGATTATGTGCGCCAGAACGCGCGTTCGCACTGCCTCAGTCTGACCCTAGCCTTACCCCTCACGTTAATGCGTTTTTGCGCCGGCGCAAAAGTTTCTTTTTCTTTTTTACCCTTCCGGCAGCTTGTCGGCTTTTTCCTGCGGCTGGTCAGTGCTGTGTTCGGCGGCTTGAAAATTTGCAAAGTGCCAACATTTCCTAAAATTCTGACCAACTGGAGGAACACACACAGTACAGTAACTGACATACCAGTGTATAGAAGACCCTGGCTTAGAGCTTAAAGGAAAATTGTAGTACAAAATTAATAGAAAATAACTTATTTGTGGGGACAGTGACAAAAGCTGACTTATAACTCACTGCAGCTACTAGCAAAGATCATCAATCATTATGACTCATTATCAGTGTCCTGTGATATAGTTGTATTTCTGTATATGATGACATATTTGATAACACTTTTGTTTCTTGGCAGGATCTAAATCACGAAACTATTTCTAATAGTGGAGCTATCCCCAAGAATAAGACTCAATAGCATCTTTACGACCCTGATTCTGGTTATTTTATTATCTGGTGGTTCCATGCCTAACTCTTTGGCAACTCTTCATGTCCCAGCTGCCAACAACAAGAACACATGTTCACAGAACTCTCCGTAATCTAAATTCTAGAAAACATAAATAAATAAAATTACATACAGGATTAACGCACCGCTGGGCCAAAATATAAGTAACGCACTCTAACATTTGGTTGTGTCGCCTTTTGCTGTGATTCTGGCACGCATTCGCTGTGGCATGGTTTCGATAATGTCAATGTCACAGCATTTATTTGCATCCAGAGTCGCATTAATTTGTGGCCAAGATCTTGTATTGATGATGGGAGAGTCACAGCGCTTCGTAAAGTCTTCTCCAGCACATTATCCCAGAGATTCTCAATGGGGTTAAGGTCTGGACTGTGCGGTGGCCAATCCATGTGTGAAAATGATGTCTCGTGCTCACTGAACCACTCTTGCACAATTTGAGCCCGATGAATCCTGGCATTGCCATCTTGGAATATGCCCGCTGTGCCATCAGGGAGAAAAAACCCATTGATGGAAAAACCTGCTCATTCAGTAAATTCAGGGAGTCACATGACCTCATTTTTTTTTTAGGCACATAACCTTGAACCTAGACCTGACCCACTGAAGCAACCCCAGATCATAACAGACTTGTACTGTAGATGGTAGGGGTTATTCAGAGAGAATCGAAAAATCACTGCACGCTCGTTGATCTTTTGTTCCCCGCACTTCGGGCCAATTCGGCGATTCTAGTTAGCCGAACCTGCGGTGTATTCAGCAAGCACCGCAGGACCCCCGTAGTGCAGGGAAAACCCACCGCAAACCCGCAGAACACTCGCCGAATACTCACTGAACACTCACCAAAAGCCCGCAGGAACCGACGCACAAACCCCGCCGAACATGCCGGAAAAAACGATGAGCCGCCGATCACAGCACAGAGCAGCCGCCAGAAAAACCCAACAAGCAGACGAACGCGGTAAAAAAAAAAACAGTACACTTGAAAGTTTAAAAATTGAAACGCTGTTTGCAAAATAATGTCACGTTCAGCCACAATGGCGGTACCTGGCATTCGCCAAGTAGGGCCCAGGTAAGAGGAAAAGCCGCTATACGCAGAGACGCGTGAGACAACAATCAGGATAAGGAAATAAACCGCAGAAGACACTGGGGACCTCTGCACGGCTAATACCGAAGGAGCCCTATACTGATAGATCGGTCCTTAGAGTGGCCGAATCTGCACTAATGGAAAAAGGTTACCTTGTAGCCGTGCAGAGTCCTGGGAAAAACACAGACACCTAAAGGAGATATACTCAATAACTTGCAGGGAAGGACTTCAATAAACTAAAGCCGTGGTCTACAGGGATACACAACATATAATACGATAAGCACAAAACCGCTAGGGATGTCCAGAAGAATGGTCAATAAATAAGCCAGGGGTCAAAACCAAAACGTATACCTTGAGCCAAAGCGGGGATATAGCACCAGAGAAAATCCGTCAGCCAGGCCAGAGGGTCAATACCAGGAAGTCAATCAGAAACCTAGAACTCAGACAAGGGAGAAACACTGAGAAAGCACTAGGATAGAATAACAGGGAGCTCTCAGGAACAAATCTGTAGCTGAAGTGAACCAGGATGCAAGAGCATGGTGATATGGGCCCATGGCTTTATATAGGGGAGTAATCAGCCCATATCACCAGCAGAAGCTCAACGAGTAATGAACTTAACCCCTGAGCTGCATGTCAGGGAAAGCAGCACAGGGAAACACATGGAAACACAGACATAAGGAATACAGAGGGCAGGGAGACAGGGTTGGAACGTGGGAACGTGACAAATAACTACTGAACGAAAATGTCTGGAATTTACATATAAGATCCAATGAATGATATTAAAAAGGGCTGTTACAGAAAAATTAAAATACGATATAAAAGAAAAAAACGAAAAAAAATGTTGCCGAAAAAATCTCGAAAAATGCCTAAAAGATCCTAAAAAAATCTAGAAATAAGGAGACTTTTTACAGCAGATTAAAATAATAAACGGTTTATTAGATATTGCAGTAAATATTAATTTATTATATAGTGCAGGACACGGACCCGAAAATCTGCTGAAAAAAAACGCATCCTATATGATCCAAGGTATCGCATCACTCGAACCGCCGCACGGAAGTTTATATTCCACTCTACTCACAATTTTTCTCTCTCAAACAAATATTATGTCGTTCTGTACCATGTTTACCTTGTCAAACATTTCTGTTCGATGACAGGAAGAGCTTGAGAACCGCAAAATGTTATTTGTAAAACTCAGCCATAGAAAGCATAAGAATAAGCAAATGCTAAACAACAAAATAACACCCGGTGCTCAGTGTAGCAGAAAATACATAATACAACACACATCTTGTGTAGAGTGTCCAGAAAACTCACTAGAACACAGGGGGGAAAAGTGTGATTTTGTACTCCAAAAGCTTGGGTATCATCCAAAGTATTAATTTCATGAGGAATTCAATAAGATGTGGAGTGTGTCCCATTATCCACTCTGTTATTACAGAAAAAGCTGAATTTTAACCGAGTGTAATGTGTGATATTCCCAACAAACCGTTAACAGGAAGTTAAAAAAACACAATTGCAAATTATTTGATAAAAAGTTAGACTAAAACTTCCACAAAGTTGATTACACTTTTGGAAGAATGCTTTGGAAAGAAAGGTTTTGAGTTAACCCTAGTTAACCTTTTGCTGTTCCTTCCTTATTTATTTATCTATAAAGTATTTTACCAGGAAGGAACAAGCTAAAAACCTTGTTTGTGAGACCTGAGCGGGCACCCACCGTAGAGCAGGCCATTGTGCTGTTGCTCGTTCTCAGGACCCTCACAAACACCCCCCTTGTTTCTACCAGGAAGGATACATTGAGATTTCTCTCTTTTTCAAATATGTCCTGGGTTCCAGAACATTGTATTGTTACAGTCGTTACAGAAATACAAAGTAATAAAATGCAAGATATTAAAAAAAACAACACAAATATACAGATTAATACAGAAAATAAATATGAAGGAAATATATTCACTATGTTACATGTTTACAGGTGCATTCCATATTGAGGTATTTTAGTAGAGATCTCTTAAGTGACTTTAGACTGGGGGAAGATTTGATGGTGTCTGGTAGATTATTCCATAATTGCGGGGCTCTGTAGGAAAAGGTGGATCGAGCCACTTTCTTTTTGTATTGTGGTATTGTAAATAAGGTGCTGGTCCTGGATCAGAGCTTCTAGGATGAGGGAACTGCTGGGGGAAGCAGTCTATTCAGGTAGGGTGGCAGCTTCCCAGAAAATCTCTTAAACACCAGGCTGGAAAAGGTGAAGGGAGCGTCTAGATTCCAGCGATGGCCAGTTTAGCTCTTTTAACATGTCACAATGGTGGGTCATGTAGTTACATTGTAGCACAAAGCAGCAGATTGAGTTATACAATGTAGTAAGTTTATGACGGTGTGTTTGCGGGGCGGCTGCATACATCTCCGTATTCAATAGCCGGCATAAGCATTTTTTGTACAATCTGCTTTCTTACCGTGGGGCTCAGGCAGGATTTGTTTCTGTACAGGGCACCTAGTTTGGGGTAAAGTTTAGATGAGAGTTTTTCAATGTGGGGCCAAAGGATAGATTTGGGTCTAACCACATACCTAGATATTTGAGAGCAGTCTGACTGTGGTCAACGTGCCATTTGATTTAGTCCTGACTAGGGATGAGCTGAACTTCCCCGTGTTCGGTTCGCATTCAAACTCGAACAATTTCAAAAGTAGAGTTCGAATGCGAACAGGAACCAAACTCAATGCAAGTCAAAGGGACTCGAAAGTTTGAATTTTAGAGTGCCCTCCAAGAGGGCATATATGCTAGATATTTGCCATAAAAGGTGTATGGGGGTTTGGGTAGTGCCCGGGAGGACAGGAAACAAGGACAAAAAGTTTTTTAAAAAAAGTTTTTAAAAGGAACAGTGAGTTTTCCATGAAATAAAGGTTAAGAATAAAAACGAAAAATTCCTTCAAATATCATGCCTAGGAGGTCCCCATAACCTGCCCGTGAAGTGGCGGATTTGTAGGATGTATAGAAACATTTAAAAACAAAAAAATGACATGTCGAATGATGGTAAATGTTTTTCCTTTAATCTATGCACAAACAACTGCTTGGGGCGGCAGTCTGTATGAAAAGAGGAGACATTTTAGGAACACGCGGAACAAGTTTAGTGATTTTTTGGCTAAATTATGGTGAAACTTATGCAGGCTTTGGATGAAAGTAAGAATAGTTGCTTTAAAATTGGGCCTTTAGTGTCGGCAACAGTGCCGACACACCGTAACCCCTCTGTGGTATTGTGGAAGAGTGCAGGGCAGGATCAGAAACAACATGGGTTTACTTCAGGGAGATCATGCCAAACTAATCTTATTGATTTTTTTGATTGGGTAACAAAAATAATAGACACAGGTGGTGCAGTAGACATTGCTTATTTAGATTTCAGTAAGGCTTTTGATACTGTTCCGCATAGAAGGCTTATCAATAAATTGCAATCTTTGAGCTTGGATTCCAATATTGTTGAATGGATTAGGCAGTGGCTGAGTCACAGGCAAAAGAGGGTTGTGGTAAATGGAGTTTATTCGGCACAAGGTCTTGTTACCAGTGGGGTACCTCAGGGGTCAGTACTTGGACCCATTCTATTTAATATTTTTATTAGTGATATTGCAGAAGGTATTAATGGAAAAGTATGTCTTTTTGCTGATGACACAAAGATTTGCAACAGGGTTGACGTTCCTGGAGGGATCAGCCAAATGACAAATGATTTAGATAAACTAAAAAAATGGTCGGAGCTGTGGCAATTGAGTTTTAATGTGGATAAGTGCAAGATAATGCACCTGGGACGTAAAAACCCAAGGGCTGAATATAGAATATTTGATACAGTCCTAACCTCAACATCTGAGGAAAGGGATTTAGGGGTTATTATTTCAGAGGATCTAAGGGTAAGTAGTCAATGTAATAGAGCAGCAGGAAATGCTGGCAGAATGCTTGGTTGTGTAGGGAGAGGTATTAGCAGTAGGAAAAGGGAAGTGCTCATGCCACTGTACAGAGCACTGGTGAGACCTCACTTGGAGTACTGTGTGCAGTACTGGAGACCGTATCTCCAGAAGGATATAGACATCTTAGAGAGAGTTCAGAGAAGGGCTACTAAAATGGTGTACGGCTTGAAGGAGAAAAGTTACCAGGAAAGGCTTAATGATCTTAACATGTACAGCTTGGAAAAAAGACGAGACAGAGGAGATATGATAGAAACATTTAAATACGTAAAGGGAATCCACAAGGTAGAGGAAAGGAGTATATTTAAAAGGAAACAAAGTAGCAAAACAAGAGGACATAGTCTTAGATTAGAGGGGCAAAGGTTTAAAAGTAACATCAGGAAGCATTATTTTACTGAGAGGGTGGTGGATACATGGAACAGCCTTCCAGTTGAAGTGGTAGAGGCTAAAACAGTAATTGAATTTAAGCAGGCATGGGATAGGCATAAGGCTATCCTAAACAAAAGATAAATCCAGGTAAAGTATCCATGTAATTGGGCAGACTAGATGGGCCGAAAGGTTCTTATCTGCCGACATTTTTCTATGTTTCTATGTTTCTAATATTAAAATGATATGAATCTGGTACAGGCGTCAGTGGCAGTGCACCCAAATATTGTGCCTTTGGTGGCAGCGAGTGCCTTCACACCGTAAGTAACCCCTCTGTGGTATTGTGGAAGAGTGCAGCGTTGGACCCTGCGGTCCAATATTAAAATGATATAAATCTGGTAATATAGGTGTCAGTGGCAGTGCACCCAAATATTGTGCCTTTGGTGGCAGCAAGTGCCTTCACATCGTAAGTAACCCCTCTGTGGTATTGTGGAAGAGTGCAGTGGTGGAGGTTTTGTGAATGCAGAAGAGATCCCCGATCTATTCAGTTACGTCAGCATCAGCTAATTGATAGTGTAACGGTGCGCTAACGGCGCTACCCTGGAGTAGCGTTTATTTGGATTCTTTTGGACAGATTCTTGAACACAGACAGCAGGAAAGGCTGTAGTACCTTGATTCCCACACCAGGGAGGCACTACAAGAAACCTAACTATCACCTGAACTCCAAATGGCTTCGTGGCCAAGAGGTCGCTAGGTGTAAACACATTAACTATCTGTGTAGAGATATATAGACATGACGTGATACATGAACAGACGTGAACAAGATTGCTGGATATCAATGCAGGGCAGTCACACAATACCTAGATACAGATACTGGAAACACAGACGCAAGAAAGGCTGTAATACCTTGATTCCCACACCAGGGCGGTACTACAAGAAACCTAATTATCACCTCAGCTCCAAGTGGCTTCGTGGCCAGGAGGTCACTGGGTGTAAACACATGAACTATCTGTGTACAGATACATAGACATGACCTGATACAAAAACATGAACAAGAGTGCTGATGCAAGACTTACTTATGAGCCATACAGAGGGGGAACACTCGTGTTCATTAGCCTGCCGGGAAGGCCTACAATCTAAGATTGGATATACTGTATGTACTCAGCTATACAGAGGGGGAACACACAGTTCAATAGCCTGCAGGCAGGCCTACTATCTGCGATAGGCTTCTGTATAGCAACCAAGGAAACATATACTAGACAGGATACATAAACTAGGATCAAAACTGGATGCCTTGAGATAAGGCCTTGAAACCAGACAAACAGATATGAAAACATAAACCAGATAAACCAGACTAGAAACTCAGAAGCATGAACTTAGCTAAACAGAGGGGGAACACAAAGTTCAATAGCCTGCAGGCAGACCTACTATCAACGATAGGCTTCTGTATAGCAAAGACAGACAAACAGACATGAAAACATAAACCTGAAAAACCAGACTAGAAACTCAGATACATGAACATGAAACTTGAATACATGAACTAGAAACCAAGATACATGAACTAGAAATAACAGATACTTGAACTAGAAATAACAGATACTTGAACAGAATTCCACTACAAATTACTCCCACGACAGTTCAAGGAGCAAGTCCTCTCAGCCACTTTTAAAGGCTGATGGCTCCTTGCACTATTGCCTAGCTCTGCCCCCTCAGATGCCGTTTTGTCAGCCCTTACTACTGGCAACAGGCTAGCCAGCAATGCCACCTGGCGTCCTGACCCCCCAGGAAGCGCTGCGGGGGCCAAGGATGTAACAGATAGCTGCTGATCCAGGACTGATTCATTTTTATAAATGTCAGCCGGTCTACATAGTCGGTGGACAGACGCACTCTTTTGTCTGTGACAAAACCTCCAGCGGCACTGAACGTCCTTTCAGAAAGCACGCTGGATGAAGTACAACCTAGTAGCTGCATAGCATATTGACTAAGTTCTCGCCAGTGATCCAATCTCAACACCCAGTAAGCCAGTGGATCATCTGCTGTAAAGGTATCCAAGTCTGCCCTTGCCCCTAGGTAGTCCTGCACCATATGGTGAAGACACTAGCAATGGGTACCTACATTTGACGTCCCTGGGTGTCGTGGACTAAAAAAATTTAAAAAGGCATCAGTCAAGCGGCCCCGGCCTTCACCGCTCTTCCTCTGATCATCCGCAGCCTCAGAAGCACCTGTGTCATCACTTGGTAACCTACCAGTGCCTGGAAAGGTGTTACACAAGTGTCGCTTTAGAGCGTCCTCAAGTTGTTTAATCCTGTGCTCCCTCTGTGCGGGCAGGATGACCTCTTTAACTTTACCCTTGTATCGTGGATCAAGAAGGCTTGCCAACCAGTAATGATCCCTCTCCTTGATAGCACGAATCCTGGGGTCCTTTAGCAGGCTTTGCAGGATAAGGGAGCCCATGCAGCGTAGGTTGGAGGTGGCATTAGCTTCCGAGTCTTCCTGGTCAATGAGGATGACCCCATCGTGCACTTCCTCCTCCCAGCCACGTACTAGTCCTTGGGTTTCTGGGCACACAAAACTCTCCCTTGAGGAATCCCCACCTTCAATGCCCCCACTAGTTAAATATTCCTCCTCATCCTCCTCCTGTCTGATCTGAGGACCCACAGGAATGCTGTCTGCGTAAAGACTGGGGCCTTGAGAGCTAGGGAAGGCCTCCTCTTCCTCCTGCTGCTCTGCCTCTAGTGCCACATCTATAATTCCCCGCAGAGTGTGCTCCAGCAGGAACACTAAAGGAATTGTGTCACTGATGCATGCACTGTCCCTGCTCACCATCCTCGTTGCATCCTCAAATGGCGACAGTACAGTGCATGCATCCTTGATCATCAGCCACTGCGGGGAAAAAAAACAACAATTTGACCTGAACCTGTCCTTGTGCCATACTCACACAGGTACTCATTGATGGCCCTCTGCTGCTTGTGCAGACGCTGCAGCATTGCTAATGTCGAGTTCCACCTGGTGGGCATGTCACAGATCAGACGGTTTGTGGGAAGGTGGAATTCTCTTTGAATTTCTGCCAGGCGAACACTTGCTGGGAATGACCGTCTGAAGTTGCTGCAGACTTTTCTGGCCTGGCTGAGAAGCTCTGCCAGCCCTGGGTACCTGGTTAGGAAACGCTGTACCACCAGATTTAGGACGTGTGCTAGGCATGGTACATGCGTTTACTTACCCTGGCGTAGGGCGGAGAGAAGGTTGCTGTCATTATCACAGACGACCATTCCCAGCTGAAGCTGTCGTGGTGTTAACCATCTCTGCTCCTGCCCCTGCAGAGCTGACAGAATTTCTGGCCCGGTGTGGCTCCTGTCCCCTAAACAAATCAGCTCAAGCACAGTATGGCATCTTTTTGCTTGAGCCATTGCGTAGCCCCTGTCACGCGTCGGTTTAACTGCCACTTCGCCAGGGCCAGAGAAGGAGGAGGAGGAGGAAGAGGGAGAGGTGGTGGTGGAGCAGACAGACCTCATACAAGCAGCTTTCTGGAGGCGTGGTGGATGAACAAGCTCCAGCACAGAGCCCCATCTTGGATCCCTCCCAGCTGCAATCAGAGTTCCCAGTGTGCCGTGAAGGAAATGTAACGGCCCTGTCCATGCTTGCTGGACCATGTGTCTAAAGTCATGTGCACCTTGCTGCTGACTGCCTTTCCCAATGACTCGATAACATTGTGTTCCACGTGCTGGTATAGTGCTGGAATGGCCTTCCGTGAAAAGAAATGGCATTTTGGAACCTGCCACTGTGGTACAGCACATTCAGCAAATTCACGGAAGGAAGCAGAGTCCACCAGCTGGAAAGGCGGCAGCTGTAATGCGAGTAATTTTGCTAAACTGGCATTTAGACGCTGTGCTTGAGGATTTGGTAAGGACTATCAGGGTTATCCAAAGAGCTCCGAATTGCTTGAGAAAGGTAACCGAACGCTGAAAATCAGCGTTCAGTTACCTTTCCTGACCATTCGGGTATCCAGAAAGCAGGCAATTCGCCAAATCCTAGCGAATTGCCTGAACATACGGTTCCTGTTCGGTCCCTGTTCGAGGGCAGTGAAATCCCCATGAAAATGCACTGCTTCGGCTATTCAGAGAACACAAACCAGCAGTGAAAGGTTCCCCTAATGCCCTGCCATTCGGTGGTTTAATTCGGCAAATTAATTCAGGAGAATCCCATAGGCTTCAATGTTAAAAATATTCCCGTTTTAATTCAATATCTAATAAACCGTTCATTATAAAATTCTGCAGTAAAGAGTCTCTTTATTTATAGATTTTTTAGGATACTTTAAGAATTTTTCTGAATTTTTTTTTAAAAGTCCCATTTTTTTTTATTTTTTCTTGAGTTTACTTATTTTTTTTGTAACAGCCCTTTTTATTATCATTCCCTGGACCTCCTGTGTAAATTTCAGACATTTTCGCTCAGTAGTTTCTTTGCAAACAGCATTTAAATTTCACATTCATACAGAAGGTTTTGCTAATTTATTCACCTCCCTCTCGCTCCTGCTCGGGCTTTTCGACGGGTTTATCCAGATGTTTTTGGGGCTTTTCAGCGTGCATTCACTGGGTTTTGCGGTTAGTTTTCGGTAGGGATGAGCCGAACACTCCCCGAGTTCGGTTCGAAACCGAACCCGAACTTTCCAAATGTTCTGGTCCGAACCCGAACCCGAACTCGGACCCCATACAAGTCAATGGGGCTGAAAATTCGGTTTTTAGAGTGCCCTCCAAGAGGGCATATATGCTAGATATTTGCCATAAAAAGTGTATGGGGGTCTGGGTAGTGCCCTGGGGGACAGGAAACAAGGACAGAAAGTAAAACAAAAAACGTTTTTAAAGGGACAGTGAGGTTTCCATGAAATAAGGGTTAAAAATAAAAACAAAAAATTCCTTCAAATATCGTGCCTAGGAGGTCCCCATAACCTGCCCGTGAAGTGACGGATTTCTAGGATGTATAGAAATATGTAAAAACCAAAAAATGACATTTCAAATGACGGTAAATGCTTTTCCTTTAATCTATCCATAAACAACTGCTTGGGGCGGCAGTCTGTATGAAAAGAGGAGACATTTTCGCACACGCAGAAAAAGTTTACTGATTTTTTGGCGGTGAAAAGCAGGAGAATGACTGGAGAATGGAAACTTCTAGGTCAAAATAGCCAAACCAGAAAAATTCTCCCATTTAGGCTAGGGTCAGACTAGCGAATTTTTAACATGCGTTTAGGCGCACTTAATCACGGCCGCACTAGCAGCAAATGACGGGCAATGACAGCCAATATACGAAGTACGGTCGCACGAAAGTCCGGCTGCGCAACGCAAGTGGAAAATGAATGCATTTTTTCGAGAACGCAGAACCGCTAGTACGGACGTACAGAGTGCGCTGCGTCCACTAGCGGCGTGTGTGCGTGATTTGGAGACGTCAGACCCTGCTCATGTCTGGCCAACATAACGTCCAGACACCCAAAGTTTCCTGGTTTGGATCCGTAAAAGATCACGCACAAAAATGCGCATCGTATGACCGTTTTCGCGCATTCCGTGAAAAAATAAGGCAATGCGTTCGGACGCACTTTTTGACGGTCGCTGTGAAAAATGCGTTAGTCTGACCCTAGCCTTATCTCACTTTCCAAATAGGCTATTTGGTCCAGATTGTTCTCTTTTCCTGCCATTCTCCTGGTTTTCACCTTTCTCTGAACAACCCTGAGAGAGAGGTGAAAGCCAGGAGAACTGGCAGGAGAAGAGAACAATATAGACCAAATAGCCAATTTGGAAAGTGAGTTAAATGGGAGAATTTTTCCGGTTTGGCTATTTTGACCTAGAATTTTCACTTCTCCAGTTATTCTCCTGCTTTTCACCGCTCTCTGAATAACCCTGTGAATGTTTAATCCCGAGGTGAAAAATAACATTGCTTAAGGCTGGGGTCAGACGAGCGCAGTTATCACGTCCATATTCGCAGTTATCACGTCCATACACGTCCAGCATTCTGAGTGGAGCCCCACACACGAAGTACGTCCGCACGGAAGTGCGGATGCATGGCGGACGCAGCAAACGGACGCAGGTTAGGCAAGAACGTAATACCGCAACGTCCGTGTAGCTTTGTATGTGAGTGATGAAACGAGGTCAGATGGACTGCATTTATACGTCCAGCATTTTTGACGGACAGAATGTTTTTTCATTTTAATTTATTTTCCCTGCTACATCAGTCAAAAAATACGTCAGTGAAAAAAACGGACTGTTTGGCCACTACCTTGTTGTCAGTCAGTAAGTACGTCCGTACTGCACGGACGCACAGTCCGTACAAAATGCGCTCATCTGACCCTAGCCTTAGATGTTAATTTGAATTTTTTTAAAACACAAGTTAACCACTTGGCTGCTATGGACGCGCTCAGCACGTCCAGCCAAGTGGTTCTCCTGTGCTATGGACGCGCTGAGCGCGTCCATGCACAGGAGGCAGCAATCCGCCAGATTCCGGCGGATTGCTGCGCCCTCCGGTGCGGGCTGACATCTTGGATGTCAGCTCAGCACTCCGGGACCCCGGCGGAGCAATTAGATGTCATCGCGGCGGCGTGATGACATCTAATTCAGGCGCCCCCCCGCATGTGCGGAGGAAGCGCCTGAAAGGGAGGGGGGAGGACCTTCGGACCTCTCTCCCTCCCGATCGCCGTTGGGCAGAGGGTTAATCCAGGCACCGTTTGGAAGGGCACAGCCTGCCCTTCCAAACGGTGGCTGTGATTAACCCCTGGGGAGCCGGATCATGAATCGGCGCTGAAAAGCGCCGGATCGTGATCCTCTCCTGGAGCTGGCCGACATCTTGGATGTCGGCCAAGCCTCCAGGAACTCCCCCTGAGGACTGGCGTCATTGTGCATAGCACGATGACGCCAGTCCTGGAGTTAACCCCTAGCTGCCACCAATGGTGGAGATAGGGGGTTCCAATGAACCCCCTATCTCCCGATCCGTGGCAGCTAGGGGTTAATGTTTGATATCGTTGGATCGGCCAGAGCATGGCCTTTCCAAGGATACCAAACATGAGCATGAAAAATGTTTTTTTAAAAAAATAAATAAATAAACAAGTTTTTTTTTTGTTTTTGTTTTGTTAATGCAGCAATATTGTTCCCATTTCAATTATAATGTGAACAATAATGCTGCACTAACGATTTTTGTATGCGGTGCGTTTGTTAAAAAAAGCAAAATTTTCCCCCAAAAAAATGTAACGGGGACCCTATTTCTAATTTTTTTTAACAAGCGCACCCCATACAAAATATAACCGCAAATGATCGCATGTTAAAATGTGAAAAAAAACACTTTACACATAATAAATTATTGAAAATTCTAATTTTATTGCATTTTTGTTATAATATACAGACATGACATAACGTATACATATAATAATGACATATTATGAATTTGCCAAGTCTGCCGGAAAGAACGATATATAATATGTCTGGGTCATATATCAAAATATGGCTACAAAACACGGGTAATCATGATGAGCGAAAGCGGTAAAAATGACCTCAGCACAGAGGTGTGAAAAGCCTCAGCAGCGAAAGAGTTAAATGCAGCATATTAGGATGTTTTAGGGAAATTAATTCTCAAATCTCAATCAGAAGCAGACACCACCCCACCCTCAGTATGTTGTACAATGTATCAAATTGATTACCAGACTAAAAACACCTGGTGTTATGCCCGTTTGTGAACAGAGGTCATTTAGAGTTGATAATCTTTCCACGTACACATTAGTTTTTAATTCAATATCTAATAAACCGTTGCTTATAATATTCTGCAGTAAAGAGTCTCTTTATTTCTCGATTTTTTAGTATTTCTTTAAGCATTTTCTATACTTTTTTCAAAATTTCTTTTTTTTTCGAACTCGAACCGAACAGACCCAAAAAGTTCGAAATTCGTGAACTTTCGAACTGCCAAAGTTCGGGTCGATCTCCGAACCGTCCGAACCCAAACAGCTCATCCCTAGTTTTCGGTGGGTTTACGACAGCTTTTCCCTGCAATTCGGGGGCCCTGTGGTGCTTGCTGAATACACCGCAGGGTCACCGCAATGGGATCGGCAAAAGGAAGCGAATTGAAGAGAACGAAAAGTCACTGAACGTGCGGTGACTTTTCGAATCTCTTTGGATAACCCTGTATATTTTTTCTTACGCTGCAGTAGCTTGGGCAACGTAATCTGACTGTGGAAATCTTCAGCTGATGGGATTCTGTCACATTGTGAGGAAGGACCTGGTACACCCATTACTGCAGCATCATCCCTGTCAGTGGAGGTTGTAGCAGGCAATGACATGGCAGGACATATAGTGGGGGTAGAGACAGATGAGGAGGAGGAGGACCTATGCAAAGTGTTGTGCAAACGGGATGCATGGCAGGTGGTCATATGTCACCTCAAGCACGTGGTACCCAAGCGTGGGATGTCTTTATCATGTTTGATCCTCATCTGACATAGATTACAAATAGCAATGGTGGGGTCTGCTGCACATTTCTTAAAGAACTCCCAGACAGCAGAGTTCCTGGATGTGTGCTTTGAGACAACAGCACTCTGCACCTGAGCAGTGCTGACATCTGATGCCTTGGACAGGCTACGGTTGGTCATAGAGGACGTTGTGCCTCCTGTTTGTTGTGCCTCTTCCTCCTCCTCACTTGACTCTTCTGTTCTTTCAGGCGCCCAGGTGGAGTCAGTGACCTCATCATCATTGTCATCACCCCCTATCTCCTCATCACTGGAGCCAACTTGGCAGTATGCTGCAACTGCTGGGGCAACATGAGTGCCAGCTATTTGTGTGTCATCACTGGCACCCTGTTCCTCTAGGTTGATTATACTCCCTTCCTCAACCTCAGAGATTGAATCAGAGCACTGCACTTGCTGCGCATCCTCAAGCAGCATGTCACTGTCATTGTAGTCAAACAATTCAGCTGACTCCTCCATGTGTGATAGCGAGGCTACGGCAGGAGTAGCTGTGGAAATGGAGGCTTCATTAGATTCTTTGATTGAAGAAGAAACGGAGGCTTCAGTACTTCTTAGATGTCAATGGTATATATGGTCAGGGAAAACCAATTGTTCGCTCAGGAATTATTCAAATCATGATTCAAATGAGCGAACAATTGGTTTTCCCTGACCATATATACCATTGACATCTAAGAAGTACTGAAGCCTCCGTTTCTTCTTCAATTTTTGCTGTTTTCTGGAGTAGTGGACCATCTCCTGGGAGTCAACTTCAGTACCCAAAAAAAGCTGAGTATTACTTATCCTCCTAAACACCATTTTTTATTTCTATTAGATGCTTTGGCAGCTGAGGTGGACTGTAAAGCACTACAAGCCTGGCTGGCAGAGGATTCGGAGGATTCGGATGGCCTGGTTAGCCAATCCACCAAATCCTCTGTATGTTGCTGCTGCTTAAGTAGGCCAACACTAGTTAGAAAGGACAAGTGTGCCCCTGCAGAGGATGCACCACGTCCACAACGACCAGAGGCACAGCCTCCCGACACAGAGGCTGCTTGCCCTCTTATCTGTTTCTGGGAGTGTCTGCCTGTCCTTTTTGGTATTTCTGACATGGTGAGTGATATATAGATTAAAGATATAGAGAACTCTGATTCAAATCTGTTATAAAAAATTGGAGATATGCAGAACTCTGATTCAACTTTGTTATCTAGATTAAAGATTTCCAGAACTCTTGTATAACTCAGTGAGACACCCTGATAGCTGGCAGCCAGTGACAAGACACAGATTAAAATTCCCAGAAACCTCCTATAAATCTGTGAGACCCCCTGATGGGTGGCAGTGACAAGACACAAATTACAATTCCCAGGAACCTCCTATAAATCAGTGAGCCCCCCTGATGGGTGGCAGTGACAAGACACAGATTACCATTCGCAGAAATCTGATAGAAGTATGTGGGACCCCCTGATAGCTGGCAGTGAGAAGACACAGATTACAATTCCCAGAAACTTCTTAGAAGTCAGTGAGACCCCCTGATGGGTGGCAGTGACAAGACACAAATTACAATTCCCAGGAACCTCCTATAAATCAGTGAGACCCCCTAATAGGTGGCAGTGAGAACACACAGATTACAACAATTCCCAGATATTTTGTAGAAGTGAGACCCCCCCCCCAATAGCTGGTGGCAGTGAGAACACACACTAACACAACAATCTCCTCTCAAAAAACATGCGCTGTGGCTAAGTGAAGCCGTATATAGTGTGCTGCGGGACTTAGCTCTGTGACCCCATGATTGGGCAACATTTGCCCAATCAGGACTCTGAGCTGTGATTGGCATAGTCTTGCACCTGTCTTGCACCTAAACTGTGGTCAGGTGCAGGCTGTAGCCAATTACAAGCTTCAGGCCAGTGGAAAAGTGCATTGTGGTCCATTGTGGGCAAACATGCGGCGAATACGCGGAAATGTTCAGAGTTCGACGAACAGCCGAACGGGCGAAAACATATCGAACCGAATAGCTCATCCCTAGTACTGACACATAGATGGGGAGTTTGCAACTTATGTAGTTTAGGTTCTGTTCCAAAGAGCATCGTTACAGTTTTGTCAGTATTTAGAAAATGTTTGTTATCTTTGATCCACTTTTCTACCTCTGTGAATTGTTTTTGCAGCACGGCCTCCAGCTGCAGGAGATTCGGTTTGCTGGTATAGATTACGGTGTCATCTGCGTACATATGTACAATTGAGGCTTTGCAGACGTTGGGCAGATCATTTATGAATATCATGAATAGCAGGGGGCCAAGTATTGAGCCTTGGGGTACACCACGCGTGACTTGGAGGGGGAGGGAAGCACTGTCAGAAATGGACACAAATTGCGATCAATCGGATACATATGATTGAATCCAGGTTAGCGGATACCAATGGAGGATGAGATATTGCATTGATTTTAAATGGACTCTCTACTCATCCTGACAAATTTATAGTTCTAAAGTGCTCAGGAATCAAAGTGCCCCCCTCCTGCTGCACCAATTTGGAGATATCGCTGGGTGAAGTGGAGCAATTTCCTCCACTTCACCCAGCATCACCAGCAGCCGTGATTTTCAATTTCCCACCAGATTGGTCGCTGTAGCTATCGGTCTCAGAGACAGCTGATGGATCGGATCTGCGCATGCACGCAGCCCCGATGAATCTTGCTACGTAGAAACGCAAATTGTGCACAACAGCTTCGGGAGTTCCAGGTTCAGGAGTCCCTGAGCCGAAGAGGAGGAACCGCGTGCGGTGAGGGAGACAAAATGAGTAAATTCACCCCAAAACAAAAAAATAAATAATAATAATTGGGCAGAGGTTTTCAGCAGCATTTGACCATTTAGTTAAGGGCAAAAAAGGCAACTCTATTATCATTAGAGTATCCCTTTAAACACCAAGGTGTATTCCCTCGGTTATTCATCAGCGCTCTGGCATTCTCCCCTTTCCGTTCTTTTGGCCTTTGAGGTAAAGTAATTGTTACAGTGCGATTTTAAAATGTTAGACTCCACATACATGGTTTGTATATAAAATTAAATCCAAAAGCGTGTTATGAAATACAGTATATTCATAAAAATGTGCCAAAAACGTATTATGAAGGGGTGAGCTGTCCATGCACGTTGGCACATTATGCAATCCCTGCTGTCTTTAACTGTTGTTGAAGATGTGAGCCATGTAGCAATTCCTTCTCCTTTTTGACATATTTGTCACACTTCCTCTGGAAATTATTGAAAATCAATCTACGTCATCTACTGGTTTTAACCAGGAAGAATTTGCATCTTTTTTTTTTTTTCAGACAATAAACATCTTGAAATAACATGGAAGATATTAGCATGCTATGGGTGTGACGGGATCCTTGAGGACTGGTCTCTTGAGTTCTTTTGAGGGAGGCTTTCCTTAGAGCCGAAACGTTGAATTCTAAATAAAGTTCTCACCTGGATCCGTGCTCGAGCGCCCTTTCCTTCTGCTACTTTTATTCTGCTCCATGAACCCCACACCTATTCCACCACAATGTTTGTTTGTAAACCCCCCCAAAAAGTCTGCTTCGTCCAGCATCACCTAACTAGTAGCAACAATAATCTGTCAGGGTGGACTCTGGCAAGGGTCGAGTTGGGCAGGGATGTGTGAGAATGCAGTTCCTGCATTATTTTCCCATATGGAACGCAATTCCCTGTTGGCCCACACACGGAGAAACTCTTATTAGGATCCAAGCTTATGTTTCTTTTAACTATAAGTCACCAATAGGGATGAGCTGTTCGGTTCGATCAGTTTGGAGTTCGATTCAAACTTTAGTCGTTTGCAAGTTCGCGAACTTCGAACTTTTTGGCGTGTTTGGTTCGAGTTCGCAAAAATTTTTTTTTTAAAAAATGCTTATAAAATACGAAAAAATCTAGAAATAAAGAGACTCTTTACTGCAGAATATTATAAGCAACGGTTTATTAGATATTGAATTAAAAAATAATGTCTACGTGCAAAGATTCTCAGCTCTAAATGACCTGTGTTCTCAAACGCCGTAAACAACAGGTGTTTAATTAGTGTTTGGAAATAACATGCGCTTTTAATTAGTCTGGTCTGATGAATTTGATACCTTGTCTGTAGACTGAGTGCGTGGTGTCTCCTGAACATGTATCAAACAACACCTGTACTTCTGAGAAGTGTTCATTTCTCTACTAAATCTTCCTCTGATATGCTGTTTAACCCCTTAACCCTGCATTTCACTGCTGTCTGCTCAGTTCATTTTTACCGCTTTGCTCATCATGTTTAAACGCGATTTGAAGACACATTTTATTAAATGACCCAGACATATTAGATATCGTTCTTTCCGGCAGACTCCGCAGATTCATAATATATAATTTTTATATGTATACGTCATGTCCTGCCTGTATATTATGACAAAAAATGCAATACAAATTTAATTTTTAATCATCTGCAGTGTGTAAAGTGTTTTATTTTCACATTTTAGCACATGAGCGTTTGCGGTTATGTTTTCTATGGGGTGCGCTTGTACAAAAATTAGAAATGGGGACTTGTTACATTTTGTGGGGGGAATTACGTGATTTATAGCAAACGCACCCCATAGAAAAAAATCATTAGTGCAGCATCATTGTTCACATTATAATTGAAATGTGAACAATATTGCTGCATTAATAAAAATAACACACAAAAAAAATACATGTTTTTTTTGTTTGTTGTTTTTTTTTACTTTATACCTGGTCATGTTGGGTATCATTCGAAAGGCCATGCTCAGGCCTTTCGATTGACACCCTCCATGACCCCGAACTGCCACGGTCAAACGGTTAAATTACGATCCTAGCGCTAAAACACGGGCGTTAGGGAGGAAAAACAGCACCCGCAGTTTTCCCCCTAGCGCCTGCGTTTTAGCGCTAGATTACAATGCCGGCACTAAAAAAGCTGCCTGCATTGTTTGTGGGCGCTAAGCCCCGGGATGCGTGCGGCAGCGCTAAGCGCAACCATGCCCATCATTTCAAAGGAGTCCATATGACTCCATTGAAGCAGACGCCGGTGGTCACATAGAAACATAGAACATGTCGGCAGATAAGAACCTTTCGGTCCATCTAGTCTGCCCAATTACATGGATACTTTACCTGGAGAATTACATGGATACTTTAAGCCTTGCGAGATCCGGCCGGTCAGCGTAGTGAGTATCTTGATGTTTTTGGGGGGTTTCTGGATAGTGCTAACGGATTCTGCAGATGCGGAATCCGTTAGCACCAAGTCCTGGCTCTGGGTAACTTTTTGCTAACTGCACCCGGACGTTAATCAGCGCTAGGACTTTGTAATCCTTACGCTGAATAACACTTTGCGCTCCCTATACTTAACATGGGGAGCGCAAAGTACAGTAACCTCGCGCTGAAAAGAGCAAGGTACCAAACGCGAACGGGTTATTTAAGCCACTAGCGTTTGGATTGAAATATGCGGTAAAAACTTGGGCTAACATTAACACTCACGCAGGTGAGCGCTAGCCTTAGCACCAAGTATGTAATTTGGCCCTATATATATATTATTATAAGGATTCCCTATCTTTATGTTTAAACAAACAGTGATATCACAATTGCATGAGGAGTGAGGTTAAGTGTGGCATGTCAATGGTTAATCGAGGAGCCAAAATCTTGGAGCATTCCTGCTCTTATTTTTTTACTGCTAGACCCCTGCACTGAGGAGAAAAAAAGAGGTCTCAGAATCCCCCTGCTGTCTTTGACGACAATCAGACCGCTGAGAAGGGAGGCGGGCCATAGGAGGGCCATGAAGCTGCGGAGCATGATATGCAAGACAGGATGTTGCCGTTAAGGGTTTAATATTAAAATTATTTTTTGTTTTTTCTGCTTGCAGTTCATCGGTTTGACTTCTCTTCCTCTACCCCCACTCTTACTTTCTTTTTCAGATGGCGTGTTAGATTTATTCTTTTGCTAATCTGTTTATACGGGTCACCTGCATGTGCCCACATTGAAATTGCTTTAGTTAAACACTTTTGTTACACATTACATCAGGAGCTCCTGATGAAGCCCCCTTGTGGGTGAAATGCGTTGTGCAGCATTTTCCTTATTTGTTTTTCACAGTCACGTATTGTATGTTCAGACGATGTATTAGTTCAGTGTTCCCAACCCTGGTCCTCTGGTCCCCCTAATAGGCCAGGTTTGCAGATTTGTGAAGCACAGCACAGGTGATATGATTTGCTGCTCAGTGATTGCAGGATTCAGTCTGCATCTGCATTTCCCCAAGGTGATCTGTAAAATCTGGCCTGGTTGAGGGTCCCGAGGACAGGTTTGGGAAACACTGTATAAGTTAGAGGTTGGTGTTGGATTGGATTGTTTATTTGCAGTATTGGGCGGCCTGTGGGTTCTATTTTGAGGTGTTTTTCTGATCTGCTTATTATTGAGGGGTGTTTATTTGCTTGTTGTTGGTCTTTTTCATGTTTTTCATGTTGGTCTGTTTATGTTTGCATGTGTTGTGTTAGATGTTCAAGAAAGATTATTTTGATTCTCTTTGTTGCATACCCTGAGTTTCTTGCACGTTGTTAAATTATTTTTTAGCATCATTAATCAATAATTTGGTGAGGTTTAGTAATTTTTCAACCTCTGATAAAATGTCGGTTTTGAGCAAATATTGATTATAGATTGAATTTGGCTTTGCTCCACTCATATGTCAGGAATGCACCAAATCAGTCGTGTGAGGGGTAATTGGTAGAACCACAGGGTAAAAACCCCATTTTAGCACACAGGTGTAATATGACGGATATAACCAATTGATTGTAAATAGATATGCAGAGCAGAAGCAAGGGGCCTGATCACAACCGGAATGTTAAGTTCAGCGCTCGAGCCATACACCATAACATCTCGAGCGCTGTGCTCAATTTTAACTTGCCTTATTCCATCTGAGGCCGCTCAGCTTGCCTCTCGATTGTTGTGCCTGCATAAGTTATAGGGATGTGCGTTTCGGGTTTCGGAATTTCGGAACTTTCACGAAATTTCCCGATTCGTGTCTACGGATTCGGCCGAATTTCCGAATCGGGTCGGACCCGAAAACTGATAGATCCGAAAAGTTTTCCGAGCCGAAACGAAAAATTTTCGGATTTTTCGAATGGACTTGAAATGTGTCAAATCAAAATTTATTTTTGCTCTATTCATGATTTCGGTTCCATTCGTGATTTCGGTTCCATTTCGGTAATTCTGGAAATCGTATATTTAACTATTATCGGTTATATCGCTGATTCTGTAAATTTTGTATTTGTAAATGCGTATCACTTGTTTCTTGTGGCATTCGGGTCAGTTTAGCGTTTTTTAAATCGTTTTGTTCATTTTTTTTGTTCCTTGGCTTTCATACCATTTTAATATGATTAAATAAAGTTGTGAAATGTATATTCAATTATTCATAAGAAAAAAATATCTTTATTTAATAAAAAAAACACGATAGAATCGCCAGAATTATCGTAGACACTTTGAAACGAGGAGAATAGACGTTCCGAAAAAACGAAAATTTCCGAAATTTCCAAAAAGTCGATACAAAAAACGAGCAAAGTGACCCGAAAACATGAAAAATGGTCGATATTCCGAAAAAAAATGTACACGAAAAACGAGCTGAACCGAACCGAATCGAAACAGAAATCGGTCGAAACGAGCCGAAGCGAAAATTTTAAACATCCGAACAAATCGACCCGAAAAAAAAATCGGTGCACAAGCCTAATAAGGTACATTAACACCTCCTATACTTTGTAAGGGAAATGTTAATGTTCCCCGAGCAGATGGAGCTATTGAAACCAGCTCGCTCCCCATCTGCGTCTGACCTTATTCAGGTTTGAATAATGTTTTACAGACCCTGGTGTTAAGTGATTTCGGTTCAGGTGATTGCACAGAGATATCGCTGTGTCTATTTACTGTTTGGGTAATTATCATAGAACCAGATTCCTTATTTGTTTTCCTCTTATGCTTTTACTTAAAATGGATTAGTCCACTCTCCCTGTCTAATTCATATAGTTAGTTTGGCCCAGCCCCGGGGTCCTTCCGGAGGGGTTTCCAGAAGAAGAGCGGCTGCCCAGGATCTGCCGGCGGGGAGGACCATGAGTTTGCCTGCTTCATCGACTGGTGGTGAGTGTAGCGCTGCAGGTGTCATGGCGTCCCAAGATGGCCGAACGAGTCGTTGCTCGCAGAGCCCTCGCGGTGGACCTTCTTTTCCGGCTGGAGAGGAAGTGCGGCGGTGCAAAGTGATGACGCGGGCGGCAGGCTCTGCTCCGGATGTCAAGCAGTGACACGTCGGGCTGCGACATCATCGTGGACATGCCCACAAAATGGCGGCGCCCACTGGAAAAAACAGAAAGTCTGACAATCTGGTTGCGGAGTTGCAGGAGCCGAACAGCAGCAGCGGGGAGGAGCAGGAGACCAGTGCCAGGCACAGGGAGTGCAGTCAGAGCCCTGACAGGCTGGAGGATGTCACACGTGCCCTGAGTCGAGAAAATTTAAAGACTTTTTTCCACCCTTGTCTCTGGTTCCAGTTGGTCACCATGCCTTGATGTGCTTTTACTTCTGTCTATTTTGTTCACACAATAAATGAGTTTTATTAATTTGTATCACGCCTACGGTCTGTACTATTTCTTGTTTTTTTATTTCCTTTATGGGTCGTGTTCCTGATTCTTTTACCATATGACCTAATCACTCTGGCCTTACTGAGGGTCCCCATGGGAATGATGAGCGCTGAATCTATGTGGCACATGTGAGTGGCCCATTGTGCCCGCTCACCGCCGTTATATTGCGGGGTATCGCCCTATGTTATTCACCCTGAGTACACGGTCTTATCTGAGATAAGCAAATAATAAGGTGCAGTTGTTTTCGCTCACATATGTTATTTGTCAGAGGTCTGTTTTCAGTTGTAATTTGTTTAAAGCTGTTTTTTTCTTTAGTATTTGAATAACTGTGAGGCGCGTGCAGAGGGGGAGAAACAATAAAACACGGAGAAAACGGAAAATAAACGTTCCTTTGGTCAATAAAATATGTCTTCAGCGCTGAGAGGGTTAAGGCATCATTAAGCTGTAATTCCTCTGGGCTCCCAGGGACAAAGATTTCACAGGAAGGGGAGAATACACGGAGGGTTTAGCAGGTGACCGGAAGATGTGAAGTAGACGCCTGGGAAATAGGCAGGAGACCGGTAAGTGTGGGATGCAGAAAAGACAAACCTAGGGGGCGAGAGACTGTCACTGTCACACAGAGGGAATGTGAGGAGCAGCAGGAGGAGCCATGGGTTATGGTTGAGGCGAGAGATGATGATGAGGCAGTTATGAATACATTCAGGCCAGGCATCAGGAGGTGACAGTCCATGGTATCTTCAGGGGCCCAGTGGCTCCAGGGGCCCAAGCCAAACCCTGAGCAGTTTGTCTAAGTGCCACAGACAAAAATATATTCCATGCCACCAACGACTGACTCGACAAGATATCAACAAATTTCCCGGCGGGCCGAGGTATAAGGGGGTCGGTAACAGTGTCTGACTCATCACTAAGGGAGCGATTAGTATGGTCTGCACCAGGTTGAGGTGCAGACCAAAGCTCTCTCACAAGGGAACACATTTTATCCCCTTACTGGAAGGGAGGAGTTTATTGAAATGGGCAGCTGATGGAAGGGGGGCCCCGTACAATGGATTAGTAAAAGTCCCCAAGTATTCTGATGGCAGCCCAGAATACATTTCAGTTAACTGATAAGAAAATTATACAAATTTAGAAGTAGACACATGGGTCCCTATTCCGTAGTTTACGGTAAGAAGGGAAATCTACGCCTGCAGGTTTTCCCCTACCATCTCCATTTTACTGTCGTAGTCACGGGTAGGCGCTTTCTTAGTGCCTCACCCCTGAACGTATCGCAACACTGGCAAATATCAGCAGTGAGCATAAGATACTGGAGTCCGCAGGACTCCATGGAGGTTTGCGCGTCTGGGCTGTGAGCTCACTCTCTCTTGCAGAGGGAGACTAGGAACTATTTGTACTCAGTCTCATTCTGCTCCCAGTGAGAAGAAGTGGTGGATCGGACCACCTTTTTCACGGATTTAATGGGGGATTTCCATAGCTAGTTACATGATTTTGCATTTACAGAATCAGGTAACACCAGCTTTTAGCAGTCGGTATTTGTCAGTGAAATACAGTCTCCTGTTTGGAAGAGCAGGATACATAGGAATAGATTGCGCTTCTACGTGGAGGTTACAATTAACGTCTCCCATAATAAGTATAGGAGACATTAATACACAGTAAACTCGCGCAAAGAAATGTTACCTTCAAGCTCAGCTTGCAGCTAGAATGGAATTGCGTTTCCTAACTACAGGAGACGTTATGTGTAATGTTATTTGTAACCAGGGGCTGACAGGCAACTTTTAGGCCCAGGGGGCAAGTACAACCCATAGGACCATGGTGCAGCAACCTGGTCCCCCGTTTAAATTTAAAGAAAAAAAAGGAATGGTTAACAAATTACATAATAAATGACATTTTCAGACTGTTTTAAATAAATAATTATTTATTTTCATCACACATAAATGAACATAAATCCATCAATACCACCTAACTCTGTTCAATGTCCCACCTACCTCTAACTATTACTGCCTATATCAGAGCAATGTTCCCTGTTCCTCACATTATTACCCCCTAGTTCATAGCAATGCCCCCTTTTACCCATAACTACTAACCCCTGAATCAGAACAATACCCCCTTCACATTACACTGATGCCCTTTTAAATTCCAGCACTGCCTACTTTCCTAAAACCAAAACCCACACTAATGTACCCGAACCCCACACTAATGTACCCATGACCAATTTTATTACTTGTAAAAGCCACTCCCATACACACAGATACACACAGATACACTCCGATACACACACAGATACACATACAGACACTCACATACACACACAGATACACAGATACACACACAGATACACATACAGACACTCAGATACACACACAGATACACATACAGATACACAGATACACACACACAGATACACATACAGACACTCACATACACACACAGATACACATACAGATACACAGATACACACACAGATACACATACAGATACACAGATACACACACAGATACACATACAGACACTCACATACACACACAGATACACATACAGATACACAGATACACACACAGATACACACAGATACACATACAGACACTCAGATACACACACAGAAACACACTCAGATACACACACAGATACACATACAGACACTCAGATTCACTCAGATACACATAGATACACTCCGATACACACACACAGATACACATAGAGACTAGGGATGAGCCGAACACCCCCGTGTTCGGTTCGCATTCGAACTCAAACAATTTCAAAAGTTCGAGTTCGAACGCGAACACGAGCTAAACTCAATGCAAGTCAATGGGACTCAAAAGTCAGATTTTTAGAGTGCCCTCCAAGAGGGCATATATGCTAGATATTTGCCATAAAAGGGGGTCCGGGTAGTGCCCTGGGGGACAGGAAACAAGGACAAAAAGTTTTAAAAAAGACGTTTTTAAAGGAACAGTGAGTCTTCCATAAAATAAGGGTTAAAAAAAAGAAAGAAAAATTCCTTCAAATATTGTGCCTAGGATGTCCCCATAACCTGCCCGTGAAGTGGCGGATTTCTAGGATGTATAGAAATATCGCCATCAGAGACCCACACACGACACCTAGCCACCCTTAAGGGGTTAAAATGCACAGGGACTGGCTACTATCCTTTAGATGAGGGAATGTATTATATGTATAAAGCAAGGTATATATGACAATGGATAGTCACAGACTCTAGGGACTCAGCTTGTACGCTTTATGATAGACATTTTCACGTTGTGTTGTGTTACTAATGCAGAAGCAGCAAGCCCTTCCACCACGCTTGCACCAAAACTATAGATCTAACACAATAATAATTGTATGCTCACATAGGCCCTTCGGGAGAGGTACATGACATACAAATACTGGAATATTACGTTTAAATCTAAGGAGTGTGATAAAGATTTATTAAATCCTTGATGACAAATGACATAACATCTACATCATTAATGATTGGCTTTACAGAGCCCTGGTCCTTAAGGGGTTAAACAGCATATCAGAGGAACATGTAGTAGAAATAAACACTTCTTAGAATTCAGAAGCACAGTGTTCATACATGTGCAGGAGCCACACCCAGTCTGCAGGCAATGTATCAAATTCATGAGACCAGACAATTAGAAGCACATGTTATTTCCAAACATTAATTAACACCTGTTGTTTACGCCATTTGAGAGCCCTGCTGCGAGCACATGTCATTTAGAGGTGAGAATCTTTGCACCTAGACATTAGGCAGACTGTAAAGCATGCTTTCCTTGTAAGCTAGAAAATCCACATCACCCATTGCAGCATTTTAAAGATAAAACACACAGGCGGCGCAAAAAATCCTATGCAAGCCTCATGCACTCTATGCACATGTAATTTTGAGGTGTGAAAGTTTCAGAAAAATGTACACCTGTGCAAATATTTTAAATAAAGCCAGAAAATTTTTATGACAGCTACATTTGTCTGACAAACAGATAATACATTACGCTGCAGCATATGTTGACATAAATTGGTAGATGTATGTAATGTGTGTTATGTGTATGTAACATGTTTATGCTATTATACATACCGCTTCTTGATGACGTACACAGTCCATCCATTGCTAATCATCGTCCACATGCGTGCCTTCTTGCCCTGGGTAGTTTTTTAATTCAATATCTAATAAACCGTTGCTTATAATATTCTGCAGTAAAGAGTCTCTTTATTTCTAGATTTTTTAGTATTTTTTAAGCATTTTTTATACTTTTTTCAAATTATTTTTTTTTTAGAACTCTAAAAACACGCCAAAAAGTTCGAAGTTTGCAAACTTTAAAACTGCCAATGTACGAGTCGAACTCTGAACTGATCTAACCGAACAGCTCATCCCTAATACAGACACTCAGAAACACTCAGATACACACACAGACACTCAGATATACACACACACACAGATACACACAGATACACACACACAGATACACATACAGACACAGTTACACACAGATACACTCAGATACACACAGATACACTTACAGACACTCAGATACACACAGATACACACAGACACACACACAGATACACACACACACAGATACAGACACTCTGATACACATACAGACACACAGATACACACACAGATACACATACAGACACTCAGATACACACAGATACACATACAGACACTCAGATACCCATACAGACACTCAGATACACACACAGATACAAATACAGGCACTGTGATACACACAGATACACACACAGATATACATACAGACACTCCGATACACACAGATACACACACAGATATACATACAGACACTCAGATACACACAGATACACATACAGACACTCTGATACACACAGATACACATACAGACACTCCGATACACTCAGATACACACACAGATACACATACAGACACTCCGATACACACAGATACACACACAGATATACATACAGACACTCCGATACACACAGATACACATACACAGATACACATACAGACACTCCGATACACACAGATACACATACACAGATACACATACAGACACTCCGATACACTCAGATACACACACAGATACACATACAGACACTCCGATACACACAGATACACACACAGATACACATACAGACACTCCGATACACACAGATACACACACAGATACACATACAGATACTCAGATACACACACTCGCAATGGCAGACATACACATACAGACACTCAGATGCAAATACACCCACTCACCCTTTCCATCATGTCATGCCCCCTTCCTCTTTGCCTTCTTTCTCCCCATTATTCCCTTCATTCTCCTTTTTATCCACTTCTCCCTTCCCTTTCTTTCATTCTCCTTCTCTCTCCACTTCCAATCTCCTTTTCCCTCATCCCTCTTTCTATGCAGATCTTCCCACTCCTCTCCTATGTCCATGCTCTCTCTCCCTTTCCGTGCTCATTTCCTCTCTTCCCTTCTCTATTCATTTTCTCTCTACTCCTTTCTCAGCTCAACTTCTCCCTCTCCACATTCCATTCCATATTCTTCTGGTCTTTCCCGCTTTTCTTTCCTTTTTCAAATCTTTTCTTTCTCACATTTTCAGCTTCTCTCCCCCCCATTTTCAGCCCCCCCTTGTCTCAGCTTATCTCCCCCTTAATTTATTTTCCCCTTATAGGGCTTTATTACAATCTTCGCGTTAAAACGCTCGCACAGCGGGTGAACTTGTGCGCCAAGCGTTAAACGTTAAAGCGCGTAAATCACCACTGGAATTACAATCCTTGCGCATTTTTTTCATCTGTCGAGCAATAAAGCACGTAAAAAGGACGCGCACAAATGCTCTTGCAGTAACGTTGCGCGCATAAATCAGTGTGCAATCAGAATTAAGAACCACAATTATCTCACGTTAAGGCTGGGGTCAGACGAACGCAGTGCGAACGCGCGTGCAGCCGCACTTTATCACGGCCGGAGTAGCAGCATATGACGGCCAATGACAGGCAATATACAAAGAACGGCGCAACGCAAGTGGCAAACAAACGCATTTTTTCAAGAACGTAATACCGCTACTACTGACGTACAGAGTGCGCTGCGTTCGCTAGCGGCGTGTGTGCGTGATTAGGAGACGTCAGACGCTGCTAATGTCCGGCTAACATAACGTCCAGATGCAAAAAGGGTTTTATTGATGATCCGTAAAAAATCACGGCCGAAAATGCGCATCGTATGACCGCTATCGCGTATTCCGTGAAAAAATAAGTCCATTCGTTCGAACGCACTTTTTCACGAACGACGCGAAAAATGCGTTCGTCTGACCCTAGCCTAGGAAGTTGTGCCTCAAAGTCAATCTGCGCATATATGCTGCAGCAATAATAAATGCACACACAACTTCTCCATTTTATTGTTTGGGTATAGTTACATAGTTACATAGTTATATAGGCTGAAAAAAGACATGCGTCCATCGGGTTCAGCCTCTCCCACATAACCTACTGCTGTTGATCCAAAAGAAGGCAAAAAACCCAGTCTGAAATGCTTGCCGATATGCAACATACTGGGAAAAGATTCCTTCTTGACCCCAGAATGGCAGTCAGATTTCTCCTTGGATCAAGAAGCTTTTACCCACATATTAAATATTATAACCCTTAATATTCTGTGTCTGCAGGAAGTCATCCAGTCGTTTTTTAAAAGTCTGTACAGACTCTGACCCAACCACCTCAACAGGCAGAGAATTCCACAGCTTTATTGTTCTCACAGTAAAATAACCCTTCCTATGCTTTAAGCTAAATTTTCTTTCTTCCAGTCTAAATGGATGACCCCTTGTCCTGTGTATAGTCCTGTTAATGAATAGGTTATCAGACAATGGTTGATAATGGCCCCGTATATATTTATATAAGGTTATCAGATCCCCTCTAAGGCACCGTTTCTCTAAACTAAACAGGTTTAAGCTTGTTAGTCTTTCCTCATAACTTAACCCTTCCATCCCCCTTATTAATTTAGTTGCCCGTCTCTGCACTTTTTCTAGCGATATAATATCTTTTTTTAAGACAGGTGCCCAAAATTGCACGGCATATTCAAGGTGCGGCCTGACCATTGATTTATACAGAGGCAAAATTATGTTTTCATCCCGTGAGTGAACTCCCCTTTTAATGCATGCCAGTACTTTGCTGGCCTTGGCGGCTGCTGTTTGACATTGCACATTGTTACTTAGTTTGAAGTCTATGATTATTCCCAAATCCTTCTCCTGCTTGGATTTCCCTAACTCCGTACCATTTAGGGTATAAATTGCTTGTGTGTTCTTCACTCCAAAGTGCATAACTTTACATTTATCTAGATTAAATTTCATCTGCCATTTAAGTGCCCAGTCCCCCAATCTATCTAAATCCCTCTGCAGCAGAGTAACATCCTGCTCACATTGTATTACTTTTCCTAGCTTTGTGTCATCTGCAAACACTGATACATGACTTTCAATGCCTATCTCAAGGTCATTTATAAATAAATTGAATAGTATTGGTCCTATAACAGACCCCTGAGGGACACCACTTACCACTGGTGTCCATCTTGAAAATGTACCATTTATGACCACTCTCTGTACCCTATCTTTTAGCCAGTTTTCTATCCAAGAACAAGTATTTTCATCTAGACCATTTTTCTTAATTTAAATAGTAACCTTTTGTGTGGAACTGTGTCGAAAGCTTTGGCAAAATCTAAGTAAATCACATCCACTGCGACCCCCTGATCTATACTTCTACTTACTTCCTCATAGAACGTAATTAGGTTAGTCTGACATGATCTGTGTTTCATGAAACCATGCTGATTTTTGCCAATTACATTATACCTCCCAATAAATTCCTGAATATTATCCCTTAGTAACCCCTCAAATACTTTCCCAGCCACAGATGTTAAGCTCACAGGTCTATAATTCCCAGGCACAAATTTTAAACCTTTCTTAAATATAGGGACCACGTCAGCTTTTCTCCAATCCTCTGGTACTATTCCTGAAAGAAAAGAATCTTGAAAGATTAAGAACAGAGGTTTACATATTTCAACACATAGCTCTCTCAGTACTCGCGGGTGAATTCCATCTGGCCCTGGGGCTTTATTAACATTCACATTGTTTAATTTGTGTAAAACCTTGTCCTGAGTAAACCAGTCACTTTGTATTAGTAAGTTTTTATTAATGAATTTCATGTCTCCTGTTATAGGTTTCTCTTTGATAAATACTGAAGAAAAATAATCATTTAAAATTTCTGCTTTATCCTGATCTTCAGTTAACAATAACCCTGACTCAGATTTTAGTGAACCTACATTTTCACTCTTGGGTTTTTTAGAATTTATGTACCTAAAGAATCTTTTAGGGTTGGTCTTGCTCTCTTTGGCTATTTCTTTTTCATTTTCTAGTTTAGCCCATCTAATCGCATTTTTACATGCTTCATTGGCTGCCCTATATGCTTTATAGGATGCCTCAGATTTATCAGATTTAAAAGCTTTAAATGCCTTCTTTTATTTTTCATTTCCTTAGTTACCTTCCTACTAAGCCACATTGGTTTCAGTCTGTTTCTTTTATATTTATTAACCAGTGGAATATATGTGACGTGTACTTTTCTAGTGTTAGTTTAAAGATATTCCACTTATCCTCCGTGTTTTTCGCGTGAAAGAGTTTCTGCCAGTCAATGACATTGAGAGCTTCCTTTATTTTAATAAAGTTGACCTTTTTAAAATTATATATTTTGTATGAGTAGAATGTGTAAGTATACTTTGCTGCGGGTGTTTTTTTGGGCCAGTGTATTTGGTTTCGGCCAGGCTGATAGAATTTGCCATTAACACCAGCTTTTAGGAGTTGCTAAAATTATGCGCGCAAAGGCCGTGCGTTACAAACTGCGCATAGATTGTAATACCATCCGCATACCGGCGCATATTCGCACTTGCGCTCACAATGTTAAGTATAGGACGCGCACAGTACAGTAAGCTCGCGCAGGGTTCGCGCAGGTTCACCCGCTGTAGACAATTACGCGCGTTTGTTGTGCTGACAATGTAACACAGCATCCGGCGCAAAGGATTTTACCCATTGCGTCAATGCGTTTTTGCACCGGCGCAAACATTTGCGTGAAGAATGTAATTACCTGTGGCCAGTGCTCTACTTCCCTACTTCCCTCCTGTGGAACGGAGAGGAAGCGACGTGTTAAACGGTAGGGAAACTGTAATATATAATATAATTAGTATAACTGTGTGTTAAAAACAGAAACATAGAAAAATGTCGGCAGATAAGAACCTGTCGGCCCATCTAGTCTGCCCAATTACATGGATACTTTACCTGGATTTATCTTTTGTTTAGGATAGCCTTATGCCTATCCCATGCTTGCTTAAATTCAATTACTGTTTTGGCCTCTACCACTTCTACTGGAAGACTGTTCCATGTATCCACCACCCGCTCAGTAAAATAATGCTTCCTGATGTTACTTTTAAACCTTTGCCCCTCTAATCTAAGACTATGTCCTCTTGTTTTGCTACTTTGTTTCCTTTTAAATATACTCCCTTCCTCTACCTTGTGGATTCCTTTACGTATTTAAATGTTTCTATCATATCTCCTCTGTCTCGTCTTTTTTCCAAGCTGTACATGTTAAGATCATTAAGCCTTTCCTGGTAACTTTTCTCCTTCAAGCCGTACACCATTTTAGTAGCCCTTCTCTGAACTCTCTCTAAGATGTCTATATCCTTCTGGAGATACGGTCTCCAGTACTGCACACAGTACTCCAAGTGAGGTCTCACCAGTGCTCTGTACAGTGGCATGAGCACTTCCCTTTTCCTACTGCTAATACCTCTCCCTACACAACCAAGCATTCTGCCAGCATTTCCTGCTGCTCTATTACATTGACTACTTACCCTTAGATCCTCTGAAATAATAACCCCTAAATCCCTTTCCTCAGATGTTGAGGTTAGGACTGTATCAAATATTCTATATTCATATTCAGATGCCCAGGAAACTGATGTTTCAATGTGAGGGAGGAACAATAGATCGTAAGTGCTAGTAGATTCCCCGTACCCCCCCCCCTTTCCCCAGAGGGATACGAGTTGTCATCAGCTACAATATGTTTATTGCAGGATGGCACTGTTGCAGGTGTGTCCGTTTCTTTTGACCTGAGTTTTCTTTCCCGTTCCATGGGCACAAATGTCCTTTAAAGGGACACGGTCTGTGTCATTGTGGGACCTCGATCACCTCATGAGAATCCATCAAGCCCCTCTCCTCTTTCCTAATTCATTTAATTTGCGAGAATCAGAAATGCTGACTTTTATATATATGGCAAACCTTTGCAGCGATGTAACATACGGTAACAAGCACTGAGTTACAGTAACTATCTCCAGATATGATCTGCTATTGATATACATTGTACAGGAGAATGTGCGTATTGGGTAATGGGTGGTTGTATTATGGTTGTATAAAGAGGAACTGTCACTTCCCCGGAAACCATACTATTGCGAATACATGCTGAACGAGGTGACAGATCTGCTCATGATATTCATCTGACCTCCTGCTCAGGTCTCGTTCCTCTGTTTAGTCCTCCAATACATCATGTCCCCTGCCCTCCTCCTACTCTCATCCATAATGGTCAGAGATTATTATTATTATTATTATTCTTTATTTATAAAGCGCCAGCATATTCCGCAGCGCTGTACAATAAGCACAGTATAGACAGGGTTACAATACATTGAACAACATTTGACAAACAGTACAGGAGGAGATGAGGACCCTATTCCTGTAGGAACTCACAATTTAAAGCAATGTTATTTTTCACCTCGGGATTAAACATTCACAGGGTTATTCAGAGAGCGGTGAAAAGCAGGAGAATAACTGGAGAAGTGAAAATTCTAGGTCAAAATAGCCAAACCAGAAAAATTCTCCCATTTAACTCACTTTCCAAATTGGCTATTTGGTCTAGATTGTTCTCTTCTCCTGCCAGTTCTCCTGGCTTTCACCTCTCTCTCAGGGTTGTTCAGAGAAAGGTGAAAACCAGGAGAATGGCAGGAAAAGAGAACAATCTGCACCAAATAGCCGATTTGGAAAGTGAGATAAGGCTAGGGTCAGACTAACGCATTTTTCGCAGCGACCGTCAAAAAGTGAGTCCGAACGCATTGCCTTATTTTTTCACCGATTGCACGAAAACGGTCATATGATGCGCATTTTTGTGCGTGATTTTTTACGGATCCAAACCAGGAAACTTTGGGTGTCTGGACGTTATGTTGGCCAGACATGAGCAGGGTCTGACGTCTCCAAATCACGCACACACGCTGCTAGTGGACGCAGCGCACTCTGTACGTCCGTACTAGCGGTTCTGCGTTCTCGAAAAAAATGCGTTCATTTTCCACTTGCGTTGCGCAGCCGGACTTTCGTGCGACCGTACTTCGTATATTGGCCGTCATTGCCCGTCATTTGCTGCTAGTGCGGCCGTGATTAAGTGCGCCTAAACGCACGTTAAAAATTTGCTAGTCTGACCCTAGCCTAAATGGGAGAATTTTTCTGGTTTGGCTATTTTGATCTAGAATTTTCCATTCTCCAGTCATTCTCCTGCTCCTCACCGCTCTCTGAATAACCCTGACAGGGTTATTCAGAGAAAGGTGAAACTCAGGAGAATGACTGGAGAATGGAAAATTCTAGGTCAAAATAGCCAAACCAGAAAAATTCTCCCATTTATCTCACTTTCCAAATCGGCTTTTTGGTCTAGAAGTTTCCATTCTCTTGCTTTCCACCGCCAAAAAATCAGTAAACTTTTTCTGCGTGTCCGAAAATGTCTCCTCTTTTCATACAGACTGCCGCCCCAAGCAGTTGTTTATGGATAGATTAAAGGAAAAGCATTTACCGTCATTTGAAATGTCATTTTTTGGTTTTTACATATTTCTATACATCCTAGAAATCCGCCACTTCACGGGCAGGTTATGAGGACCTCCTAGGCACGATATTTGAAGGCATTTTTCATTTTTATTTTTAACCCTTATTTCATGGAAAACGCACTGTCCCTTTAAAAACGTTTTTTTTAAACTTTTTGTCCTTGTTTCCTGTCCCCCAGGGCACTACCCGGACCCGCATACACCTTTTATGGCAAATATGTAGCATATATGCCCTCTTGGAGGGCACTCTAAAAAACCGAATTTTCAGCCCCAATGACTTTCATGGGGGTTCGGGTTCGGGCTCGAACCGAACTCAGGGTATGTTCGGCTCATCCCTACTAAAGGGCAGGCACCGTTTGGAAGGGCAAGCGGCGGCTGTCTTTAACCCCTAGGGGGCTGGATCGCGATATGGCGCTAACAGGTGCCGTATCGTGGTCCCCTCCTTGAGCTGGACGACATCTTGGATGTTGGCCAAGCTTCCGGGATATCCCCCTGACGACTGGCGTCATCGTGCATAGCACGATGATGTCAGTTCTGGAATTAACCCTTAGCTGCCACCTATGGTGGAGAGAGGGGGTTCCGATCTGTGGCAGCTAGGGGTTACTAGTTGATGTCATTGGAACGGCAAGAGCATGGCCTTTTCAATGATACCAAACATGACCATGAAAAATGTAAAAACTAATTTTAAAAATAAAATTAAAAACAATCGAAAAATAAAAAAATTAAAATACCTTTTTTTGGTTTTTTTGATGCAGCAATATTGTTCTCATTTCATTATAATGTGAACAATGATGCTGCACTAAAGATTTTTTCTATAGGGGTGTTTGCTAAAAAACATGTAATTTCCCCCCAAAAAAAGTAACGAGTCCCCATTTCTAATTTTTTTAACAAGCGCACCCCACAGAAAATATAACCACAAAGGCTCGTGTGATAAAATGTGAAACACTTTACACAATGTAGATGATTGAAAATTCTATTTTTATTGCATTTTTTGGTATAATATAATAAAGTATTCTGTGGAAAGTCAGTGGTTATCATACAAGCATTATACACTCTACTACCACTCATAAAGTCACCACCTACTATACGTGCCCTGCTTTTCTGTATGCCATGAAAAATACATAATAAAGTAATATAAAACAAATCGCATCATTAAAATTGCTGCCCAGTTGAAGAAACAGGTTAAAATAAGTTATTGATGCAACTGTAACTAGCGTCCTAACGTGACAAAGAGCGCGGTCTAAAATAACGCGGTTTTGTATTGCATCAGAAATTGAGTGTTGGGTAAAAATGACTATTATAAGAAAATTATGCTATTTTAAGGAGTATAAGTAAAAATAGCAAGTCAGCAGTGTACGCAGCTCACATCACTACTTAGGCTAGTGCCAGATGAGCGTCTTTGGAGAGCGGAAGGAACGTCCGTGGGAGTGGACGTTCTTTCCACTCGACACCCGTCTGGCCGCCTCGCTAAGCGCACTCGGCGCCGCAAAGCACGATCCTCCCATGGAGAAACGCGCTTTGCAGCTCCGTCAGCGCGTGTCCTAGCGCTTTGCCGGAGAGGCTTGGATAACTCACGATTGTTGCGCGCACATTTCGTGCACAAGCATGTGACCGGCCCGTTGCAGCGTCACAACGCTGCGACGGACACCGGTAAGCACGTCAGTAGGGGCGCACATAGCGCGCTCGTCTGACGAGAGCCTTAGAAGGTCTTAGAAGTAAAACAAGAAGGAGGTGTTCCGGATCCCAGGGTGGCCCACGAGGCTTACAGTGCCGACAAAAAAATAAAACAAGAGGATCAGGCACCCTAAAGCTGAATAATTAATAAGAAGAAGAGCGAAGTTTTGGTTCTCCTAGAAGGTTACTTCAAACTTGGAGTCAACACCCCCCCCCTCCCCCGATTTGTTCCAATTTTATTTTTAGTTGCCGAAAGACTTTCGACCTAGCCTTCGCTCTACCTGTTCTGCTACTATTAATACTTTGAGGATCTGAAATAGTGTAAGGCTGGCGGCACACGAGCAGAGGAAGGAACGTCCGCAAAAGTGGACGTTCCTTCCACTCTCTGCGCTCAGCGTACGAAGCGCGAACCTCCTATGGAGAATCGCACTTTGTATCCTTTCAGCGTCCGTTTAGCTTTTTGACAGGGAGGGCTTTTTCACGTCCGGTGGATGGCTTTCCCTGTCAAAAACCCAAACCCACGGACGTAGGGAAGTGCGGGCGCATTTGAGCCCTAAGGCTGGGGTCAGACCAGCGCACTTTTAACGTGCGTTCTGGCGCACATAATTACGGCCGCACTAGCAGCAGATGACAGGCAATGACGGTCAATATACGATGTACGGCCGCACAAAAGTCCAGCCGTGCAACGCAAGTGGAATTTGAACGCATTTTTTGGAGAACGCAGAACCGCTAGTACGGACGTACTGAGTGCGCAGCTGCGGCATAGCGGCGTGTGTGCGTGATTAGGAGGTGTCAGACGCTGCTAATGTCCAGCCTACATAACGTCCAGACGCAAAAAGAGTTTTATTGACGATCCGTACAAAATCATGCCCGAAAATGCGCGTCGTCTGACCGTTTTTGTGCATTCCGTGAAAAAATACGTCAATGCGTTCGGACGCACTTTTTCACGTTCGCGGGGAAAAATGCTTTCGTCTGACCCTAGCCTAAATACGCTCGTATGCCGGGGGCCTTAGTGTCACGGCAAATGCCTGCAATGACGCAGGAAGGTCCAAACTTGTGCTGCTCCATCCTGAAAATCTTGGCAGCCCCTTTCCTGCTATGACCTGAGTACCAGAATCTGCAATCACTCTGGTTCTGCTACAGGGCAGCAGGTGCTCCCACTAACGAGCCCTGTGAAACCCTACATAAAAGTGGAGCTCACTGAGTCCTCTGCTTCAGCATTGCCAGCACTTGATGTGTGTGTGCGCGCGCGCTCCCTGCTCCCCCAGCTTGTTACAGTGTTCCCCCAAGCTCCAGTGTCTCCTCGTGCCCTTGAAACCTCCTGCAGTGCCCTCCAACTCTCCTGACTCTTCCCTGTGCCCTGTCTCCGGTTTGCTCTATCTCTCCTCCTAGCCTTGCCTTTCCGGTCAGGCCTTTTCCTGTGCTGTTCCCCACAGTCTTCCCAGATACCAGTCCTGCCATTGATTCGCCATTATTTTGGTGTTTATCATAATAAATGGCCATTTGGACGCTGCTCAAGTGTCTTGTGACGGTTGTGTCACTGCATGTTGGGCTTATACCCTCAACTTCATAGTCACCATACATGGCACTAAGAAGGTTCTTCAAAGCAGTGGTCCCCAACCCTGGTCCTCAGGGCCCACTAACAGGCCAGATTTTGCAGATCACCATGGGGAAAAGCAGACTGAATCCTGCAATCACTGAGCAGCAAATCATAACACCTGTGCTGTGCTTCAGATATCTGGCAAACCTGGCCTGTTAGTGGCCCTGAGGACCAGGGTTGGGGACCACTGCTTCAAAGAGCCCACCAAAGACAGCCAATCAGCCCGCCGAACTGCAGAAAAAAAAAATGAACTCTGCTATATTTTAAAAGGTGTTTAAAAACAATAAAAATGCATGAAAATGTGTGGAAATAATAAAAAAAGGTCCTATAAAAAATTATAAAAAGGTCTGTTACAGAATAAATAAATAAATAAATAAAAACTGCAATAACAAAAATGGGAATCAAAAAATCCAGAAAAATATAAAAATAAATAAGGCTTTTTGATGAATCTGAAAAGAATAAACGGTTGAATAAAAAAAAAATGATAAAAACGTTAATTTTCTTTTCATTGAATCCTGTGGGATTCACCTGATTAAACCTGTCGAACTGAAAATCTGAGCATTTCACTGACATTTCAGTGCAGTGCAGTTCGGTGTTCTGTGAATAGATTAACAATTACTTCTCTATGGGACAATTTAGCTGCTGCCGTAGATCGCCGAATTGCAGCGATCTGTGTCAAACTGCACCGTATTTCGCTGACAATCGGCCAGTATTTGGCGAATTGACAGCTTTCTGACTAGATGAACTGCCACGAAATTGCACCGTTCGGTGCTTTTGGTGGCAAATTCGGCAATCTTTGAATAACCCTTTAAGAGAAAAGTTTGGGCTTCTCTCATGTTACTCCCTAATGATGTCCTGTTTTAGGAACATACACTATATTGCCAAAAGTATTCGCTCACCCATCCAAATAATCAGAATCAGTTGTTCCAATCACTTCCATGGCCACAGGTGTATAAAATCAAGCACCTAGGCACGCAGACTGTTTTTACAAACATTTGTGAAAGAATGGGTCGCCCTCAGGAGCTCAGTGAATTCAGGCCCGTCTTTAATATTGATTGGACCCTGGGCAAACATTTTCTTGGGGCCCCCCCGAAAGCCAGCCCACCGTACTATTTTGCTATCCACCCCCAACATCCCAAAAAACCCCCCAAAAAACACAAATACATCATGGACTTGTCTCACAAACAAGTCCTTAGATTGATCTGTAACAGTACGTGCATGCCAATTATAGCCTCTTCTAGGCTCTTTCTCATCATATATTTCTATTAACAGTTCTATGTTCTTGGGAGAAAAGGCATGTTAATATCTTAATAACTTTCAGTAATAAAGGGCAAATGAACATTATTATGTTTCAAATGTAAAACAAATGGCTATATAGTCTAGTCATAACACAATAATAAGAATTATATGTACCCAGCACAGACCCCCCAGAAATATATGTACCCAGCACAGACCCGCCCCCGAAATATATTTCTGGGGGGTCTGTGCTGGATACATATAATTCTGGGGGCCTGTGCTAGATACACATATGTACCCTGCACAGGCCCCCACAATGACATATATCCAGCACAGACCCCCAGAAATATATGTATCTAGCACAGGCTTCCAGAATTATATGTATGCAGCACAGACCCCCCTCCACACAAATTTATGTACCCAGCAAAGGCCCCCAGAATTTTATGTATCCCTCACAGTCCCCCCAGAAATATTTGTATCCAGCAATGACCCCCTAGAAATATATGTATCCAGCAGAGGTACCCAGAATTATATATATCCAGCACAGACCCCCCAGAAATATATGTACCCAGCACAGACCCCCATAATTATACTTACCCAGCACAGACCTCAGGATCAGGTGACCTGTGTGTTCCTCCGAGCGCCAGCATTCTTCTCCCCATGCCGCCGGCTTCTGAAGGCTGTGAAGCACTCTCGCAAGAACTCACCTGTGTCACAGCCTTCATAGGATGGTGGCCACACAAGGGAGAATGCTGGCGCTCGCAAGAAGACACAGCCAGCCGAGGGGGTTGCTATCGGAATGCTGTTAATGCATTCAGCTAGCCGTGGCGGCAGTCGTCCACGGTTTACGCCGCGGGCCCAAGGTGCAGCTGCTTTGAGCCCCTCAACAAAGACAGCCCTGAGTGAATTACAGCATGGAACTGTGATAGGATGCCACCTGTGCAACAAATCCAGTCGTGAAATTTCTTTTTATCTGGTGAGATGCCGCATCTATTAGGCAAACTAGGCAGTTGCCTAGGGCGCCACTAGGAGTGTGGGTACCGCTCTGGGCTAATCTAACCACGGACACCATGGAAAAAGTTATGTTCTGTAAGGCTAGCACTGCCACGTAGCTTGCAGCAGAGCTCTACTACATTTACAGTGTTATTCAGAGAAAGGTGAAAACCAGGAGAACTGACAGGAGAAGAGAACAATCTAGAGTCTAGACCAAATAGCTGATTTGGAAAGCGTCATAAATGGGAGAATTCTTCTGGTTTGGCTATTTTTTGACCTAGAATTTTCACTTCTCCAGTCATTCTCCTGAGTTTCCCCTTTCTTTGAATAGACCTGTTAGTGCCGCGGAGCTGATAGCCGTGAGAGCTGTCTGACTGCTAGAGCCCTCTACATAGGAGCTCACTCTCCTGTCTCACAGAGAGATGCTAAATGAACAGGCACTATCAGGCAACAAGTGAATTCCTGGAAAGGGATTCCTAATATACAGCTTCCTGCACGCGCTGCCAGCCAGTATCTGGAGACCAAGGGAGCAGGGGAAAGGTGGGGGCGCAAAATGCTTTTTGCCTAGGATGGCAGAAATCCTGGCACCGGCCCTGTCCATTTGGAAAGTTAGAGAATATGGGGTTGCAGAGAATTTATCAATGGTTGAGATATATGTGACTAAATTAAGACATGGCGAATGATCATTTTTATTCATTCTTATACTTTATAAGGCTCTGTGTTTCCTGTTTATACTACAATCATATCAGTAGGGTCTACCTAGAAGAACAAGATAAGTGATGAAGGAGAGATCACAGTCTAGGAGGACCCCGAGGCAACAGGCTTGTGAGGTAGAAGATTGCCACCATTCACCTGAAGGGAAATGGATGCAGGAATGTTGGTTTTAGAGGGAGGGATGGTGAGAAGTTCAGTTTTACAGGTTTAAGCTTTAGGAAACAGGAAGTCATCCAGTCGGAGACAGCTGACAGGCAAACTGTAACACCGTCCAATACGGGAGGAGACTCAGGAGAGAGATCGGGGGAGGAAAGATAGATTTGGGTGTCATCAGCATAGAGGTGATATTGGAATCCATAGGAAGAGGTGAGGTTGCCCAGAGAAGCGGTATAGATCGAGAAGAGAAAGGGACCCAGAACAAAGCCTTGAGGTACCCCAACTGAGAGAGGAGTTGGGTGAGAATTGGGACCAACGAAAGAGACACTGAAGAAGCGAGGAAAGAGGAAGGAAGAGAACCAGGAGAGAGAGGAGTCACTGAGGCCAAGTTGAAGCAGCTTGTGGAGCAGAAGAGTGGACAGTAGTTTCAAATTCTGCGAAAAGACCATGAAGAATAAGGACGGAGAAGTGACCTTTGGTTTTAGCATCAACTAGATCATTAGTCACCTTGGTCAGAGTTTCTGGGGGTGAATAGGGAAGCACTGCCTAGTGGTGTAACAGCAACCGTGCCATTTCATCTCCTTTTTTGTCTCGTGCGCCACGGAATCCCTTTTTCAAAGTAAAACTTTTGCACGGATTTTAGTAAATGTTGCATCAAGGGAAAAATCCACAAAATGGAAACAGGAGATAAAAAAAACTAACTTTATTATTTTCTTTTTACATGCAATTACTTCAAAAAAAGAACAGCAGCGTGTGTTTTATAAGGAGGTTTTATTTGTTAGGTGTTCCTTTAAGACACTCAATGACCACAATACTTTGCCAGCCAGGAGGTGTCATTTACATCATGGTTTTACTGCAGTGGAAATGTCAAATTAAGAAAATCTAGACAGAAGATCTTTGAGCCATCTTATCGCTCTCTGTTATGGAAGATGGACATGGTATATGAGATGGCCACATCTTAAACGTTAATACTCGCATCATACAGTGTGACTTTGCTTAAACACCATCGCTGTCACTCATTGATTTATCAATCACCATCTGACACTGCAATGCCAATGCTTTTAATCCCTTTTTCAGTTCCTTAATAGCACTGACGTGAGCAGCCCGCCTCATTAAGGTGTGCACTCAGGGGACATTTATTAACTGAAAACTTATGTTTAACCCCTTAGTGACCGGGCAGTTTTACGCAAACCTGTCCTTTAGTGCCCGCTGCTGTTTTTATGTTTCTGCGCTGTTAGTGTTTAGGTCAAATTTTCCTCTTACTCGTTTATTCAACCCACACATAGTATACACCGTTTTTCCCGACATTAAATGGACTTTCTAAAAATACCATTATTTCCATCATATCGTATAGTTTACTATAAAATAAAATATGAAATATGATGAAAAAAATGGTAAAAACACACTTTTTTGTAATTTAATCCCCAAAATCTACAACCACCAAAAAAAGACCCAAGCTAAATAGTTTCAAAATTTTGTCCCGAGAATAGAAATACCCAATTATTACATGTTTTTGCTTTTAACCCCTTCACTGTTGAGCCAGTTCCCCTATGTGCGCTGAGCTAATTATGACCGATTATTGCTCATTATTTTTAGATGACAGCCTAGGTCCTATTTAACTAAACCCCCCCAGACAAAAAAAATTAAAAAAAATTAATTATTAGTTTTTGTTTTTTTTTCCAAATTTTATTTTTACACCAACCTGGTCATGATCAGGCCTTTCCAATGATGTCACACATGACCCGTTAACTGCCAAGGATCAGGAGATAAGGGGATCCAAAGGATCCCCTTATCTCCACAATGGCAGCTAGGGGGTTAACTGACCCACTAACATCCTCACACATATGGTGAGGATGTCAGTGGGTGGGGGTCAGTGACGTGTGGTGAGGTCAGTGGCTGGTGAGGCACTAGCTAGTATCAGAGCCAGATTTACAAATGCCAAACAGCCAGAAAACCTTCTAGCTCCCAAAGAGGGGGCTTCATACATTTAGTACATCAGAAGGACAGACACTGCGAGTAAGGACTGACTGGAAGCCGATTCTGTTCCCACAGACCTCTCGCTTTCCCATTGGTCCAAGCTTTTCCAATGCTCTATCAGTGCCTGTCAGTCTGTGCTGCACTAATGAGCAGTGATCAGGAAATAGGCAGCACTTGTCTCTGACGTGGAGCGGCACACATCTTGAGCAGTTTACGCAATTGGTGCAGCGGGGAAACGTCCTGCTATGCAAATTGCATAGGCTGAGGTAAGTATCGGCAGGAGGGAGGTTAGGCTCGTTGTACCATGTACGTCCACGGGTCTAAGGGCACATACATGATACGTCAGCGGTCGGGAAGGGGTTAAAAGATTTTGCAAATTTTTTTTTATAGAAATAACAAGCCTTTAATTGGAGATAGTCCGTTTTAATGATAAACATCATGAACCAGATAAGGGACATCGAAGTTGTCAATGCAGGAGGTGAAAGAGGACCTCTTCGCCCAACAGTAGGGTGTGCCTGGGCACACCACCTGCGCCTATGCTTAATAGTTCACTTTTTATTGTAGACAGATTTCCATTCTAACGCTGTAAGTGCAGCACATGGTATTATACAGCAGGGCTGTCAAACTCCAGACCCCCGTATTTTTCTGAACTATAACTCCCATGATTCTCTGACCGTCTTTTACCTTCACAGAATTCTGGGAATTCTAGGTCTTTGTAGGTCTTGGGGGAACCAGGATTTGACAGCCCTGCACTACAAGGGATTTTCATCCAACCATTCATTAAACATACATGCAATACAGATTAGATCACCTCTAAAGAAGAGTCAAACTCGGGGGTCATCCAAGAAAAATTGGACTTTCCGAACACCAAGATCTAGATTGAAATGTGTTATGAAGGGGCGATACAACTAGATCCTGGAAGGTGAGGGACAAAAGGAGCCCATGTGTCAAAATTTTTTTGTTATATGTATGACCTTATCAGGGCTCAAAATTTCAAGTCCCAAGCTACTAGCCAGGCCTTAAGTGTTACTCGACACTAGTTGTCCCACCTAACCCTTTTCCTACCCTGCCTGCATCTGCATTTCCACTCGCCCTCATGTAATTTCCACTCGCCAAATGCGAGTAAGCGATAGGAGATATACAGTATTTACCCTGACACTTCCATAGACAATGCTGGAATTCTGCATCTTCTGGTGAGACATATGGGATACGCACCGTTGTCACCCCTCTCCTCTTAGATTGTAAACTGTCCAGCAGGGTTCTCTCTCCTACTGTTCTGTGTGTGATATGTATGCATATTTACTATTCTGTTTCTCCCATTGTACAGCGCTACAGAACTTACAAACATAGAAAAATGTCGGCAGATAAGAACCTGTCGGCCCATCTAGTCTGCCCAATTACATGGATACTTTACCTGGATTTATCTTTTGTTTAGGATAGCCTTATGCCTATCTCATGCCTGCTTAAATTCAATTACTGTTTTGGCCTCTACCACTTCTACTGGAAGGCTGTTCCATGTATTCACCACCCTCTCAGTAAAAATAATGCTTCCTGATGTTGCTTTTAACCCTTTGCCCCTCTAATCTAAGACTATGTCCTCTTGTTTTGCTACTTTGTTTCCGTTTAAATATACTCCCTTCCTCTACCTTGTGGATTCCCTTTACGTATTTAAATGTTTCTATCATATCTCCTCTGTCTCGTTTTTTTTCCAAGCTATACATGTTAAGATCATTAAGCCTTTCCTGGTAACTTTTCTCCTTCAAGCCGTACACCTTTTTAGTAGCCCTTCTCTGAACTCTCTCTAAGGTGTCTATATCCTTCTGGAGATACGGTCTCCAGTACTGCACACAGTACTCCAAGTGAGGTCTCACCAGTGCTCTGTACAGTGGCATGAGCTCCTCCCTTTTCCTACTGCTAATACCTCTCCCTACACAACCAAGCATTCTGCCAGCATTTCCTGCTGCTCTATTACATTGACTACTTACCTTTAGATCCTCTGAAATAATAACCCCTAAATCCCTTTCCTCAGATGTTGAGGTTAGGACTGTATCAAATATTCTATATTCAGCCCTTGGGTTTTTACGTCCCAGGTGCATTATCTTGCACTTGTCCACATTAAAACTCAATTGCCACAACTCCGACCATTTTTTTAGTTTACCTAAATCATTTGTCATTTGGCTGATCCCTCCAGGAACGTCAACCCTGTTGCAAATCTTTGTGTCATCAGCAAAAAGACATACTTTTCCATTAATACCTTCTGCAATATCACTAATAAAAATATTAAATAGAATGGGTCCAAGTACTGACCCCTGAGGCACCCCACTGGTAACAAGACCTTGCGCCGAATAAACTCCATTTACCACAATCCTCTGTTGCCTGTCACTCAGCCACTGCCTAATCCATTCAACAATATTGGAATCCAAGCTCAAAGATTGCAATTTATTGATAAGCCTTCTATGCGGAACAGTATCAAAAGCCTTACTGAAATCTAAATAAGCAATGTCTACTGCACCACCTGTGTCTATTATTTTTGTTACCCAATCAAAAAATCAATAAGATTAGTTTGGCATGATCTCCCTGAGGTAAACCCATGTTGTTTCTGATCCTGTAATCTATGTGTTTTTAGATGCTCAACAATCCTTTCCTTTAACATGGTTTCCATTAATTTCCCCACTACTGACGTAAGACTAACTGGCCTATAGTTCCCAGATTCCTCCCTACTACCCTTCTTGTGAATGGGCACAGCATTTGCTAATTTCCAGTCTTCTGGGACGACTCCCGTTAGCAAGGATTGGTTAAATAAATCTGTTAACGGTTTTGCTATTACATCACTGAGCTCTTTTAATAATTTAGGGTGGATCCCATCAGGCCCCATTGACTTATTTGTCTTTTACTTTAGACAGCTGCTGTAGAACCTCCTCCTCTGTAAACTGATATGTAATTGTCTCGTTAGTGTTTCCTCCTAACTGAGGTCCCTTTCCTTCCTTTTCTTCTGCAAAGACTGAACAAAAATATTCATTGAGGCAGTCAGCGAGACTTTTATCCTCTTCTACATACCTTCCTTCCTTTGTTTTTAATCTAACTAATCCTTGTTTTACTTTTCTTTTCTCGTTTATGTATCTAAAAAATGTTTTGTCCCCCTTTTTTACTGACTGAGCTATTTTCTCTTCTGCGTGTGCTTTGGAAGCCCTTATAAATTGCTTTGCCTCTTTCTGCCTAATCTTATAGGTTTGCCTATCTTCTTCACTCTGAGTTGTTTTATAATTATTGAATGCTGTCTTTTTGTTCTTCACTATTTTGGCCACTTCTGCAGAGTACCACAGTGGTTTCTTCCCTTTTTTGTTTTTGCTAACAAGTCGAATGCAATTGCCTGAGGCCTTCAGTAATGCTTCCTTTAAATAATCCCATTTCTCCTGGACTCCCTTTAAACTCCTCCAGTCTGATAATGACTCCTTCACACAAAATCTAATTTTAGAAAAATCTGTTTTTTTAAAGTCTAAAACTTTTGTTTTTGTGTGGTGCGGCTCCATCCCTGTTCTTATATTAACCCCTTAACGCCGCAGGGCGTTCCATGCCGTCCTGCATTTGGTGGGCTTTAACGCCGCAGGACGGCATGGAACGTCCTCGGCGTTAGGAGCCCAGCCGGCGGTAATACTTACCTCCCCGGCGGCTCCCACGCAGATCTGCGTCTTTTCTAGCCTCCCGGCGCACTGACGTCATCGCGCTGGCGCGATGACGTCAGTTTCAGGCGCCCCCCCCCCGCCGGAGCATGGGGAAGCGCATGGAGGAGAGGGAAGGGATCCTTAGGATCCCTCTATCTCCCCATCGCCGGGGGCTACAAGGCTGTGGCCAGCATCGCTGGAACGGTCACAGCCTGACCTTTCCAGCGATGTATGGGGTTAACCCATTAGTTGCCAGGTCGCGACCGGGCACTAATTTGTGCCCGATCGCGGCCTATTTCCGGTGGGGGCCGCCATCTTGGATGGCAGCCCCCACCTCTGGGTCCCCCCCCCGCGTCAACTGACTCATCGCGCCATGCGCGATGATGTCAGTTAACCGGGGAACCCCCTAGCTGCAAAGGGATTTCCTAAGGAAATCCTTTGCAGGAGATAGGGGGGTTCTTTGAACCCCTTTATCTCCTGAACGGTGGCAGCTAGGGGGTCATGCCTGATATCGATGGAAAGGTCTGAGCATGGCCTTTCCAACGATATCAAACATGACAATGAAAAAAGTGAAATAAATGTGTTTAAAAATAAAAATAAAAAATTAATTAATTAATTAATTAATTAAAAAATAAAAACGTGCTTTTTTTTTTTTGATGCAGCATTATTGTTCACATTTCAATTATAATGTGAACAATGATGCTTCACCAATGATTTTTTTTGGGGGGGTTTAGCTAAAATCACGTAATTTCCCCCCCAAAAAAAAAAAATAAAAAAAAAAAATGGGTTCCCAAGTCTACCCCATGGAATATAACCGCAAAGGATCGGATAATAAAATCTGAGAAAAAAAACACTTTACACACTGTGGATAATTGAAATTTGTTTGAAAATTCTCATTTTTTTACATTTTTTGTTATAGCATTCTGGCAGGACATGACGTTTATATATAATTATGATATATTATTAATCTGCCGAGTCTGCCGGAAAGAACGATATATAATTTGTCTGGGTGGTATAATAATATGTGACTTAAAACCGCGTTTAAACATGATGAGCAAAAACTTCACCAAACTTCACTTCCGAAAGAGCGCCAAAGTTGTAAAATTGCTCTCGTCCTTAAGGGGTTAAACCATACTGACTGGTGATCACTAGATCCCAAATTTTCACCTACAACAACGTCCGATACCAAACCTCCATTTGTGAGTATTAAATCCAATATGGCCTCTTTACGGGTCGGCTCCTCAACTACTTGTGTTAGAGATAATCCCAGTAGGGAGTTTAGAATATTTGTACCCAAAGCATACTGCAAAAGCAACCAAAGATTTTTGAAGGGACAGAAGTGGAATGTTATGCAATGGCCAAGTCAATCACCTGACCTGAATTCCATTGAGCATGCATTTCACTTGCTGAAGACAAAACTGAAGGGAAAATGCCCCAAGAACAAGCAGGAACTGAAGACCGTTGCAGTAGAGGCCTGGAAGAGCATCACCAGGGATGAAACCCAGCGTCTGGTGATGTCTATGTGTTCCAAACTTCAGGCTGTGATTGACTGCAAAGGATTTGCAACCAAGTATTAAGAAGGGAAAGTTTGATTTATGATTATTATTCTGTCCCATTACCTTTGGTCCCTTAACAAGTGGGAGGCACATCTGCAAACTGCTGTAAGTCCTACACCGTTCACCTGAGTTGGATGTACATACCCTCAAATTAAAGCTGACAGTCTGCAGTTAAAGCACATTGTGTTTGTTTCATTCCAACTCCAATGTGGTGGTGTATAGACCCAAAGATGTTAGAATTATGTTGATGTCCCAATATTTCTGGACCTGACTCTATACCCAAGAGACCGGGGGGCACTGTATACCCAAGAGCTGGGGGCACTGTATACCCAAGAGCTGGGGGCATATATACCCAAAAGGCTGGGCGCGCTATATACCCAAGAGCTGGGGGGCACTATATATACCCAAGAGCTGGGGCACTATATACCCCAGAGCTGGGGCACTATATACCCAAGAGCTGGGAGCAATATATACCCAAGAGCTGGGGGCACTATATACCCAAGAGCTGGGGGCACTATATACCCAAGAGCTCAGGGACAATATATACCCAAGAGCAGGGGGACAATATATACCCAAGAGCTGGGGGCAATATATACCCACGAGTCTGAGCTGGGGGTCAATATATATATCCATGGGAGCTGGCGGCAATATATATACCCATGTGAGCTGGGGGGCAATATATATATATATATCCAAGTGAGCTGGGGGCAATATATATATCCAAGTGAGCTGAGGGGCAATATATATACCCATGTGACCTGGGGGCAATATATATATCCATGTGAGCTGGGGGGGCAATATATATACCCATGTGAGCTGGGGGGCAATATATATATACCCATGTGTGCTGGGGCAATATATATATCCATGTGAGCTGGGGGGCAATATATATACCCATGTGTGCTGGGGCAATATATACCCATGTGTGCTGGGGCAATATATACCCATGTGTGCTGGGGGCAATATATACCCATGTGTGCTGGGGCAAAATATATCCATGTGTGCTGGGGCAATTCCCATGTGTGCTGTGGCAATACATACATACAGCCCATGTGAACTGGGGGCAGTAAAGTGTGGTGTTTATGAGGGTATCACAGAGCTCCACAGTAATGTGCAGTGTTTTTTTTGGGGGGGCGCAAGCAGCTGGTCTTGCCTAGAGAGCAAAATAGTCTAGCACCGGCCCTGTACACACTGCACATTACTGTGAGTCGTGAGTTTTATTGTGACATGCTCATACACAGCACACATTATGTTGAGCTTTGTAATACGCTCATAAACACTGTTTCTGTGCGTGTGTGTGTATATATATATATATATATATATATATATATATATACTGTGTATGTGTTTGTCTATGTAGACAAGGATCTACCTTAGACATAGAATGGTGCCTCTGCTGTATATACAATGTGTTATACAGAGCTTGTACTTAATTATACACAAACCAATACAAACACAAGCACCTAAATACAAAGCACATATTGGTATATAAATGTAGTTCTCACTCTTTATAAGGCATATGGTTTGTGTTTATTTATATTAGTGTCTGAGAGCAGTTTTATATACCAATATATACGCTTTGTACTTAGGTATATGCCTTACACAGAATAAGAGCTGTCTTATATACAGATATATGCTGATTTAAGGCAGCTCTCTCTCAATGTGTAAGGCATATATAATTAAATGCAAAGCATATATCTGTATATAAGGCTGCTCACACTCTCTGTAAGGTATACATCAAAATACAATGCATATAGCTTTATATAAGGCAGCCCTTGCTCTCTGTATAGGGCATATAAATAAATACAAAGCCTGTGCTTTACACAGAGAGCAAGGGCTGCCTTATATAAAGCTATATGCATTGTATTTTGGTGTATACCTTACAGAGAGTGTGAGCGGCCTTATATATAGATATGTGCTATGCATTTATTTATTTGCAAAGTATTTTACCAGTATTTTAAGTATTAAGTATATTAAGTATTTTAATCATATATGCCTTACACATTGAGAGAGAGAGCTGCCTTAAATCAGCATATATCTGTATATAAGGATGCTCACACTCTCTGTGTAAGATATACACCAAAATACAATGCATATAGCTTTATATAAGGCAGCACTTGCTCTTTGTATAAGGCTTTGTATTTAATATTTATGTGTCCTATACAGAGAGTAAGTGCTGCCTTATATAAATAAGGGTTTATGGTCACTTTCCACGATGATATGGCGGCCATAGATATATTGATGGAAAAGTTTGCAGCCAAATAGTATGGCAAAAAGCTCTTTTTCGATTTGCGCATAGTTAATTTCACTTTCTGTGAGTGATTTTGATGCGTACGCGATAGGTCTTCCATCTTGCAGCAGTACCGCTCCGAGTCCATACTTGGAAACATCAACCTGTAGTAGGCTTGTGCACCGATTTTTTTTTTTTCGGTTCGATTCGATTTTTCGGAATTTCAAACTTTTCGATTCGGCTCGTTTCGACCGATTTCTGTTTCGATTCGGTTCGGCTCGACTCGTTTTTCGTGTACATTTTTTTTTCGGAATATCGACCATTTTTCGTATTTTCGTGTCACTTAGCTCGTTTTTTGTATCGACTTTTCGTGATTTCGGAAATTTTCGTTTTTTCGGAACGTCTGTTCTCCTCGTTTCAAAGCAATAAATTTCGATTTGACACATTTCAAGTCCATTCGAAAATTCCGAAAATATTTCGTTTCGGCTCGGAAAACTTTTCGGATCTGCCGTTTTCGGATCTAAAAATTTTCGGAAAATCGGCCGCATCCGAAAACACGAATCGGGAAATTTCGTGAAAATTCCGAAATTCCGAAACCCGAAACGCACATCCCTAACCTGTAGCTTGAGTTCTTTGTGAGGATCAAAGTATGCTAGAACTGGTCCTGGTTGCACGTGAGCAGCTCTTTTATTTTGATGAAAGCTTCGTCTTGCTGAGCTTCTCACACAAATTCACGTGATTGCTTTAGAACTTGTCACTACGAGGCAGTGACTTCAGAAGGGTTGGGTGTGAATTTTGCGAGGGAGTTGATAATGCCTAGCACTGTCTCAAGTTCACCTTTGTCTTTTGGTGGCTCCATGTCTCTCACAGCATTAATTTTTGCATGATCAGGCTTCACTCCATCAGTCGTGAGGAGATGCCCAAAATAACTGACTTCTGTGGCACAAATAATACTTTTATCTGGCTTAATCTTGACACCCCCTTTCTCTTGAACGCTGTAACATAGCGGAAAGATTTTGATCGTGCTCTGCCTTTGTTTTCCCGTAGATGAGGATGTCATCATCTATGGCTGTTACACCTTTTAGACCTTCATAAGTTTCATCTATTTTCCGCTAGAATTCATCTTGGGCTGATATTATTCCTAAAGGAAGACGTTTGAACCTGTATCGCCCGAAGACTGTGGTAAAAGTAGTGAGTTTGGAGGATTCTTCAGTGAGTTTAATAGCCCAATAGCCAGATCTAGCATCCAGGACACTAAAGAACTGAGCAGCTGCTAGCTTGGGAGAGATGTCTTCTAGAGAAGGTAAAGGATAATCAGGTCGCTTGATCGCCTTATTGAGATCTCTTGGGTCTAGACAAATCCGTAATTTTCCTGTACGTGGCTTTTCTGCAATAACCATGGAGTTAACCCAATCAGTAGGCTCTGTAACTTTAATGATTACACCCTGTCTCTCCATGCTCTCGAGTTCTTCTTTAACCCTTTTGCTGCTGAGGCATTTCCCAACTCTGTGCTGAGGTCATTTTTACCGGTTTTGCTCATCATGTTTAAACGCGTTTTGAAGGCTTATTTTAGTATATGACCCAGACATATTATATATCGTTCTTTCCGGCAGACGCGGCAGATTCATAATATGTCATTATTATATGTATACGTCATGTCCCGTCTGTATATTATAACAAAAAATGCAATAAAATTAGAATTTTCAATAATTTACAACGTGTAAAGTGTTTTTTTTTTTCACATTTTAACATGCGAGAATTTGCGGTTATATTTTGTATGGGGTGCGCTTGTTAAAAAAATTAGAAATGGGGACTCGTTACATTTTTTTGGGGGAAAATTTCGCTATTTTTAACAAACGCACCGCATACAAAAATCGTTAGTGCAGAATCATTGTTCACATTATAATTGAAATGGGAACAATATTGCTGCATTAACAAAACAAAAAATTTTTTTTTTTTTTTTTTTTTATTATTATTATTTTTTTAAAAATTATTAAATTTTTTTACATGGTCATGTTTGGTATTGTTGGAAAGGCCATGCTCTGGCTGATCCAACAATATCAAACATTAACCCCTAGCTGCCACGGATCGGGAGATAGGGGTTTCAATGAACCCCCTATCTCCACCATTGCTGGCAGCTAGGGGTTAACTCCAGGACTGGCGTCATTATGCTATGCGCGATGACGCCAGTCCTCAGGGGGAGTTCCCGGAGGCTTGGCCGACATCCAAGATGCCGGCCAGCTCCAGGAGTGGATCATGATCCGGCGCTTTTCAGCGCCGAATCGTGATCCGGCTCCCCAGGGGTTAATGTCAGCCACCGTTTGGAAGGGCAGGCTGTGCCCTTGCAAACGGTGCCTGCCTTAACTCTGTGCCACCCCGGCGATCGGGAGGGAGAGAGGTCCGAAGGACCTCACCCCCTCCCTTTCAGGCGCCTCCTCCGCACACATGGGGGCGCCTCAATTAGATGTCATCGCGCGACCGCGATGACATCTAATGGCCCCGCCAGGGTCCCGGAGTGCTGGACTGACATCCAAGATGTCAGCCCGCACCGGGGGGGCGCAGCCGATTGCTGCCTCCTTTGTATGGACACGCTCAGCGCGTCCATAGCACTGGAGAACCACTTGGCTGGGCACGCTGAGCGTGTCCATAGCAGCCAAGTGGTTAAGGCGACTGCGTAATGCGAGAGGGATTCTTCTTGGTGGGTGCACTACAGGGGTTGCCTGTGGGTTTAAGTGTATGGTACACTCACCTGGGAATAAGCCAGTTCCTTTAGGCCCCGTTCACACCTGGGCGTTTTACAGCGTGTTCCTGCGCACTGTAAAACGCCTAAACACGGAAATCCCATGATTTCCTATGGGGCCCGTTCACACCTGGGCGTTTTACAGCGCGTAGGAATGCGCTGTAAAAAGTCCTATGCCCACAGAAGTACATGAGCTTCTTTGGGGCGTATTGCAGCGCGTTAGCAGCCATAGACTGCAGCATGACCGCGCTGCAATGCGCGTTCTCGCGTTTTTCACGCTTGCACCGTACGTGCGTCAAAAAACGCGCTTATTACGCGCATTAAAAAACACTTAGGTGGGAACCCAGCCTTAAAGACGTCTGAAAATTCCTCCATGATTGATCCTTCACTCTGACTGCTTACGACGGATAGTACCAGTTTGATGAGGCCAAAATTTATGCTGCTATTTAGGCCTATGATGGGAGGTGCTCTCGTGTCGACGATGTAAAATGTCAGGAACATTTGAGTGTCTTTGTGCTGGCATTTCAGGTAGCACCTTCCTACAACTGCCAGGCGTTCACCACCTTAGCCATACAGGTGGCAAGGTGCCGGTCGCAGAGTATACTGGGTTTTCAGTTTACTGTGGGCCCTATTACAATCTTCGCGTTAAAACGCTCGCGCAACGCGTGAATTTTTGCACGAAGCATTAAACGTTAACACGTGTAAATCAACGCTGGAATTACAATCCTCGCTCATTTTTTCATTCAAAATGCGCGTGCAGTAACGTTGCGCGCAGAAATCAGTGTGCGGACTGTTTTTTCATGCGATTCAGCCAATCAGAATTAAGAACCACAATTATCTCACATTAAGTTTTTGCGCCTGTCAATGTCAATCTGAGCAGATATGCTGCAGCAATAATAAATGCACACACAACTTCTCAAATGTATTGATTTGGTAAGAATGTGTAACTATACTTTGCTGTATTTTTTTTTGGGCTGGTCAGGACGTTCAGATTTGTCATTAACACCAGCTTTTAGGAGTTGCTAAAATTATGCGCAACGGCTGTGCGTTAATTCCTTCGCATAGATTGTAATACCATCCGTGTACCAGCGCACAAACGCATTTGCGCTCACAATGTTAAGTATAGGACGCGCGCAGTAGAGTACGCTCGCAAAGGGTTTGCGCAGGTTCACCCGCGTTCGATGAGTGCGCGCGTTTGTTGCTCTGACTTTGTAGTACGACGTTCTGTGCAAAGGGTTTTACCCCTCACGCTAATGTGTTTTTGCGCCGGCGCAAACCTTTGCGTGAAGATTGTAATAGGGCCCTGTATTCGTACAGTGGAATGATGTTAGCGGAGGATCCGGTGTCCATCTTGAATCTTATTCCAAATAGTTTTGGACCGACTTGGATACTGGCAACAGCTTGCTCCATGTCTGGGCGGTGACTGTTTTGGGTCACAGAGTCTACGACCATTTCATCATGCTCTTCTGCGTCATTGCCATCTTTGTTTACAGAATGGACATTTCTACTGCGCCTGGAGCGGCACACTTTGGCAAAGTGGTTAGGTTTTCCATACGAGTTGCATATTTTCCCCCTTGCAGGACATTGATAGCGGGCGGTATGTTGCTCGCCTCGATAGCACAGTAGTTGCACTTTGTGGGTTGCGCACGGTCAGAGCTACGAGAACAGAAAACGTATTCATAGTTCTGTATGTGAGGGGTGCCATGCTTCCTCCAGTCCACCCCAATGTTTGTTTGGCGAGAAACCTCGTGAACGTCATCATCGATACGTGTGGCGCCAGAGCCTGGGCTTCTGGAAATTGACAGTAGCTGTGTCAATTCACGTGATCTGGCGATATCGATCGCTTTCTCGTACATTAACTCAGACCCCACATTTAATAATTTCTCTCTCACCCTCGCAGAGTGTACGCCGAAGACAATGCGGTCTCGGATCATCTCATCGCTCTGAGCATAATTGCACTCCCGAGCAAGGAGCCGTAAGTCTGTTACAAACTACTCAAAAGGTTCCTGAGCCTGCTGCACTCTCTGGTGCATCTTATATCGTGCAAATATTACGTTAGCTTTGGGCTCGACATACGCTGCAAAACGGTCGTAATATGAATTTAGTTTCATAGCATTGTCTGCAGGTAAGGCCCATGTGTTGAAAATGTCTCTGCCCTTTTCACCAGCCCATAGTAGGAGGTAATTCCATTTTTCATCCTCACACTTAGTTTTTAGGGGTCCGCCGAACATGAGATCTGCGTGTTGTCTGAACCCCTGCCATGCGTCAGGCAAGTTACTTGCTTCCCAGTTCATTGTGGGCATTGGAACTCCAGCGGCATCCATGTTAAGATAAGAGATCCGTTTCTTCTGACACCATGTAATGTTTGGTTCTTGTGCTGTTGAGGCTTTTGTATGGATGACCTTCGGATGCAGAAATAAGGATAAATGTGCTGCTGGTTTATTGTAATATAGCATAGCTGCTGAAATAATTTTAGATGATTTTAGATGTAGATAAATGATTTTAGATGTACTTCTAGACTGGTTTTCTGCATATTGCAATAAACCAGTCTAGAGCTACATCCCCCAGCATGCAATGCTCCAGTGATGCCAGAAGGCGGCGCCCAGACAGTGAGTTAGTCCTTTACTTCGGTTCGGAGAGGTCACTGTGTTGGCCTCCAAGAGATGCAGGCGCAGCAGCCCTGTTAAAAAATAGTGCAGGGGCTTGGCGGCAAAAATATGGCGCTTCCCCAAAATCTGCCGCTTGGAGCGGTTGCTCCAAACTGCTCCATGGTCGGGCTAGCCCTGGTTTTCCCATCAATGTTTTTTCTATTTCTGAGCTCTGTCGTTGTCCAGAATTTATATTTACTGCTGGCTGAAACTGACTAATCACGTGACTCCAACCATGAAACGAGCAGGGGCGGATCCAGAGCCTAGTCTCGGGAGGGGCAATGACTGAAAATAAGGTGTTGCTTACAGAACTGAAATATTTTATTTAACGTATCATACAGTCCTAACCTTGTGAGATTCCGTACAGCAATGTTAATTTTGAGGTTTTTGTTCACCAAAGCACAAAATATTTATTTATTATTTCCCCTGCACATAGACATATATTACAGCTCAATTTATATATTGTTTCAGAAGTAAACATAACGTTTATTCATTAAAAACTATAATTTGTGGTGTGTGCAAACAAAACGGAATTGTGCTGACTGCTTCTCTTTATTATATTTTGTCCGAGTGATCCGAAAAACAATCTGAATTTTTCATTAAGAAATCGTTGGCCATTTTGGATTCCAAATTTGCATCCAAAGGGTTCAATGACACTGCTGCAGCAAACTGAATTGCTGTGCTGCAGCAATTCAGCAGCTGCTGCTGAGGTATTGAACAGGCCTCTGTGAAAGCCTACATGAGCTTCAAGCATCGAACCAGTTAGTGGGAACCAATTAGGTATAAATCCCCTCCATCCCATTGGATTTAATTGATGCTTAATGGAGTGTCCAGCAGCCCCCTGTGACCATGATGTGACATGCTGCGGCTTACAGGAAGCTGGCAGATTGTCATGTCCACACCAGACTTGGTTGGTGTTGGGCACTGACTGGGCCCTGGCCTGGCTGGGCACTAGGCAGTGGCACAGCACTGGCTGCAGGCAGGCAGGGGGGCATGAAGAAGATGAGGGCAGGCAGGCAGCAGTGGCAGGCACACAATCATATCACACCACCACCATTACCATTTATTAACATTAATTTCACTCACCGGAGTCTCTGACAGTGAGTGTCACTCCTCTCACTTCACTGTGCTGTCTGCCTGTCTCTCTTACTCTCAGTCTCACTCTCTCACTCTCTGAGTCTGAGACTGTCACTCGAGTGCGCAGTCAGTGTGACAGTGACTGTGCCGCTGTGGGAGTGGCCACGCACTCGCACTGCAGGCCAGCGGATTTTTTTTACCCACAGCACACTACTCACTCGAGTCGACAAAATGGTGGGTGGTGGCAGACCAGCAGGGGCAGGGCAGGCTGCCTCAGCTGCGCAGCAGCCAGCAGCAGAGCTGAGCACACAGCAGGGGCAGGGCACAGGCTGAGGCTGCTGCACTGTGTGCAGCAGAGCCATAGACAATGTGGCGCCTCCTGCTCCTGATGGCTTTCCCGCCCATGTGACCACGTCCAGCGCCCGCCCCCCGGATTGTCACGTGCTGAGCTAGTGACGTGGGCTGGGCTGCTGGTGGCGCTCACTTCCTGTTCCTGTTCCCTACTTCCGGGCCTGACGCCAGTCCTCCGTGCTCCTCCGAGTCCTCCTCGCAGCCTGGGCTAGCTTTAGTCAGTGCGGCGGGCCGGCCCGGGCCGGCGGCAAGCCTGGGCTGGCCCAGCCAGCACTGACTGCCATCAGCCGCAGCGTGGCCCATCACCTGACCGAGACTGAGTGAGACTGAGGCCGGGAGGGCCCGGCTATGTGTATGAGCGGAGGAGCCTGCGGAGGCGCGGACAAAATTTTTTACAGTAGCACTAAGCACACACACACAAATTTCTCAGACAGAATCTCGGGGGGGGGCAATTGCCCCGTTGCCCCCCCCCTGGATCCGCCCCTGGAAACGAGCCTAATTCACTTGGCTTTTTTCTTTTTCTTTTCAAAATCAGCTAGAGAGCCTCAATTATGAGCTTTTCTTAGGTCAGCTTTGAGAGATCAATCGTGGAACGATCACCTATACCCATTCTGTGACTGGTGAGTTCCATTAGGTCAAGGTAACCTTAATCACATCTATACACATAATACATTGTGACCAGTGATATTTTAGTAATGTTTTATTCCACCTGCACCTCCACCTGTTTTTTATTTGCATTGATTTACCCTTGCAATGTCATTTACATCTACAGATGTTAAAAGTAACATCAGGAAGCATTATTTTACTGAGAGGGTGGTGGATACATGGAACAGCCTTCCAGTTGAAGTGGTAAAGGCCAAAACAGTAATTGAATTTAAGCAAGCATGGGATAGGCATAAGGCTATCCTAAACAAAAGATAAATCCAGGTTAAGTATCCATGTAATTGGGCAGACATTTTTTTATCTGCCGACATTTTTCTATGTTTCTATGTTCCTACCTGTTTGTATCGAGGATTGTGTTGTGTTTTCACCACTGGGTGGCGCCAGTGGCACAGAATCTCATTGTCTTCTAAACCCTGATGTTTGCCTCTAATTGTAATTTTGCCTTGACGAATAAAGACTCAGCGGCACTTCTATCTGACTCTAGGGGGCGCTCATGTATTAATGAAAAGCAAAGGCAGACCATCAGCTGATTTCTCTCTCAGTTTACTTGTCATTTTAAATCAGTGATGGCGAACCTCAGCTCCCCGGATGTATCTTCTAAATTACATATCCCATGATGCTTAGTTACACTTAAGATTTCTTAAGCATCATGGGACATGCAGTTCAGAAACATGTGGGAAGCCAAGCTTTGCCATCACTGTTCTAAATTAGTGTTTTTTTTAAATGGCAAAGGTTCATGGATGATAATAAGGACAACCACGAGGGTCAGGAAAGATACATCTCTTACACTCACAAAATCTTACACTTACTTTCCATGTTGAATGGTTATGATTATAATAACTAGGGATGAGCAGAACACCTCCGTGTTCGGTTCGCATTCGAACTCGAACAATTTCGAAAGTTCGAGTTCGAACTCGAACACGATCCGAACTCAATGCAAGTCAATGGGACTCAAAAGTTCGATTTTTAGAGTGCCCTCCAAGAGGGCATATATGCAAGATATATGCCATAAAAGGTGTATGGGGGTCCGGGTAGTGCCCTGGGGGACAGGAAACAAGGACAAAAAGTAAAAAAAAAAAGTTTTTAAAGTTTTCCATGAAATAAGGGTTAAAAATAAAAACGAAAAATTCCTTCAAATATCGTGCCTAGGAGGTCCCCATAACCTGCCCGTGAAGTGGCGGATTTCTAGGATGTATAGAAACATTTAAAAACAAAAACAAAGACATTTCAAATGACGGTAAACGGTTTTCCTTTAATCTATTCATAAACAACTGCTTGGGGCGGCAGTCTGTATGAAAACAGGAGACATTTTAGGACGCGCAGAACAAGTTTAGTGATTTTTTGGCTAAATTATGGTGAAACTTATGCAGGCTTTGGATGAAAGTAACAATAGGTGCTTTAAAATTGGGCCTTTAGTGTCGGCAACACAGTAACCCCTCTGAGGATATGAATCTGGTACAGGTGTCAGTGGCAGTGCACCCAAATATTGTGCTTTGGTGCCAGGCCAGCAAGTGCCGTCACACTGTAACCCCTCTGTGGTATTGTGGAAGAGTGCAGGGGTGGACCATGCGGTCCTATATTAAAAAGATATGAATCTGGCAAAGGCGTCAGTGCACCCAGATATTGTGCCTTTGGTGCCAGGCCAGCAAGTGTATTCATACAGTAACCCCTCTGTGGTATTGTGGAAGAGTGCAGGGGTGGACCATGCGGTCCTATATTAAAAAGATAGAAACATAGAAAAATGTCGGCAGATAAGAACCTTTCGGCCCATCTAGTCTGCCCAATTACATGGATACTTAACCTGGATTTATCTTTTGTTTAGGATAGCCTTATGCCTATCCCATGCTTGCTTAAATTCAATTACTGTTTTGGCCTCTACCACTTCTACTGGAAGACTGTTCCATGTATCCACCACCCTCTCAGTAAAATAATGCGTCCTGAAGTTACTTTTAAACCTTTGCCCTAGGGACCTGCGAATCTTCGAAATTCGATTTGAAATCGAATCGCTGGACGAATTCGATTCGAATTCGAGTTTGCAGAGAGATTTGAAATTTAGTCGAATCTGTAAGATCGCAGCGTGCCTCCCAGATGCGCAGCATATGGCTGCACGTGGCTGCGAACGGCATGCTGCTAGGCTCCGCCCACCTCCAGGTCCGATCACAGTGGAGGGAGGCTGCGGGGGAAGGAAGGCAGCTGCAGTGCGAAGGGGACCCGACCTCCTGCAGTGAAGTCTGGACATGGTCGGAGCAGAGACACAGACAGGAGACAGGTCAGGGTAAGTGTAAGTGAGCAGGGCTGCTAGCCCTCCCTCCCCTGCAGGGACTGGAAGCACGTCCCGAGGGGAGGAGCACTGCATGAAGCCCCGTGACACCCACTGCAGCCGTAATGCACTCCAATGCCTGGCACGCTCAGCCAGCATTGGGCTGCTGCAGGTGAGAGCTGTCCATCACTGCCCAAGAGTCTCCCAATCACACTCTGCAGCTTCCCAGAAGCTGAGCAAAATGGGACATGTACAGTAGTTCTGACTTTTTAGCCATCACAACTTAGTAGGAAGAGGGGGCACCGAGGACCTGTTCAATGGTCACCTAGCACCGTGTTTGTACATGTCTCATGGTAATGGTATAGAGATGCACCCCCTGGCTGAAAGCTGCATTCCTTTAATGCGTCATGTTTAAAAACAGTTTCAGCTCGATCAGAGCCTATGTGACACTTTATTTTTGTCTCAAGGAACCTTTACTTTTCAGCCAGTGACTACGTCCCTATGGTATTTGTTTTTGTGGAGCAGGACCTTGGCCTGAACACCTTTTTGTGGAGTTTAGGTTACCCCTTGGAGATATGGATTTTCTTTGTTTTTATACGCATTTTACACTCGCCAGGTATGGCAGGATGCAGTGATACCTCTCCCTATGTGGCAGTGCCATTTCCTTTATAAGATTAGCTTTATTCTTCACACATTAAATGAGATCGCTAAAAATTACGAGAATTACACGGTTTTGTTAAAAAAAAACACTATTTTATCAGTATTTCTTTCAAACCAAGGAGGAGAGGATAACCTGTCTTCTAAACAAGTGAGCGTCGTGGTCGAAGTATAGATATCTCTGCATCCAGCAACTCTCTAGTGATTTTGACAGATGGATTAATACGGCGAATCCAATCTGCACTGTGTATGTCTAAATATCTCAATATCTCAAAGGACTGGGCAGGGGAAGCGTAGCAGCAGATTTCTGAAAGGCATATTGGTGGGTGAAATACTGTATAATGTTGCAAAACAAAAGCAGTAGTATGAAGAACACCCCCCCCCCATGCCTCAGTCTGTATGTGTGAGGCATGAGGGGGGGTGTCATGTGAAGACCCTGGAAAGAGTAGTCTCTGATACACAAACTGTGATTAAACATGGGGCAGGAATACACCCAAACTGTTTTAGCATTTCAGAAAAACTTTGAATAACTTGTATAATACAGATGATGCATATAATATATAAATACAGTGTCCTCTGTATATTTATACAATCAGCCAGAACATGTATATCTTATACACAGCACACCAGCTTACCTTGTATTTGTGTCTATTTATATATTACCCCCCCCCCCACCCCATCAACAAGTGGTCTTTATCAGTGTGTATGTTGTATGTGTATATATATTTTGCTTCAGAGTGAAAGATACCCCATATAACATAAGAAATGTGTGCATGTATAATAAAGTGCATTCTTTGCTTCACTCAAACCCAATTTTTTTTTTCTATCCAGGCTGTATCGTACACAAAAGCGGCACTTTTTGTAAGTTTTCGATTCGATTCGATATTCGATTCGAGTTCGAACCTTAACAGCCGATTCGATTCGTGATTCGATTCGAGCAAAAATTTATGATTCGCAGGGTCCTACTTTGCCCCTCTAATCTAAGACTATGTCCTCTTGTTTTGCTACTTTGTTTCCTTTTAAATATACTCCCTTCCTCTACCTTGTGGATTCCCTTTACGTATTTAAATGTTTCTATCATATCTCCTCTGTCTCGTCTTTTTTCCAAGCTGTACATGTTAAGATCATTAAGCCTTTCCTGGTTACTTTTCTCCTTTTCTCTTCTATGTTGGACCCTGCAGTTCCAAAAATTAAAATGATATAAATCTGGTAATGGCGTCAGTGCACCCAAATAATGTGCCTTTCATGGCAGCAAGTGCCTTCACACCGTAACCCTTTTGTGGTATTGTGGAAGAGTGCAGGGTTGGACCCTGCGGTTTAAAAAATTAAAATGATATAAATCTGGTAATGGCGTCAGTGCAGCCAAATATTTTGCCTTTGGTGGCAGCAAGTGCCTTCACACCGTAACTCCTTTGTGGTATTGTGTAGGAGTTCAGTGGTGGAGGTTTTGTGAATGCAGAAGAAATCCCCGATCTATTCAGTCACGTCAGCATCAGGGGATTGATAGCTGCTGATCCAGGACTGATTCATTTTTATAAATGTCAGCCGGTCTACAGAGTCGGTGGACAGATGCACTCCTTTCAGAAAGCACGCTGGATGAAGGGCAACCTAGTAGCTGCATAGCATATTGGCTAAATTCTGGCCAGTGATCCAATCTCAACACCCAGTAAGCCAGTGGATCATCTGCTGGAAAGGTATCCAGGTCTGCCCTTGCCCCTAGGTAGTCCTGCACCATACGGTGAAGACGCTGGCAATGGGTGCCTACATTTGACATCCTTGGGCGTCGTGGACTAAAAAAATACTTGGTGGCAGTGAGAACACACGGATTAGAACAATTCCCAAATATTTTGTAGAAGTTACTGACCCCCCAAAATACTGGGTGGCAGTGACAAGACACAGATTAGAACAATTCCCAGATATTTTGTAGAAATGAGACCCCCCCCCTCCCCAGTAACTGGTGGCAGACTGGCAGTGAGAACACACACTAACACAAGAACAATCTCCTCTCAAATCTCCTCTCAAACACATGCTGAAGCGCTGTGTGAAGCCTTATATAGTGTGCTGCGGGACTTAGCTCTGTGAGCCCATGATTGGGCAAAATTTGCCCAATCAGGACTCTGAGCCGTGATTGGCATAGTCTTGAACCTGTCTTGCACCTGACCTGTGGTGCAAGGCTGTAGCCAATTACAAGCTTCAGGCCACTGGAAAAGTGCATTTTGGTCCATTGTGGGCGAACATGCGGCGAACACGCGGAAATGTTCGTAGTTCGCGAACATGCGAACAGGCGCTGTTCGAATCGAACTCCGAACCAAACAGCTCATCCCGAGTAATAACTGGATTTTTAAGATGTCTGGAGAAATGCAAAGTAAATTAACTTGCGTTGTTGCCGTAAGGTATTTATATATTTCACACATTAGGGGCCCTATTACAATCTTCATGCGAACGTTTGCGCCGATGCAAAAAACGCATTAACGCGAGGGGTAAAACCCTTTGCGCCGAACGCCGTATTACATAGTCAGCACAACAAACGCGCGTAGTCGTCTACCGCGGGTGAACCTGCGCGAACGCTGCACGAGCTTACTGTACGTCGCGCGTCCTATACTTAACATTGTGAGCACAAATGCGTTTGTTCGCTGGTACGCGGATGGTATTACAATCTATGCGCAGTTTGTAACGCACAGCCATTGCGCGCATAATTTTAGCAACTCCTAAAAGTTGGAGTTAATGGCAAATTCTATCAACCTGGCCGAACCCAAATACACCGGCCCAAAAAAAATGCAGCAAAGTATAGTTACACATTCTACTCATACCCAAACCAATAAAATGGAGAAGTTGTGCGTGCATTTTTTATTGCTGCAGCATATATGCACAGATTGACTTTGACAGGCGCATAAACATAACGTGAGATAATTGTGGTTCTTAATTCTGATTGGCTGAATCGCGAGAAAAAAAACATGCGCACACTGATTTCTGCGCGCGACGGTACTGCGCAAGCATTTGTGAGTGTCCTTTTTACTCGCGTTATTAATCGATGGATGAAAAAACGCGCAAGGATTTTAATTCCAGCCGTGATTTGCGCGCGTAAACGTTTAACGCTTGGCGCACAAATTCACACGTTGCGCAAGAGTTTTTGCACGAAGATTTTAATATAGCCCTAAGAGTTTTGCTTTCCTTACATATAAACTCTTAGGGCTATATTACAATCTTCGTGCAAAAATGCTCGCGCAATGCGTTTGCACGAAGAATGGAATTTAGCCCTTAAGAGAGCTGATCTGGCCCTGAAATGTCACCGAACAGGGAATTTCTCCGTATGGTGCCATTTCGGAGCCATTTGGCTATTCAGAGAGCAGGCAATTTGCCAAATTTTGGCGTACTGCCAGCAATTAATAAATAAATAAAATGGATAAATAAATAAGTACGGTGCCTGTTTAAAGGCAGTGAAATCCCCCATAGAGAAGCAATGGTTAATCTATTCTGAAACACCGAACAGCAGAGAAACTTTGCCGAAATGCTCTGCTGTTCGGTGGTCTCATTCGGCAGGTTTATTCAGGCGAACCCCATAGACTTCAAAAATATTCCCGTTTTAATACAATATCTAATAAACAAAATTTTATTGTAATCTTAAGTAAAAAGTCTCTTTATTTATAGACTTTTTAGGATTTTTCTTTAAATCGTTTTTTTTCTGTAACAGACCTTTTTATTATCATTCATAGGACTTTCTATGTTAATTCCAGACATTTCGTTTAGTAGTTTTTTGGTAGCAGCGTTTCAATTTTGACACTTTATATGGTGTTGGGTTTTTTTTTTTTTACCCTGTTCGTCAGCTTGTTGGCTTTTTCCGGCGGCTGGTTTGCGCTGTGATCGGCTGCTCACCAGCTTTTTCCAGCGTATTCGGCATGTTTTTTGCGACGGTTCCGGCAAGTTTTCGGCAGGATTGCAGCGGGATTGCAGCAGGTTTGTGGTGGGGTTTCCCTGCATTCCGGGGACCCTGCGGTGAATGCTGAATTCACCACAGGGTGGAGAACTTTGATTCCCCAAAGTGCAGGGAACTGTGGAGAATGAGAGAGCACCGAAATGTCAACGACATTTGGTGCTCTCTGAATAGCCCTCTTAGGCCGGTGTCAGACGAACGCAGTGATCACGCCCGTGTCGCCGCACAGTTTAACGTCTGTCGTAGCATAGAATCATGATAAATAGAGACCCACACACGAAGTACGTGCGCACCAAACTGCCCACGCACAACGGACGTGGCAAACGGACGCAAGTTAGGCAAGAACGTAAAACCGCTACCACGGACACGCAGAGTGCTTCACGTCCACCACGTCCGCATAGCGTTCTGTGTGAGTGATGGGGAGATGTCAGACGCAGTGCATTTGCGACCTCCAGCACCTTGACGCACAAAATGGCTTTTCACATCCTTTTCAAATTTTTATCATTTTTCATATTAATTTTATTTCCCATAGTTCCCTTTTTTTTATACGTCCGGCAACAAAAACGGACCGCGTGGTGTCTACAGTATCTTCCGTCAGAACGTCTGTCCGTTATGCATGCACGCTGAGTGCGCTCAGACTGCGTTCATCTGACATTAGCCTTAACCTCCCTGGCGGTATTCCCAAGTGTGACTCGGGGTTACCACTGCACCGAAGTGTCAATGAAATGCCCTGATTTTTGGTGGTTCAGTTCGACAGGTTTAAACAGGCGAATCCCATAGGGTTCGATGTAAAAAATATCTATCAGGGTAATTCAAAGAGATTCGAAAAGTCACCGCACGTTCAGTGACTTTTCGTTCTCTTCAATTCGGTTCCTTTTGCCGATCCCATTTCGGTGACCCTGCGGTGTATTCAGCAAGCACCACAGGGTCCCCGAATTGCAGGGAAAGGCTGCCGCAAACCTGACGAAAACTAACCGCAAAACCCAGCGAATGCACGCCGAAAACCCGCAAAAACATCTGGATTAACCCCCAAAACCACAGAAAAACCCGAACAGGAGCCGATCGCAGCCTCCGACACAGCAGAAAAGGCAGTGAATAAATTAGCAAAACAGTTTGTATGAATGAGTGAAAGTGAAACGCTGTTTGCAAAGAAACTACTGAGCGAAAATGTCTGAAATTTACATATGAGGTCCAGGGAATGATAATAAAGAGGGCTGTTACAGAAAAAATAAGTAAACTTAAAAAAAAAAATCAGACTTTTAAAAAAAATTAAAAATCCAGAAAAATGCTTAAAATATCCTAAAAAATCGATAAATAAAGAGACTCTTTACTGCAGAATTTTATAACGAACGGTTTATTAGATATTGTATTAAAATGGGAATATTTTTAACATTGAAGCCTATGGGATTCGCCTGAATAAACTTGCCGAATGAAACCACAAATGGCAGGGCATTTCGGGAACTTTTCACTGCTGGTTTTTGTTCTCTGAATAGACGAAGCAGTGCTTCTCTATGGGGTTTTCACTGCCCTCGAACAGGCACCGTATGTTCAGGCAATTCGCCAAGATTTGGCGAATTGCCTGCTCTCTGGATAGCCGGATGGCCAAGAAAGGTTACCGAACGATGATTTTCAGCGTTCGGTTACCTTTCTCAAGCAATTCGGATCTCTTTGAATAACCCTGTGTATTTTTTTTATTCAACCATTCTTTCCTTTCATTTTCAGCAAACCGTCTATTTTTTTATATTATGGAATTGTTTTGAATTATTGGAGATGAAATTCTTGATTCCCATTTCTTTGAAAGGGTTTTTTTTTTTATCCTGTAACAGACCATTTTATTATTTCTTATAGGACCTTTTTCATTATTTCCACACATTTTCATGCATTTTTTTTTATTGTTTTAAGCACCTTTTAAAGAATAGCAGAGTTCTGTTTTTTTTCTCTTAGATTGGTCTGATTGGCTGTCTTCAGCGGCTCCACGTTCGGTGAACTTCGGGGAATCTGCGGTGAGTAGTGAATTTACTGCAGGGTCGGCGAACTGGAATCGCCAAAGTTCAACAAGATAGCATTTCACTTCAGTGAAGTTTCGGTGCTTTCTGAATAACCCCTTAACATTTTTTTAATGTCACCTTCTGTTTGCTATGTTTTTGTGTGTCTGTCTGTGTCTTTGCCACTGTTTCTGTGTGTATCAGTCAATCAGGGTTATTCAGAGAGAGGTGAAAAGCAGGAGAATGACTGGAGAATGGAAAATTCTAGGTCAAAATAGCCAAACCAGAAAAATTCTCCCTTTCATCTCACTTTCCAAATTGCCTATTTTGACCTAGAATTTTCCATTCTCCCGTCATTCTCCTGCTTTTCACCGCTCTCTGAATAACCCTGAAAGTCTCCTGAAATAACCTTACCATAATGCCTGTCTATCTGTCAGTGTCTCGGCCAGTGTGTGTGTGTGTGTGTCTGTCTGTGTGTGTTTGTGTGCGCATCTTTCAGTATCTCTGTCTGTGTCTCTGACAGTCTGTCTCATTATGTATTTTGTTGGTGGTGGATTCCTGTTTGCAACTGTGGTACTGCATAATTTTGTCTGTATGTGAATTTTTGATGAATCCATATATAGACAGGAAGACACATTGAGAGCCAATAGATTAGCATGTGGGAGGACAAGTAAAGGTGGATATTAATTTTGGTTGGTCAGAATCAGTTACAGTTGCAAGTATTTATAACGTGCTAACAAGTTCTGTAGCGCTGTACAATGGGTGAGACAGAGTAACAAATATACATGCATGTTAAACACACAGAACAGTAGGAGAGAGGACCCTGCTCGAGAGCTTACAATCTAAGAGGAGAGGGGTGACACAATAAGTGAGGGTAAAAAGAATACAAGAAGTAGCAGGGCACATGTGGGCTGGGTGGGAAGATGGAGCAAGAAATGCACGGTTTGGGAATCATGGAGTGACCCAATAGGCTTCTTTAAAGTAATGTGTTTTCAGAGACTTCTTGAAGGACTGGAGAGACGGGGAGAGTCTGAAGTTGTGGGGGAGGGAGTTCCATAGAAAGGGGGCAACTCGGGAGAAGTCCTGAAGACGGGAGTTGGTGGTGCGGGTACGAGAAAGTGATAGTATCAGATCATTGGCAGAGTGAAGTGATTGGGACGGGATGTACCTGCTAATAAGGGAGGAGATGTAGGCTGGGGCGCGGTTTTGGAGAGCTTTGTATGTGAGCACCAATAATTTTGAATTGGATTTTAAAGGAAACAGAGAACCAGTGAAGAGATTGACAAAGGGGTGAGGTGTGAGAGCTGAGAGAGGTGAGGTGGATGAGCCTAGCACAGGCGTTCGTAACAGACTGCAGATGGAGAATGAGAATCTGGTACCTCTTAAGTCCAGAGAGAAGTAGGTTAGAGTAGTCGAGGCAGGAGATAATAAGAACTTGGATGAGCATTTTAGTAGAGTCCTGATTAAGACAGGGACGGATGTGTGCAATGTTTTTTATGTGGAAGTAGCAGGATTTGGTTAGCGATTTTATGTGAGGAGTGAAGGAGAGATCAGAGTTGCGAAGGACCCCGAGGCAACGAGCCTGAGAGGTAGAAGTAATGGTGGCACCATTCACCCGAATTGAAATGGGCACTGGAATGAAGGTTTTACAGGGAGGGAAGACAAGAAGTATAGTTTTAGAGAGGTTGAACTTTAGGAAACAGGAGGTCATCCAGTCATAGACAGCTGCGAGTCAGGCTGTAACATGGTCCAACACAGGAGGAGAGAGATCGGCAGAGGAAAGGTAGATTTGGGTGTCGTCAGCATAGAGATGATAATTGGAGTCCATAGGAAGAAATGAGGTTGCCAAGGGAGGCAGTATAGATTAAGAAGAGTAGGGGACCCAGAATAGAGCCTTGAGGCACAACAACTGAAAGAAAGGTACTGGGGGTGTATAGGCACCCCCGAAGGAGACACTGGACAACAAGGAGAGAGAGGTATCACCGAGGGCAAGCTGACGCAGCATGAGGAGCAGGAGAGGCTGATCAACAGTGTCAAATGCATCAGAAAGATCGAGAAGAATAAGGAGGGAGAAGTGACTTTTTGTTTTAGCAGCAATTAAATCATAGTCGCCTTGGTCAGAGCAGTCTCAGTGGATGCTGGGAGCGAAAGCCGGACTGGTGCAGATCAAGTAGAGAGTTAGCAGCGAGAAAACCGGTGAGCTGGTTCTAAGATTTTGGAGGGAAAGGGGAGCAAAGAGATTGGATGGTAGTTCGAACGGGAGGTAGGATCAAGAAATGGCTTTTTTAGAATGGGAGTGATCAGAGCATGTTTGAATGCAGAGGGGAAGAGTCCAGAGGAGAGGGAGAGGTTAAGAATATGACTCAAAGCAGGGACAATGACTGGTAGGACAGATCAAAAAAGATGCAAGGGGATATGGTCAAGTGGACAGGTGGTCGGGCAGGAGGACATGAGAACTGCAGAGACATCCTCCTCTGAGACTGGAGAAAAGGAAGACATAGTAGAAGAGGGGACAGGGAGTGATGGAGTGAATGAAGTAGAGTGGTTAACCCCTTAAGGACCCCTGACGTACCCTGTACGTCCTGTCCACAGGTCTCCCTTAGACCCGCGGACGTACAGGGTACGTCAGCGGCGCCTAATCCCCCTCCCGACCGATACTCACCTCCCTCGCTGGATCCCTCGTTGATCTGGCAGGGAGGAAGACTGCCCATGTGATTTACATGGGCAGGCAAGGCTGATGGCGTCGCCACGCTGCGTGGTGACGTCATCAGCATGCGTCTCGATGCAATTCAATGGAGGGGAGGGGGGGCTCCTTCGGAGCCCTCTATCTCCCCAACCATTGAAGCTAGGGAGATGCTGTTTGCACCGCTGAAAAGGGGAGAGTCTCCCCGTTAACAGTTTTGCTGTTAGATCATGTTTCGGTGCCAATTGGCGCCAAAACGCGATTCAAACCTGGAGGGGGGCTGACATCTTGGATGTCAGCCAAGCCTCCAGGTCCCCCCCACCCACTGACAACCTCACCATATGTGTGAGGATGTCAGTGGGCCAGTTAACCATCTAGCTGCCATGTAGAGATAAGGGGATCCTAAGGATCCCCATATCTCCCGATCCATGGCAGCTAGATGGTCTTTTATAGTAAATTATTCGATATGATGGAAATAATGGTATTTCTAGAAAGTCCATTTAATGGCGGGAAAAAGGGTGTATAATATGTGTGGGTTAAATAAACGAGTAAGAGTAAAATTTGACCTAAACACTAACAGCGCAGAAACGTAAAAACAGCAGCGGTCACTAAAAGACGGATTTGTGTAAAACCGCCCGGTCACTAAGGGGTTAATGGAGGAGGGCAGTGAAGAGATTTCTAGTCTAAGTTTAGTAATCTTAAAGGTGATGTAGTCAGCAAAGCTGACAGTAGTGAGGTCCGCAGGAGTAAAGGTGGGGGTGCATTAGCAGATTGAAAGTATGAAACAGACGTCTGGAATCATGAGAAAAGGATGAGATAAGGGAAGAGAAAGGAGTTTGTTTTGCGATGGATAAAGCGAGACTGTAGGAACAGAGCATGAATTTGTAGTGCAGGAAGTCAGCCAAAGTGCGAGACTTCCTCCAGCCACGTTCAGAATTCTTTTTACAAAAAAGACGCACATAATGGTGTATATGCTCCGAAAATGATGCGCAAATTAATGCATATGCTAAAAATAAAGATTAACAGAATTGGGCAGTATACTCCACTAGAGTAGAGGTAATATCGATGCTCTACAACCGTGGAGACCCATGTTTGACTCCTGGTCGTAACACCTCTGCAATAAGTATCCTTGGGCACAACATTTGACAATGCATACTTTCCTACCACACAATACTAGCTACTTAACCTAGTGGTAACGTCTCTGCTTTTCAAGGATCAAACCTAATTGGAATGTCTGACCAGCATGTTCCTCCTCCTACAACCATGGAAAAGCAAGTCCCTACCTTACAACCATGAAGAAGCATGTTCGACCTCACCAACATTGTCGCTGCTCTACGACTCAGATCCTAGTCAGAAGACTTCACCAGCAAGTGTCATTGGTCAAGACACCAAATGATGTGGATGAGCATACCTCACAGTACAAGTAAATTCTCCTATGGAATATATGTTCCCTCCGGAACAAGGTCCCTCTTACTCATTCTGTATCATCCATGTGCAGTGTACTAATGTATTATTTATTTATTTGCAAAGAATTTTACCAGGAAGGATACATTGAAATTTCTCTCGTTTTCAAGTATGTCCTGGGTTCAAGAACATTGAAATTTTACAGTCGTTACAGAAATACAAAGTAATAAAATGCAAGATATTAAAAACAACATACAAATATACAGATTAACACAGAAAATAAATATGTAAGTAATATATTCACTATGTTACATGTTTACAGGTGCATTCTGTATTGAGGTATGTTAATAGGGAGCTCTTGAGTGACTTAAGACTGGGTGAATATTTATGGCGTCTGGGAGGTTATTCAATAACTGCGGTGCTCTGTAGGAAAATGAGCATTGAGACACTTTCTTTTTGTATTGTGGTATTGCAAGTAAGGTGCAGGTCCTGGATCGGAGGTTATAGGATGAGGGAACTGCTGGGGGAAGCAGCCTATTTAGGGTGGTAGCTTCCCAGAAAATCTCTTAAACCCCACGTTGGAAAGGTGAAGGATGCGTCTAGATTCCAGCGATGGCCAGTTTAATTCTTTTAACATGTCGCAATGGTGGGTCATGTAGTTACATTGTAGCACAAAGCAGCAGAATGAATTATACAATATAGTAAGTTTCTGAAGGTGTGTTTGCGGGGCGGCTGCATACACTACATATCCGTATTCAATAGCTGGCATAAGCATTTGTTGTACAATCTGCTTTCTTCCCGCGGGGCTCAGGCAGGATTTGTTTCTGTACAGGGCACCTAGTTTGGGGTAAAGTTTAGATGAGAGTTTTTTGATGTGGGGGCCAAAGGATAGATTTGGGTCTAACCACATACCTAGATATTTGAGAAAAGTGACTGTGTTCGGCGTGCCATTTGATTTTGTCCTGACGCACATATTGGAAGGTTGCAATTTATGTAGTTTAGGTTTTGTTCCAAAGAGCATCCTTACAGTTTTGTCAATATTTAGAAAAGGTTTGTTATCTTTGATCCACTTTTCTACCTCTGTGAATTGTTCTTGCAGCACAGCCTCCAGCTGCAGGAGATTAGGTTTGCTGGTATAGATTACGGTGTCGTCTGTGTACATGTGTACAGTTTAGGCTTTGCAGACGTTAGGCAGAGGATTTATGAATATCGTGAATAGCAGGGGGCCGAGTATCGAGCCTTGCGGTACACCACACGTGACTGGGAGGGGGAGGAGCTGTCAGAAATGGACACATATTGCGACCGATCAGATACATATGATTGAAACCAGGTTAGCGTGCGATCACCAATACCAGAGTTTTTAAGTTTTTGTAATAGGATGCCATGGTCTACTGTGTCAAAGGCCTTGGCAAAATCAAGGAAGATGCTCCAGTTAGGTCGCCTTGTTACATACCAGCTTGGATATCATTGCAGCCTTTTAACCACTTGGCTGCTATGGACGCGCTCAGCGCGTCCAGCCAAGTGGTTCTCCTGTGCTACTGACGCGCTCAGCATAGCACGATGACGCCAGTCCTGGAGTTAACCCCTAGCTGCCACCAACGGTGGAGATAGGGGGTTCCAATGAACTCCCTATCTCCCAATCCGTGGCAGCTAGGGGTTAAAGTTTGGTACTGTTGGATCGGCCAGAGCATGGCCGTTCCAACGATACCAAACACGACTGTGAAAATGTTTGTTAAAAAAAAAAATGAAAAATAAAAATAAAAAAAATAAAAAAAAAATTATAAAAAAAAAATAAACATTTTTTTTTCTTTTTTTTGGTTTGTTAGTGTAGCAATATTGTTCCCATTTCAATTATAATGTGAACAATGATGCTGCACTAACGATTTTTGTATGCGGTGCGTTTGTTAAAAATCGTGTAATTTTCCCCAAAAAAAAATGTAACGAGACCCCATCTCTAATTTTTTTAACAAGCGCACCCCATACAAAATATAACTGCAATTGCTCGCATGTTAAAATGTGAAAAAAAAACCACTTTACACATTGTAAATTATTGAAAATACATATTTTATTGCATTTTTTGTTATAATATACAGACAGGTCATGACGTATACATATAATAATGACATATTATTAATCTGCCGAGTCTGACGGAAAGAACGATATATGTCTGGGTCATATACTAAAATAAGGCTTCAAAACACGTTTAAACATGATGAGCAAAACCGGTAAAAATGACCTCAGCACAGAGGTGTGAAAAGCCTCAGCAGCGAAAGGGTTAAAAGGGCGGTTGTAGTTGAGTGATTTGTATGAAAGCCGGATTGATCTGAGGTTAAATAGTTTGAAGATTGATAATAATCATGTATCAATGCCTTGTACACTGCTCTTGTATATAATAACGCATAATAATAGTAACAATAAATTATAATAATTCTATAACAGTCCTCAACTTCGTTTTTTTAATTTTAAGAAAAAAATTAATAAAGATTCTGCAAGAGATTGTGAGATATCCTTTGGCCACGCTCCCTCAACCCCGGCTTCTTCAGTTTCCAGACGAAGACAGGAGAGGGAATTCGGCAATTAATCCAATTAAAACCTCGACTGACATTTTAGAGTTTAGAAGGATTGTTGTTTTTCAAACTGTTTCATCAATTGCACATTTTTTCCCAGTTGTTTAAGTAGTAGAACATAAGATAAACATGTTACGGTGGTCAAGTTATATTGGGCAGAAACGTTCCCTAGATTCAGAACATCCAAAAAAGTTATACCAAACGACGGAACTTAATTTCTCAGTTAACCTGTCGGAAAGAAACATTTATAATAAAATCGAAATAACATTCTTAACGCTGAGGAGGCATTTGATACGGTGGCCTGGGGGACTATATGCGAACGACATTATGCAGGCTTGGCATGTCTGTCTGTTCCTGTCCAATCATGCTGATAAATGAATTAAAATGAAATTATTTCACGCTAAAAATACCGTATGTAAATGTTATCACTACCTACACACCTTTCTAAATTTGGAAAGTGACTCTACCCTGTTAACATGCAAATGCAAGAATGCCTTAATTTAAAGTACAAGTAAAATATTCCTCTGTAATACCTCGAAAGCCTGTAGCTCTTTCTTCACTGGAATGGAAGCCACATCAATCTGGTATCTGGAAGATAGGCAAGCAAGCAGACCAATGGATGGATTGTGGTAAACACAACGTACTGTGAACTTCTTCTAGATACATCAACCACCATCCCTGAGATGGACAGAATCAAAGAGGACAAGTGACATGAGGCCGTTGACATGTGGCTGATTCCTCAATTAGGGGCTCAATTTAATTTATCCAATCGCTGAAATGTAATGCATTTTTGGCCACAATTCACCAATTTTTGGTTTTGGAGAATGGATTAAGGGCATACTGGCATTTTGATTCCCGTAAAAAATTGGGCTTGATTATCGGCACTTGCGCCCATACTTCCTAATGAAAATGACGGTTTAGTGATTTAATTTGAATATATTGGTATGCCCATTTTTTTGAATAATTACTCCGAGCTGAACGGTGATGATAAATGGGTCTTCAGGCAGGGAAACTGACAAAATCACTCTGAAATCGCACCGTATGACCTCATCTTTAATATCAGTGTTGATTTAGCATTAAAAACCTATGCGTACCCCTAAAAATAACCCTAACGTTAGAAAAGAAAAAAAACACAAACAAACCTTACTCATGCAGCAACGCTACCCCAAAAAATAAACTAAAACATTAGAAAAAGTATAAAAAAAACCTTACCGTAAAGGCAACCCTAACTTTAAGAGTCTTGGACACCAGGGATTATCTTTAGGGTCAGGGATACTAGCAGGGTTTAAGTAAAGACAACTTCACACAGCAAATGTGTTTTTTTTTCAGGCTGTTTATTGGACCAGTTTTTTTTTAAAATGGAATATTTTTTGAAAATCGTCTGTGGTGGAAATCTGTTTTATTTCGAAGAAAAAATTATATTTTTCCAAAGTATCAGTGAATCCAATTAAATCGATCCCTAGGTTCCAAGAAAAGAAACACATATGCAGGGTGGTTCGATGTACTTTTTATGACAGTAAAGGTCATATGACTTGTTCTGTTCTGATTACAAATCATTTCTTGGTGTCATTACTACGATCCCAGAAATGTAGGGACAGAAAACCAGTTGCTGCCAGATTTACTGGGTATTTCTCTCTTGATAGAAGGTTCATTGGTATTACAGGACTCAAAAAGCATCTCTAATTGAGAGACAAGCACATCATTATACTAATGAATGGCCAAATCAGCCTGTTAAAGAGATGGAGACCATGGTTCTTTGACTTGTGGAAGATGCACTCTATCATGAGGACATCGATAATTTGCAACTCTTGTTTTCAAGTCACCAGAAGTGACTTATGGAATCCTTGGCTTGGAGACGGTTTGCTCAATGTCGAATATATATTAGGGGATTTATCGCTTTTGATTTGTGAATTTCCTCTCTGTCAAGTATTTTCATCAATATCTAATCTGGTCGAATCAGGTCGTTGACAGCCCATACATGTTAAGGGGTCCAACGGGCTCCAGGGAGCCCTGGCCGTTGCCAAACCCTGTGCAGCTTGTGTAACTGTTGGAGATGTAAGGGTCAATCCATACCATCCAGGACCGACCCACCAAGATTCCATCAAATTTCCCAGTGCGCCCTAGCAGCTGCGGCCAGTAAGAGCACTCTGACTCATCACTGAGGAAGCAATTAGTTTGGCCTGCACCAGGTAGAGATACAGACTGAAAACTTTCCAACCAGGGAAACCTTTTTACCCCCTTGCTGGACCACCAGGGATTTAGCCAACTCCCTGTAAAATAAGGTTTGCAGAAGAGGAGGCAAATTAATTATTTTTAATTTAGTTTACTGAAATAGACAGCTGAGGGAAGGGGGCCCTGACCAGTGACCGGTGGTTCTATAAGGGGCCCCAGGATTTCAGATGGCATTCATTTGATAGGGCATGATAAAAGTCAATACATATCCGCTGCGTGCTTTTTGTCCTACGAGTGGCCGCCGGCATGAAGCTTTGCCTCTCGTGTGGGTTCCACCAGCCAGCTGCGATCTCGCAGAGTTCACGTGAACTCCGTGATCTCGCGGCTGGCTGGTGGAACCCACATGAGCAGCAAAGTTTCCTGCCGGCAGCCGCTCGTAGTGCGAATAGCACGTGGCGGCCGGCAATATTTTCTCGGGGATGGCAAAACTGCAGCATTGCCCCCTGCCCTCAGGCCCAGTCCGCCCCTGCTTTGCTGTGCCCCCCCGGCTGAAAGGTGCCCAGGGGCACGTGCCCCCCCTGCCCCCTCGCTACGCCACTGCATATCTTTTCTTTATTAAAAGGGATTATGAAAGCAGGTGCTATGTGATACATAGGAGCTTGTTTCACATTTCCCTGGTTTACATTTCTTGAGCAAACCTACAACTTTTATTTTCTCTCGAACGTACACCGTTATTTTAACAAGTAAAAGTGAGTATCGTACAAGAGCCGCTAAGGAGGGAACACAAATGCATGATTGCACAGAATTGCCTTTGAGTTAAACTGCTTGAATCAAATGTTTATGCCCTCTTCGTAAAAGACGATGCGTCCGTCATTTTCTTCCTTTTCATTTTTTTTATATTATTTTTTTTTTTCCCCCGTAATACCCTGAATTCTTTTGCAGGCCGTTTAAGGATACTTCAACCATGACACGTTTCTGTGAGATCCTTCCTTCTGAGAATTATAATTATGTAATTATTCATTTTCCCTGGATTCTTTCATGAGTGACTTATCTCACGGGATAATGAAGGACAGAAATTGAAAGGTACGGTTATGGATTGCAATAAAGCCTTGTTCACTTAAGCGGTAGACTAACAAAATGTACAATGACAGTCTTCAGTTTTAAAAATATGCTTGTGCCCCGCACACGTTTTAAAGCTTAATGAATACTTTCCCAAACCATCCTATAGAAACATTAAAGAAGGATTTCTTTCGAGCATCCTGGTCAAATCGGAATGGCGAGTCCTGCTCATAAAGAAGCCTGGATTAGCACTTCACCTCTATCCAACATCCACACTGTGAGCAATACATTAATTTGTACATAAAATTACCTGTTATACAACTGTGCATCTCTTTTCCTTTCGGCTAATTATTATTATTATTTATTAGGCGCCAACACATTCCGCAGCGCTGTACAAAAGATGCAATGGGTAAAGACAGGACGATTCTACAATACATACAGGAGGCAGGTCAGTATTCCTTCCAGCAGATACAGGAGGACATGAGGGCCCTATTCCCGTGGGAATTTACAATCTCAATGGGTGAGGGGATTAGAAACAGGAGGAGGGGGACTGCAGTGATGAGTTGATGCAAGGAGAGGTGAGGACCGTTTTTGGGTTGGTTCGATGTCTTGTTATGGAGTCAGGTGGTCGGCTTCCCTAAACAGAGAGATCTTTAGGGAGTGTTTAAATGGAGCCAGATTTGGAGACAGTCTGATACTGTGAAAAGTCCTGCAATCTGGCATGTGAAGAGGTAATGATGGAGGATGCCAGGAGCAGGTCATTGCTGGATCTTAGGGGACGGGCTGGGGTGTATCTGGTGACTAGTGAGGACAGGTAGTGAGGAGCAGCGTTATAGGGTTTTGTAGGTCAGGGTAAGTAGATTGAATTTGATTCTGGTGTGGATGGGGAGCCAGTGTAGGGATTCACAGAGAGGATCGCCAGAGACAGAGCGACAGATGAGATGGATAAGCCAGGCTGATGTGTTTAGGATGGACAGCAGGGGGGAGAGGCGGGAGATAGGAAGGCCAACAGGGAGGTTGTTGCAGTAGTCCAGGCGGGAGATAACAGGAGTGTTGCTTGGTGGTGTTGGCAGTCAGGAATAGACAAATTTTGGCGATATTGCGGAGGTGATTGCAGGAAGATGAGGAGAGTGATTGGATGTAGGGGCTGAAGGAAAGACTGGAGTCGAGAGTCACTCCGAGGCAGCGGACCTGGGCTGAGGGAAGATTGGTGATACAGTCCACAATTATGGAGAAGTCAGAAATCGGAGTAGAGTTAGAGGGGGTAATTAGAAGGAGCTCGGTCTTGGACATATTGATCTTCAGGTAGTGAGAGGCCATCCAGGCCGAGATCCCAGACAGACCGAGATCGGAAGTGGAGAGGTAGATCTGATTGTCGACAGCATATAGGTGATACTCAAAGCCATAGCTGGTGATGAGTTTACCCAGTGAGGAGGTATAGATGGAGAAGAGCAGAGGACCTAGGACTGAGCTTTGGGGTACAACGAATGACAGAGGCAAAGTAGACTAGGAATAGCCAGCAAGGGAAACAGAAAATGATCTATTGGAGAGGTAAGATTTTAGCCATGAGAGGATGGTATCACAGAAACCAAGAAAGAAGAGGGTCTTAAGGAGGAGGGAATGGTCAACTGTATCAAAGGCAGCTGAGAGGTCAAGTAGGATCAGTATGGAGTAGTGGTCATTGCATTTAGCAAAAAGGAGATCTCTGGATTCGAGAGGATGCTGGCAGACAGGTTGGCCAAGTAACAGCTTGTGACTCAGATGAGGGCTTGAAGCTCTCCTAAAGTGTGAGTTGACATTTTTCACCTGGAACTCATTTGTGCACATAATCCATCCATATTGTACTATGAAATAGTTTCTTTTTTTTTTTAGGTCCATATGAAATCTAGGACCTGTCATAGAGGACTTTAGAAGGAAACTACTTATTTCTGTAAGCCTTTTCCTCTGTTTTTCATAACCACGGCTCAAGGGGAGAGCGCTGTCCTGTATGCTTTGCGTTGTAACGTTCTTTTAAGGTGTTGGGAGGGCCACCCTTTTGGACAAATATAGCGACCTCCTTTTGGGTCTTCCATTCTTTGTAAACGCAACGTATCATTGTATTTGCAGAAATCCTGGTCAAATATTTGCCGTCTAGCAAAACCTCCGATAATGTCTGTACACTGATCCCTGAACCATGATCGCAACGTAGCCAGTGCGATTCGATTATCACAGCAAATGTTCTTGTTTTCAGGTGGCTGTTTTGATGACTTCCAATGTAAACATGGCTACTAGCAATGATTTTATTTTCACCAGCCTATCCTTTGCCAAACTGAGCCAAACGTGTAGTTGAATGGTTTGATATAAAAACACCAAAATATCCAAAAGATTAATTTCTATATAATGGAGTGTCCTGCAACTATGCACGGGGACGGGGGCAATAGATTCTGCTTTTTATTGCCGAATATGTGTAAAATCAAAAGATAACGTCCCCAAAAGGTCGGATTATGCCACCACCAACATGGCTTCAAGACGCGTTCCAGTCAGGCGGAACCAGTTCTCCCTTTTGCCACATCCAACAAACCACCAATGGGCTCAGATGTGATAGCCAATAAAACGCTATTAAAATAATCCATTTTCCATACTACTCCGCAAAAAAATTTGAAATTCTAATATATTTTAGTTAAATTTATGCAAGAGTGAATTGTTACCCTTTGCTCATACGAACTAAATCCACAGACACTAATTTGTGTAGTCTTACAATCAATGGCTTTAGGGGTTATTCAGAGAACACTGAAATTTCAACAAAAGTTTGTTGTCGTTGCAAAAAAACTAATTATGTTTTGCAGTTACTTGAACCAATGACAAATTCCAGCGCTTTGTGAATGACTATGAGCAGAGGTGGCTCCAGAATTAACGAGGTCTTAGGCAAAGCTTAACTGTGAGACACTAATATGAAGCAAAAATGCAGAAATAAACTCCAAAAAACTATAAATAATGAAGGCCTTATTTTACTGTGTTAAGTGATTTTACAAAAGCAAAATCACTTAATACCTTGTTCTGGGAATCTGTTTGCGCAATATAAATACTGTCACTGTAGATATAATAAATAAATTTGATTGACAAACATGGCTAGAATATCCCTTTAGCAAATAATGTCACAAACACATCAAACAGGTAAGATTCAATCCTTAAAAAAAAAATTCAACAGCAGAAGAAATGTCAATCTACTCAATGGTCACTGTGATAATTCCATTTACACTATCAGGGTTATTCAAAGAGAATCGAAAAGTCACCGCACGTTCGGTGACTTTTCGTTCTCTTCAATTCGGGCCAATTCGGCAATCCCATTTCGACAACCCTGCGGTGTATTCAGCAAGCACCACAGGACCGTTGAAGCGCAGGGAAAAGCTGCCGAAAACCCGACGAAAAGTCACTGCAAAAACCCGGCGAATGCATGCCGAAACCCGCAAAAACATCTGGATTAACCCGCTGAAGACGCCGGAAAAACCCGAGCAGGAGCCAATCACACGCAGCGAAGCCACCGGAAAAAGCCGACACCGCAGACGAATGAAGTGAATAAATTAGAAAAACAGTTTGCTTGAATGTTTGAAAAGTGAAACACTGTTTGCAAAGAAACTACTGAGCGAAAATGTCTGAAATTTACATATGAGGTCCAGGGAATGATAATAAAAAGGGCTGTTACAGAAAAAATAACTAAACTTAAAAAAATAATCTTACTTTTTTGAAAAAAAAAAAAATCCAGAAAAATGCTTAAAATATCCAAAAAAATCTATAAATAAAGAGACTCTTTACTGCAGAATTTTATAATGAACGGTTTATTAGATATTGAATTAAAACGGGAATATTTTTAACATTGAAGCCTATAGGATTCTCCTGAATAAACTTGCCGAATGAAACCACCGAATGGCAGGACATTTCGGGAACCTTTCACTGCTGGTTTGTGTTCTCTGAATAGCCGAAGCAGTGCTTTTTTATGGGGATTTCACTGCCCTCGAACAGGCACCGAACAGGCACCGTATGTGCAGGCAATTCGCCAGGATTTGGCGAATTGCCTGCTCTCTGGATAGCTGAATGGCCAAGAAAGGTAACTGAACGCTGATTTTCAGCATTCGGTTACCTTTCGCCAGCCATTCAGATCTCTTTGAATAACCCTGTATTTGTTTTAGGAATAATTTTATATTCAGAGAATTTAATGTAATTCATAACTAAAACATTTAGGGCTCTATTACATTCTCCGTGCAAATTCGTACGTGCAGGTCGATTTTTTTTTGCGCACAGCTTTAAACGTTAAAGCGTGTAAATTAACATAGGTATTACGATCCGAGCGCATTTTTTCATCCGTCAAAATATATCGCGTGGAAAAACGACGCGCAAAACGAGTGCAAATTAATGCTGCGCACAGAAATTGGTGGGCAGACTGTTTTTTCACGTGATTCTGCCAATCAGAATTAAGAACCACAATTGTCTCCCGTTCAGTTTTTGTGCCTGTCAAAATCAATCTGAGTATATATGCTGCAGCAATAAAAAAAACACGCACAACTTCTCAATTTTATTGTTTGGGTATGTGTAGAATGTGTAACTATGCTTTGCTGTATTTTTTTTTTTGTGCTGGTGTTTCTCGTTTCAGCCAGAACGTTCAGATTTGCAGTTACCACCAGCTTTTTAAAGACGTTAAAATTATGCGCACAAACGTCGTTCGTAAAAAGTTGCGCATCGATTTGTAATACCAGTCGCGTACCAACGCATTTGCGCTCACAATTTTAAGTATGGAATGCGCTCAGGAACTGTCGCTCGCACTGCTTGCGCGAACGTCGTAATTTGACGGTCAGAGCGAAGGGTTTTACCCCTCGCGCTAATGCATTTTTGCGCACGCATTTTAGCGCGAAGAATGTAATAGAGCCCTCAACATTTTGTTTTTTCCAAAATGTTTCTCTAGGCCTCCTTAGCAATTATAGAGAATTTGTGGTTTTGCTCATTTGCATACGAAACACGGTCTTCTGGGAGAATGTTGGACTCATGATCTTTTAAAGATTTGTTAGCGGAGTCAAAGGCATACTTGGTGCTAACGTTAGCCCAAGTAGTTTCCGCATATTACAATCCAAACGCTAACAGGTTAAGTTTGGTACCTTGCTCTTTCCAGCGTGAGGTTACTGTACGTTGTGCTCCCTATGCTTAACATGGGGAGCACAAAGTGTTAATCAGCATTAGGATTACAAAGTCTTAACGATGATTAACGTCCGGCCACGGTTAACAAAAGGTTAACCAGAGCCAGGACTTGGTGCTAACGGATTCCACTTCTGCAGAATCCATTAGCACCATCCAGAAACCCCCCCAAAATATTTGATATACTCACCTCCTGTCCCACGGCGAGGACCGCGGCTCTGTCTGCCTCCCCAGTCCGGCGGGAGCAGGGAAAGACTTGGGGAAAAAGTCCCCCCAGTCTCCCCCAGCGTATCACTACGTGACCGGCAGGATCTCGCAAGGCGAGATCCGTCTGGTCATGTGACCGCCGGCGTTCGCTTAAATGGAGTCCTATGGACTCCATTTAGAGGATGCGCGCGGCTGCGCTTAGCGCTGCCGCGTGCATCCCGGGGCTTAGCGCCCACCAACAATGCAGGCAGCTTTTTTAGCGCCTGCATTCTAATCTAGCGGTAAAACAGCCACGCTAGGGGGAAAACTGCTGGCGCAGTTTTTCCTCCCTAGCGCCCCCGTTTTACCGCTAGGATCATAATTCGGCGCAAAGGCTTTCTGAAGTTATGGAAAGAATTATAGAATTAGGTTTTTAATTAAGAATTATAGGATTCGGTTATGTCGCTGGGAGGTTTTATCACCTGTCAACGTCACCACAACTGTAAGGCTACTCAGCTATATACACTGACTGGCCAAAAAAAGTCACACACTCTAACATTTCATCGCTCTGCCTAATGCTTTGATTACGGCATACAAACGCTGTGACATTGTGTTGATAAGCTCATGCAATGTCACTGCATTTATTTGCGTCCAGAGTCGCATTAGTCTGTGTTCGGGATCTTGTATTGATGATGGGAGAGTCGCAGCGCTGCGTAAAGTCTTGTCCAGCACATTATACCAAAGATTCTCTATGGGGTTAAGGTCTGGACTGTGTGGTGGCCAATCCATGTGTGAAATGATGTCTCATGCTCCCTGAACCAATCTCGCACAATTTGAGCCTGATGAATCCTGGCATTGCCATCTTGGAATATGCCCGCTGTGCCATCAGGGAAGAAAACACCCATTGATGGAAAAACCTGCTCATTCACTATATTCACGGCGTCACATGACCTCATTTATTGGGCACATAACTTTGCTGAACCCAGACCTGACCAACTGAAGCCACCCCAGATCACAACAGGCTTGTACGGTAGGTGGGGACTTTTTATTCGGCCAGGCAGTGTATTATGCAATGTGTGTTTGTGTAGATCTGACACACGCCTGTCCAGCAGAAATAGCGCACACGCTACATATAGTAGGGATGCAGCAATGAGGGATACTCGATGATCCTCTCAGCTTCAGAAAATGAAGAGAAAGACGTCTGCGGCACATTTACGGGTTTTTTTTCTATATTTTTTTTTCTGCTCTTTGGCACAATTATTTATTTAAAACGGGGTTTTGTCTCTTTTGATGGCTAGACGTGATTCATCTTTTCAATATAAAAACATGTAAGCCTTTTAGATTTCTAGAAGAAATTTAAAATAATACGTGCATTGTATTTCTTTTGTAGCTATAGGGAAAGCACTTTGCCGTAGAGCCGCAGCAGCTATTCACTTAGCAAAGTGTTTCATTGTACATCTATTTGCAGCGAGAAGAATCTCTTCAAACCGTGTCCGTATGCAGGAACATTTGTGTTGGCAGTCTCTGCTTGCATTGCATCAATTAAAGTGGATGTTTCATCTTTGAGCCTTTTGTCCCGTTAACCTGATCGCTGCCAAATAATTTTTGTCTAACAATTAGCGGAAATGACACTTTGAAACAGGGTATTCATCGCTGGAGAATAAATCAGTAAATCTAGAATAGGTTTGAGAACTAATCCAACAAGGATAATAAATCTCCCCTTGGAAAGATTAAAGGCATAAAAATCTGCTTGATTTTTCTGAATGTTTAGAAAGTGGTGACATTTATAGAGAAGAATGGACAGTTCTCTGATTATTACTTTAGTGTACACAAGTACAGTATTATTGAACCCCTCAATGGACTTCTGGCCCTCTGGTGTGCCTCCCTTCCCTTCAGTCGATCGCCTGAGGCTGCAGGGGGACTCAGTCAGTAGGTTAGGGTTGTCAAACTCCGGCCCCCAAGATGTTACAGGACTATAACTCCCATGATTCCTCCACCATCTATTGCAATGAAATAATTCTAGGAATTCAAGGCATCAACATCTGGGAGCCATGAGTTTGACAGCCCTGCACTATTATTATTATTCTTTATTTATAAAGCGCCAGCATATTCCGCAGCGCTGTACAATAAGCACAGTATAGACAGGGTTACAATACATTGAACAACATTTGACAAACAGTACAGGAGGAGATGAGGGCCCTATTCCCGTAGGAACTCACAATCTGGGAGGGTTGGGGTTGGAAACAGGAGGAGAGGACTTTAAGGTGAGAGTGATTGGTGGTTGCGTCAGTGAGTTGGGTGGTAGGCTTCCCTAAATAGGAATGTTTTAAGGGAGCGTTTGAAGGAAGAGAAGTTAGGGGAAAGTCTGACAGTACGAGGGAGAGCGTTCCAGAGAGTGGGGGCTGCGTGTGAGAAATCCTGCAGTCTATCATGGGAAGAGGTGATGCGGGGAGAAGCTAGGCGCAGGTCACTGTTTGACCTTAGGGAGCGGGCTGGGGTGTATTTGGTGATTAGTGAGGACAGGTAGTGGGGAGCTGAGTTAGTGAGGGTTTTGTAGGTAAGGATAAGGATTTTGAACTTAATTCTGCAGTGGATGGGGAGCCAGTGAAGGGACTCGCAGAGGGGAGCGGCAGAGACAGAGCGGCGGGTGAGGTGAATTAGCCTGGCGGAGGCGTTCAGGATGGATTGTAGGGGGAGAGGCGGGACAGAGGGAGGCCAGATAAGAGATTATTGCAATAGTCGAGTCGGGAGATTACCAGGGCGTGTATGAGTTGTTTTGTGGTGACAGCGGTAAGAAATGGCCGAATTCTGGAAATATTACGTAGTTGGTATCGGCAGGAGGAGGAAAGAGACTTTATGTGGGGGATCAAGGAAAGAGCAGAGTCAAGTGTAACTGCAAGGCAGCGAACTTGGTTTGATGGGGAGATGGTGATACCCTCCACCGTGATAGAGAAGTCAGGAGGTGGGGAGGCATTGGAGGGAGGAATAAGTAGGAGTTCAGTCTTTGACATGTTGATCTTTAGGTGGTGGGAGGCCATCCAGGAGGAGATGCCAGATAAACAGTCACTGACGTTTGAAAGGACAGGGGGAGAGAGATCAGGGGTAGAGAGGTAGATCTGAGTGTCATCAGCGTAGAGGTGGTAATTAAAGCCAAAGCTGTTGATGATTTTGCCCAGGGAGGAGGTGTAGATGGAAAAGAGCAGAGGACCAAGGACAGAGCCTTGAGGTACACCAACAGATAGAGGCAATGAGGAGGAGGAGTTACAGCAAAGGACACACAGAAGGACCTGTTGGATAAATAGGAGTCAACCCAAGCAAGTGCAGTGTCACCGAGACCCAGAGAGTTGAGGGTCTGTAGAAGGAGGGGGTGGTCAACAGTGTCAAAAGCAGCCGAGAGGTCAAGCAGGATGAGAATAGAATAGTGGCCGTGTTTTTTAGCAGTTAGGAGGTCATTGGTGACTTTGGTGAGGGCAGTTTCAGTTGAGTGTAGGGGACAGAAGCCAGATTGCAGGGGGTCAAGTAGGGAATTGGAGGACAGGAAGAGAGAGAGGCGGTTGAAGACTAGTTTTTCTAAGAGCTTTGATGTGAAGGGAAGCAGGGATACAGGGCGGTAATTGGATGGAGAGTTGGGATCTAGGGATGGTTTCTTTAGTAAAGGGGTAACTAGCGCGTGTTTGAAGGCGGATGGAAAAGAGCCAGTGGAGAGAGATAGGTTGAAGATGTGTGTGAGAGCAGGGGTGAGGGAGCAGGAGAGGGGAGGAATTAGATGTGAGGGAATGGGGTTGAGTGGGCACGTGGTGAGATGTGAGGAGGACAATAAGGAATTGACTTCCTCCCCAGTGGCTGGGAGGAAGCGGCAGAGGGTGGCAGAGGGGACCTGTGGGAGTGGAGGTGGCAGATAACTATCTTGTGTTGGGATGTTGCTTCTGATAGTTAAAGTTTTACTAAGTAAGTAGTCTGCCAGGTCTTGAGCGCTGAAGGCAGCTGTGGGGGGAGGTGCAGGTGGGTAGAGGAGGGTGTTGAAGGTGGACCTTCACGTTTAGGGTTGGAGGACAGCGTAGATATAAGAGATGAGAAGAAGGATTGTTTGGCCAAGTGGAGGGCAGAGGTGTATGACCGGAGAATAAACTTGAAGTGAACAAAATCAGCTTCAGAGCGGGATTTCCTCCAGGCACGCTCTGCGGTGCGGGAGCATCTTTGCAGGTAGCGAGTCTGGAGGGTGTGCCAGGGCTGAAGCTGGCGGCGTGGGGCCTTACAGAGTCGAAGAGGAGCAAGAGTGTCTAGAGCAGAGATAAGCGTAGTGTTGTAGTGATTAGTGGCAGCATCAGGGCAGGTGAAGGATGAGGTATGAGGGAGGTGGTGAAGTAGGTTGGAGAATTGATGGGGGTCCACAGCATGTAGATTTCTGCGAGTGTGTGTGCGGGGTGGGGGAGCAGGGTGTTTAGGAAGTCCAGATAGGTTGAAAGAGAGAAGGTGGTGGTCAGAGATGGGGAAAGGGCGACATTTGAACTCAGAAATGGAGCAGAGGTTGGAAAAGACAAGGTCAATAGCGTGACCATCGCGGTGGGTAGGGAGGAGGGAGGATTGTGTGAGTCCAAGGGAGGACGTAGGCACAGATGTGGAGTGCCCCCCCAATATATGTAAAAGCATATATTGCCTCTGCTGTAGAATAGAGAAAAGAATAAATTATACATTAACTTTTTTAATTATTTTTTTGAAACACATTTCAAGGTCATGATTGGTATCATTGTAAAGACCAGACTGACCTTTCCAATGACACCTCACCTAACCTTGTGCGGTGTACATTTCAAAGGAACAGGTTCCAAAGTCCCTCTGTCTCTCCTCACTGCAGTGCCACAATCTATGTTGTCGAAGTGCAATGCATTGTTTCAATCACCTCCACACTTGTTGAGGTGAGTTAGGGCAACATCACTGGTCACTTTATAATTCTAGTGAAACGTGAATGTGTATGCTTCGTGGACGCTTTAAATTGTGATTAATATATTGCCGTAAACCGTAAAATATGGTATTTATCCAGCCAAGGGCAAACAAGCAGGTATCCTTCACTAAAACTGCTATAGTATATATCTAAAGGAAAAAGAGGGTTTTGCCCGGCGCTTAAGGTGCATAAAAGTGCGCATGCAGGTGCAGATGATTAAACCAAAAAATTACTTAAATGATTGTTCATAAATTCTCGTAATTGTTTTCTCCAAGAAGTCTTGAATATCTCGAAAATAAAACACAGAAAATTACAATAGTGCAAATATATCTGTATAAAAAAGGACGTGAATGGTTCTTATATTGTGTTACACACTCACATTCTCCTGAGTCCTTATACCGACTCTGAGTGTATACAGCATTCGGTCAGCTTGAGGGTGAAGCATTCCTTCTTTTTGCTGGATCACCTTAAAAACATAGGACCAGAAACGGCGCTCCCTTTATGCACCTTAAGCACCGGGCAAAGGTGCACCCTCTTTCCTTTAACTTTATAATTCTAAACTGAAGGGTTAGATTTATATAAAAATAATACTTTATTTGTTATTTTTGTATAAATCTAACCTGGTTATATTTGGTATCACTGGAAAGGCCATAATCTGGCCTTTCCAATGATACCTCATATTTCCCTCTAGCCCTTAGGGATCCAGAGATACAGTGGTCGAAATGATTGTAAAAAAAACACAAAACGTTTTACAGAGCAAGGTGCCCCCTTGTGACAGGGGCATATAGGCACATGCTTACTCTGCCTAGTTATAAATCTGGCCCTGTACACTATCCTTAATGTAATATCCTTTTGACAGGTAGAAGTGTGCACAGCTGAAAGATTTGTTTCGTTCCGTTCCAAAAAAATAAAATTTTCGTAATTTCGTTTTGTTACGTATTTTCCTTTTGTTTCATGATTTTGTTTTGTTTCATTTGGTTTCTCGGATCACTAAAAAGACCCATTGTGGTTTGGGATCGATTCTATAGCGAGTCAAATTTCGGATCACTGAACAAAAAAACAATAAATCAAATCCTGCTGTTAAAAGGCAAGCTAGGGTCAAATACTGAACTGTCTATTGGCAATGGCCTGTGGTGCTGAATGCTACAGATTAAGCACCACAGACCAATTTACAGGGACAGGGTGCTTTGTGAAACAGTCAAACCAAACGGATTTATTTCATAATGTCGTTTCCTTTGTAGTACTACTTGAATTGTAATTTGGGATCGATTCGATAATTGATATCGAGTCAAATGTCGGATCACTAAATAAAAACCCCAATAAATCAAATCCTGGTCAGGAATCATTCAATCAATGTTTATCTTGTGAAACAGTATATTGAATCAATTTCCTTATATACCGTTTCATTTTTGTTTCAATTCGGATGAAATCAATTCGTTATTTTGGAAGTAATTCCGAAATACAAATTAACGATTTTTCAAATGAATTGATATACGTTACGAAACAAATGCACACCTCTAGTGACAGGTAGATGTGACCATCTGATGGCCAAAAGCAGTTACTACAGCACTGGGCTCCATGCTGGACCAGCTGGGGGATATATGTTTAATACACATCTTCTGAGCTGGTTTTAAAGAGTGTTAGCACCTTGGATATCATGCCCATAGTGCTAAATATTTAGGGGCAGGTATTGAGGCCCAATTACGAATTAATTCAAATTTTAAATGTACCTTTGCATTGCCCAATCAGAACAGCACATTGACAAAATAAAATACTTTGGCACAAGTAGGTGCCTTGCAAATCAAGTATAGTCAAACTTTGTAGTGAAGGGGTTAAAAAATGGATGTTTTAAGAGCAAAATTGGGTAAGACAACAAAGTACAGCATGTGATATGCCATACAACAAAATACTGCATACATTCAAAAGGCTATGAAAAAGATGCACACGTTTCACAACTTTAAATAGTGAAGTGTATATATCTAATTTAAAGTCCATTCACTGGCTAAATCAGTTAATATATACCCCACTTTTTACCTTCGAATATAATTTTAATATTCACTTTGGGGTACCTCTCCTTTCGCTGCGATGATGCTCCAATAAAACTTTGCAGATGTTGCTTTTGCCATATTCTGTTCTCTATGTACCTTCCCCTTCCCCGCAGTCTCCCTGAAAAAGCCGCAGGAGACTGAGGGGTAACGTGCGTTGAGTGCTAGTTTATTCTTGATATAGGGGTCTATGGTCCCACCATAAGGAGACCGTAAAATATATATATATAGGGTTCCCCTAGTTGGCACAGAGGCACGGGCTGCAGTTCTAACTACAGTAGCTCCATTTGGCCAATAGATGGCGACATCTGCCTGAAATATAGGTTATTATCACAAGAAATACAATGGGAATATTCCCAAATATTTCTTAGTGTATAATTAATTTAAAATGATTTTCCAAAAATCCACTGGTTCCAGGTGGATTTTTGGAAAATCCCTTGATAGTGAAGGGGTTAAAAGAACACCATGGATAGTTGAGATTCCAGTTGGATATTACTAAGAGGTTGCTGGTTTTATTTTCTTCTATAGTTGTTGTATGTGCGACCCACGTAGGGCTATGTCTGCACAGAGTAGAACATAGGAAAAATTATGCCCTGTAGGCATAGCAAACCCGGGAGAGGAGGTTATACACGTGCACCCTTATTTAAGAGCAATTCTATATATAGTGGCTTCCAGGTTGTTTTTATATACACATATATGAAGGTTTATGTTTTATTAGTTGCACCACTTTTTGATTCAGCTTTTGGTTTATTTTCACATCTTTTGTATTTTAATATATTGTAAACACCTTGGGGTTTATTTAGAAAGTGCCGGTGATTGCCTTTGCTGCAAAAACGGGCGTATATCATCACTAAAGACGCAGACAACACCGTAATCTATACCAGCAAACCAAATCTCGCGCAGCTGGAGGCAGTGCTGCAAGAACAATTCTGAGGTAGAAAAGTGGATCGCAGATAACAAACATTTTCTAGATACTGACAAAACTGTTATAATGCTCTTTGGAACAAAACATAAACTACATACAGTAAATTGCAAAATCCCCATCTATGTGTCAGGACAAAATCAAATGACACGCTGACCACAGTCACTTCTCTCAAATATCTAGGTATGTGGTTAGACCCAAATCTATCCTTTGGCCCCACATGGAAAAACTCTCATCTAAACTCTACCCCAACCTAGATAAGTTTAACCTTAGGTCTCACAACTCAGACCTTGTTAGACCTGAGCGGGCACCCTCCATAGAGCAGGTGACTAGTGCTGCTGCTCATTCTCAGGACCCTCACAACCCCTCTTTTCCCCAGCCTAGGTACCCTGTACAGAAACAAATCCTGCCTAAGCCTTGTGGTAAGAAAGCAGATTGTACAACAAATGCTCATTCCGGTCATTGAATAAGGAGATGTAGTGTATGCGGCGGCCCCGCAAATCCACTTTCATAAACTTACTACATTGTATAACTCATTCTGCTGCTTTGTGCTACAATGTAACTACATGACCCACCACTGTGACATGTTAAAAGAGCTAAACTGTCCGTCGCTGGAATCTAGACACACCCTTCACCTTTCCAACCTGGTGTTTAAGAGATTTTCTGGGAAGCTACCACCCTACCTGAATAGGCTGCTTCCCCTAACCGTTCGCTCATCCTATAACCTCCGATCCAGGACCTGCACCTAACTTGCAACACCACAATACAAAAAGAAAGTCTCGATCCTCATTATCCTACAGAGCACCACAATTATGGAATAACCTCCCAGACGCCATCAAATTTTCCCCCAGTCTTAAGTCACTCAAGAGCGCCTTACTAACATACCTCAATACAGAATGCACCTGTAAAAATGTAACATAGTGACTAGCAATAAGTAGTGAGACTAAGAGATAACAGGCTAAGTTGTCAGTTTGCCCGTCACCCCCAGTTCCAGGCTTAGAAAGTACATAAAAGGACCACTTTTATTAATCAATGTGCATATAATTCGGTCCAAATGAGTAGTGAAAAATACATAAATTTCTTATAAAATCTGGGTCATGTGAAAAGTTGCACTGTTGAGGCCACACAGAAATACTGCTCATATATGATGTGAACTCACTATCAGGCTCCATAAGGCGCATGGAGCGTGACACATAATTGCATTTGTATCAACAGTACAGATAGAGTGTGGTACATTTTTATTTATTAATTTATTTGCAAAGTATTTTACCAGGAAGGATACATTGAGATATATAGCTGCAAGTCTTATCTTGTCAGATTTCTATTCTTTCCCTATAAGTCAGGAGCTTGCCAGTACCCAGCACAGGGCAACAACATAACTACTCATACCGCAATGGACTTGGGTGGACCTCAAAAAACCAAAAAGACAAACAACTTTTAAAATATCATGGACTGCTGTATCCTTAGGACATGCTCGACGCACGTTTCGCCGTCTACAGTCACAGCTTCCTCAAGACCTACCTTTTATTTTTAACATAGTGAATATATTTGCTACATATTTATTTTCTGTGTTAATCTGTATATTTGTGCTGTTTTTTGATATCTTGCACTTTATTACTTTGTATTTCTGTACCTACTGTAACAATTCAATGTTCTTGAACCCAGGACATACTTGAAATGGACATAGAGAAATCTCAATGTATCCTTCCTGGTAAAATACTTTCTAAATAAATAAAAGGTGACAACGACGGCGTTTCACAAAAGAAAAATCCAAACAACTGCAGGATAAATTTCACCGGGAAGCTTCTGAGTATCCCCCCCCCGTGTACACCCTATATGGTTGCCGAGGCTGTGAGAAACCTGTTAAGCTTATACCTAACCACGCGATAAGGGTTAATGCGGCAATCCATAATACTATTAATACACAACCTGATATCAACCTGTGGCTCTGCATTCCGATCTGCTAGCCTTCAGTTACCATAACAGTCAATGGATATCTAATAGAGAGAAAGCACATGTCTTATGCATCAAGAGAAATGGAGCCCTTTCAATTCAATTTAAGGTTTTTATATGATAGATTTCCCCAGAAAGAGTTATTAGTCCAGTGAAGCCTTTGCGTTGCAATGTCAGGTAGACTATAAAGGGTTTTTAGAGAAAAAAATAACTGCTTAGTAAGCGATCGGTCTTGCAATACGTAGCATTTTGAGTCGAAAAAAAATCCTATTCTCCAGAAATGTTTTCACCTTTGGTTATCAGGACTCATAGTTTGCCTTCAAATCTATTTTGCAGCATTTTTGTGAAACGCGTCATCATCTACTAAGGGCTAAATTACGATCTTCACGCAAACGTTAACGCTCACTTGCGTGAGCAATAACGTTTGCTGCGGTGTTTACCGCCTATTACAATCCAAACATAAACTGGTTAAGAAACCTGTTTGCGTTTGGTACGTTGCGCTTTTCAGCGCAAGTTTTATGTACTTTGTGCTCCCTATACTTAACATGGGGAGCGCAAAGTGTTAATCAGCACTGGTATTACTAAGTCCCAGTGCTGATTAACGCCTGGCTGTGGTTAGCGGAAAGTAAACCAGAGCCAGGACTTGGTGTTAACGGATTCCGCTTCTGCAGAATCCGTTAACACCAGCCTAAAAAATAAAATAATTGAATCACATACTCACCTCCTGTCCCACGGCGAGGGCGGGAGCAGGGAAAGACTGGGGGAAAAAGTCCCCCCAGTCTCTCTCTGCGTATCATTACGCTGACCGGATCTCGCGAGGCGAGATCCGGCTGGTCATGTGACCGGCAGGGGGAACTCAATGGAGTCCTATGGACTCCAGCGAGTGGATGCTCTCTGCTGCGTTCAGCGCTGCTGCGAACATCCAGGATTTTTACGCATGGTAACTAGGGATGAGCTGTTCGGTTCGATCGGTTCGGAGTTCGATTCAAACATCGCCTGTTGGCATGTTCGCGAACTACGAACATTTCCGCGTGTTCGCCGCATGTTCACCCACAATGCACCACAATGGACCACAATGCACTTTTCCACTGGCCTGAAGCTTGTAATTGGCTACAGCCTTGCACCTGACCACAGGTCAGGTGCAAGACAGCTTATGCCAATCACGGCTCAGAGTCCTGATTGGGCAAATTTTGCCCCATCATGGGTTCACAGTGCTAAGTCCAGCAGCACACTATATAAGGCTTCACACAGCGCTTCAGCACGTGTTTGAGAGGAGATTGTTGTTGTGTTAGTGTGTGTTCTCACTGCCAGTCTGCCACCAGCTACTGGGGAGAGGGTCTCATTTCTACAAAATATCTGGGAATTGTTCTAATATTTGTGTTCTCACTGCCACCAAGTATTTTGGGGGGTCAGAAATTTCTACAAAATATCTGGGAATTGTGGTAATCTGTGTGTTCTCACTCCCAGCAACTATTTTGGGGGGTCAGTAATTTCTACAAAATATCTGGGAATTGTGGTAATCTGTGTGTGTGTTCTCACTCCCAGCAACTGGGAGTGAGAACACACACACTGTATCCAGTCGCCTAAGAAATGAATTACTGGCGACTGGATACATACCCAAGCTCTGGAAGACTGCAAGAGTGGTACCTATCCATAAAAGTGGTGACAGTACTTTGGTATCCAACTACCGTCCGATATCGTTGCTCCCTGTAATGTCAAAAGTCTTCGAAAAATGCGTCTACACACAATTACGTGATTATTATCAATATTGGAACTACTTAACCCCGGATCAATCCGGCTTTCGTCCAAATCACTCAACTACAACCGCCCTTTTAAAAGTCTGCAATGATATCCAAGCTGGGATAGAACACGGAAACCTAACTGGAGCCATCTTCCTTGATTTTGCCAAGGCCTTTGACACAGTAGACCATGGCATCTTGTTAGAAAAACTTAAAAACTCTGGCATTGGTGATCGCACGCTAACCTGGTTTCAATCATATGTATCCGACCGATCACAATATGTGTCAATTTCTGGCAGCTCCTCCCTCCCACTCCCAGACACTTGCGGTGTACCCCAAGGCTCAATACTAGGCCCCCTGCTATTCACAATATTCATAAATGATCTGCCCAACGTCTGCAAAGCCTCAACTGTACATATGTACGCAGACGACACCGTAATCTACACCAGCAAACCAAATCTCCCGCAGCTGGAGGCTGTGCTGCAAGAACAATTCACAGAGGTAGAAAAGTGGATCAAACACAACAAACTTTTTTAAATACTGACAAAACTGTAACGATGCTCTTTGGAACAGCACCTAAACTACACAAATTGCAAAATCCCCATCTATGTGTTGGGACAAAATCAAATGGCACACTGACCACAGTCACTTCTCTCAAATATCTAGGTATGTGGTTAGACCCTAATCTATCCTTTGGCCCCCACATCGAAAAACTCGCATCTAAACTTTACCCCAAACTAGGTGCCCTGTACAGAAACAAATCCTGCCTGAGCCCCGCGGTAAGAAAGCAGATTGTACAACAAATGCTTATGCCGGCTATTGACTACAGCGATGTAGTGTAGGCAGCAGCCCCGCAAACACACCTTCAGAAACTTACTACATTGTATAACTCCTTCTGCCGCTTTGCATTACAATGTAGCTACATGACCCACTATTGTGACATGTTAAAAGAGCTAAACTGGCCATCGCTGGAGTCTAAACGCACCCTTCACCTTTCCAGCCTGGCGTTTAAGAGCATTTCTGGGAAGCTGCCACCCTACCTGCATAGACTGCTTCCCCCAGCAGCTCCCTCATCCTATAACCTCCGATCCAGGACCAGCACCTTACTTGCAATACCACAATACAAAAAGACAGTGGCTCGGTCCTCATTTTCCTACAGAGCACCACAATTATGGAATAACCTCCCAGACACCATCAAATCTTCCCCCAGTCTTAAGTCACTCAAGAGCGCCTTACTAACATACCTCAATACAGAATGCACCTGTAAACATGTAACCTAGTGACTATATTTCCTACATATTTATTTTCTGTTAATCTGTATATTTGTGTTGTTTTTTAATATCTTGCATTGTATTACTTTGTATTTCTGTAACTGTAACACTTCAATGTTCTTGAACCCAGAACATACTTGAAAACGAGAGAAATCTCAATGTATCCTTCCTGGTAAAATCCTTTATAAATAAATAAATAAATAAATAAATATTTTGGGGGTCAGTAATTTCTACAAAATATCTGGGAATTGTTCTAATATGTGTGTTCCCACTCCCAGCAACTATTTTGGGGGTCAGTAATTTCTACAAAATATCTGGGAATTGTGGTAATCTGTGTGTTCTCACTCGCAACAACTATTTTGGGGGTCAGTAATTTGTACAAAATATCTTGGAATTGCGGTAATCTGTGTGTTCTCACTCCCAGCAACTATTTTGGGGGTCAGTAATTTCTACAAAATATCTGGGAATTGTGGTAATCTGTGTGTTCTCACTGCCACCAAGTATTTTGGGGTCTCATTTCTACAAAATATCTGGGAATTGTGGTAATCTTTGTGTTCTCACTGCCACCAGCAGTTTTGGGGATCAGTCATTTCCAAAAATTTCTCGGAATTGCGGTAATCTGTGTGTTCTCACTGCCACCAAGTATTTTGGGGGTCTCATTTCTAGGGATGTGCGTTTCGGGTTTCGGAACTTCGGAATTTTCACGAAATTTCCTGATTCATGCATTCGGATTCGACCGATTTTCCGAAAATTTTCAGATCCGAAAACGGCAGATCCGAACAAATTTTCGTGCCGAAACTAAAACATTTCGGAATTTTCGAATGGACTAGAAATGTGTAAAATCGAAATTCATTTTCGTTCCATTCGTGATTTCGGCTCAATTCCTGATTTCGGTTCCATTTCAGTAATTTCGGACATCGTATTTGTATCGCTGATTCTGTAATTAAATTTTGTTTCATTCCCATCTCAATGTTTCCTCCCGGAAAACCAGAGAAATCTCAATGTATCTTTCTTTTAAAACATGAGAAATCTCAATGGCAGAATTATCGTATCGGCAGAATTATCGTATCTTATAATTATCGTATCCGAAAAACCATTAGTTTACGTCAAAACGAATAGACACTTTGAAACGAGGAGAACAGACGTTCAGAAAAAAAAGAAAATTTCCGAAATCACGAAAAAAAAGTCGATACGAAAAAAGAAACGAAACGAACCGAACCGAAATGAAAATCGGCCGAAACGAGTCGAAACGAAAATTTACAAAATCCGAACGAACCGAACCGAATCGAACCGAAAAAAAAATCGGTGCACAAGCCTACTCATTTCTACAAAATATCTGGGAATATCTGGGGATACCAAGTATTTTGGGGGTCAGTAATTTCCACAAAATATCTGGGAATTGCGGTAATCTGTGTGTTCTCACTGCCACCATGTATTTTGGGGGTCTCATTTCTACAAAATATCTGGGAATTGTTCTAATCTTTGTGTTCTCACTGCCACCCATCAGGGGGTCTCACTGATTTATAGGAGGTTTCTGCGAATTGTAATCTGTGTCTTGTTACTGGCTGCCAGCTATCAGGGTGTCTCACTGAGTTATACCAGAGTTCTGGAAATCTTTAATCTTTATACCTGAGTTGAATCAGAGTTCTGTATATCTTTAATCTATATATCACTCACCATGTCAGAAAGACCAAAAAGGACAGGCAGACGCTCCCAGACACAGATAAGAGGGCAAGCAGCCTCTGTGTCGGGAGGCTGTGCCTCTGGTCGTCATGGACGTGGTGCATCCTCTGCAGGGGCACGCTTGTCCTTTCTAATTGGTGCTGGCCGTCTTAAACTGCAGCAACATACAGAGGATTTGGTGGATTGGCTAACCAGGCCATCCTCATCCTCCGAGTCCTCTGCCAGCCAGGCTTGTAGTGCTTTACAGTCCACCTCAGCTGCCAAAGCATCTAATGCAGCCTCCATGTCCACAGCTACTCCTGCCGTAGCCTCACTATCACACACGGAGGAGTCAGCTGAATTGTTTGACTACAATGACAGTGACATGCTGCTTGAGGATGCGCAGCAAGTACAGTGCTCTGATTCAATCTCTGAGGTTGAGGAAGGGAGTATAATGAACCTAGAGGAAGGGGGTGCCAGTGACACACAAATAACTGGCACTCATGTTGCCCCAGCAGCTGCAGCATACTGCCAAGTTGGCTCCAGTGACGAAGAGATAGGGGGGTGATGACAATGATGATGAGGTCACTGACTCCACCTGGGTGCCTGATCGAACAGAGGAATCAAGTGAGGAGGAGGAGGCCCAACAAGCATGAGGCACAACATCCTCTATGACCAACCGTAGCACTAGCCAGTCCAAGGCATCAGATGTCAGAGCTGCTCAGGTGCAGAGCGCTGTTGTCTCAAAGCACACATCCAGGAACTCTGCTGTCTGGGAGTTCTTTAAGAAATGTGCAGCAGACCGCACCATTGCTATTTGTAATCTATGTCAGATGAGGCTCAAGCGTGGGAAAGACACCGGATGCTTGGGTACCACATGCTTGAGGTGACATATGACCACCTGCCACGCATCCCGTTAGTGCAAAACTTTGCGTAGGTCCTCCTCACCTGTCTCTACCCCCACTATATGTCCTGCCATGTCATTGACTCCAACCTCCACTGACAGGGATGATGCTACAGTAATGGATGTACCAGGTCCTTCCTCACAATGTGACAGTATCCCATCAACTGAAGATTTACGCAGTCATATTACGTTGCCCCAGTTGCTGCAGCATTAGAAAAAATATAGTCCCAACCTTCCCCAAGCACAGCGTCTAAATGCCAGCTTAGCAAAATTACTCACATTACAGCTGCTGCCTTTCCAGCTGGTGGACTCTGTTCCTTCCGTGAATTTGCTGAATGTGCTGTACCACAGTGGCAGGTTCCAAAACACCATTACTTTTCATGGAAGGCCATTCCAGAACTATAGTAGCACGTGGAAGACAATGTTATGGAGTCATTGGGAAAGGCAGTCAGCAGCAAGGTGCATGTGACTTTAGACACGTTGTCCAACAAGCATGGACAGGGCCGTTACGTTTCCTTCATGGCACACTGGGTAACTCTAATAGCAGCTGGGTATGGATCCAAGACGGGGCTCTGTGCTGGAGCTTGTTCATCCACCACGCCTCCAGAAAGCTGCTTGTATGAGGTCTGTCTGCTCCACCACCACCTCTCCCTCTTCCTCCTCTTCCTACTCCTACTTTGTCTCTCGAAGTGGCAGTTAAACCGACGCCTGACAGGGGCTACGCAATGGCTCAAGCAAAAAGATGCCATACTGTGCTTGAGCTGGTTTGTTAAGGGGACAGGAGCCACAACGGGCCTGAAATTCTGTCAGCTCTGCAGGGGCAGGTGGAGAGATGGTTAACACCACGCCAGCTTCAGCTGGGAATGGTCGTCTGTGATAATGGCAGCAACCTTCTCTCCGCCCTACGCAAGGGTAAATTGATGCATGTACCATGCCTAGCACACATCCTAAATCTGGTGGTACAGCATTTCCTAACCAGGTACCCAGGGCTGGCAGAGCTTCTCAGCCAGGCCAGAAAAGTCTGCAGCCACTTCAGACGGTCATTCCCTGCAAGTGTTCGCCTGGCAGAAATTCAAAGAGAATTCCACCTTCCCACAAACTGGCTGATCTGTGACATGCCCACCAGGTGGAACTCGACATTAGCAATGCTGCAGCGTCTGCACAGGCAGCAGAGGGCCATCAACGAGTACCTGTGTGAGTATGGCACAAAGACAGGTTCAGGTCAACTCCCCTCCCCCCGCAGTGGCTGATGATCAAGGATGCATGCACTGTACTGTCACCATTTGAGGAGGCAACGAGGATGGTGAGCAGGGACAGTGCATGCATCAGTGACACAATTCCTTTAGTGTTCCTGCTGGAGCACACTCTGCGGCGAATTATAGATGTGGCTCTAGAGGAAGAACAGCGGGAGGAAGAGGAGGCCTTCCCTAGCTCTGAAGGCCCCAGTCTTTCCGCAGACAGCATTCCAGCGGGTCCTCCTCAGATCAGACAGGAGGAGGATGAGGAGGAGTAATATTTAAGTAGTGGGGGCATTGAAGGTGGGGATTCCTCAAGGGAGGGTTTTGTGTGCCCAGAAACACAAGGACTAGTTCGTGGCTGGGAGGAGGAAGTGCATGATGGGGTCATCCTCCTCATTGACCAGGAAGACTCGGAAGCTAATGCCACCTCCAACCTACGCTGCATGGGCTCCCTTATCCTGCAAAGCCTGGTAAAGGACCCCAGGATTCGTGCTATCAAGGAGAGGGATCATTTCTGGTTAGCAAGCCTTCTTGATCCACGATACAAGGGTAAAGTTGCAGAGCTCATCCTGCCCGCACAGAGGTAGCACAGGATGAAAAAATTTGAGGACACTCTAAAGCGACACTTGTGTAACACCTTTCCAGGCACTGGTAGGTTACCAAGTGATGACACAGGTGCTTTTGAGGCTGCGGATGATCAGAGGAATAGTGGTGAAGGCCGGGGCCGCTTGACTGATGCCTTTTTAAATTTTTTTAGTCCACGACGCCCAAGGACGTCAAATGTAGGCACCCATTGCCAGCGTCTTCACCATATGGTGCAGGACTACCTAGGGGCAAGGGCAGACCTGGATACCTTTACAGCAGATGATCCACTGGCTTACTGGGTGAGATTGGATCACTGGCCAGAACTTAGCCAATATGCTATGCATATATTTTTGTCTCCATAGGTTCCTCTATTGTCATTTCTGGATTTATGCTAATAATATTATGTTTTATGTTTTATTTTCGTTTTATTCTGTTGTTCGTATGTTGCCCATACATTCCATTGGGTTTGGGTCTATTATGCCCTTAGCCTTAATGGATTCTGATGCCTAAGGCGTCATTTCCGATGCGCTCGTTCGAGCGCATTTCCGATGCGCTCGTTCGGGGGATTTTCGGAACTTCCGGTATCCACACCTGAATGTATTTTAGATTGTTGATTAAAGAAATGTGGACTTTAAAAGAGAGAAGATTCGGACGGACAAGTCAGTTCATGAATAAGTCAGAGGACGAAACGCGTCGAACTGACTTGCTCGCTTCTATTTTTCGTTCGTTCGCCCGCCGGATCGTCCATTTTTCGTCCGCGAATCGGATCGTCCATCATTCACTTTGGATGTCTCCAGGTCTTCGGTTCCCCAATTGGTTGTTCTGAAAGACTGTGGCTTCACCTGTGATTTGGACTTCTCAGCACGGAGTGGTATCCTGGCCAGGCTCTCCTACAGAAAATTACGCTTTAAGGACGATGTCTTTCCGGCTGTGGTGACTATCCGAACGAATTGTTTAAATATGCGCTGTTGCACACTTTTATCCATTGTGTGCCACTAATTTTGTGAGTGGCTTCCTTTCTGTGGTTTTATGTTTTATTAAATTTTTGACAGTATTACGCTATGTCCTTGTGTATGCTCTAATTCTAGAGGCTTTGTACTCCCTTGAAGATCCTGTATCGACAAACAAACCTATTTGACCATCTATAAGGTTGTATTGTACTGCATGTTCTATTTTTTTCTATATGTCTATATTCTAGCACGTTGGTGGAGAGTGCTGTGAACTGCAGTTTCTATTCCTCTTGGGGATACATCTTCACACCCTGTTTAGTATTGATATAGTTTTCTCCGCTGTGGAGTGTATTTCCCTTCTGATCCTACCATGGCTTATTGTAGACTGATGACGACAAATCTTAGAGAGTCTAGGAAACGACGTCTGGACAATATTTTTGCAGACAATTCTAGCCAAGTGGGGCATTATGTACCTACGCAGCCCTCCCAGTTGTTTGTTAAATTGGAAAGATTGGCTGAAAAAGAAGTTAAAAAATGGTGGGAAATTGTTTTTCTGGAACAATATTTAAAAACACGCATTGTTCCTAGAGGCTTGAGAATTCATAAAACACCAGCTTTTGGACTTGATAATAAAGAATTTATGGGTAAATGGTCTGACATTTTGGAGGAGTGTTCATTCCATTTAATGGAACTTTTGATTAATTTCCATAATGATTCTATGAAAAGTATAGAAATTGAAACTAAAACCCTAGAAGAGGACATTGATAAGAACTTTGAGGATGAGACTATACAAGAAAAAAATGTAGAATTACAAATAAAGATCGAGAAACTAGATGAGACAATAGTAGAGAATAAGAGGAAAAAAATGTCTAGAGACAAAATAGACTATACCTATGGCAAACCTTTTTTGGTTAATCTAAATAGAGGGTACCCAAGGTCACGTTCACGCAAAAGGGACCCCAGAATAGAAAATAAAGAATACACTAACTCTCGACCTTCTAAAACAAATGATATAAATATTCATAATGATAGAAAAAATACTTGGCAATCAAAAACTTTAAAAACAAAAAAAGATACCTATATTTCCAATAAATGGGATAATAGTGAACAAGATCGTTATCATTATAAGCCCCACCTACAAATTGGACAGGGTGGGAAAACATACTCGCATAGAAACGATAAAAGACACTGGAATGGTCAGGACCATAATCCAGAAACTAGATATAATCAATATAGAGATAAGAATCCAGAGCAATCAAAGAAAGGTTTTTTAGACCAAGGACCCCCCAAAAGCACCATGAAAAGGGGTTTTTGGCAGGACCGGAACAGATATTCCCCTTTACGGGATATGTCCTCCCCACTCAAGAGAAGGAGGCAGGACATGTAATTGAATGCAATCAGGACTCTATATCCAAAGAAAGGGAGCTCCAACTGGGTATCTTTAATCTATCTCATATAGACCTAAATAAATCAGAAATATCTCTATTAAATAAGGGTTTAAAATTTGCCCCCACTAAGGCACCTAATGAGTTTACCCTTTTTCTGGATCTACAAAGGTTTTTGAGAAAACTGGCAATTAAGAAATTCTTTTATAAAAAAGAAGATTCGATGAACGTAATGACATCAACTAATATGCCCTCTTTTTCTGAGGTTGATATACAACAAAAAGAATTTCTTCATACTAAATTTAAATGTAAGTCTAGCTTTTATCCAATTTGGGAGAAGACCAATAATATAAAGGTCTTTGGGGACATGCTAGAAGATGAATTTAGAAAGATCAATATAAAAAAGAACCAAAATAAAAAACGAATTCAGTTTAATTTGGATAGGAAGGAAAGGGAGGCTTTGAATGGACTCCAAGCCAAACATGACCTGGTGTTCAGACAAGCTGATAAAGGAGGGGGGGTGGTTATTCAAGATAGGTCAGACTATTTAAAAGAAGCTGAGAGAATCTTGTCAGATGTAGAGACATATCAATTACTCAAATACAATCCCACTAAAGAATTTCTGGAACAGATGAGAACTTTGCTCGATGGTGGTTTGACTCAAGGCATACTAACTAAAGACGAGTTCAATTTTTTATACACCCCTTTTCCAAGATTGGCTATTCTTTATCATAATCCAAAAATCCATAAATCTGTAACATCTCCTCCAGGTCGCCCTATAATTAGTGGTATTGGGTCCTTGACAGCCAATCTATCAGAATATATCGACAGTTTTTTACAAAAATACGTTCCACTAGCTCCATCTTATATCAAAGACTCAGGACACCTTATGGAAATTCTCCAAGATCTAGAGTGGAAAGAGACCTATATCCTAGTTAGTATGGATGTGACCTCTCTATACACAGTTATACAACATGAGAAAGGTCTGTTGGCCATAGATAAAAGAATAGAGGATGATCACACCATTGAAAGTGAACAGAGGGTGTTCTTGGGCGAGGCTATACGTTTTTGTCTCACTCATAATTTTTTTGGTTTTCAGGATAAATTTTATCTTCAGAAGACAGGAACAGCTATGGGTGCCAAGTTTGCCCCGGGATACGCTAACATCTTTGTTGCCCATTGGGAGCAACAGGCCATTTGGAATAACAACCCATACGGGGCAAACTTGGCACTCTGGCGACGTTATATTGATGACGTTCTTTTAATTTGGGATGGCAACAGGGATGACCTCAATGGGTTTTTTGAATTCGTAAATACTAATTCTTTTGACCTCAATTTTACTATGGAGGTGGGTAATGAGACTCTCAATTTTCTGGATTTGAACATCTTTATCAAAGATAGAAAATTCTGTACTAGAACTTTCTTTAAACCTACTGACAAGAATTCTTATATAAACTTTAACAGCTGCCACCATAAAAAGTGGCTTCAAAATATACCGAAAAATCAGTTCGGGCGAATTCGACGCAACTGTACGGAAATGCAAGATTTCATTACCCAAAGTAGAGAACTCTCAGAAAAGTTCCTTCTGAAACAATACCCTAAACCTTTAGTGGATAAGAGCTTGAAAGATATTGTGGATCTGGATAGATCAATTTTCTTCCAAAGGAATTTGGGAAAGTCAAAAGATCCCACTGAGTGGGACCTTGCTTTCTTCACTAAATTCAATGGTAGAAGTAAAGATATAGAACTAGCTCTTTCTAAATGTTGGCCTATTCTCAAAAATGATCCAATTTTGTCTAAACATCTGCCGGCCTTTCCTCGTGTCATCTATAGAAGAGCTAATACAGTTAAAAATACATTGGCCCCAAGTGCTTTACGTTCTAATCAAAATAAAATTGAAAATATGGACAATAAAATCCATTTTCTGTCTGATAAACCTAAAGGTTTCTTCAAGTGTAGTGCTTGCTCCATGTGTAGAGAGCTTAAAACAAAAGTGGTTTCATTTAAAAGTACGAAAACAGGAAAGGAATACCATATTAAAGAATTCATAAATTGCAACACCACCAATGTAGTCTATTTACTCCAATGTGGTTGTGGGGCCCAATACATTGGGAAAACAAAAAGAAAACTTAAAGAACGTATCTATGAGCATTTTTATAACATCAGAAAACATAGCGATAAGCACAGTGTACCTAGACATTGCTGTAAGTGCCCAAGTTTCAATTTTTCTACCTTTGTTTGGTTGGGCATTGAAAAAGTTAAACACAACTGGAGGGGTGGTGATGTTGCTAAAGCTCTTTCTCTAGCGGAAACTAAGTGGATTTTTTATATGGACACTTTGAAACCGCCAGGTCTTAATGTTGATTTGGAGCTTCAATCCTTTATGTGACGGCCTTGGGTTTTTGTGATCCTATATGTATATATTATATATATGTGGGATCTAGCTAGTTTTTCCATAGGGGGTTTTCTGTATTCTTAGTCCTTTTTGGTGCTTTTTGGAGTACTCTATAGGTCTTTGGTTTCTACATTTTAACCAAATATAATCAAATATGTTCACCAGTACATGCATTTGATCAATTATGGTTATGTTATACGTTATCAGTATACATGCACATCTGTTTTTTTGTCTCCATAGGTTCCTCTATTGTCATTTCTGGATTTATGCTAATAATATTATGTTTTATGTTTTATTTTCGTTTTATTCTGTTGTTCGTATGTTGCCCATACATTCCATTGGGTTTGGGTCTATTATGCCCTTAGCCTTAATGGATTCTGATGCCTAAGGCGTCATTTCCGATGCGCTCGTTCGAGCGCATTTCCGATGCGCTCGTTCGGGGGATTTTCGGAACTTCCGGTATCCACACCTGAATGTATTTTAGATTGTTGATTAAAGAAATGTGGACTTTAAAAGAGAGAAGATTCGGACGGACAAGTCAGTTCATGAATAAGTCAGAGGACGAAACGCGTCGAACTGACTTGCTCGCTTCTATTTTTCGTTCGTTCGCCCGCCGGATCGTCCATTTTTCGTCCGCGAATCGGATCGTCCATCATTCACTTTGGATGTCTCCAGGTCTTCGGTTCCCCAATTGGTTGTTCTGAAAGACTGTGGCTTCACCTGTGATTTGGACTTCTCAGCACGGAGTGGTATCCTGGCCAGGCTCTCCTACAGAAAATTACGCTTTAAGGACGATGTCTTTCCGGCTGTGGTGACTATCCGAACGAATTGTTTAAATATGCGCTGTTGCACACTTTTATCCATTGTGTGCCACTAATTTTGTGAGTGGCTTCCTTTCTGTGGTTTTATGTTTTATTAAATTTTTGACAGTATTACGCTATGTCCTTGTGTATGCTCTAATTCTAGAGGCTTTGTACTCCCTTGAAGATCCTGTATCGACAAACAAACCTATTTGACCATCTATAAGGTTGTATTGTACTGCATGTTCTATTTTTTTCAATATGCTATGCAGCTACTACGTTGCCCTTCATCCAGCGTGCTTTCTGAAAGGACGTTCAGTGCCGCTGGAGGTTTTGTCACAGACAAAAGAGTGCGTCTGTCCACCGACTCTGTAGACCGGCTGACATTTATAAAAATTAATCAGTCCTGGATCAGCAGCTATCAATCCCCTGATGCTGACGTAACTGAATAGATCGGGGATCTCTTCTGCATTCACAAAACCTCCACCACTGAACTCTTCCACAATACCACAAAGGGATTATGGTGTGAAGGCACTTGCTGCCATGAAAGGCACAATATTTGGCTGCACTGACGCCTGTGCCAGATTTATATCATTTTAATTTTTTGAACCGCAGGGTCCAACCCTGCACTCTTCCACAATACCACAAAAGGGTTACGGTGTGAAGGCACTTGCTGCCATGAAAGGCACAATATTTGGCTGCACTGACGCCTGTGCCAGATTTATATCATTTTAATTTTTTGCACCGCAGGGTCCAACCCTGCACTCTTCCACAATACCACAAAAGGGTTACGGTGTGAAGGCACTTGCTGCAATGAAAGGCACATTATTTGGGTGCACTGCCACTGACGCCTATATTACCAGATTTATATCATTTTAATATTTGACCGCAGGGTCCAACCCTGCACTCTTCCACAATACCACATAGGGGTTACTGATGCCGACACTAAAGGCCCAATTTTAAAGCACCTATTGTTACTTTCATCCAAAGCCAGCTTACGTTTCACCATAATTTAGCCAAAAAATCACTAAACTTGTTCTGCGTGTCCTAAAATGTCTCCTTTTTTAATACAGACTGCCACCCCAAGCAGTTGTTTATGAATAGATTAAAGTAAAACCGTTTACCGTCATTTCAAACGTCATTTTTTTGTTTTTAAATGTTTCTATACATCCTACAAATCTGCCACTTCGCGGGCAGGTTATGGGGACCTCCTAGGCACAATATTTGAAGGAATTTTTTGTTATTATTTTTAACCCTTATTTCATGGAAAACTCACTGTCCCTTTAAAAACGTTTTTTTTAAAAACTTTTTGTCCTTGTTTCCTGTCCCCCAGGGCACTACCCGGACCCCCATAGACCTTTTATGGCGAATATCTTGCATATATGCCTTCTTGCAGGGCACTCTAAGAACCGAACTTTTGAGTCCCATTGACTTGCATTGAGTTCGGTTCGTGTTCGAATCCAAAGTCGAACTTTCAAAATTGTTCGAGTTCGAATGCGAACCGAACACGGTGGTGTTCAGCTCATCCCTAGTGGTAACAATGCAGGCAGCATTTTTTGCGCCTGCATTGTAATCCAGAGTTAAAACGCGTGCGCAAGGGGGAACATTACGGGCGCAGTTTTTCCTCCCTTGCGCCCACGTTTTAACGCTCAGATCGTAATTTAGCCCTAAGAGTTTCAAAAGAGGCCCTTTAGTATGTATGGTCCATGAGCAGGACTCTCTCTAGTTTTTCCACTAAAGAGGATATTCATGTGTTTCCCTAAAGGGGTTATTCAGAGAGCACTGAATTTCACAGAAATTTTGGTGCTCTCTTGTTCGGCGCACTTCGAAGAGTTCAATTCGCTGACCCTGAGGAACAGACTGGCGAACAGACCGGCGAACAGACCAGTGATCAGACCGCCGAATGCAGACGATAAACTGCTGAATGTAGCCGACAATTCGATGAACAGACAACGAATGCAGCCAACGATCCACTAAACAGATTGCCGAAAGCAGCCGCAAACCACCGAATGCAGCCGACAATCCACCAAACAGACCGCCGAACATCACCGGAAAAAGCCGATCAGCCATCGAACTGGGGGTAAACCCTCCAAAAACAGTAAGGGCCCTATTACAATCTTCGCGCATACGTTTGCGCCCACGCAAAAACACATTAACGCGAGGGGCAAAACCCTTTGCGTAGAACGTCGTATTACAATCTCAGCGCAACAAACGCATGTATACATCTACCGCTGGTGGACCTGCGAGAACGCTGCGTGAGTTTACTGTACTTTCCGCGTCCTATACTTAACATTGTGAGCGCAAATGCGTTTGTAATACCATCCGCATACCAGCGCATAATCTATGCACAGGAATTAATGCATAGACGTTGCGGGCATAATTTTAGCACCTCCTAAAAGCTGGTGTTAATGGCAAATCTGAACGACCTGGCCGAACCCAAATTCACCAACCAAAAAAAAAAATACGCAGCACAGTGTAGTTACACATTCTACTAGGGATGCACCGATACCACTTTTTTTAAGTACGAGTACCGATACTTTTTTTCAAGTACTCACTGATACCGAGTACCGATACTTTTATTTTATGTCATGTGACCACTTTCCAATAAGAACAGACCTCATATAAAAATGCCCCCAGCTCTCATAGATATGCCCCCAGCTCACATGTATATATCCCCCCGAGATATACAGTCATGGCCGAAATTGTTGGCACCCCAGACATTTTTCTAGAAAATCAAGTATTTCTAACAGAAAAGTATTGCAGTAACACATGTTTTGCTATACACATGTTTATTCCCTTTGTGTGTATTAGAACAAATCAAAAAAAGAGAGGAAAAAAAGCAAATTGGACATAATGTCACACAAAACTCCAAAAATGGTCTGGACAAAATTCTTGCCACCCTTTCAAAATTGTGGATAAATAAGATTGTTTCAAGCATGTGATGCTCCTGTAAACTCCCCTGGGGCAAGTAACAGGTGTGGGCAATATAAAAATCACACCTGAAAGCAGATAAAAAGGAGAGAAGTTCACTTAGTCTTTGCATTGTGTGTCTGTGTGTGCCACACTAAGCATGGACAACAGAAAGAGGAGAAGAGAACTGTCTGAGGACTTGAGAACCAAAATTGTGGAATAATATCAACAATCTCAAGGTTACAAGTCCATCTCCAGAGACCTAGATTTGCATTTGTCCACAGTGCGCAACATTATCAAGAAGTTTGCAACCCATGGCACTGTAGCTAATCTCTCTGTGGGTGGACGGAAGAGAAAAATTGATGAAAGGTTGCAACGCAGGATAGTCCGGATGGTGGATAAGCAGCCCCAAACAAGTTCCAAAGAAATTCAAGCTGTCCTGCAGGCTCAGGGAGCATCAGTGTCAGCGTGAACTATCCGTCGACATTTAAATGAAATGAAACGCTGTGGCAGGAGACCCAGGAGGACCCCACTGCTGACACAGAGATATAAAAAAGCAAGACTACAGTTTGCCAAAATGTACTTGAGTAAGCCAAAATCCTTCTGGGAAAACGTCTTGTGGACAGATGAGACCAAGATAGAGCTTTTTGGTAAAGCACATCATTCTACTGTTTACCAAAAACGGAATGAGGCCTACATAGAAAAGAACATAGTACCTACAGTGAAATATGGTGGAGGTTCAATGATGTTTTGGGGTTGTTTTGCTGCCTCTGGCACTGGGTGCCTTGAATGTGTGCAAGGCATCATAAAATCTGAGGATTACCAAAGGATTTTGGGTCGCACTGTAGAGCCCAGTGTCAGAAAGCTGGGTTTGCATCCGAGATCTTGGGTCTTCCAGCAGGACAATGACCCCAAACATATGTCAAAAAGCACCCAGAAATGGATGGCAACAAAGCGCTGGAGAGTTCTGAAGTGGCCAGCAATGAGTCCAGATCTAAATCCCATTGAACACCTGTGGAGAGATCTTAAAATTGCTGTTGGGAAAAGGCGCCCTTCCAATAAGAGAGACCTGGAGCAGTTTGCAAAGGAAGAGTGGTCCAAAATTCCGGGTGAGAGGTGTAAGAAGCTTATTGATGGTTATAGGAAGCGACTGATTTCAGTTATTTTTTCCAAAGGGTGTGCAACCAAATATTAAGTTAAGGGTGCCAAGAATATTGTCCAGCTCATTTTTGGAGTTTTGTGTGACATTATGTCCAATTAGCTTTTTCTCCTCCCTTTTTTTGTTTTGTTCCAATACACACAAAAGGGAATAAACATGTGTATAGCAAAACATGTGTTACTGCGATACTTTTCTGTGAGAAATACTTGATTTTCGGGAAAAAAATTCTGGGGTGCCAACATTTTCGGCCATGACTGTATATACTGTATATACACAGAATGCCCCCAGCTCTCATGGATATTGCCCCAGCTCATGGATATTGCCCCAGCTCATGGATACTGCCCCAGCACATGGATATTGCCCCCAGCTCATGGTTATTGCCCCCAGCTCATGGATATTGCCCCAGCACATGGATATTGCCCCAGCTCATGGATACTGCCCCAGCACATGGATATTGCCCCAGCTCATGGATATTGCCCCAGCTCATGGATATTGCCCCAGCTCATAGATACTGCCCCCAGCTCATGGATACTGCCCCAGCACATGGATATTGCCCCCCAGCTCATGGATATGCCCCAACTCATAGATATTGCCCCAGCTCATGGATATTGCCCCCAGCTCATGGATATCTGCCCCCCCAGCTCATGGCTAGCCCCCAGCTCATGGATATTTGACCCCCAAGCTCATGGATATTTGCCCCTACAGCTCATGGATTTGACCCCAGCTCATGGATATTTGCCCCCCCAGCTCATGGATATGCCCCCAGCTCATGGATATTTGCCCCCCGCTCATGGATAATGCCCCCAAGCTCTCATGGATACATGCCCCAGCTCATGGATAATGCCCCCAAGCTCTTATGGATATATGCCTCCCAGCTCATGGATATTGCACCCCAGCTCAGACCCCAGACCAGACATGGGACGGCTGTTCGAATGCTCTATCGGCATTCAGACAGCCGCCCCTGGAGCTCTCCGCGGCATACTTACCTTCCCGAGCGACGCCGAGAAAGTCTTTGCGCGTGCGCTCGTTGAAGGACCCCAGCTGCGATCACATGGGACTCCCACGTGATCGTGTCTGGGGTCCTTCAATGTGCGGAAGCACGGAAACTTTGTCGGCGTCGCTCGGGGAAGGTAAGTATGCCGCGGAGAGCTCCAGGGGCGGCTGTCCGAATGCCGATAGAGCATTCGAACAGCCGCCCCAGCCCCTCGGATGCCGGCAAGCAAGCTCAATGCCGGCTTCCGGTATCGGGGGAACATATCGGGGGTACTGCACGAGTACCAAGTACTCCTGCAGTACCCAGTATCGGCACCGATATCGATACTAGTATCGGTATCGGTGCAACCCTACATTCTACACATACCAAACCAATAAATTTGAGAAGTTGTGCATGGGTTTTTATTATTGCTGCAGCATATATGCGCAGATTAACTTTGACAGACGCAAAAACTTAACGTGAGACAATTGTGGTTCTTAATTCTGATTGGCTGAATCGCGTGAAAAAAACAGTCCACACACTAATTTCTGTCATAAAATAATTAACCCAATGTAAGTTATGAAAACCTACCGCGAGCGACGGCGTTCACGTCATCCATTTCTGGTTTTCCAAAACCTTCATCGCTTGTAAAACTTCTTTTCACAAGTAAATCTTTAAGGATAATCCATTTTTTCTAAGCCAGTCTTCAAGGATAATCCATTTTTTTTTATAAGTGAGTCTTTGAGGATAATCTTCTAACATACAATAAGATAGACAGAGGCCATCCCCAATGTACATACTGACCTAACTGGATCTATTCTCGGAGATGGAATGTCAAGCGAGAAATACATTTTAATGATCAAGGCACCTGCTAGACCTCCTGTCATTTTTTTTCTCTCATTCTACTCTCAGCCATAATGTCTTTAATCTGCCATTTATGTAACCGGGTTTTGGCGCACAGAGTAAAATGTTCACATCAGGCTGTAGGACTCCAATGGCAACGTATGTATTTACTCCATGAAAGCTATTTATTGAGTAAGTGGACTGCCTGTGGATGATAGGGATTGGTGAAGCGTCCACGAGTCTTTACTCAAGTGGTTAAAGAATAAACAGGTTTATTGTGTGGTTTGATGCAGCTTGATCTTTATTTCAATGTTGCCAGTACCAGATATCTGGGGAGAAAAAACACAAACCAATATTCCTTACTGACTACCTCTTACCTGGCCTACTCCAACCCATGCAGGGTAATTCAAAGAGATCCGAATTGCTTGAGAAAGGTAACCGAACGCTGAAAATCAGCGTTCGGTTACCTTTCCTGGCCATTCGGCTATCCAGAGAGCAGGCAATACGCCAAATCCTGGCGAATTGCCTGCACATACGGTGCCTGTTCGGTGCCTGTTCGAGGGCAGTGAATCCCCATAAAAAAGCACTGCTTCGTCTATTCAGAGAACACAAACCAGCAGTGAAAGGTTCCCGAAATTCCCTGCCATTCGGTGGTTTCGTTCGACAGGTTTATTCAGGAGAATCCCATAGGCTTCAATGTTAAAAATATTCCGGTTTTAATTCAATATCTAATAAACCGTTCATCATAAGATTCTGCAGTAAAGAGTCTCTTTATTTATCGATTTTTTTTAGGATATTTTAAGCATTTTTCTGTTTTTTGTTTTTTTTTCATTTTTAAGTTTACTTATTCTTTCTGTAACAGCCCTCTTTATTATCATTCCCTGGACCTCATATGTAAATTTCAGACATTTTCGCTCAGTAGTTTCTTTGCAAACAGCGTTTCACTTTCAATCATTCATGCAAACTGTTTACCTAACTTATTCACTTCGCCCTGTCTGCGGTCTCGGCTTTTTCCGGCGGTTTCGCTGCGGGTGATCGGCTCCTGCTCGGGTATTTCCGTGGTTTTCGGCAGGTTAATCCAGATGTTTTTGAGGGTTTTCGGCGTGCATTCACTGGGTTTTGCGATTCATTTTCGTCGGGTTTGCGGCAGCCTTTCCCTGCAATTCGGGGACCCTGTGGTGTTTGCTGAATACACCGCAGGGTCACCGAAATGGGATCGGCAAAAGGAACCGAATTGAAGAGAACGAAAAGTCACCGAACATGCGGTGACTTTTCGAAACTCTTTGAATAATCCTGATAGAGTCTTGAGTCAGAATAATTGGGTGCTGGTACCAGCCTTCGGATCCATAGGACTCCATGGAGGCCAGCCAGGGTGGCCCTGCCACAAGCTCTGTGCGGCCTCACGTAGGAACTGTGGAGGAACCAAGGAAGGACTCTGTTTGTTAGTCTTCCACTGTGTTTGAGACAAAGAGCGAATCGCGTTGCCCTCTTCACTGTGGGTCCAGAGGTAAAGATGGGATTTTGGGGGGATTTACCTTAATATGCTGACAGGGTTATTAAAAAAGAGCTGATCTGGCCCCAAAATGTAACCGGACACTGAAATTCAGCGTACGGCAACATTTCCTGGCCATTCGGCTATTCTGAGAGCAGGCAGTTCGCCAAATGTTGGTGATTTGCCTGCACATACGGTGCCTGTTCGAGGGCAGTGAACTCCCCCATAGAGAAGCAATGCTTTGTCTATTCAGAGAACACACAACAGAAGGGAAATGTTGCCGAAATGCCCTGCTATTCGGTCTTCTCATTCGGCAGGTTTATTCAGGAGAATCCCATAGGCTTCAATGTTAAAAATATTCCAGTTTTAATCCAATATCTGATAAAACGTTTATTATTATATTCTGCAGCAAAAAGTCTCTTTATTTATAGATTTTTTTGGATCTTTTAGGCATTTTTTGGGCTTTTTTCGGCATTTTTTTTTCCGTTTTTCTTTTTACATCTATTTTCTTTTTTCTGTAACAGACCTTTTTATTATCTTTCATAGGATCTTATGTGTAAATTCCAGCCATTTTCGTTCTGTAGTTTTTTTGCAAACAGCGTTTAAATTTTCAAACTTTCAAGCGTATCTGTTTTTCTTTTTTTTTTTACCTCGTTCGTCTGCGTGTCGGCTTTTTCCGACGGCTGGTCTGCGCTGTGATCGACAGCTAGTCAGGTTTCTCCGGCGTGTTCGGTGTGGTTAATCCATCTGTTTCTGCGGGTTTTGGTGAGTGTTCTGTGAGTGTTCGGCGGGTTTGCGGTGAGTGTTCCGTGTATTTGCGGCGAGATTTCAATGCACTACGGGGGCCCTGCGGTGCTTGCTGAATAAACCTCAGGGTCGGCGAACTAGGATCGCCGAATTGCACCGACGTGCGGGGAACAAAAAGTCACCGAACGTAGGTAACTTTTCGAATCTCTTTGAATAACCCTGTAAGTGATTTTGCAAAAGCAAAATCAATTAACGGCACGTTGCAACACTTTCAGATATAACGGCTCCGGATGAGAAGAGTGAACGAGGTTGGAATAGTTTTTCTTCTCATTCTGGCCACAAATTAATGGCTCCTATGCAAAGTATGGGAGCCTTAAGTTTACCGTAACCTGCCGCAGTGACCGGGCAAAACTTGTGGCGTCAGAACTCCAGCCATTATACATAACGGTTCCAGCCGGTAGCATAATGCCTCGATGGCAAGATTGTAATAGGATCCCTTGATTATTTTCCATAACCTACAGATGACAGAAAACCCTTCTCAGTAGAGCCTCCTGTAGGACGTGTAGGTCATTTAGGTGATACTGGATGACCAGGAATGTCTTTCATTTACATACAACCCGGAGAATAATATTGCAGAGCCTTGGAATGGTCTCTCCATGACGTCTATCTAATGACAGCAGTACATAGACTTGCACAGAACGTATAAAGGAATATGTTTCCAGTTCCATTTTGAGAAGTGGTCAAGCGTGACTTATCATACCTCATGGGGACTACGTTTATTTTAGAAAGCCATCATTTATTTCCGTTTTGTTGCTACCTATCCATCAAGCTATCAGCCCTTGAGGCCCTGGGCAGATGCATTTATTGCTCTCTGTGAACGAAAACCCAGTAAATTGCAGTTCAGCAGCCTTTACTGAAGGCATTTTTCGAAGGGCATTGAGGGTTAGTAGCCCGATCTGTCCACATGGGCGAGCCCAGAGCTACTACTTATGAGCAATCACATGTAGAGAACATTCAGACGATTCAGACATGCTAAAACGAGCAAGCCTGGCTTCCTATCAAACATACCTCTAGGAAGGCCTCGGGCAAGAATTTCCTTCCTCGATTAATACAGGAGAAAGGCATGACATCAACCTCCAGTGCCATTTAAAGAACATTTTATGGGAACTATCTGTTAATAGTGTCTTAACACTTACGTTTCAGTGATGCAGGGACAGTGAATGCACCTCGTCCCTGTTTAAAACCAACTTTGGTTTGAAATAGTGTTAGATAATCTTTCCAGACTTTACAGATCATATTCTGGAAGCCAAAACAATGTAGGAGTTCTCCTCGATGCACCAGTGTTTGCCGGCGTTGCCCATACCATCGTAAATTTCTAGTATTACACCACTGAGAAACATCGGCAATTCTCAAGGCTAAAATCCAGAATAGCAACAGGAGACCCTGCACAATAAGGCTTCTCTGTCTGCTGTTTGGATTTTAGTTTCGAGAAGTACTGGTGTTTGTCGGTACGTTGGCAAACGCCGATGCTTATTCGATAAGCTCTTGTATGTTTCTTTGAACATTCATGTTGCTTGATACCACATGCTATCCACCAGCTATCCAGTGTATTTTTTTAATATTTTTTTTGTATATTTCAACCCATGCAGAAATCTACAGTGTTTAAAGCGACACTCTACTCATCCTTACCTCATTACATTTGTAAAGTGGTTAGGATGTGAGGAGTGCCACCCTTTCCATCTCCTCTGATCTGGCAGAAACGTGGAGTGAACTGGAGGAGTTTCCTCCACCCCACCCAAAGTCACCAGCAGCCAGGATTTTGAATTTCTTGGCTGCCAGCCACCAGATCGGTCACTAGTTACTATCAACTCAAGAACATTGCCGGTGTCCACCCCATTCTGACGCAAGATACCGCAAAGGTTCATGCGCTTGTCATTTTGCGACTTGATTACTGCAACTTGCTCCTTATGGGCCTACCCAATGCCCGCATTACCCCTTTGCAATCTGTAATGAATGCATGCAGGTGCCAGGCTTATTTTTCTCACCAGATGCACCTCGCGTACCTCCCCCCTCTGACGGTCCCTCCATTGGCTTCCTGTATTTTTCAGGATACAGTTTAAAATACAAACGCTCCCGTTCAAAATCAATCAATAACTCAACCCCCCTTTACATTTTTTTGTTACTTTGCAAGCACGTCCTGTCTAGACAACTCCGGTTGGCGGGTGACCTCCGCCTGTCATCTGTCTACACCCGGGCTGCAAACTCTCGTCTCCAAGACTTCTGAAGGGCAGCTCCGGTCCTGAGGAATGACTTGCCTCGCCCTATCAATCTCTACCCTAATCTTCAGGCCTTCAAGAAACCCCTCAAAACCCATCTCTTCAGATCAGCGTATCACATTACTGACACTGGCACCAATGATCCTGACATCCAGTAAAACTTCCCTTTCTTCCTCAACCCCAATCCCTCTAGACTGTAAGCTCCTATGAGCAGGGCCCTTTACACTTCTTGTTTCCATCCTATGTCCATTTTATCTGTATCTCACTCCCTTTGGTTATTGTAAAGCGCTGCGGAAACTGTTAGCGCTATATAAATGATGACAATAGTAATAATAATATAATAATAGTGATGTCAGCATGCAGAGAGCGTGCTGACATCACACTCTTAGAGACCGCCTGCGACTGTGGGCGGTCTCGAAGAGGCAGCCAATGGATCGGATCTGCACATGCGCGTGCAGCTCCGTTCTATTGTTCTGTGTAGACACTATGGAACTTGTGTATGTAACGTGCGCAAGTCCATAGCAGTGTGCAATTTGCGCCTCCTATTCTATGCAAGTTACATAGCAGCACACATTGTTTAGTACAGTTTCAAAGATTTCCAGATTCAGAAGTCGCTGAGCCGAAGAGGGAGAGCTGCACGTGGCGAGCAAGAAAAAAGTAAAATCCCCTGAAATAAAAAAAATAAATGAAAAATAGATGGGTGGAGGCTGTCTTAATTATTTAAGGGCAAAAAAGGAACAACACATAGAAAAAAAGGTGCTGGGCTAAGTTACAAACCAGCTGTAAAACGTAACTTTTATTGGCAATAGTTAACTAAAAACTGGTTGGAGCCATAGAGAAAAAAAAAAGAAACCTCCGACAAGTGACAAACAAATGAAAAAACATCAAAAGGAAGAGAGCGCTAAAAACCCAAAAAAGGTAACAATATGGTGTACATATTATTCAATGAAAGAAATGTGTCATATCTAACTGGATCAAGCAAAGTCTCGAGTATTAAGAAGCAAGAAAGCGAGCCTTCATGGGTCCGCGGAAATAGGAAAGCGCAGAGACAAAACGACAAAAGAACTAATCTAGCTAGTCTAATAGAAACATAGAAAAATGTCGGCAGATAAGAACCTTTCGGCCCATCTAGTCTGCCCAATTACATGGATACTTTACCTGGATTTATCTTTTGTTTAGGATAGCCTTATGCCTATCCCATGCTTGCTTAAATTCAATTACTGTTTTGGCCTCTACCACTTCAACTGGAAGGCTGTTCCATGTATCCACCACCCTCTCAGTAAAATAATGCTTCCTGATGTTACTTTTAAACCTTTGCCCCTCTAATCTAAAACTATGTCCTCTTGTTTTGCTACTTTGTTTCCGTTTAAATATACTCCCTTCCTCTACCTTGTGGATTCCCTTTACGTATTTAAATGTTTCTATCATATCTCCTCTGTCTCGTCTTTTTTCCAAGCTGTACATGTTAAGATCATTAAGCCTTTCCTGGTAACTTTTCTCCTTCAAGCCGTACACCATTTTAGTAGCCCTTCTCTGAACTCTCTCTAAGATGTCTATATCCTTCTGGAGATACGGTCTCCAGTACTGCACACAGTACTCCAAGTGAGGTCTCACCAGTGCTCTGTACAGTGGCATGAGCACTTCCCTTTTCCTACTGCTAATACCTCTCCCTACACAACCAAGCATTCTGCCAGCATTTCCTGCTGCTCTATTACATTGACTACTTACCCTTAGATCCTCTGCAATAATAACCCCTAAATCCCTTTCCTCAGATGTTGAGGTTAGGACTGTATCAAATATTCTATATTCAGCCCTTGGGTTTTTACGTCCCAGGTGCATTATCTTGCACTTATCCACGTTAAAACTCAATTGCCACAGCTCCGACCATTTTTTTAGTTTACCTAAATCATTTGTCATTTGGCTGATCCCTCCAGGAACGTCAACCCTGTTGCAAATCTTTGTGTCATCAGCAAAAAGACATACTTTCCCATTAATACCTTCTGCAATATCACTAATAAAAATATTAAAGAGAATGGGTCCAAGTACTGACCCCTGAGGTACCCCACTGGTAACAAGACCTTGCGCCGAATAAACTCCATTTACCACAACCCTCTGTTGCCTGTCACTCAGCCACTGCCTAATCCATTCAACAATATTGGAATCCAAGCTCAAAGATTGCAATTTATTGATAAGCCTTCTATGCGGAACAGTATCAAAAGCCTTACTGAAATCTAAATAAGCAATGTCTACTGCACCACCTGTGTCTATTATTTTTGTTACCCAATCAAAAAAATCAATAATATTAGTTTGGCATGATCTCCCTGAGGTAAACCCATGTTAATCAAAGTTTTTGGTGCAGCGCAGGCGCAGTTTGTACCTCCGGCAGAGTACCATTTGGCCCGCTAACATATGCACCGGAGCCTTAGTCGTGCTTGATGCTTAATGCGTGAATTTGGTGACATATGCAACATACTGGGAATAAATTCCTTCTTGACCGCAGAATGGCATTCAATTTATCTTCGGATCAAGCAGCTTTTACCCACATGTAGCGCTCACTCCCGGAGGAGCCGCTGAAAATGAACCACGGGTCAGTCTCCCCGCACTAGGGAATAAATATACTCCAACACCGCTGTGGGTTTTTATAATTTAAATAGTTTACTAAAATGTTAAGCAGACGTTGAGACACGGTATTCACAGGTATTATTACAGTACTTTCGTATCGCGGTAAAAACGCGTAGCGGGAAAGAAACGAAACACGAGGCTTCGTATTTCGGAAAAATAATATATTCGCAACCGAACAGAAAAGAATGCAATTGCACGAAATTTCGGAAAAAGGGACACGTAGCGGAACCAAGAATACAATCTCTTCGTATTTCGATAAACGCGCAGCGGAAAAGAGAAAATATATTCGGAACGTATCTTTAACCCCTGTTCCGATTCGTAACAGAATGAGTCCTGCACAGGTTAAGTCCCGGAATGTAAAAGGTGTGTATGTGTGTGTGTATGGTACCCGGGTACTGTTTAACTGGCCAGTAAATTTACTTAAGGAATGTCTTCGACTAGTCAAGTTGGGGCCCTGTGGACTTTAGAGAGAAAACAGCAGCGTGTTCCTTATTTACAAACGGCCTTGGAGGCCTCTCACCCATCCACCGATTGCTTTAGGCTCCGCTGACCCAGGACGTCTCTCCGCTCGATATTGACTGGGGATACTTGCGGCCGGATCCGTTGTCTGACTTTCCGTAGCTTGTCCACGACTTGTCCAGCTCACCGCCTGCTCTCCGTATCCGATCAACTCGCGGCAACTCCTCACTCAAGGTCTTTGGTTCCTTAATCTGCAGCAAATCTCGGGAACCTGGAGGTCTCCTTCTCCTAAGGCTGGATGACCCGATGTAAGGAACTGACAGGTCTCACTCGCGCTCTGGCCTAGGCCCTCTAGCGATATCTTGCACTGCGTCTGCTCTCCTTCGTTCCCTGGCGCGCTCTGGCGCGTTCCCCACGAGGCTCAGGATGTCAAGCGTCTGTGTCCCACCCACTTCCTGTCTGTTTGCAAAGCACGCCGGGAAATGTAGTCCCAATGTCCAGTGTCTCTGATCGCGATTGTCTCCATCTTGTGGCCAAAAATAGGTACTGCCACAGCAAGGTTTTAACACAGCGCTACACACATATTAAATATTATAACCCTTAACCCCTTAAGGACCAAGGGTCTTTAAAGTATGACGGAACAGTTCCATCATTGGTCCTTAAATGGTTCATTTTAATGTTTTTGCAGGAAGTCATCCAGTCGTTTTTTAAAAGTCTATACAGTCTCTGACCCAACCACCTCAACAGGCAGAGAATTCCACAGCTTTATTGTTCTCCCCATAAAATAATCCTTCCTATGCATTAGGCTGAATTTCTTTTCGTCCAGTCTAAATGGATGACCTTGTGTCCTGTGTATAGTCCTGTTAATGAGTAGGTTTCCAGACAATGGTTTATAATGGCCCGTATATATTTCTATAAAGTTATCACATCCCCTCTAAGGCGAGTATATATTTATATAAAGTTTTCAGATCCCCTCTAAGGCGCCGTATATATTTATATAAAGTTTTCAGATCCCCTCTAAGGCCCCGTATATATTTATATAAAGTTATCAGATCCCCTCTAAGGCCCTGTATATATCTATATAAAGTTATCATATCCCCTCTAAGGCTCCGTATATATTTATATAAAGTTTTCAGATCCCCTCTAAGGCCCTGTATATATTTATATAAAGTTTTCAGATTCCCTCTAAGGCCCCGTATATATTTATATAAAGTTATCAGATCCCCTCTAAGGCCACGTATATATCTATATAAAGTTATCAGATCCCCTCTAAGGCCCTGTATATATCTATATAAAGTTATCATATCCCCTCTAAGGCTCCGTATATATTTATATAAAGTTTTCAGATCCCCTCTAAGGCCCTGTATATATTTATATAAAGTTTTCAGATTCCCTCTAAGGCCCCGTATATATTTATATAAAGTTTTCAGATCCCCTCTAAGGCCCTGTATATATTTATATAAAGTTATCAGATCCCCTCTAAGGTGCCATTTTTCTTAACAGGTTTAAGCTTGTTGGCCTTTCCTCATAACTTAAATCTTCCATTCCCCTTAATTAATAATGAATAATTTATTCCCATTAATTTAGTTGCCCGTCCCTGCACTTTTTCTAGCGCCATAATATCTTTTTTTTAAACAGGTGCCTAAAATTGCACGGCATGTTAAAAGTGCGTCTTACCATTGATTTATAAAGAGGCAAAATTATGTTTTCATCCCGAGAGTGAATTCCCCTTTTAATGCCTGACAATACGTTGTAGCTCAATCTTCCACTGTCTTAATGTCTTTCCAACATGGCGTCTCCCATTCTTACATTATTGGCTTTTAGTGAGCCAGACGTGCGTACGTTAGCCCTGACTGGGTTAAACAAGGTCAGATATAAAATGTAAATGGATATATTAAGGAGGGATATAATGTTATTCTCGTAAAACAAAAGGCGCGCTCGTATTTATTCCAGCATCACAAATACAATTCGATATAAGAACGCGAGCAAACCTTTCTCATGCCACCACTCGCATTATAATCCAGAGCTAAGAGGGTTAAGCCATTAGCAGGTTCTTCTGGACTCTGTTTGGCCCCCAGGGGCCCAGGATTCCCGCACGTGACAGGGAATTCTGGGAAGGGTCAGCGGCTAACGGGAAGAGACGGCAGACAGACAGACTGGTATTGATTAGAGGGAGGGCGACGTATCAGGGAGGTGGAAGATGCTGGGCATGGAGGGGGAGCGCCGAAAAGGAGACAGGTGAGTGAGTAAGGATGATGCACAGGAAATAATGAATATAGTGAACGGAGAGGAATAAATATAGCTTTTGCCGGAGACCGGAGGAGGGAGGAGTAAAGAGCGAGGATGTGCAGTACGGAAAACCAAAGAAAGAGCAAAGGCATGAGGCGGCGGCGATGATACAAGCGGAGGATGGGCAGGTACTGCAAGTCCTATTAGTCTCAGACTGCAAAGACAAGGAGACAACACAACAGTAACATGGAAGAACAACAAAGGTGGAGAAAGAACAAGAGGTGAACCAGTCAGCATCTCATATTCCAATGCTAACGGCATATTACAATATTCATAGTGGCCGAGAAGCCGGGGGAAAGACGAGCAGTATGGGAAATGAAGAATGGCAAATCTGTAATCCAATACAAAGAGAAAAAAAAAAAAACAACACCAAAAACACCAAAACAGCCCACTAGGTGGTGCTGTGCTCTTTGCTAATTAGCCAATACACATGGAGTACACGCATGTAAGGGATCACGGGAGAGGATTAATCTTATTGTCCATATCAAGGGTCATTATAATTTCTCCTGATAGGCCGCTTAATAACCACTGCCGGATACTCTATTATTGGAGGTATTAATCCCTTTCTTTGACTCATTTCGGCACATTAAATTGTCGTGCCAAGGAGCGAGACCTGCCAGAGTTTGCTTCACTTCTTCTGTCAACCTCAAAGGCCAAACAATTACACAGTGTAGGCACCTTGTGCATAAGCCGCACAAACCACACAATTTAATAACAAGGTTCCAGTTCATTACCGTTGGGCGAGAGGGATTTAGCCTCGGGGTACAAACTGAGAATTACCAACGGTGACCACGATTCGCACTAATACAGCAAATAAATCCCATATTTTAATCCATTATGTGTATTCAGAGATTGTCTTGGATAGATCCTCATATCTACATACAGAAAAAATGGCGTCGCTCCTGGACTCACCAGAGCGGCTGCTACAGCCAGGAGTAACAACCCAGTTCATGTTTAAAACATAACAAGAAAAAAAGATGTAATCTGCGCTCATTTCTATATAATTCCACGTGCAACAAAACACTGTCAGAAGTTTTAGTTTGCTTGAATGGCCATTGAAGCGTAAGTTCACTCGCCCCATTAAGGCACCTCTCGGTAGAGTGAGTCCTAACCAATGTACCAAAAGCTGCTCCTCTGAGCAACTACATGCTCTCCTGCTGCTTTTCAGCTAAGGAGAGGCAGAAAAATGGTGGGTTTTATTTATACACGCTCCAAGCACTTCCCATTTGGGGTTGATCCTCATATCTACACTACATTATGGTGGTTGCTTAATAAACTCCGGTGTATGTCGAAGTTACAAAAAATGGCAAAAAAAAGACAAACGTTGGCAATTCACAAACGTTAAATCCTTACAACAGCAGAAGGAGTTTTATGGAGAAGTTTCTCCTGATCATCTCTGGATCGAAAGGGCAGCTTTCACTGCAACTTCAGCAAACATTGGAGGTTATTGAATAACCACCTCTATGCAGGGCTGGACTGGGACAAAAAAAACGGCCCTGGACTTCAGCCAAACCAGCCCACTCCGATATGCAAACACGCAGGGCCGGATTAAGATCTCTATGGGCAGTTTCGGCGCTTTGTGTTTCGCCGCTCGTCGGCAATTCCATTTTGCCAAAAATACAGTGAATTCACTATTTAGTGAATGTTCACCGTGTTTTGCTGAAAATGGAGACACCGAAACAGTTATCGACGTCGGCGAAAACGGCCGAATTGCACCAATAACTGCTGAATCGTGCTGAATTGGCCCTGGAAAATTCCTCTGAACTGAAAAAAAAGTCTCCTATTCTCCTAATCAATAAAAATGTGCCTAAATAATAAAAAAAGGTCCATTAAAAAATAATACAAAATTAAAAAGTCTTTTAAAGATCAAAAACAAAAATGTCTAATAAATACAAAAAATACAAAAGGATCTTTTTAAAAAAAATTACAAAATAAAGCGTTTTTGCAAAATATAAAAAAATAAAGAAAAGAAGTAAAAGGCACCCCAGGTGCCATATACTATATATATAAATACATATTGTACCCCGTTGGGACATCACTTCAATCTAACAGGCCACTCCATCCAAAACCTCAAAATTAAAATCCTCAAAGGGCATTTTAAAGACCAACGTGAACGCAAAACATATGAAATGAAAATGATCACATATTTTAACACTTTAAATGCAGGACTCAATGTTGATTCTGGGTTTTTAACGCATTATCATAATGTCACATAACATTCTAATTCTGGCTGATGTTTTGTTTTTTCTTGGTTTCCTTTTTTTTTCTCATGTCTCTTTCAGCCTTCACTTTTTATTCTTTCCTTTTTTCATTCTAGGTTGTATGATCTTATCTCTGTTGTTTTATTATGGGCCCAAGATCCCTCGTGCGTTTATTTTCCCATTTTGAACATACCATTTGACCTCACTTTTTACGACATCCGGTACCCCCACTGATGTGACCCTTATGTCCTAATGTTCAAATCTAGGAACTGATCAGTAAGCATCCAGACCTGAGGAAGAGAGGTATTCTCTCGAAAGCTTGTCTTTTAAATGTAACATTAGTCCAATAAAAAAGGTATCACTACGTACTGCTATACTCGTGATTTTGGCATCTGGACTAACATGGCCTATCAAATTTATATATATGGTATATATATAATATTAAACATTATTTATATGATTGCAATTATAATTTGGGTTTTTATAATGCAGTTTGTTTCCATCTTGTTTCCATATTTTGGTGTAACTCGCCTTATAACGTGATATCAGTAACACATTAATTGTCAGATGCTCATGGGGTGTGAAGGGGATGTTTTAATTTTGGAGATGGTGAAATATAAGTCCTCCTGACAGCTAATTGGAGAGATTCATATACGAGCAAAGATATTATGTGAATCAGAGTATAGATTGCAGACGTTTTTGGCCGAATTACAGAATGTGCAAGACACAACAGAGCGAGCAAATTTGGATAATCTGATTTGATTGTGAGGAAACAGAAGCTATGGAGAGTAATATGGCGCCAAAACACCCAAAGAGCCTGAGTTTAGAGAATACAAATCGAAAAAGGAAAAAACGCCATGTGAACCTAAAGAGAAGAATAAAACCATCAACCAGAGGTGATCTCATACCTGAATCTCAGAGGCCCCCCTGACACCATATACTTAACAAACCAAACCAGAAATATTCTCCCATGTATCTCACTTTCCAAATTGGCTATTTGGTCTAGAAGATTGTTCTCTTCTCCTGACCATGTGCTGGGAATGGGGCTTAGCCTTTTTTTCAGGTAAGATGTCATGTGATTGTGCTTTAACTGTGAGTGTGCTGGGATCTCAATGCTCACAAGAGCAGTACAGAAATGATGCTGCCAGGGTTCAGAGGGTGCAACATGACAATCAGACTGTTGTGTGTTTGTGCTATCTTTTATCTACTTTATTCAAGTCCACTTTGTGACTGCAATCTGCCCTATTGTTTCACGTTTGGAATTTGGATTGAATTATGAGGCTCACTAGAGGACGAGGAGATGGGGGCACCAGGGTGTCAACTTCAATTGGTCTCCAGGTTCCTCCTTGCAATGTACATATTTGCTTCATATGTTTCATTAAAGTCTGTCTGCCTGGTTTACCCAGGACTCAGTCCTACCTCATATCGGGGGGCTAATGCTATAACCACTCTTTCATTTTACTCCTTGTTAAGCGTCAGCTAAGGACTGGAGGAGACATGAAATATCGCTGGTGGAAGATCGGATGTCCTGCAAGGAAGCGGCATTAGTGAATATACCCAGTTTGGATACTAAGATATGTTACAGCTAGATATTGGCATGTTGGCTTAAAACATTAAAGGCCATTGAAGTAAACTAAATAAGATCTCTGTATTTTTTGTTTAACCCCTTCACTACCAAGTGATTTTTTTCCCCCAAAAAAACATTGTCAGAAACCAGTTTGTTTTTTTTCTTTAAAAATAATTTTAAATTAATTTTAAAGTAAGGAATAATTGAGTTTATAAGTATTTTATGTCTTACTGTAAATAACCTATTTTTGGCCAGTAGATGTCGCCATCTACTGGCAAATCGAGTTAGAGGTTTTAATAGCAGGTCTATTTTCTTCTATTTCTCCCTGCATCAGCTGCTGAAAGCTACTGAAAGCCTGATATTTCAGAGCTTTGAGCAGCTGATTTTACAGTTTTAGCCCTTTGGGCATTATGCCCACAGGTCTAAAACTTTAGGGGCACCTACTGCAGCCCGAAAGCAAACAAAAATGTTTTGCACCAAATAAATTTTATTTGCTTTTGGGGACAGATCAGCATACCATGATATCTCGATAACGGGGCACCAGATTGAAGCCTGAGATATCTCTATTGGTAGTGAAGGGGTTAAAATAGATATATTGGACTCAAGGCACAGGTAACACATTTTTGGCTCGTTTTATGTATGAGGTAGGACTGACTACTCACCCAGGTACAGTGATGATCGAGTGTGGGATTAATTTTGATGTGTTTTATAATTTCAGAATAAACTGGATACGCCAGTGTGTCAGATAGTTAAATATATCAATACAGTATAAAGTTTTCAGGGATGACAACATTGTTTTGGTTGTGCCTCACAACCAATGCCTTCATCAAGCTTCTAAAGGCATGAATAAGGCATTGTCAGTGAGGCACGAAGTGAAAGTCCCTTTTTTCCCTGTAGCCTTTATGCCCTCAATAGAGGGTGGATAGATGGCGCCGTTATGTATTGTTTCAAACTCCAGTTATTCTACAAATATAGCAGCGCTCCTGGTACCAGTATTTAAAAATAATACTGTAAAAAAGAGACTATTTTTAAGCACTACGAGGCCAGCAGGATTATCTGAACTAAGGAGGAAACCGGCACTGTTGAAGTTTGTTGGCAGAGATTCGGGACAGAAGAGTAATTGGGTGAGATTTATTGATAGTTCTTCTAGGCTTCGCTACAAATGAAATTAATGCTCTGATACATTTCTTTGGATCCAGTTTTTCCTTTATATGCTTCAAATTGCCTCAGAAACTAGATTGCCTTTGGGATGTGTTCCATCATGCAAAAGAAAACTCAAAGGGGAGACGTATCCAACTCGTGGAATTATATATAAAACCGATGGGTGTTGATCGAGTTCGCCGTTTCAGGCCACGATTGGGAAGTTGGATGACATTATCTTTCGGTTGAGAAGACACGAGATTTACTAAGCGCTTTGTAATGAGTATTTTAAACGAGTGTGTGAAAAGTGATGGCAAATTTGTAATAGCATCAGACATTTTGACTTAAATATTGCAAATGTTGGGCTAGATCACAACTAAGGCTAGGGTCAGACGAACGAATTTTTCACGTGCGTTTAGCTGCACGAAATCACGGCCGTGCTAGCAGCAAATGACGTCCAATGCCGGGGAACATACGACGAACGGCCGCACGAATGTTCGTCCGTGCAACGCAAGTGGCCAACGAACGCATTTTTTCGAGAACGTCAAACCGCTAGTACTGACGTACAGAGTGCGCTGCGTCCGCATAGCGGCGTGTTTGCGTGATTGGGAGATGTCAGACGCTGCACACATCCGGCCAACATAACCTCCAGACGCAAAAGGGTTTTATTGATGCTCCGTACAAAATCACGTACGAAAATGCGCATCGTATGACCGCTGTCGCGTATTCCGTGAAAACATACGTCCATTGGTTCGAACGCACTTTTTCACGGACAACGTGAAAAATGCGTTCGTCTGACCCTAGCCTAAGCCGGTAAGCTAACTGCCCGAGGCGCTACACATAATGGACTATTTAAAAAGCATTCTAATTCAGTTCTATATACCCCCTGATGAAGCTCCTTTGATGAAACGCGTTTGAGGTGTACTACATGCCAGTTTTATTTATTTTCATTATATATCCTGAATAAATTCAGCTGGGAGGTATGCGGTGACGGCCAGCGGGTTTGCGGCGGCTGCCAGTGGGTTTACGGCAGCAGCCAGCAGGTTGGCGGCGGCTGTCTGGCAGGTTGGCGGCAGCATTCGGCAGCGATTCGCCACAATTCAGGGACCCTGCGGTGAATGCTGATTTCACGGCAGGGTAATCGAATCAGTCTCTCCGAAGTGTGGCGAATCAGAGAACACCGATGCGTCGGTGACATTTTGGTGCTCTCTGACTAGCCCTGTTACAGTGCGTAGACCAAAAGGGAATTGCATTTCTCATGAAAAAATAGCGAAGGAACTGCGTTTCCAAGCGTCCCTGCTTAACTTAACCCCTGCTTTTCTATCCACCCTTCTTTTACATGTAGCACTTTTTTATGTCAATGCCATCTCATTTAGTCATTCAAGATTTCTAGTCTCCGTTAACGTCTTTCTATGGATCCTCCTTCCCACACCTGTATAGCAGAGTCAGGTGTGTAAAATGCTGTAAAGTAAGAAAGCTTTTAAATATACAAATGTCATGGTTCATTTTTGTCAATCAACAAAATGCAGAGTGAATGAACCGAGGAAAACTCTAAATCAAACCCATATTTGTTGCAATAACCACCCTTTTCCATTATAATAAAATCAATTCTTCTAGGTTCACTTGCACAAAGACGGGGATTTTGGAGGCATATAGATGCTGACAGGTGCATGATTAAACAATTATACCAAACAGGTGCTAACGATCACGAATTAAATATGCAGGTTGAATCATCGAAAAACAAAATAATTTAAAAATGAGTTGTTGCTTCTGTTATAAGTGCACTGTGAGCAATGCAAGCACGAATGACTCCCAGAAAACACCTAATAAAATGTAAAAATAAACAATTAAAGCGCTTGTGATTACAAAAGAAATAAAACACAATGGGCTAAATTACTAGGCTTGTGCACCGATTTTTTTTTCGGTTCGATTCGGTTCGATTTTTCGGATTTTTAAACTTTTCGATTCGGCTCGTTTCGACCGATTTCTGTTTCGATTCGGTTCGGCTCGATTTGTTTTTCGTGTACTCTTTTTTTTCGGAATATCGACCATTTTTCGGATTTTCGTGTCACTTTGCCCGTTTTTTGTATCGACTTTTCGTAATTTCGGAAATTTTCGTTTTTCGGAATCGCACATGTTTTCGGAATATCGACCGTTTTTCGTATTTTCGTGTCACTTAGCTCGTTTTTTGTATCGACTTTTCGTAACTTCGGAAATTTTCGTTTTTTCGGAACGTCTGTTCTCCTCGTTTCAAAGCAATAAATTTCGATTTGACACATTTCAAGTCCATTCGAAAATTCCGAAAATATTTCGTTTCGGCTCGGAAAACTTTTCGGATCTGCCATTTTCGAATCTAAAAATTTTCGGAAATTCGGCCGCATCCGAAAACACGAATCGGGAAATTTCGTGAAAATTCCGAAATTCCGAAACCCGAAACGCACATCCCTATTACATAGTTGATGCTCAAATGGGGATGCTGTCATGAGTATCACCTCCTGGAGTCCATAGGACTCCATGGAGGGTTGCGATGCTGGGCTGCGAGCCCTGTGCAATTTTCTGAGATCACACAGCGCCGCATAGTGATTGCAGAGGAAGACTAGGAACTATTTGTCCCCAGTCTCACTCTGCTATCGGCGGCCAGGAGAAGCGGTGGATTGGGCTACTGTTCTTGCTGCAGGAGGAGAGGTGAGTGCCGGATTTAGTGTGGCATTTCTTAATGCAAACGTTTGTGGGAGTATTGACACCACACAAATAAGCTCCAACATAACATACACCAATATACCAGGACAGCCATCTGAGCCTTCGATAACCATGTTTTTTTGGGCTAATTACTGCATTTTTTGCACAATAATAGTGCCTGACAGTGGAAGTTTGCCTTCGGCCTCACTAACTCTAGAGCCGTGTCTGAGGAGCGATATACATGCAAATTTGGTGCAGTATCCAACAACAAAAAAAAGGAAATTAATAACAACAAGTAATAACTCACAATTATGTGCTATATACCAGAAGAAAAATAAGAAGCAATTTCAAGGTCGCTCATTAATTTTGCTTGCAGCCATTAATGGCAATAAAACGATTGGTTTCTAAAACTTGGTGCACCGTATACTGAGAAAAGCTCCCCCCAAAAGTTTAATACTTAGGCTAGGGTCAGACGAACGCATTTTTCACGTGCGTTTAGCCGCACGAAATCACGGCCGTGCTAGCAGCAAATGACGTCCAATGCCGAGGAACATACGATGAACGGCCGCACGAAGGTTCGTCCGCGCAACGCAAGTGACAAACGAACGCATTTTTTCGAGAACGTCAAACCGCTACTACTGACGTACAGAGTGCGCTGCGTCCGCATAGCGGCGTGTGTGTGCGTCATTAGGAGACGTCAGACGCTGCACACGTCCGGCCAACATCACGTCCAGACGCAAAAGGGTTTTATTGATGATCCGTACAAAATCACAACGAAAAAAATGCGCATCGTATGACCGCTATCGCGTATTCCGTGAAAAAATACGTCCATTCGTTCGAACGCACTTTTTCACGGACAATGTGAAAAATGCGTTCGTCTGACCCTAGCCTAAAAGCCACTTCCTACATCATACAGGATGAAGGCATCAGAAGTCTTCTCTTGCTCCAAACAGAAGGGCGCTAGAAACAAATAGTACCCAACAGCCCTCCATCAACCTTGAGCGGTCCGATGAGATATTATACATGCGAGAGCTCATGAGGGTCTCTCGATTTTTACAGCCTTATGAACCCTAGGAAAGGATACCATGGGCAGCGCCAGTAGATGGGCCAGGAAGTAGAGATGAAGTGTTAACATGTGACACTAGAATTAAGCTTCTAAGAGGAACGTAGAAAGGAACAGATGTGAATTAAAAAGAAATGTATGGATTCGGTACAGTAGAGGTATCATCATCACTGTTTTACAACTGTGGAGACGCAGGTTCGAATATAGGTCAGAGCACCTCTACAGCAAGTGACCATGGTCAAGATATACTTTTCTACATCACAATATTGCCCTCATAGCAAAATGACAATGTCTCTGCTCGACAATCGTGGAGAAGCGGGTTTGAATCCTGTTTGGAACACCTGACCAGCATGTTTCTTCTCTACAATTATGGTCAACTAGGGATGCGCAATTCGTTTCGTACAGATTTGTTTTTCCTACGAAATTTACCATCTTCGTGCTTCCGAGGGCATCCCGAATCCGAAATGTTGACCACACAAAATTTTTGTATCGATTTGAAATTTCGGGTCAAATTTCGAATTGATATTAAAAAAAATTGTTTTTTTTTTAAAAATGCTTAAAAGATCCTAAAAAAATCTAAAAATAAAGAGACTCTTTACTGCAGAATATTATAAGCAATGGTTTATTAGATATTGAATTAAAATGCAAATATTTTTAACATTGAAGCCTATGGGATACAACACTTCCCACGCCTTGTTGGTCAAGCATTTCCCACATCTTGATCCGAATATTCCTGTTTTAATTCAATATCTAATAAACCATTGCTTATAATATTCTGCAGTAAAGCATCTCTTTATTTTTAAATTTTTTAGGATCTTTTGAGCATTTTTTTAAAAGATTCGAATTTCTTTTTATAGATTAGAAATTTGACCCGAATTTTCGAATCACCTTGAAATGTCAAATCGATCCGAAATTTCAAATCGATATCGAATCACCGAATCGAAACGAAAACTGTCCGAAACGACCCGAAACTAAAAAAAAAACACTTGGAAAAAGAAAGGAAACAAAACTTTTAGCGGTGCACATCTTTATGATCAATTAGGTTCCTGTCTTACATCTCTAGAGGAGCAGTTTAATCCTCGCCACCGCGTCTCAACTCTAGAACCTGAAAATGCAGATTTGGATGGCTTAGGATCGATAAGTAGGTGTCAGTACGAAATTGTGGAAAGGTATACAGACAGAAACAAGAAGGGTGTTTGTGAGGGTCCTGAGAACGAGCAACAGCACAATGGCCTGCTCTACGGTGGGTGCCCGCTCAGGTCTCACAAACAAGGTTTTAGCTTGCTTGTGCCATTACAGGGATGAATTTTCCATATGCAAATCAGCCTGCTCTCACCCAAAAAGGGTGGCCAGTGCTGATTGCCAAGGACGTCATCCCTGCACGAGAGGTGCAGCAACCCCCGACGATCGTTTCGGCCTTCTTGGGCCTCGTCAGGAGGGTATACAGACACTCAACACCAGAATAGCAAAATGAAAAACTTATTCCACAAATGTGGACCTCGGCCCAGGTGTCTCTATAATTTTCTTGGACATTGTGAAATCAGGGAGCCCTGAGTCTACACACCCAGGTATACGGAGTGCGGTGACCCATACTACATCTATAACAGGGAAACATTGTGATCATTAACAACTTTTGTGTGTTGACATATCATTAGGGTATCATCATCCATCCCATGATATCAAGAACCACATGACCTGATAGCGATAAAGAGATGACATTCATTATAGCCACAGTATTTCATTAGTAGAAGTACTTAAGTTTGTATCTGGTAGCCATGATGACTAGACATGACAGTGACTGAAACCACTACAGAACTTATTTTAGAACTACACTGTGTCTCATACAATATCTTCATTCATGATCACACTTACTTAGTGAAATTTCAGCTCTGTGCTAGGAACCTCTCCATGGGAAACCTCTATGGCTGCTGCCGGAACATATGGAAGGCATGCAAATCATGTCAAAAACATTTGACATGGAATGACAATGATCACTCACGATAATGGACTGCCTGTCACAAACATTATTTTGAACATATTCCGGATACTCTCCATACATTTCAAATAAAGCAGAATAAAATAATCCGTGATCTTGCAATCGTATTGTCTTTATAAAACAAAGGAGAAAGATGAAGAGATATGTTTTATTCTGTCTTCAACGCGTGTTTCAAAAAATAAATCCTGTACTTGTCAATTGGGATGGAGGAGTTGTCCTCTGGATGATGACTGGTCCTGTAAAAACATGGTAAGCTAAAGTCAGTAATGAAATGTGTGCCAGGGAGAGGAACCGGTGTCCTGCTGAATACCTGCAGGGAAGGAGATAATTCTGAAACTCAACAAGCAGACAATAAAACAGAGTAAATACATAAACAGAAAACACAGAAAATATAGAAGATAAGCATATATTAGTAAGGGCTGACAAAGGAACACTATGGGGGTTATTCAGAGAGATCCGAAATGTAACCGGACACTGATTTCAGCGAACGGGGACATTTCCCAGCCATTCGGCTATTCGGAGAGCAGGCAATTCGCCAAATTTTGGCGAATTGCCTGCACGTTGCCTGCCTGCCTGTTCGAGGGCAGTGAAATCCCCCATAGAGAAGCAATGCTTCGTCTATTCAGAGAACACAAAACAGCAGTGAAAAGTTGCCGAAATGCCCTGCTATTCAGTGGTTTCATTCGACAGGTTTATTCGGGCGAATCCCATAGGCTTCAATGTTAAAAATATTCCAGTTTTAATCCAATATCTAATAAACCGTTTATTATTTTATTCTGCAGTAAAAAGTCTCTTTATTTTTAGATTTTTTTTAGCATCTTTTAGGCATTTTTGGGGATTGTTTTTGTCAAATTTTTTTTGAAAGTCACTTTTTCTTTTTTCTGTAACAGCCCTTTTTATTATCATTCATTGGATCTTAAATGTAAATTCCAGGCATTTTCGTTCAGTAAATTTTTGCAAACAGCGTTTGAAATTTCAAACTTTCACGCAAATAGATTTTTTTTTTCACCCAGTTCGTCTGCTTGTTGGGTTTTTCCGGCGGCTGCTCTGTGCTGTGATCAGCGGCTGCTCGGATTTTTCTGGCGTGTTCGGCTTGGTTTTTGCGGTGGTTTCTACGGGTTTTCGGTGAGTGTTCGGTTAGTGTTCGGTGAGTGTTCTGCGAGTTTGCGGCGAGTATTCCCTGCACTACGGGGCCCTGCGGTTCTTGCTGAATACACTGCAGGGTCGGGGAGCTAGGAATCGCCGAACCGCCCCAAAGTGCGAGGAACGAAAAGTCACCGAACTTGCGGCGACATTTTGAATCACTCGGAATAACCCTGCCAATCTGAATGGAAAAACACAACCAATAATAGAATATCGGCACGGCAACCGTACATTAGGGATGTGCGTTTCGGGTTTCGGAATTTTCACGAAATTTCCCGACTCGTGCATTCGGATTCGGCCGATTTTCCGAAAATGTTCGGATCCGAAAACGGCAGATCCAAACAAATTTTCGAGCCGAAACTAAAACATTTCGGAATTTTCGAATGGACTAGAAATGTGTAAAATCGAAATTCATTTTCGTTCAATTCGTGATTTCGGCTCCATTCCTGATTTCGGTTCCATTTCAGTAAGTTCGGACATCGTATTTATATCGCTGATTCTGTAATTAAATTTTGTATCATTCCCATCTCAATGTATCCTTCCTGGAAAACCAGAGAAATCTCAATGTATCCTTCTTGTAAAACATGAGAAATCTCAATGGCAGAATTATCGTATCGGCAGAATTATCGTATTGTATAATTATCGTATCCGAAAAACCATTAGTTTACGTCAAAACGAATAGACACTTTGAAACGAGGAGAACAGACGTTCCAAAAAACACGAAAATTTCCGAAATCACGAAAAAAAAGTCGATACGAAAAACGAACCGAACCGAAACGGAAATCGACCGAAATGGAAATCGGTCAAAACGAGTCGAAACGAAAATTTGCAAAATCCGAACGAACCGAATTGAACCGAAAACAAAATCGGTGCACAAGCCTACCGTACATGACATCCTGAAAACAAAGGCGAGACAAAAACAAGGTCTGTGAGGGTCCTGAGAACGAGCTCACAGGTTTTAGCTCGATGGTGTCATTACAGAGACGACTATTCTATATTCAAATCAGATTTACAGGGTTATTCAAAGAGTACCGAATTCCGGTGCTCTTTCATTCCCTGCACTTCGGGGAATCAAATTCCCCGACCCCGAGGTGAATTCAGTATTCACCACAGGGTCCCCGAAGTGCAGGGAAAAGCTGCTGACTGCAACCGAAAAGCCGCTGCAAAACCGCAGATTAGAACACAGAAACTGCTGAAAAAAGCCGAATGCATTCGACAATCCGTCACAAAACCGCTGAACGCATCCAAAAAAAAGTTGACGATTTGCCGAACAGAGCGTCAGCCAGCTGCCAGGAAAAACCGAATAGTCTACGAACAGGGTAGAAAATTTTAAAAAACCACCGCAGCTTTTAAAAGCTGTTTGCAAAAAAACTAGTAGATGTCTGAAAATGTCTGAAATTAACATATAAGAGCCTATGAATAATAATAAGGTCTGTTACAGAAAAAAAAATACATATAAAAAAAATGCCTAAAAAAATCCTAAAGATCCAAATCCAAAACTCCAAAAAGAGACTTTTTGCTGCAGACTAAAACAATAAACGGTATTGCTCACCTTCTCATTTCCCAAGCTGCGAGCAAGGTCAGTGATGTTTTATACATAGATAATGGGACACCGTCACCCCCCACACACACGCAGTGACCCAGACACACAGTCACGCCAAACACACACACGTAGACACCCCAGACACACATGCAGTCACCCCAGCCCACACGCGCAGTCACCTCAGACACACACACATGCACTGTCACCCCAGACACACACACACGTGCAGTCACCCCAGCCCACACGCGCAGTCACCTCAGACACACACACATGCATGGTCACCCCAGACACACACGTGCAGTCACCTCAGCCCACACGTGCAGTCACTCCAGACACACACACACATGCAGTCACCCCAGCCCACACTCGCAGTCACCTCAGACACATACACATGCACTGTCACCCCAGACACACACACACGTGCAGTCACCCCAGCCCACACGTGCAGTCACCCCAGACACACACACACATGCAGTCACCCCAGCCCACACGCGCAGTCACCTCAGACACACACACATGCATGGTCACCCCAGCCCACACGTGCAGTCACTCCAGACACACACACACATGCAGTCACCCCAGCCCACACTCGCAGTCACTCCAGACACACACACACACATGCAGTCACCCCAGCCCACACTCGCAGTCACCTCAGACACATACACATGCACTGTCACCCCAGACACACACACACGTGCAGTCACCCTAGCCCACACATGCAGTCACCCCAGACACACACACACGTGCAGTCACCCCAGACAAACACAAATGCACGGTCACCCCAGACACACACACATGCGCAGTCACCCCAGTCACACACACGCACAGTCACCACAGGCACACACACGTAGTCACCCCCGACACGCAGTCACGACAGATATACACACATGCAGCCACCCCAGACACACACACGCGCAGTCACTACACACACACGCACGGTCACCCCAGCCACACATGCGCGCGGTCACCCCAGACACACACACACGTGCAGTCACCCCAGACACACTCACACGCGCAGTCACCCCAGACACAAACGCAGTCAGCCCCGACACACACACACATGCAGTCACCCCATACATACTCACATACGCAGTCACCCCAGACAAACACACAGGCAGTCACCCCAGATACACACACATGCAGTCACCCCAGACTTCCTGGGAATAGGGTAATACATCCTACACGCATATACCATCATATATTATCTATTTCTATCATATACCACGGAGAGCACAGAGGGCAAAACTACCCCAAATACACAGGTGGGGGGCTCCCGCACAGGGATGAGAATTAGCAGAGGTAGGGGTTACATATAAGCTCGCCCCCCGGGCTCTGTCATGTTAATGTTGCCGCCAACTCTCTCCTTGCCTCGTTACACAAACAAGGCGTTACGGAGAGTATACTCGCCTTGCGACGGTTCCAGTCAGCTACAGCATCTTGCAGGGGGAGCAGTGGGACGGCGAGCAGCAATGTATCTGTCCGCATCACTAACAGAGAGCGCTCTCCCAGGGGGCGAGATTTGCCTGCCGGAGGGTGCAGACCCTTGAAAGTACATATTCGGGCTAGCACAGGCCAGGCAGGACCAGTTTGTCAGGACTCGGAGCACTACCGTGGCAGGGGACCATTCTGTCAGCCACACCATTCTGCCGCACCATTTTGCAGGCCATTTGTAACCGGTCAGCGGGCCACAAATGGCCTACGGCCGGTACTTTGAGACCCCTGTACTAAACCCTTGCTTCCAACCCTGTTGACCTGGTGATAAGCTTTCTGCAGGGTCAGCTTTGGAGAGCGACTGTGAAAAACTAGCTTGGAGTTATTATACGAAAGGGGATTTCTTCTGAATCATTGCTCAGGGACACAAAATGACGTGTGCATCATGGCACGTACATATGCAAACGTCTCGTATTCTATTGATACAAATGCATTTAGGGCCATATAAATATGACGTGTTCCAGATGCAAGATATCTGACACATAATTCAATGTACTTTTGCCAAGATGGTCGATATTTGTGTTAGATTAAATGTTACTTAAATTGGCTATGTGATGCTACAGCCTTTCAATATTGTGATCGCTCACACGGGCCTGCAAAATTCAAGGCGCTAAAACTACTTTTTAATAATTTATAGTGGTTTTTAGGAGTTTGGGGTGCTGACCGCATATATGACCTTAGATGTGCTCCATCGACTGGCTTTTACGTTCTTATGATGAATTATGAAACTGATTGAAATCAGTGCAGAGTGGCCCAGAGGGTTTTTATATGGCCAGATGTGAATATATTTATGTACTAGAAGTACAAATGTTGTTTATCTGGCCTGGTGACACGTCCATGACGAGACATATGGTTAGGTCTATATATATATATATAGGCACGGGCACACTTTTCATACTTTTGTCTCTGTATGCCACTACAATAAAATTAAAATGAAACAATGCAAATGAATGTTGAAGTGCAGACTCTCAGCTTTAATTCAAGGGGCTGAACATAAATATCAAGTACAAATTTTAGGAACTGCAACCATTTTAATACACAGCCCCCCCCCCATTTTCAGGGGCTCAAATGTAATTGGACAAATTAATGTAATCATAAATAAAATGTTCATTTTTAATATTTTGTTTGAGAACCCTTTACTGGCAACGACAGCCTGAAGTCTGGAACCCATGGACATTACCAAAGACTTGATTTCCTCCTTTCTACTGCTTTGCCAGGCTCTAATTGCAGCTTCAGTTAACAGCTTCAGTTGTTCTTTGCAGCTTGCAGCTTCAGTTGTTCTTTGCAGCTTGCAGCTTCAGTTGTTCTTTGTTTGTGTGTCTTTCTGTCTATAGTTTTGCCTTCAGCAAGTGAAATGCATGCTCAATTGGCTTAAGACCAGGTGGTAGACTCGGCCATTGCAGAATATTCCACTTTTTTTCCTTCAAAAACTCCTGGGTTGCTTTTGCAGTGTGTTTTGGATCATTGTCCATCTGTACTGTGAAGCAGTCCAATCAACTTTGCTGCATTTGGCTGAATCCGGGCTGAGAGTATATCTCTAAACACTGCTGAATTCATCCAGGTGCTTCTGTCACATCACTAAACACCAATGACCCAGTGCCACTGGAAGCCATGCATGCCCATGCCATCACACTGCCTCCACCATGTTTTACAGATGCCATTGTGTGCTTTGGCTCGTGAACTGTTCCAAGCCTTCTCCACACTTTTTTCTTGTCATTCTGGTACAGATTAATCTTAGTTTCATCCATCCAAAGAATGCTTTTTCAGAACTGGTCTGGCTTTTTAGATGTTTTTTTGGCAAAGTCTAATCTGGCTTTTCTATTCTTCAGGCTCATTAATTGTTTGCAACTTGTGGTGAACCCTCTGTATTTGCTCTCGTTAAGTCTTCTCTTGATTGCATACTTTGACAATGATACGTCCACCTCCTGGAGAGTGTCCTGCACTTGTCTGGATGTGGTGAATGGGTTTTTCTTTACGATAGAGAGGATCCTGCGATTATCCATCACTGTTGTCTTCTGTGGATGCCCAGGCCTTTTTATGTTGCTGAGCTCACCAGTGCGTTCTACTTTCCTCAAAATGCACCAAACTGATGATTTGGCTTCTCCTAATGTTGCTGCTATCTCTTTGATGGATTTGTTGTGTTTTTGAAGCCTTACAATGGCCGGTTTCACCTGCATGGACAGTTCCTTTGACCGCGTGAATGTAGGTTCACAGCAATAGATTCCAAATGAAAATACCACACTTAGAATCAACCCCAGACCTTTTACCTGATTAATTGATGAAGAAATAATAGAGTAGCCCACACCTGACCATGAAACAGCTTTTAATTCAACTGTCCAATTAAAAAAACAATACGCCTCACAAAAGGCTCAACTAGATGGAAAAAATGTACGAATAAAACTTAACATTTATTGTAATGAGACATAAAAAATCTGTGAAATACATAGTTCTCTAAAAATATAATAAAAGGAAAACCAGCAAAATACCCAGTCTTTGTGTAATATAATCACATGTAATGTGCATATAATCTGTAGAACTATATCTCTGGAACAATTCTGCAATTTCTTTGAATAGTCTTCTTTTAACACATAGGATACTTTCTACTATCTATGTGTCCTAAATGTCATCAATTTATACAGGTTCCAGGACAATCTGGGGCAATTGTAATTGGAAAAGGGGGGGTTGGCTACTCTTAAGAACCGTAATTCCTAAAAGCTTCTTCCAATTTGGATGTACATGCCCTCAAATTAAACCTGACAGTGTGCACATCCAGTCCATATCCATTATAGAACTATAGCTTGAATATGTTTTGATAAATATCTGAAAGAACTAAAATTGTGCCTGTGTCCAAATATATATGGACCTAACTGTATGTCACAACTGACTGCTGCACACAGAACACAAGAACCTTTCAGTAGGAGGGTGCAATTAGTTTCGTACAGATTCGTTTTTCCTACGAAATTTACCATTTTCGTGCTTCCGAGGGCATCTCGGATCGATTCGAAATTTCGGGTCAAATTTCGAATTGATAAAACAACAAAAAAAAAGCTTAAAAGATCATAAAAAATCTAAAAAGAAAGAGACTTTTTACTGCAGAATATTATAAGCAACGGTTTATTAGATATTGAATTAAGGCTGGGGTCAGACCAGCGCACTTTTAACGTGCGTTCTGGCGCACTTAATCACGGCCGCACTAGCAGCAAATGACGGGCAATGACGGCCAATATACGATGTACGGTCGCACGAAAGTCCAGCCGCGCAACGCAAGTGGAAAATGAACGCATTTTTTCGAGAACGCAGAACCGCTAGTACTGACGTACAGAGTGCGCTGCGCCCGCTAGCGGTGTGTGTGTGTGATTTGGATGTCAGACCCTGCTCATGTCCAGCCAACATAACGTCCAGACGCAAAAAGTTTCCTGGTTTGGATTCGTAAAACATCACGCACGAAAATGCGCATCGTATGACCGTTTTCGCATATTCCGTGAAAAAATACATCAATGCGTTCGGACTCACTTTTTTACGTTCGCGTGTAAAAATACTTTCGTTTGGCCTAGCCTAAAACTGGAATATTTTTAACATTGAAGCCTATGGGACACAACATTTCCCACACTATCGAATTTGATATCAACTATCGAATTTGAAATTAAACTTCGAATTGATATCAACTATCAAATTGATCTTAATTTACAATACAAGTAATAGTCAGCAAAGGACTTTATGAAACAAATTAATTTAATTTCACTCTTTAATTTGACTCAAGTACAAAATCCGTGACACCGCTTAATATTTAATAGGGATGTGCGTTTCGATTCGGACCGATTTGTTTTTTTCATGAATCGGGCCGATTCAATGCTTCGGATTCATCAGATGTTCTGAATCGGATCGCCACCAAAATACACAGCATCCGAATTTTTTCCGATCAAAGACAAAATAATTTTGTTATTTCGTATGAACGTGAAATTAGTAAAATCGCAAGTCATTTTCGTTCCATTTGTGATTTCGGTTCCATTTCGGTAATTTCGGACATCATATTTTTCGGTTCCATTGCTGATTCCGTAATTTCGTATCGTTTCGATCAAATTCGATAGTTACTTGATATCTATTTGAAAGTTAATTTCAACTTCGATAGTTGCAGCATATGATTCCGTACACTGCCGGGCAGCACCTCTACAGTATAATAATGCAGCATATGATTCCGTACACTGCCGGGCAGCACCTCTACAGTATAATAATGCAGCATATGATTCCGCACACTGCCGGGCAGCACCTCTACAGTATAATAATGCAGCATATGAATCCGCACACTGCCGGGCAGCACCTCTACAGTATAATAATGCAGCATATGATTCCGCACACTGCCGGGCAGCACCTCTACAGTATAATAATGCAGCATATGATTCCGCACACTGCCGGGCAGCACCTCTACAGTATAATAATGCAGCATATGATTCCGCACACTGCCGGGCAGCACCTCTACAGTATAATAATGCAGCATATGATTCCGCACACTGCCAGGCAGAACCTCTACAGTATAATAATGCAGCATATGATTCCGCACACTGCCGGGCAGCACCTCTACAGTATAATAATGCAGCATATGATTCCACACACTGCCGGGCAGAACCTCTACAGTATAATAATGCAGCATATGATTCCGCACACTGCCGGGCAGCACCTCTACAGTATAATAATGCAGCATATGATTCCGCACACTGCCGGGCAGCACCTCTACAGTATAATAATGCAGCATATGATTCCGCACACTGCCGGGCAGCGCCTCTACAGTATAATAATGCAGCATATGATTCCGCACACTGCCGGGCAGCACCTCTACAGTATAATAATGCAGCATATGATTCCGCACACTGCCGGGCAGCGCCTCTACAGTATAATAATGCAGCATATGATTCCACACACTGCCGGGCAGCACCTCTACAGTATAATAATGCAGCATATGATTCCGCACACTGCCGGGCAGCACCTCTAAAGTATAATAATGCAGCATATGATTCCGCACACTGCCGGCAGCACCTCTTCAGTATAATAATGCAGCATGTGATTCCGCACACTGCTGGGCAGCACCTCTACAGTATAATAATGCAGCATATGATTCTGCACACTGCCGGCAGCACCTCTACAGTATAATAATGCAGCATATGATTCCGCACACTGCCGGCAGCACCTCTACAGTATAATAATGCAGCATATGATTCCGCACACACTGCCCGGCAGAACCTCTACAGTATAATGATGCAGCATATGATTCCGCACACTGCCGGGCAGCACCTCTACAGTATAATAATGCAGCATGTGATTCCGCACACTGCCGGGCAGCACCTCTACAGTATAATAATGCAGCATATGATTCCGCACACTGCCGGGCAGCACCTCTACAGTATAATAATGCAGCATATGATTCCGCACACACTGCCCGGCAGAACCTCTACAGTATAATAATGCAGCATATGATTCCGCACACACTGCCAGGCAGCGCCTCTACAGTATAATAATGCAGCATATGATTCCGCACACTGCCGGGCAGCACCTCTACAGTATAATAATGCAGCATATGATTCCGTACACTGCCGGGCAGCACCACTACAGTATAATAATGCAGCATATGATTCCGTACACTGCCAGGCAGAACCTCTACAGTATAATAATGCAGCATATGATTCCGTACACTGCCAAGCAGAACCTCTACAGTATAATAATGCAGCATATGATTCCGCACACTGCCGGGCAGCACCTCTACAGTATAATAATGCAGCATATGATTCCGCACACACTGCCCGGCAGAACCTCTACAGTATAATGATGCAGCATATGATTCCGCACACTGCCGGGCAGCACCTCTACAGTATAATAATGCAGCATGTGATTCCGCACACTGCCGGGCAGCACCTCTACAGTATAATAATGCAGCATATGATTCCGCACACTGCCGGGCAGCACCTCTACAGTATAATAATGCAGCATATGATTCCGCACACTGCCAGGCAGCGCCTCTACAGTATAATAATGCAGCATATGATTCCGCACACTGCCGGCAGCACCTCTACAGTATAATAATGCAGCATATGATTCCGTACACTGCCGGGCAGCACCACTACAGTATAATAATGCAGCATATGATTCCGTACACTGCCAGGCAGAACCTCTACAGTATAATAATGCAGCATGTGATTCCGCACACTGCCGGGCAGCACCTCTACAGTATAATAATGCAGCATATGATTCCGCACACTGCCGGGCAGCAAATCTACAGTATAATAATGCAGCATATGATTCCGCACACACTGCCCGGCAGAACCTCTACAGTATAATAATGCAGCATATGATTCCGCACACACTGCCAGGCAGCGCCTCTACAGTATAATAATGCAGCATATGATTCCGCACACTGCCGGGCAGCACTCTACAGTATAATAATGCAGCATATGATTCCGTACACTGCCGGGCAGCACCTCTACAGTATAATAATGCAGCATATTGATTCCGCACACTGCGCGGCAGCACCTCTACAGTATAATAATGCAGCATATGATTCCGCACACTGCCGGGCAGCACCTCTACAGTATATAATGCAGCATATGATTCCGCACACTGCCAGGCAGAACCTCTACAGTAATAATAATGCAGCATATGATTCCGTACACTGCCGGGCAGCACCTCTACAGTATAATTAATGCAGCATATGATTCGCACACTGCCAGGCAGAACCTCTACAGTATAATAATGCAGCATATGATTCCGCACACACTGCCGGGCAGCACCTCTACAGTATAATAATGCAGCATATGATTCCGCACACACTGCCCGCAGAACCTCTACAGTATAATGATGCAGCATATGATTCCGCACACTGCCGGGCAGCACCTCTACAGTATAATAATGCAGCATGTGTTTCCGCACACTGCCGGCAGCACCTCTACAGTATAATAATGCAGCATATGATTCCGCACACTGCGGCAGCACCTCTACAGTATAATAATGCAGCATATGATTCCGCACACTGCCAGGCAGCGCCTCTACAGTATAATAATGCAGCATATGATTCCGCACACTGCCGGGCAGCACCTCTACAGTATAATAATGCAGCATATGATTCCGTACACTGCCGGGCAGCACCACTACAGTATAATAATGCAGCATATGATTCTGTACACTGCCAGGCAGAACCTCTACAGTATAATAATGCAGCATATGATTCCGTACACTGCCAAGCAGAACCTCTACAGTATAATAATGCAGCATATGATTTCGCACACTCGAAACATTTTGAAAAAGTTCGAATTCGAACGAAAACACGATTCGAACTCAATGCAAGCCTATGGGGCTCAAAAGTTTGAATTTTAAAGTGCCCTCCAAGAGGGCATATATGCAAGATATTGGCCATAAAAGGTGTATGGGGGTCTGGGTACTGCACTGGGGGACAGGAAACAATGAAAATAAAGTAAAAAAAATAATGAATTTTTTTAAAGAAATGTGCACCGATTTGGATATCAACGAACTATTGAATTTGATAGTTCATTTCAAATGTTAAAAAATGTGTAGTAAATGTTTTACCCCATAGGCTTCAATGGTAAAGGTGTGGGAAATGTTTTACCCCATAGGCTTCAAAGTTAAAAATGGTGTGGTAAATGTTTTACCCCATAGGCTTCAATGGTAAAGGTGTGGGAAATGTTTTAGCCCATAGGCTTCAATGCTAAAAATGGTGTGGTAAATGTTTTACCCCATAGGCTTCAATGGTAAAGGTGTGGGAAATGTTTTACCCCATAGGCTTCAATGTTAAAAATATTCCCATTTTAATTAAATATCTAATAAACCGTTGCTTATAATATTTTGCAGTAAAGAATCTCTTTAGGATCTTTTGAGCATTTAAAAAAAAAAATCAAAAAAGAATTAGATTTTATTTATATCAATTCGAATCGATCCGAAATTTCGAATCGAATCACCGAATCGAAACGAAAACGGTCCGAAATGACCTGAAACGAAAAAAGACACCTGGGAAAAAAACTAAAGCAAACGAAATTTTTAGCGGTGCACATCTCTACCTTTCAGAATCCCAAAAGGAGAAAGAAAGAAGTCAATGTCTTCTGATAGACACTCTGAACGCTTTCAGAGCCGCTACCACCAAAAAATGAAATGTTCTTATTGTGTTTATGTGATGTTGCTGATATCTTACATGTGCTTTGTTTTTCTCTTGTATGTTTAGATAAGAAAATGCTTTCCTCTATATGTGTCACTGGGTGCATCCATTGTGCGATATTTTGTGTTGTAAACTGCCCCCCCCCCCGTATCTTTCCATCACTTGCTCCTCACTGTGTGGTTTTGGCCATAGAATGGAGTCTATGAATCAGGCAGCCAACTCACATTCTCAGGATGTATTCAAAGGAAATCACCGGGGGATAGATTATAAATCTTTTACGCTCCCTATCATATTTCATTCAGCTTCCATATCTTATCTTGGGTAGCAGAGGCAGGACAATAGCCTCCTTCTGCCTTTCTAAACATCCTCTCCTCCACCTCCTTAACTGTTAAATACTGTATAAGATAACAATAAAAAGATTTTATTAATTTGTTTATTTTTTACATGAAATCTGCACATGGTACCAAGCATGGCCCTCGATCTTTTATGGGTCCCAAAGTATTGCCAGTATTTAGGGAATTTCCAGCTTTTGGAATAGCCGTTCGGCGCAAGTCAGTGGAAAATTCGTCTCTCTTTGAATAACCCCTTAAGGGTTTTATATGTATTTTTGTATAAATGCTGTTAAACTACTTTTTATGTAAGTTTTTTTTTTATGTGTGCTTGTGCTGTGTTTGTGCGTGTCCTTAAATTAGTCTAAGGTATTGCTACCACAATCTCAACTTTTACGTATTAAAAGCAATGCGTTTTCATTGTGGGCGCTTTCGGTCCTGCCTATATGTTTAGCACTATGCTGTCTACTACATATTTATAGATTGAGATAATACTTTTTTTTAATGTTGTGCATTTTATTTTTAATTGTGATTATTTCACCCATTCTGTGCACTTATACATGACCCCCACAATGTTATGATGACAGCTGCCACATGCTTTCAGTAGCTACATAAAAATAATGGCCAGCCAGATGTACACTTCACATACTGCCAAATGATATCAACTAATTAATCATTCCTAGGATCCCACAGGAGTTGCTCTGATTAATTAATTGATTTTATTTTTTTTCCTGGCAGCAGACGAGTGCTGCGTACTTCTAGGCGGCACTCTCCAAGCTCCTCGTGGAGACATGTCAGGCTTATAAGCTGTTGAAAAATACTTGAAAAAATCCTTCAAAGGTGCCAATCAGGGGCTGACTACACAAATCGGACAAATTATTGTCACTTTCACTCTACCGGCTTGTGCTGAATGACTGGCCGAGATCAGCCACTCCTCAGACCCTTCATAAACTACATTACCACCTACTATTCACCCAAAGAATTGCCGACTGTCTACTCACAGTCCTGCCCTCAACAAGGTACAAGAATCCTAAACAGCAAATGCCATTAATATTTCGGATCCACCATTTCTAGCCAATCTTTGAACGAAAAGGAAGCAGTTACAAATCCTTTTTACAAACCATATCCCTTAAAGCAACCCTAACCCTAAAACAAGCACAAATAGTACCTAATTAAAACCCTATCCCTTAAAGTAACCCTAACCCTAAAACAAGCACGAATAGTAACCTAATTAAAAGCTCTAACCCTAAAAGCCACCCTATAACACTAAAAGGAGCAGTAATAGAAACCTAACCTTAATTACAAATGCTAACCCTAAAACAAGCACGAATAGTAACCTAAACCTAATTACGAACCATAACCCTAACAGCAAACCTAACCCTAAAACTAGCACAAATAGTAACCTAATTAAAAGCCCTGACCCTAAAAGTAACCCCAACACTAAAACAAGCACGAATAGTAACCTAATTAAAAGCCCTAATCCTAAAAGCATCCCTAAAACAAGCAGAAATAGAAACATAACCTTAATTACAAATGCTAACCCTAAATGCAACCCTAACCCTAATACAAGCAGCACTAGTAAGTTAATTAAAAACCCTAACCCTAAAACAAGCACAAATATTAACCTAACCTTAATTACAAATGCTAATCCTAAAAGCAACCCTAACCCTAAAACAAGCACGACTAGTAATCTAATTAAAGCCCTAATTCTAAAAGCAACCCTAACCCTAAAATAAGCACAAATATTAACCTAAACCTAATTACAAACCCTAAAAGCAACCCTAAAACAAGCATGATTAGTAACCTAAACAAACTAATTGCAAACCCTAACCCTAAAAGCAACCCTAACCCTAAAATAAACAGGAATTGTAACCTGATTAAAAGCCCTAACCTTAAAAGCAACCCTAACCCTAAAACATGCACAAATAGAAACCTAACCTTAATTACAAATGCTAACCCTAAAAGCAACCCTAACCCTAATACAAGCACGAATAGTAACCAAAACCTAATTACATAACCTAAAAGAAAACCTAACCTTAAAACAAGCATAAATCAAGCATAAATAGCAGTCCTAACCATAATCACAAACCCTAACCCTAATTAGAAACCTAAATATATCACAAATGGGTGGAGTAGAGGTAACATCACTGCTCTATAACCGTGGAGACTGTGGAGACACAGGTTCAAATCCTGGCAAGAGCACCTTTCCAGTAAGTGACGTTGGGCACTAACGGTACCTTCTCGCCACCCAGGACATACTTAAAAACAAGAGAAATCTCTATGTATCCTTCCTGGGAAAATACTTTCTCAAAAAAAATAGTGAAATACGAACCCTAAAACTAACCCTAAGCCTAAAAAATCAATAACTTCCAAAAACAGGCATTCAGTCGCTCCCATAAAAAGCTTCAGGAAGTGGCATGAGGTGTCAATTTCAAAAGTGTCTGAATCAGACCAGATGTTTTAAAAGGGCATCTTTAAAGTGCCGTCTTCTGTAGCAAGATGGAGTTTTATTAACAAACCTGTATATTGGACATTGGTTAGGAGGGCAGCAGAATTTGGGGTTCCTAGGCAGTGGCGTCACTAGGGTCGGTGTCACCCGGTGCGGTAATTTATGGTGTCACCCCCCCCCCCGAGTTTTTCAGATTTTTTTAACTACTCTTACTCCTAAATCAGTACTCCCATATAACACTGAATGCTCATACACACAGCGCACATTACTGTGAGGTTTATTGCTGTGGAGCTCTCTCATATGCTCACACAACTTTTTGCCAACTGCCAGCAAGTACGTTGCCCGTTCGAAGGCAGTGAAAGCACACATGGATATATATTGCCCCCAGCAGCTCTGGATATATATTGCCCCCAGCAGCTCACCCATGGATATATATTGCCCCAGCTCACATATGGATATATTGCGCCTCAGCTCACATATGGATATATTGCCCCAGACCAGCTCACACATGGATATATTGCCCCAGACCAGCTCACACATGGATATATTTCCCCAGACCAGCTCACACATGGATATATTGCCCCAGACCAGCTCACACATGGATATTGCCCCAGCTCTCATGGATATTGCCCCCAGCACACATGGATATGCCCCAGCTCCTCTCATGGATATTGCCCCAGCTGCTCTCATGGATATACTGCCCCAGCTGCTCTCATTGATAATGCTCCAGCTGCTCTCATGGATTTTGCCCCAGCTCATGGATATACTGCCCCAGCAGCTCATGGATATACTGCCCCAGCAGCTCATGGATATGCCCCAGTAGCTCATGGATATGCCCCAGCACCTCATGGATATGCCCCAGCTCATTGATATGCCCCAGCACCTCATGGATATGCCCCAGCACCTCATGGATTTGCCCCAGCAGCTTATGGATTTGCCCCAGCTCCTCATGGATATGCCCCAGGCCCCCATGGATTTGCCCCAGCTCCTCATGGATTTGCCCCAGCAGCTCATGGATTTGCCCCAGCAGCTCATGGATTTGCCCCAGCTCCTCATGGATTTGCCCCAGCAGCTCATGGATTTGCCCCAGCTCCTCTCATGGATATGCCCCAGCTCCTCTCATGGATTTGCCCCAGCTCCTCTCATGGATATACTGCCCCAGCTCCTCTCATGGATATGCCCCAGCTCCTCTCATGGATATGCCCCAGCTCCTCTCATGGATATGCCCCAGCAGCTCATGGATTTGCCCCAGCAGCTCATGGATATGCCCCAGCTCACTCATGGATATGCCCCAGCAGCTCATGGATATGCCCCAGCTCCTCTCATGGATATGCCCCAGCTCCTCATGGATTTGCCCCAGCAGTTTATGGATTTGCCCCAGCAGTTCATGGATTTGCCCCAGGCCCCCATGGATTTGCCCCAGCAGTTTATGGATTTGCCCCAGCAGTTTATGGATTTGCCCCAGCAGTTTATGGATTTGCCCCAGCAGTTTATGGATTTGCCCCAGCTCCTCATGGATATGCCCCAGCAGTTTATGGATTTGCCCCAGCAGTTTATGGATTTGCCCCAGCAGTTTATGGATTTGCCCCAGCACCTCATGGATTTGCCCCAGGCCCCCATGGATTTTCCCCAGCAGCTCATGGATTTGCCCCAGCAGCTTATGGATTTGCCCCAGCAGCTTATGGATTTGCCCCAGCACCTCATGGATTTGCCCCAGGCCCCCATGGATTTGCCCCAGCAGCTCATGGATTTGCCCCAGCAGCTCATGGATTTGCCCCAGCAGCTTATGGATTTGCCCCAGCACCTCATGGATTTGCCCCAGCCAGCAGTTTATGGATTTGCCCCAGCACCTCATGGATTTGCCCCAGCAGCTTATGGATTTGCCCCAGCACCTCATGGATTTGCCCCAGGCCCCCATGGATTTGCCCCAGCAGCTCATGGATTTGCCCCAGCAGCTCATGGATTTGCCCCAGCTCACCTCCTGGTCCTGGTCCCAGTACATGGATAGCGGCCCAGGCAGCACCTCTCCGCCGCGTTTTTCGCTCCTTCTGAGCGTCCGGCGCACAGCTTGGGCGCTCGTCTGGGGGAGCCACGTGACCAGCCGCGATTGGCTGGTGACGTATTTCCTCCAGGCGAGCGCCGAAGCTGCATGCTTCGGACGCTCGCACGGAGCGAATCCGCGGCGGTGGCGGCGGTGGCGGGCGGTGGGTGAGACACCCGCCCTTAGGGTGACGGTGTCACCCTAAAGGCGGGTGTCACCTGGTGCGGGCCGCACCCCCCGCCCCCACGTTACGACGCCACTGTTCCTAGGGCAGCACCGTGGCTAAATACACCCTGTTTCCATTGTAAAAATTCAAATAGTGCTATTGTGCTTTAATTTCAACATAGAGGGAGATGTACAATTTTGTTGACTATCAATAACTTTTCCGAAGCTGCTTACCAGCCCTCCCCCTGGCCAAAAATGTACCTAGTTCGGTAATTAGACTTCGAAGGGTCACTAAATGAAATGTCCTTATTGTGTTTATTTTATGTTGCTTATATCCTCCATGTGATTTGTTTTTCTCTTGTATGTTTAGTTAAGAACTTACTGTACTTTGCGCATCCTATACTTAATATGGGGAGCGCAATCAGTAACTATCGTTAGGGTAAGTAAGATATTACAAAGTACCAACGCTAATTACCGCACCGATGCGCAAACAGAAATTCTAGCGACACCTAAAAGCTGGTGCTAACGGAGTTTGCTTTTGCTGAATCATTTAGCACCCCCTAAACCCTTCCAATAAATCAGACACTCACCTCTCATTCCGTGGCGAGAACAGTGGCCTGATCCTGGCCGCGAACAGAGTGAGACTGGGAACAAATTGTACCCAGTCTCCCTCCGCGGTGAGATCACGCAGGGCTCCCGGCCCGGAAGCACAACCCTCCATGGAGTCCTATGGACTCCAGGAGGACTCAGGCTGGGGTCAGACGAACGCAGTTTTAACGTGCGTTTAGCCGCACGAAATCACGGCCGTGCTAGCAAAAAATGACGTCCAATGCCGGGCAGCATACGAAGAACGGACGCACGAAAGTCCGTCCGTGCAACGCAAGTGGCAAACGAACGCATTTTTTCGAGAACGTCAAACCGCTAGTACGGACGTACAGAGTGCGCTGCGGCCGCATAGCGGCGTGTTTGCGTGATTGGGAGACGTCAGACGCTGCTAATGTCCGGCCAACAAAACGTCCAGACGCAAAAAGGGTTTTATTGATGATCCGTACAAAATCACGGACGTAAATGCGCATCGTATGACCGCTATCGCGTATTCCGTGAAAAATACGTCCATTCGTTCGAACGCACTTTTTCACGGACAACGTGAAAAATGCGTTCGTCTGACCCTAGCCTAACTCGGAGCAGCTACCGTGAGTATCACTGAGGGTAGCGCTGCGTTCCGGGGCAAGGTTACGAAGTAGCGCCCGTTCCATAATCTAGTGCTAAAATGGGATGGCTAAAACGTGAAAACCTTTTTTTTTTGTCCTATTTTCTTAAGAAGTTATGGAGCCAAATCGAAGAAATGCTAGACACAGTTTCAAAACATAATTTGTCCCACGACTCTTTTAGGTATTTTAGCAGCTCTGTGTTTGAAATTGAAATTTCTCAAACAGACATATATTTAAAAGTCAATATCGCACAGAGGAAAATATATAGTGGAGCGCCTGAGTACAGGTTTCAACCAGTACTCTCATCAGCTATTATGTTTAAAAGTATATACTCCCAGGATATTCCACTCATGGCTCGTTTCAACAATTTCTCGCCGTCACTTTCCTCCAGTTTTCGTTATCGGATATGGCATCACTGCTACAATGTGTAATATTGCAGCTTTCATGAACAGGCTGCAGGTTGGCATAGGAACATACGATTATGACCAGAATCTGGGGAAGGGATGTCAATCTCTGCCATCCACAATTGTTTTACTATAATAGATAGTTGGAGAATCATGGGGGTGGTAGCTCAGCAACATCTGGGGTGTGTCAGAGTTTGACATCCCTGCTCTAGGGTTAAATGGGGGGAATGAAGAGGTAAATATTAACCCGTAATGAACCCTCTGCACCTGCCCATACTGTAGAAACCTTTAAAACATAACTTCTATTCAGCACTAGGCTACCTCGGCGCTCCTCTTGATGTGACATTCTGCCAGCTTCCTGTGAACCGTAGTGGTCACATGACCACAGATAGGCTGGATGCTTAAGTGAACGACCTGCCAATCTAGTGACTCTCAGTCAAAGCACATTGAGAGTCACTGGGTCCTAAATTGGCCCCCACTTCTGGGTCTCCATCCACGATAATCAAGTCAATGCTCACTGGTCTACGTTCTGGGCAAAACAGTCACGACGGGTACCTGGCGCAACCCAAGGTGGGGCCCATATATGGGGCTAGGGGCCCAAAAGGTAGGAGTGCCGCTGGCTGAATAGCAGACAGATAGGACTCAGTGCAGACCAGACAGGCAAAGCAAGGGTTAAGGGGAATGCCAAATACACAGACACCCAGCAGCACAGAGAAGAAACCCTAATCTAAGGACCGGTCCTCGAAAAAGCCGGATCTATTGCTAAGGGAATGGAAACTAGTACTGCTGGGTGAAGCAACAAAAAAGGCAGAAAATACAGTCAAAAGCAAGCCGAATTCAGGACCAGAGAAGGAAGTCATACAAGCCAAGGTTGGTACACACAGGAAGATCAGCACAGCAACGGTAAACCTCAAATCAAACCACATAGGAGCAAGGAAGGGAAAAAGCAAAAACGAATACCCAAAAAATAAATAAAGGACAAGGCAACTGGAGGGACAAAAAGACTAGTGAAACAGGGAACCAAATACAAACTGAACAAAATATACAAAGGAAAATAACAGAGGCAAATACAGGCAGCAGGAATGGCAAAAATAAGGGTAATTTTGCTGCCTGTTATAACAGAGCACTGCAGAATGGTGAGATTGGTTTAAATGGTCTAGTGCTCAGACCCGACAAGCTGCAGGGAAATCCTGGAGCAGAAGGTGCTGAGAGTTGAAGCAGACAAGGGTTTGAGCACCTATAGGGCTCAGGTTTGGAAACGTGAGCTATGCCCCGGGAAGACGGGAGAGGGCAGTGTGACGACTCACATAAGATCAAGTGTACACAGTGCCTAGAGTTGCCCTTTAATATCAGGCAAAAAGTAACCATTTATTGTCTTTATTTCTTTAAATATAAACTTATGGTGATATTAAACCATATTGTAAACTACAATCTAATATTAATATTAAGTTATCAAATATGCCCGTGTACATGTCACACGGGAAACGAAGACTCATCCTGCAGCCTTAAAAGAGGGTTAGAACTTATTTTATGAAACTTGCTTTATGATATGTAGATGCGGCACGGCAGTATATTAGAGAACGTGCTGTCTGCAGACAGACAATACTTAAAACATGCTCAGTCTGAATGAAAAGAAAATGTCTTGCACATATTCACTGTGGGATGAAACCTAGATTCTCCACGGGCTCCATGGGTTTAGCCGCATCTGCTGAGAAAAGCCAATTCATTTTTCAGGACCCAAGATCATTTGATTCTTTTTGGGGTAATATAACAGACGGCGAATTAGAGTTCATATACTTTATCAATATGGAGAAAAAAAATAACATGCAGGTGAATTATCGATCAATGTTGCATCAAGTAGTCAAAAATATTTATGGTATAAGAAACCTTCTGATTGGTGTGTTGGCTAACATGTTTCAGAGTGACCTAGGCTTGGAGGGATATGGAAGAAGAGAAAGTATTTTCTGAGAATGTAGTTGGTGCTGTAAACCCATTCACGGAACAGTTGAGGAATGATCTTGAAAAAGACCCCTAGCAAGTTGAAACGTTGATGGGGTCCCCCATTTTTAATGTTGTTGAAATAAAGTATTCATTTTTATTTGAATGTAAAAATGAGAGGGCTTATCTGAACTCTCAGTATAGATGGTGGTGGTGGTGGTGGTCTCCCTCCGTCCTCCTCCTTTTTATTTCAGCTTCCCAGTCAAAATCAGGATCGGTGAAGCCGGACCGGAACAAATTCCACCAAGAGAGATACAGAGTAATTCAAAGAGAATCAAAAAGTCACTGCACGTTCGAACTATCCATGGAGTACGAGACCCCCATACCTAAGGAGTCTGACCCTCCTGTCTCTATGGACTATCACAGTACACCTTTGGAAACAGAACCTCCATTGCCTATGGAGATTATGTGCGTGCCTGCAGGGGGGGACCAAGTTGACCTGAACATTTCCTTGTGCCATACTCACACAGGTACTCATTGATGGCCCTCTGCTGCTTGTGCAGATGCTGCAGCATTGCCAATGTTAAGTTCCACCTGGTGGGCATGTCACAGATCAGACGGCTTGTGGGAAGGTGGAATTCTCTTTGAATTTCTGCCAGGCGAACACTTGCTGGGAATGACCGTCTGAAGTGGCTGCAGACTTTTCTGGCCTGGCTGAGAAGCTCTGCCAGCCCTGGGTACCTGGTTAGGAAAAGCTGTACCACCAGATTTAGGACGTGTGCTAGGCATGGTACATGCGTCAACTTACCCAGGCGTAGGGCAGAGAGAAGGTTGCTGCAATTATCACAGACGACCATTCCCAGCTGAAGCTGGCGTGGTGTTAACCATCTCTGCACCTGCCCCTGCAGAGCTGACAGAATTTCTGGCCCGGTGTGGCTTCTGTCCCCTAAACAAACCAGCTCAAGCACAGTATGGCATCTTTTTGCTTGAGCCATTGCGTAGCCCCTGTCAGGTGTCGGTTTAACTGCCACTTTGCCAGAGACACAGAAGGAGGAGGGAGAGGTGGTGGTGGAGCAGACAGACCTCATACAAGCAGCTTTCTGGAGGTGTGGTGGATGAACAAGCTCCAGCACAGAGCCCCATCTTGGATCCCTCCCAGCTGCAATCAGAGTTACCCAGTGTGCCGTGAAGGAAATGTAACGACCATGTCCATGCTTGCTGGACCACGTGTCTAAAGTCACATGCACCTTGCTGCTGACTGCCTTTCCCAATGACTCGATAACATTGTCTTCCACGTGCTGGTATAGTGCTGGAATGGCCTTCCGTGAAAAGTAATGGCGTTTTGGAACATGCCACTGTGGTACAGCACATTCAGCAAATTCACGGAAGGGAGCAGAGTCCACCAGCTGGAAAGGCAGCAGCTGCAATGTGAGTAATTTTGCTAAGCTGGCATTTAGACGCTGTGCTTGGGGATGGTTGGGACTATATTTTTGATGGGATGCTGTCACATTGTGAAGGAGCTGATACATCCATTACTGTAGCATCATCCCTGTCAGTGGAGGTTGTAGACAATGACATGGCAGGACATACAGTGGGGGTAGAGACACATGAGGAGGAGGAGGACCTACGCAAAGTTTTGCGCCAACGGGATGTGTGGCAGGTGGTCATATGTCGCCTCAAGCACGTGGTACCCAAGCGTCCGGTGTCTTTCCCATGCTTCAGCCTCATCTGACACAGATTACAAATAGCAACGGTGCGGTCTGCTGCACATTTCTTAAAGAACTCCAAGACAGCAGAGTTCCTGCATGTGTGCTTTGAGACAACAGCGCTCTGCACCTGAGCAGCTCTGACATCTGATGCCTTGGACTGGCTAGTGCTACGGTTGGTCATAGAGGATGTTGTGCCTCGTGTTTGCTGTGCCTCCTCCACCTCCTCCCCTTCCTCCTCACTTGATTCCTCTGTTCGATCAGGCACCCAGGTGGAGTCAGTGACCTCATCATCATTGTCATCATCACCCCATATCTTCTCGTCACTGGAGCCAACTTGGCAGTATGCTGCAGCTGCTGGGGCAACATGAGTGCCACTTATTTGTGTGTCATCACTGGCACCCCCTTCCTCTAGGTTGATTATACTCCCTTCCTCAACCTCAGAGATTGAACCAGAGCACTGTACTTGCTGCGCATCCTCAAGCAGCATGTCACTGTCATTGTAGTCAAACAATTCAGCTGATTCCTCCGTGTGTGATATTGAGGCTACAGCAGGAGTAGCTGTGGACATGCAGGCTGCATTAGATGCTTTGGCAGCTGAGGTGGACTGTAAAGCACTACAAGCCTGGCTGGCAGAGGACTCGGAGGATGAGGATGGCCTGGTTAGCCTATCCACCAAATCCTCTGTATGTTGATGCTGCTTAAGACGGCCAGCACCAGTTAGAAAGGACAAGCGTGCCCCTGCAGAGGATGCACCACGTCCACCACGACCAGAGGCACAGCCTCCCAACACAGAGGCTGCTTGCCCTCTTATCTGTGTCTGGGAGCGTCTGCCTGTCCTTTTTGGTCTTTCTGACATGGTGAGTGATAAATAGATTAAATATATACAGAACTCTGATTCAACTCTGGTATAAAGATTAAAGATTTCCAGAACTCTGGTATAACTCAGTGAGACACCCTGATAGCTGGCAGCCAGTGACAAGACACAGATTACAATTCCCAGAAACCTCCTATGAATCAGTGAGACCCCCTGATGGGTGCCAGTGACAAGACACAAATTACAATTTGCAGAAATCTGCTACAAGTCAGTGAGACCCCCTGATAGGACCCCCTGATAGGTGGCAACAGTGACAAGACACAGATTACAATTTGCAGAAATCTGCTAGAAGTATGTGGGACCCCCTGATAGCTGGCAGTGAGAAGACACAGATTACAAGTCTCAGAAACCTCCTATAAATCAGTGAGACCCCCTGATGGGTGGCAGTGACAAGACACAGATCACCTCAATTCCCAATATTTTGTAGAAATTACTGAGCCCCCAAAATTCTGGCTGGCAGTGATAAAACACAGATTACCTCAGATTAACTCAATTCACAAATATTTTGTAGAAATTACTGAACCCCCAAAATTCTGGCTGGCAGTGATAACACACAGATTACAACAGATGAGACCCCCCCCCCCAGTAGCTGGTGGCAGACTGGCAGTAAGAACACACACTAACACAACAACAATCTCCTCTGAAATCTCCTCTCAAACACGTGCAGAAGCGCTGTGTGAAGCCTTTTATAGTGTGCTGTGGGACTTAGCTCTGTGAGCCCATGATTGGGTAAAATTTGCCCAATCAGGACTCTGAGCCGTGATTGGCATAGTGTTGAACCTGTCTTGCACCTGACCTGTGGTCAGGTGCAAAGCTGTAGCCAATTGCAAGCTTCAGGCCAGTGGAAAAGTGCATTGTGGTCCATTGTGGTGCATTGTGGGCGAACACGCGCGAACAGACGGAAATGTTCGTAGTTCGCGAACATGCGAGCAGGCTATGTTCGATGCGAACTCCGAACCGATCGAACCAAACAGCTCATCCCTACTTACAATCTAAGAGGAGAGGGGTGACCCATTAGGTGAGGGTGAATAGGGTAGGTGAAGTGGCGGGTTGCAGGGGGGCTGAATGGGAAGAGGATGAAATGACAGTGGGGAGATCAGGGTGTGAGCCTATAGGCTTCTCTAAAGTAATGGGTTTTCATAGACTTCTTGAAGGACTGGAGAGACAGGGAAAGTCTAATGTTGCGGAGGAGGGAGTTCCATAGAAAAGGGGCAGCTCGTGAGAAGTCCTGAAGGAGAAAGTTGGGCGTGCGGGTACGAGGAACTGATAGTATCAGATCATTGGCAGAGTGAAGTGGTCGGGACGGGATGCACCTGCTAATAAGGGAGGAGATGTAGGCAGGGGCGCGGTTATAGAGAGCTTTGTATGTGAATACCAATATTTTGAAATTGATTCTAAAGGAAACAGAAAGCCATTGTAGAGATTGACAAAGGGGTGAGGTGTGAGAGGTGCGTGAGGTGAGGTGTATGAGTCTGGCACATGCATTCATTACAGACTGCAGAGAGGGAATCTGGGATCTCTTACGGCCAGAGAGAAGGAGGTTACAGTAGTCAAGGCAGGAGATAAGAAGAGCTTGGATGAGCATTTTAGTAGAGTCTGGAGTAAGAAAGGGACAGATAGGTGCAATGTTTTTAGGTGGAAGTAGCAGGATTTGGTTAGAGACTGAATGTGAGGAGTAAAGGATAGATTGGAGTCCAAGAGGACCCGGAGGCAACGAGCCTGAGAGGTAGAAGTAATGGTGGTGGCACCATAAAGTGAGCTTTCCTTACATAATTTTTTTTTCGCTGCCATCGAACAGGCACCATACTGGCTGGCAGTTCGCCAAAATTCCCTGTTCAGTGACATTCTGGGGCCAGATCGTCTCTCTCTGAATAACCCCTTTAGTATCAACACGGTCTAAGCATCATATGGTTTTTAAGAGCAACGTATTTCAATCGGAATTTTGGCACACGAGAAAGAAGAAAACGCTGAAATGTTTTCAATAGGATACCCATAGGCTGTGTTCTGGATCCCAGAGACTAACACTAATAAATAAACATTCTCAGGGAAAATATTGAGTTCTATTTCTTTCTTTTATTTCAGAGGTTTTTTAAAGCCTTTCCCGCTGTGCATAAACATGGGGGCAATATCCTAACACTCGATTCTGTCTGTGAGGTAAGAAGAAGTCACGCATGGGTTAAAATCCCTCATCTTTTTTGTTTTTTGTGTCGGGTTAAAGGCTTATTGACCTCTTGATATTTTTACAATATTCTCAGATCTCCCAAATGTCCCAGGAAACCTCTCTATTTACAAAAGGCCTTTTCTTCCACCGAGCAGGAAGCAGTTTGAAAGAGCCTCATTGTTGGGGGCATTTGAAGATGAAAAGATAACAGAGAGTCAGATGTAACGCACAAGTGAGATCCAAATATAGGGAATCCCCCCAGGAGCAGCTTTGAGTGGTGATGTGATGAGGAAGGAAGGAAGACGACGGACGCTAGTTGGATGGCATGATTGGAAAGGCTGTTGTAGAGGGGAATATAACGCTGAGAGCTTTGCAGGTAATTACAGTGATTTGGAATTTTCAAGTGGTTTTGAAAGAAATGTTTACCTGTTCCGCCAAAAACCCGTATGTAATATTTTCATCAACATACCACCAGCAACTTTGCACCTGCCACGTCTTGCCGTTTGATATCCGTAACGGGTTTAATTTACCAAATCAGAGTTTGCGGACATACAAATACAATTTTTTGGCAGCTATTTTTGTCATCTGGTCTTTCTTTAGTCCAAGATTTATAATCCCCTGGTCTGTTCGTTCCGATCCACAACCTAAACCTGCATTTTTATTTCAGTTTCCCATAGAATAGTCATCGCCCTGTGAAAGTTGCATCGACAATACAGAAAATAAAAATGCAATTGAGTAAAAAGATGGATGCACCGTGTTTATCGTCCATGTAGAGCATGCATCTCAAACTCTGCACATACCCCACATGTTTCTGACCTTCAACTCCCATGATTCTTTAGCCATCTTTTGCATTCAACCAATTCTGGGACCTGTAGACTATCTACATATAGGGGGCCAGAGTCCGAGATCCCTGAACTAAAGCATGCGTTATTTTACCCCTTCACTAACAAGCACTTGTTGTTGAAAAAAATATTATCATGACATTTATTTGAAAGATGGGTTGCATATAAAGAATGAAATATAGGGTAAAATGGCAATTTTGCACAAAACGTTATTCCAAGTTATAAAAAATAATTGTAAGTTTACTCATTTTCAAATTTTTCATGTATTCATTTGTCCTTTACAGAAATTTTGATGGGTTGAAAGGTTCTAAACTCTAGATGGTGTCCCTTATCTTGCACAAGTCCAAACTTGGTCTGCATTAATAGCATACAGGCAGACATGGTCTTTGTGTAAAATGCAGTTAATTGAAAAGTCAGAGGATTGGAACAGAATGCAGCTCCGGGACCTCTGGTACTCATGGAAGGGACATGGTAACACTCTACGGATGCAGCTGACAAAACAGTAAAGGACTCAACTATTTCTGTTGTATTATGAAAAAAAAAGAGTCAGAGGTAAGTGAGGACCCAATAAAAGCTGACCGTATAATAGACTCCATCTCCCGGATCTCTAAATGTTTCAGATGGCCCTTCGGTCACCCAATGTATACAGCACACAAAAGAATCAATGTAAAGGGACTGGTGCAACCATTCCCTTTACAACTACATGGATGTCACATATAACGATCCAAGTCACTGCCAAGCTGATAAGTGTTTTTCAGATAGTTTTCAGCACCTTACTTAAAAAAGTGAACCAAAGAATGTTCTCAGAGGTCTTTCTCAGAGGTCTCTCGCCAAGGGAAGCCAGTAAAAGCTTTCACGTTAGAACATGCTGAGTTCAATACACGTGTATATATTTTTAAAGTCTGAGTCAATAGTTGACTGTGCTATGCGCACATTGTGTCGCATTTTGGGCAGTCTGACCTATACCCTGGTGATGATGAATCCATAGTAGGTTGTGGTTCCTGGAAGATGTTTTCACCTATGGTTTTATGTCTTGTCCTTCAGAGTTCTTTGAGAAAATTGCTAAGGACATAGTGAAGAGAGTTTATGCCTAAACGGACTACGGAGTGTAAGAATTGACAAGGACAGTGAGATCTCTGATGAGCCGGTAGGTTTTATTAAGCAATTCATCATCATCATACAGATACAGGATAACGCCGTGGGTGCAGGCAAACCACTAGCTTTCCATCCATCACCACCTGAAATGTACTCATTGAGGTGTCATTCCTCTATCTCGGAGACATAGTCTCATGAGGTAGCATGGTCACCTGACTGACAATACAAATATGAAAATTAGAGACCAATATCCCCAAATTATTGAGAAAAGAGAAATGCTTAAAAAAATATGCAGCTCACAGCAATGCTGATTTGGTAAAATTATCAAATGGAAAGAATTGGGAAGACTAGAACAAAAACGGAGATTTTCGTATTTTTGAGCTTTGTTCTGCATTCCCGTATAGACACTCCATATTTATGTTGCTTCATTTTATGATTTTATGTGTATGCTAATAGGAATATTTAAATAACAATACTCACACTCATTAAAAATCACACTAAAAACTGTAGATTTGAGTAGATGAACAGATTATAAGAGTCTAATACCAATCACCATCTTTCTCAGGTGTCGTTTAGAGAATGTAAGCTCATTGAGTCATACGCATGTAGAAAGAATTGCGTCAATATACTGTATGACTCGCAAAATTTAGGGCTGGCGGACAGGGCTGCCATCAGAAATCTCAGGGCCCCTTACTGATCCACATGTTGGGGCCCACTCTCTAAGCTGCCCATGAAAGTAAACTAATTAAAAATATAAAATTTACTTCCTCTTCTGCTTACCTGATTTAACAAGGAGTGGCCTAAATCCCTGGTGGTGCAGCAAATAAATAAGAAGTGTCCCTTAGTGGGACAGCGTTAGTTCTGTACCTCTACCTGGTGCAGAGCATACCAATACCTCCCTCTGTGATGAGTCAGAGTGCTCTTAATGCCCCCAGATGCCACGGTCCACAGAGAAATTTTTTGGTACGTTAGTGAGTCTGTCCTAGGTAGCATGGATGGACCCTTCCATTTGTGGCTCTTAGTTAAGCTGGACAGAGTTTGGGAAGGGTCAGGGCCACCTGGAGCCACTGGGCCCCTGCACAAATCATGGGCTGTCACCCCCTGATAGCTGCCCTGCTGGTAGATGTCATGTGTGAAGTCCCTGGTAAGAACATGTGGGAGGGGAAAATGTGAAGCCTACAGCCAGGTCATGAAAGTGTGCATACTGTAATGCAAGCCAGCACAACTAATAATAATAATAAAAAATGTCTAACAAGAAAAAAACTACATAGAGAAAACTCGGCTCAAACACCAAAAGGTGATAGTAAATTCAATTCTTGATTTGGGGAGAAAAGGGAAGAAGAAGAAAATAATTCTGAGGCTGGCAATGAATGTGCTAACCTTTGTGGGAAAATAGAAATAAAATACTGTGAATACTGCAAGGGAAAAATAGGTAACCTAAAAATCTATACACTTCTTCCACTGGACCACAACCGCATTACCACTGAACAGCTCGAACATGACCTCACTAGGGTAGGTAGGGTTTTGAGTTGAAGGGGTTGGGGTTGTTGGGGCTAAGCTAGGATGTGCCTACTGTTACTTTGTTTTATATGTTGATGTTTTCCCACAGATAACCAGGCTGTAATTGTCACCATAACTGACCCAAACACACATAATCTAGCCAAACTAACCTTATAGTCAGTGCTTCTAATGGCTGGGTTAAAGCAGAAAACTGAGGTCAAGAACACTAGTAGATAACAAAGTCTAGGACAAGCTGAGGTCAGAGGTACCAGGAAGAAAATAGAGCAGAGCATAGTTGAGAAACTGGTCGAGGTCAAGACAGTGAGAGAGACAACACAATGGTCAAGGAACATCTAGTTCGGGAACACAACATAGACAGAGAAGTATATGAAAGCAATCTTGGGTGGCTAGAATCCAGACAAGGCACTGGTCATTCAGTGGGGCTTTCCTATTCCCTTGCATCATGTCAGTACAGTGGAATGTTTGAGAATGACACAAACACATCGAAGCACATGGTGGTGTCCCTAGATAATGGTGCATGGTTTCAGGAGCATAAAGCAAGGGTATGGCTAAGCGGCTAAACTATGACTTCAGTCTTGACAACCATAAAGGCGCGTCAATGGTGTGGTCCATGTCGAAAAGGGAGGAAGAAGCCAGTAAGTGGCTCCAAGCTTATAGGTAACATGACGGTTATTAATTGAACAATATCACAATAAATAATTAAAAATATTTTAATGTGATTCTAGAATAATAATTTTGCGACTATTATTAGAGTAACTATTTATGCGGTCTTTATATTCGTATATAAATAATTCAAAAGACGTGGAACAGGTTACGTGGCTGTCTGAAACAAAACAAACTGCAAATCCAATTAAATAAAATGAAGGTAGAAAATGTCCAAGGTCCAGATGGTGTACACCCAAGAGTGTTGGGGAAGCTTAGTCTAGGAGTATCTTTCATGGCGTCATTTTTAATTGCTAAGGATTTTCCCTTGCTTGGCACTGTGCCAGAGATTGACATGAAGCAGATGTGGTTCTCTTGTTTAAGAAAAAAAAATAGGAATCCAACTCTGTACCTGCATATTACAGGCCTGTGAGCATCACATCTGTTATGGAGAAATAATTGAAAGGCTAGTAAGGCAATAAGACACAGGAAGCCACCTGGTCCGCAGATGCAGGTAATGCACGGTTCTCCAGGCTCAGACACTTTTTCTAGCTTTCGAGATAGTCAAGAATATTGCGTTTTCCTAATAACTCAACACACTAATTGACTAGTTTGTAGTTTCTACCTGCCTGGGTCCCATGAGTGTCTAATTAGGCTCTCAAAGCAGCTATTTCCTCCCTTTGCTGCTCTCCTGGTAGGCAGACGTATAAACCTAACGGGGATTTCACCATCTCCAGGACTTCCAGCATCTCTATATAAACATTAGTCCCATAGCTACAGGTTACTTTCATGCATATGCTGTATGTGTCGCATGATAGACAGACTTAGAAACAACCAGGATTATTGACTCACTGGCCAGATTTTCTTTTCTTTTTGTGCTCTACTGCTTTCAGAAAGGTAAAGGAAAAAATAAAGCAAGTACGGAATAAAAAGACTTCGCAAAAAAGAAATACATTATACTTTTTTTAAGAAAATCACTATTTCAAGTCAACCAAGGTGATTTCCTTGAAGTCGGAATCTAAAGCTAACGTTTTAATCCCTCACTAAGCATGTCCGAGCTGCATTGCCGACACATTGATGACATTACGACTACATTGCAACTAGAGATGTGCATTCGTTTTGGAAAAATTCGGAATTTGGAACGAAATGTGATAATTCGTATTCGGAAGTACTTCCGAATAACAAATCGATATGATACAAATTCGAAACGAAACAGTATATAACAAATTTATTTTGTTTTACACTGTGTCATCATCATAAAAGAAAAATTTGAATTACTAATATCAACTATTGAATTTGAAATGAACTATCACATTGATACCATCTATCGAATTGATCTTAACTTACAATACAAGTAATAGTCAGCAAAGGACTTTATGAAACAAATTAATTTTGTTTCACTGTTTAATTTGACTCAAATACTAAATCTGTGACACGGCTTAAAATTTAATCCTAGCTTTTCTTTTAACAGCAAAATTTGATTAATTGAGGTTTTATCTACTGATCCAAAATTCGAATTGATATATGAAATTCGAATCGATTCAATGTTTTTAATGTTTCTATACATCCTAGAAATCCACCACTTCACGGACAGGTTATGGGGACCTCCTAGGCACGATATTTGAAGGAATTTTTCGGTTTTATTTTTAACCCTTATTTCATGGAAAACTCACTGTCCCTTTAAAAACTTCTTTTTTAAAACTTTTTGTCCTTGTTTCCTGTCCCCCAGGGCACTACCCGGACCCCCATACACCTTTTATGGCAAATATCTAGCATATATGCCCTCTTGGAGGGCACTCTAAAAATCGAACTTTTGAGTCCCATTGACTTGCATTGAGTTTGATTCGTGTTTGAGTTCGAACTCGAACTTTTCAAATTGTTCGAGTTCGAAACCGAACCGGGGGGTGTTCGGCTCATCCCTATTTGTAATAACTTACTTATCGAAATGCTAACTAATGATTGCGCTCCCCATGTTAAGTATAGGAAGCTAGCGCAAAACCGATGAGCTAACAGATTACTAACAGGGGTAACGTCATGAGGGGGCATGCGTTAAACGTATCCTGGCGGTAACGCTTACATATCCAGACACTAACGTTAGCACCAACAAGGGAACAGTTCCCATAGTTTGTGATCAAAACAGTTTAACAAAAACAAAAATCTATACTAAATAGTCAGATAAACCAAAGTAATCTTTCCCCTATATCTTAATGAAAAAAAGAACGCTGGCAAGTATTTCGTTTTATTGGATGATACATTTGCTGTTCGCTGGATCTAAATGATCCAAACTCCAAAATAGTTTTTTGTGGTTTCCACACCTGACCTCCTGTGACAGGGGACAAAGTGATTAAAATATGGTATAAAATTACCCTCAGGCTATGATGGTGATTGGTGAATACGAAATGTAAATGAATTTCTGAAGATATCTCATTTTTATATGCAAAGATACCAGAATCCTAAAAAATCTGAAATCCAAAATAATTTTGGTCCCAAGAATTTTGGATAAAGATAGAATACTCTGCGCGGATTAGAATGAGTGATATGACAAATCCCTTTGTTGAAGTTACAGTATGAAAAGCAAAAAATTAGGTAACTCATCCATTACCCGTGCTAAATATTAGGCATGCTCCGGCGGGTTTGCAGCAGATGTCCGGTGGGATTGCAGTGGCAATCGGCGGCTGATTCCCTGCTTTTTGGGGACCCTGTGGTGAATGGTGAATTCATTGCAGAGTCGGGATATTTTTTACCCTGTTCGTCAGCGTATCGGCTTTTTCCAGCGACTGGTCTACGCTGTGATTGGTGGCTCGTCGCCTTTTTCTGACGTGTTAGGCTAGTCTTTTGCGGCAGTTACGGAGAGTTTTCGCTGGGTCTTCGGCGAGATTGCGGTGGGTTTTCCCAGCACTTCGGGGACCCTGCGGTGAATGCTGAATTCAATGCAGGGTGGGGAACTTTGATTTCCCAAAGTGCAGCGAAGTGCAGGGAATGAGAGAGCACCGAAATGTAGGTGAAATTTCCGTGCTCCCTGAATAATAGTGTCAAAACACGAAGACCTGGTCCGTCCCTCCTTGCCGCACTCCATACTGCAGGAGAATTATACAGAAGCGCTCATTTACTCTTCTGTTAATTATCATTTTATTTATTTTTTTACTATGTTTTGTTTTTTGGCATGTGTTAAAAATTTTAAATTGTTTAATAAAAAGTTTGTTGTATAAACTTAACTTTTGTACCTCACCCTAGCACCTTTTTTTAAAAAAATTCTGCTCTCAATTTCTTTGATTTATTTATAAAGTGTATCACTGGGGAGAATATATTCTTTGGTTTTCAAGTGCAAGTTGGAGGTAATTTACTATAACAAAATTACATATTTAAAATGTAAATATATACAAAAAAGTGAAAATTAAAACATTAACAGTGATTGCTCTTGCATTTCATTTTGGTTTTAGATACAAAGAGGCAGATATTTACAGAATTTTTAAATTGATTTGATGGTTCTAAGAAAATTATTCCACATCTGGAAAGGTGCGCAGGAGAAGGCTACTTGCTCCTCGTGAGTTTCAACAGTGGATGAAAATGTGACGGAAATAGAGAATATGTTTACACTTTAATTTTTGTTGCTGAATAAGGAAACTGTCCCCCGGTGAAATGAGAAAGCTAAAAGGTCTGTGAGGTGAATGATGTGTATTTCTTTCACATCTGGTGAGAACTGAGCTCCAGCCCACTGCTTTCTAGTACATTGCAGTGAGTCCCTTCACCACCGGAGGCTCTGCACTTTGAAATCTAGTTTATGTAGAGAATCTAGTTCTTAAGCCACAAGTTGGTTTTGTTAGGGTTCACACCTGATACCTGTGTTTTTAGGAGCCCAACCAGTTAGGATGTACTCACATATCAAATGCATAGACGTCCAAAATATTCCAGGCTGGTATATTCATGCAACTGTGTTTTTCGTCTGCATTTATTAATCTCTGACTGACTAGTCCTCTTTTAACTCTCCCTCCATTTCTCTTAGGAAAAACTCTGTCTGTTCCCCCCCCCACGTCGTAAATGGTTAGCTATATGAGCATTCTCAACAAACATCCTTCTCTTTCCACAGCATACTCTAACAGACCGACCTCTACCTCTCTCCCTCTTCTGCCCCAACCCACCCTCGCCATCCACTGCCCACGCAGGCCCAGTCCCTAATTTCAGCTCTCCTTTACAGCTGTCTCCACTTATCTCTCTAACTACTCTTACTCAGCCCAACCTTTGGTCCTTACCATGCAATCCCTACGCTATTCTTCTTGCCACCAGTTTCACCTTCCCTTTTGCTCCCATTTGTTTCAGTTACCCCTGTCCCTTAGATTGTAAGCTCATGGGTATGTCTGCCTGAGCACTTGGTTTAAAGTGCTGTATGACCTGGACAGTTATCCTACGGGCAGGGTTGTCTTTCCTCTTGTATCATGTACGTCTCCTGTTTGTGATTCCTCATTGTAAAGCGCTACAGAATCTTGTAATTGTAACAGCATTGGTTGACGTGTACATATCGCCTTGTTTCTGCATTTGCTCCAAAACCTGTCTGCACTTATACCCATTGTTGATCTCCTGTTTGCCTTCTCACTGGGTCTTTTGCATTGCTCATTTTGGATTGTACATAATTGGACTTGGGCTCGTTTTTCAGCCTTAATGCAAGATGAACTTTTCAAACTCCTTACTCTCCACCCAAGACCATGACTTTCTTGCCTGTTATGTGCCCCCTGGACATTTGGGCTTTTGTGGCTTATCCTTAGTGTACCTATATTTGTTTGCAGCCTCTGCCCAATTATTTAAGGGCTGAAAAGGGAACTCTGTTTTTTTTATAGAGTTTTCCTTTAATGGTTAGGGTAGGGAGTCAAAAAATATTCTATAGTACATACTATAAACATTTTCCAACCCAACAGTGGAATTAAGATCCAGTGTAACTAGCACTATTTCCTCTATTATAGTGGTACATGACTTTCTTCCTTTTAAATTAGCCTTTTCTTTATTACAGTGTTTTATTCACCAAATACCAAAGGAGGACACCGTGTCTTGCTAGTTTTGTTCCCGTTTCACCACCCGAAAAAAAACTCTTGGGTTTTTGCCATCTGGTCGCAGCTCTTTATTCAAAGTTTTCTGCTTGCTGACCTTTTCTTTCCTTTACAAAGAGAGATTTGATTTTGCCAAGACTCTGATAGTTTGTATGCGAACGTTCTTCTTCTTATTGGGGACCAAAGCTAAAAATAATGAGTTTAATATCTCTGACTTCCACTTGTCTTTACTAACTAGTTTACCGTGGGCCTAAAATGTATTTTCTCTTCATTCTGCACAGTTTCTGCTGTTTTTTCTTAAAAAATGTTATATAATCAGTCATGGTTCCGTTGTAAATTATGTTTTATTTCCTGTTTGAACTAAACCTGTTTCTTTTTCAAAAAATCTTCTGCATTCTGTGCACGGTTCCTCCTGAATTGATATATTCGGATCCGTTGTTCTATTTCTCTTCTTATTTGTTGACTTTTTCTTTTCACAATTATTTCAAATAGAGATGTGCATGTTATAAAATGTGATCAATTTCACTTTGAGGTGGTCCATTGATATTTTTCATGAGAAGTTAACCTCTTTCGATCTTCTCTCGTGAGAGACAAATTTCTCCCTTGACATTAACAATAAATTTTAAAAATGGTAAGATTATAGAAAGTCAAAAAGGAGTAGGAGAACACCTAGGGTGAGCAATGGAGATATGAAGAATCATACAGGGTTATTCAGAGAAAGGTGAAACTCTGGAGAACTTTTGGAGAAGTGAAAATTCTAGTTCAAATTTCAAAATAGCCGATTTGGAAAGTGAGATTAATGGGAGAATTTTTCTGGTTTGGCTATTTTGACCTAGAGTTTTCACTTCTCCAAAAGTACTCCAGAGTTTCACCTTTCTCTGAATAACCCCTATAGTTTTATTCACAAAATGGACCAGACACTCTGTACACTCCAGCAGAGAGATTTATTACCCTTCCACTACCATGATCAAGTACACTCGATCTTAACAATCATCCACATGTGCCCTGATATTGAATATGCTCTATCTAGTCTTATTCAAGAGCAATGCAAGGGAATTTTATTTATAGCAAACGGAACTCTGGACCTTCAAGACATCGGACATGACAGCCTTTAGGACATTTCAGTGCTCTCTCATTTCCTGCACTGTCGTGGAATCAAATTCCCCGGCCCTGTCTGAATTCAGCATTCACCGCAGGGTCCCTGAAGTGCAGGGAACAGATCTGCTGAAAAATCACCTAAAAACCTCCGGAAACCCCGCCATTACAATCCGAAACGCCGCAGAAAACCCACTGAACGTACCCAATGATTTGCCGCAAACCCACCAAACACATCCAAAAAAAAAACACGATCCGCCCAACACTGCCGGAAAAAGTCAACAAGCCAAAAAACAGGGTAAAAAAACAAAACGATTGAAAGTTTCAAAATTTTAAACGCTGTTTGCAAAAAACACTCAGGGTTATTCAAAGAGATCCGAATGGCTGCCGAAAGGGAACCGAACGCTGAAAATCAGGGTTCGGTTACCTTTCTTGGCCATTTGGCTATCCAGAGAGCAGGCAATTCGCCAAATCCTGGCGAATTGCCTGAACATACGGTGCCTGTTCGGTGCCTGTTCGAGGGCAGTGAAAACCCCATGAAAAAGCACTGCTTCGTCTATTCAGAGAACACAAACCAGCAGTGAAAGGTTCCCCTAATGCCCTGCCATTCGGTGGTTTCATGTGGCAGATTTATTCAGGCGAATCCCATAGGCTTCGATGTTAAAAATATTCCCGTTTTAATTCAATATCTAATAAACCGTTGATTATAATATTCTGCAGTAAAAAGTCTCTTTATTTATTTAATTTTTTAGGATATTTTAAGCATTTTTCGGGATTTTTAATTTTTTTTTAAGTTTACTTATTTTTTCTGTAACAGCCCTGTTTATTATCATTCTTTGGACCTCATATGTAAATTTCAGACATTTTCGCTCAGTAGTTTCTTTGCAAACAGTGTTTCACTTTTCAAACATTCAAGCGTACTGTTTTTTTAATTTATTCAATCCATTCGTCTGCGGTGTCAGGTTTTTTCCGGTGGCTGCTCTACGTGTGATCGGCTCCTGCTCGGGTTTTTCCGGCGTTTTCGGCAGGTTAATCCAGATTTTTTTTGTGGGTTTCAGTGTGCGTTCGCCCTCGTTTTGTGGTGAGTTTTCTGCGAGTTTGCGGCGACTTTTCCCTGCATTACGGCGGCCCTGTGGTGCTTGCTGAATACCGAACCGCATTGAAGAGAACGAAAAGTCACCGAATGAGCGGTGGCATTGTGTTTTATGAATAATATGATTATCAGGGTTATACAAAGAGATTCGTTACCTGCACTTTGGGGCGATTCGGCAATCTTATTTTGTCGACCCTGCGGTGTATTCAGCAAGAACCGCAAGGCCCCTGTAGTGCAGGGAAAACCCGCCGAACACTCACTGCAAACTAACCAAACACTCACCGAAATCCGCAGAAAACCCTGCCGAACACACCGGAGAAGCCGCCGATTGCAGTGCAGAGCAGCCGCTGGAAAAAGCCGACACGCAGACGAAGGAGGTGAAAAAAAAATCTGTACGCTTGAAAGTTTGAAAATTTAAACGCTGTTTGCAAAAAAACTATTGAATAAAAATGTCTGGAATTTACACATAAGATCCAGTGAATGATTATAAAAAGGGCTGTTACAGAAAAACGATTTAAAAAAAAAAAGGGAAAAAAAGTCTGCAAAATAAATTCCAAAAAATGCCAAAAAGATCCTAAAAAATCTATAAATAAAGAGACTTTTTACTGCAGAATAAAATAATGAATGGTTTATTAGATATTGAATTCAAACGGGAATATTTTTAACATTGAAGCCTATGGGATTCGCCTGAATAAATCTGTTGAATGAAACCACCGAATGGCAGGGCATTTCGGCAACTTTTCACTGCTGTTTTGTGGTCTCTGAATAGACGAAGCATTGCTTCTCTATGGGGGATTTCACTGCCCTCAAACAGGCACCGTATGTGCAGGCAATTCGTCACAATATGACAAACTGACCGCTCTCTGAATAGTCGAATGGCCCTGAAATTGCACCGTTCGCTGAATTTCAGCGTTCAGCTACAATTCGGGGCCAGATCGACTTTCTTTGAATAACCCTCTATGTATAAAACACTGACCTTGCTCCCAGCGTGGGAAATGAGAAGGTGAGTAATGGCAGTGGTATTGCTCATTTTATATGTGACAAATGGACAATGACATCGCTTTGGAACTAAAAGTAAATAAATAAAAACGTTTTTTGGTTTTCTTTTCTTTTAGATTTTACATGGTCACGTTTGGTATCAATGCAAAGGCAAGACTCTGACCTGTTCAATAATACCTCACTTGACCCTGTGAGGTGTAAAGATTAGTGACACAGGGTTCCAAAGTCCCTCCAGTGCACTTCGCTTCAGTGCTGTGGTTTAGGTTTTGGATGTAACAATTCATAATAATGGATTGTGCCATCACCTCCATACTTGAGATGGATAGTTAGTGCAGCATCATTGTTCCCTTTATAATTGAAAAGTGAAAAACATTGCTGTGTTAGAAAAAAAAAGGAAAATAAAGAAATATTTATTTTATTTTTCTTGTTACATAAAACCTGATCATGTTTGATAGCATTGGAAAGGCCCTCCTCTGGCCTTTCCAGTGATACCTCACATGACCCTGTAGCAACTATGGAGTTGGAGATATAGGGGTCCAAATGCCCATCAATGCAGACATACAGGGTTATTCAAAGAGATCCGAATGGCTGCCGAAAGGTAACCGAACGCTGAAAATCAGCGTTCGGTTACCTTTCTTGGCCATTCGGCTATTCAGAGAGCAGGTAATTCGCCAAATCCTGGCGAATTGCCTTCACATACGGTGCCTGTTCGGTGCCTGTTCGAGGGCAGTGAATCCCCATAGAGAAGCAATGCTTCGGCTATTCAGAGAACAAAAACCAGCAGGGAAAAGTTGCCGAAATGCCCTGCTGTTTAATTCTACAGGTTTATTCAGGCAAATCCCATAGGCTTCAATGCTCCCGTTTTAATTCAATATCTAATAAACCGTTTATTATAATATTCTGCAGTGAAAGGTCTCTTTATTTTTAGATTTTTTTAGGATCTTTTAGGCATTTTTTGGGATTTGTTTTGCAAACTTTTTTCCCGTTTTGTTTTTTAATCGTTTTTTTTTTCTTTTTTCTGTAACAGCCCTTTTTATTATAATTCCCTGGACCTCATATGTAAATTTCAGACATTTTCGCTCAGTAGTTTCTTTGCAAACAGTGTTTCAATTTTCAAACATTCAAGCGTACTGTTTTTTTTCCCTTCACCTCCTTTGTCTGCGGTGTCGGGATTTTTCTGGCGGCTGCTCTGCAATGTGATCGGCTCCTGCACGGGTTTCTCCGGCGTCTTCAGCGGGTTAATCCAGATGTTTTTGTGGGTTTCGGTGTGCGTTCGCCCTCGTTTTGTGGTGAGCTTTCGGCGACTTTTCCCTGCATTACGGCGGCCCTGTGGTGCTTGCCGAACTGGGATGGCCAAATCGCACCGTATTGAAGAGAACAAAAAGTCACCAAACGTGCAGTGGCTTTTCGATTCTCTTTGAATAACTCTGCAAGTTATCCTTTCTCTGGGCCTATTCTGGGGCATGGGCCTGGAGCTGCTGCTCCATCAGCCCTTATGTTAGTCCGGCCCTTCAGGAGGAATTTCCCATTGGCCGCTAGGCCCTGCCTGGCACTGTATATATTAGTCATTAAAGGCTGAGTTCCTGGCAGACTGTTCTAACCTCAAGACCTGCATGCTGACTCATTTTTGGGGAATGCTATCATTGGCCTTTCAATGTACCTGTCCTTAAACTTTGGCTAAGGGCTGCAGAAAGCACGAAAGACTGCTGGATGGAGAACGGGGGTCCGGCAAGGGAGCGAGATTATCAGATGTGACCCATTTGGGGTACAGAGGTCTGTTACATTGAGGTTTGTAATGCACTGGAAGGTTAAATGGAATTTTAGATATTTTTAAGCTTTTCTGCCTCTATCCTTGTGTATATGTGCACAGAATATGGAATATTCCTCAGCCCTTTAGACTATTACTTTATAAAATCCATGTTGTTGTTTTCGCTGTTTATTGACAAAAACTGCAGCAGTAATACATTTTTATTTAAGTTTAATAAAGCATTTCTTCAAAAGCTGAAAATCTTGCCATACTTCCTTTATTTCTCTCCCACACACTTTCAAAATAATGATACATAAAGTGAGATATGTTAGAAGATACAGGTAAAGTGTCATTCTAGCGGTTTAAAATAAGGCTTCATAAATCACATTTGGTGAAATAAGCATTTTTGGGATAGTACCCATTTCATGGCCCATGATGAGTTAATCCTATTTCTTCAGAAGCCTTCAGGGTCATATAGATCATATCCTTCAGAAACAAGGCAGCTACTTCAAACAGAGATCAGCTCCTTTTGGATCATAAAGACCAGCTCCTTCAGGATCATAGAGATCAGTTCCTTCAGAATCATGGAGGCCAGCTCCTTCAGGATCATAGCGATCAGCTCCTTCGGGATCATAGAGATCAGCTTCTTCGGGATCATAGAGATCAGATCCTTCAGAAACAAAGCAGCTACTTCAAAAACAGAGATCAGCTCCTTTTGGTTCATAAAAACCAGCTCCTTCTAGGATCATAGAGATCAGGTCCTTCAGAAACATGGAGGCCAGCTCCTTCAGGATCAGAAAGATCAGCTCATTCAGGATCATAGAGATCAGCTCCTTCAGGATCATAGAGATCAGCTCTTTCAAGATCAGATCCTGGGTCATAGAGATTATCTCCTTTAGAAACGGAGTTCAGTTCCTTTAGAAATATATACGACAGCACCTTTGGAAACAAATCAGCTCCTTCAGGATCATAGAGATCAGCTCCTTCAGGAACATAGATGTCCTTCATGGTTCTCTTCCTACCTGTCCCAACGATCGTTTGTTGTCTCATTTTCTGGAAGTACCTCCTTCCGGCAGCCTGTCTCTTTTGGAGTTCCCCAAGGTTCAGTACTGGGCCCTCTTCTTTTTTCAATCTACACGGCCTCTCTAGGCAAACTGGTCAGCTCCTTTGGATTCCAGCACCTCCTATACACTGATGACACTCAAATATACCTCTCTTCCCCTGATCTCTCTCCAGCCTTCCTGGATCGAGTCACTGACTGTCTCTCTGCCGCTCCTTATTGGCCTCCCCAACTCCTGTTTTGCCTCGTTGCAACCTGTAATGATTGCAAGTGCTATGCTTATTTTTCTCACCAGATGCACCTCGTGTACCTCCCCCCTCTGCCGGTCCCTCCATTTTTTTCCTGTATGTTTCAGGATACAGATTAAAATACTGACGCTCACGTTAAAATTGCTCAATAACTCAACCCCTCTCTACATGTCTTTGTTACTGCACAATCACATCCCTTCTAGACAACTCCAGTCAGCAGGCGATCTCCGCCTGTCATCTGTCTCCTATTGCGCTGCCAACTCTCGCCTCCAAGACTTCTCAAGGGCAGCTCCGGTCCTGTGGAATGACTTGCATCGCCCTATCAAACTCTCCCCTGATCTACAGGCCTTCAAGAAATCCCTCAATACCCATCTCTCCAGATTAGCATACCACATCACTGATGCAACTCATCCCTCTGCTCACCACCTCACGAAGGATTGAAGTCACTTCCATTGCCCCACCATTCCCAAACCACTGGCACTAATGATCCTGCCATCTAGTAAAATTCCTCTTGTCTTCCTCAACCCCAATCCCTCTAGATTGTGAGCTCCTATGAGCAGGGCCTTCTACAAGTCTTGTTTCCATCTTATGTCCGTTTATATGTATCTCCTTCCCTTTGGTTATTGTAAAGCGTGCAAAAACTGCTGGCGCTATATAAACAATGAGAATAATAGATCATCTTCAGAAATGCACAAATCAGTTCCTTCAGAATCATAGAGACCAGCTCCAAGCTCCTTTTCCACCTTGTCCTCAGTAAAGATTGGGGATTTCTGCCGTTGTCTTCTCGAAAAAGAGGACTGATACAGTATCTACTTGCTTTTTTAAAAACAAAACATTAACCCAATTCTATACATTTCAGCTAAAAGTGTAAAAATATAATTATTTTCATGATACAGTTTATTAGTAGATAGAATATTTTTAAAAATGCAATTGAACATTACCTGCATCCGTGTTCGACGACGACGACGACGACGACGACGACGACGACTAAGATTCAAAGAGAGACAGAGACGGTTCTTTTTGTATCAAGTGGTAGTTATGGACCCTGATCTACAGGAATGGTTAGGATTTAGGTTTAGAATTTAAGACTTGGCTACTACTAGACATTCGCTAGTCCATCTATCTGTGGGGCATGAAATGGCATTTAGGGAAAGCGTAGGTAGGGGGCATTTATACAGTTCAGTAGCAAAGGATTTATGGACCTCTGACCAAACGTATATTTCTAAACGTGTGCATTCACCCGTACAGCTTTCTACAATGGGTGGCACAGTATGTGGGTCAAGGGGCTTTTGGCCTCCCTCCTGATCCCTCTATATTATTATCCTTTATTTTTGCAGTAGAAAACTGCTACTCCTTGTCTGCCGTCACCTTTTAAAATGTAAGGAGGCCTTAAGCAAGAATGGCAGTAAATAACAATAAAGCATTAGCTGGGGCCTCGGTATTCAGATTCACAAAAGCTATTACTAACATTAAATAAGTCTCTGTTGGGGGCCGGAATACCTTTGTCATGCACAAGAATTTTCTACCATTATATGCAGACAATGCACAGTTAGGTAGGAAATATCTCTAAATAAACTGCAAAACTGTGGGGATTAAATCTATCAAACAACAGTGTCTCTTAAATAGCACAAGATTGGATCGCAATATTCTTGCTCAGTGATACAATATATATATTATATATATATATATATATATATTGGGGCAAAAAAGCATTTAGTCAGCCACCAATTGTGCAGGTTCTCCCACGTAAAATGATGAGAGAGGCCTGTAATTGTCATCATGGGTACACTTCGACTATTAGAGACAAAATGAGAAAAAAAAATCCCGAAAATCACATTGTCTGATTTTCAAAGAATTTATTTGCAAATTATGGTGGAAAATAAGTATTTGGTCGCCTACAGTACAGTACTAACAAGCAAGATTTCTGGCTCTCACAGACCTGTAACGTCTTCTTTAAGAGGCTCCTCTGTCCTCCACTCGTTACCTGTATGAATGGCACCTGTTTGAACTTGTTATCAGTATAAAAGACACCTGTCCACAACCTCAAACAGACACACTCCAAACTCCACTATGGTCAAGACCAAAGAGCTGTCGAAGGACACCAGAAACAAGATTGTAGACCTGCACCAGGCTGGGAAGACTGAATCTGCAATAGGCAAGCAGCTTGGTGTGAAGAAATCAACTGTGGGAGCAATCATTAGAAAATGGAAGACATACAAGACCACTGATAATCTCCATCGATCTGGGGCTCCACGCAAGATCTCACCCCGTGGGGTCAAAATGATCACAAGAACAGTGAGCAAAAATCCCAGAACCACACGGGGGGACCTAGTGAACGACCTGCAGAGAGCTGGTACCAAAGTAACAAAGGCTACCATCAGTAACACACTACGCCGCCAGGGACTCAAATCCTGCAGTGCCAGACGTGTCCTCTTGCTTAAGCCAGTACATGTCCGGGCCCATCTGAAGTTTTCTAGAGAGCATTTGGATGATCCAGAAGAGGATTGGGAGAATGTCATATGGTCAGATGAAACCAAAGTAGAACTTTTTGGTAAAAACTCAACTCGTCGTGTTCGGAGGAGAGAGAATGCTGAGTTGCATCCAAAGAACACCATACCTACTGTGAAGCATGGTGGCGGAAACCTCATGCTTTGGGGCTGTTTTTCTGCAAAGGGACCAGGACGACTGATCCGTGTAAAGGGAAGAATGAATGGGGCCATGTATCGTGAGATTTTGAGTGAAAACCTCCTTCCATCAGCAAGGGCATTGAAGATGAAACGTGGCTGGGTCTTTCAGCAGGACAATGATCCCAAACACACCGCCCGGGCAATGAAGGAGTGGAGAAGCATATCAATTTCCTGGAGTGGCCTAGCCAGTCTCCAGATCTCAACTCCATAGAAAACCTTTGGAGGGAGTTGAAGGTCCGTGTTTGCCCAGCGACAGCCCCAAAACATCACTGCTCTAGAGGAGATCTGCATGGAGGAATGGGCAAAAATACCAGCAACAGTGTGTGAAAACCTTGTGAAGACTTACAGAAAACCTTTGACCTCTGTCATTGCCAACAAAGGATATATAACAAAGTATTGAGATGGACTTTTGATATTGACCAAATACTTATTTTCCACCATAATTTGCAAATAAATTCTTTAAAAATCAGACAATGTGATTTTCGGGATTTTTTTTCTCATTTTGTCTCTCATAGTTGAAGTGTATCTATGATGACAATTACAGGCCTCTCTCATCTTTTTAAGTGGAAGAACCTGCACAATTGGTAGCTGACTAAATACTTTTTTGCCCCACTGTAGATATATATATATAGTCTTATGTGGATATATTACATGTAATATATGTAAGGGGTTATTCAGAAAGCACTGAAATATCAGTGAAATGTCGGTGCTTTCTCGTTCGGCGCACTTCTCTAGTCACTGCAGAGTCCCTGAAGTGCACCGAACAAGGAGCCGCCAAACAGCCTGCCGAACACTGCCAAAATGTCCACCGAAAGCCAAAAACAGCCTGCCGAATGCCGCCGAACTGCAGAAAAAAAGAGTAAGTCTGCTATTTTTTAAAAGACTAAAAATGCATTAAAATGTGTGAAAATAATAAAAAAGGTACTAAAAGAAATATTAAAAAGGTCTTTTATAAAATAAAAACATTAAAAAATGTCACATAAAAAAATTCAGAAAAACACCTAAAAAAAATTCTTATCAATAAATACATAGAAAGGCTTTTTGCCGAGACTGAAAAAGATAACTGGTTCAATAAAAAAAGAACGATCATTTTTTTATATCGAATCCTATGGGATTCACCTGTTTAAACCTGTCAAACTGTATCACCGAAAACCAGGTCATTTCACTGACACTTTGGTGCAGTTCGGCGTTCTCTGAATAGACTTCTCTATGGGACAATTTCCCTGCTGCCGAAGATTACCTAATTGCAGCGAACTGCACCGTATTTCGCTGTCAATGGCCAATATTTAGCGAATTGACAGCTTTCTGAATAGACGAACTGCCACGAAATTGCATCGTACAGTGAAATTCACCGTTTGGTGCAATTCGGTGGCAAGTTCGACGCCTATTGAATAACCCCTTATATTGTATATGATATATATATATATATATATATATATATGTGTGTGTAGCCTGGAGATATATATATACATATAGAACTCTCCACATACAAAGTAGTATCGGCGGCACTCCCGGTCTCGTTCAAAAGTACTTTTATTATTAAAAGATCGGCGGACTTTCATCAGGATACCTGATCCTGATGAAAGTCGATCCTGATGAAAGTCCGCGGATAGCGGACTCAAACATCGATCTTTTAATAATAAAAGTACATGTCCTGTAATTAACGTGGTGTGCAAGGACATGTGAGGACAATTAAGATTTCGCAGAGAGGATATAAAATCATGGACACAGGGGGTATCATTGCCATACCAGTTGATGAAGCCGTAGGACATGGCGAAACGCGTTCTGGAATGATTTTTCCTTATGCGACTGTCTTAGAGCTATGGAAGCTCTTCCAAGAGTAAGTACAAAATTGGCAAAGCATACTGATTGTATATACTTACCCTGGATCTGCACCAGGAGAGTCCTTTTCTGTCTCTTCTTTACCATACTTCATCTGGAGGAATTAACTTCAGTAGGGTCACCCAAGAAGTAAGAAGAAACTCACCCAGAGGCGTATACCCACTTACAGCCAGTGCTAAGGCTCTATCTTTGTGAGTGGAAACTATATAAACCTGCTTGTTATATAATAATTGACATACTGCACCATAAATTGTCCTAATTATATCTATTACATATCCACTGGAAACTGTGAGAGACATCGGGATACTCCCACGAGCAGTTTCTGCGCCTAACCGGCTATGGCCCCTATTACATTCTTTGCGCAATTTCATTCGCGCAGCGCAATTTTTTTTGCGCGCATCGTCCAGCGTTATCGCGCAAAAATTAACGGTGGTATTACGATCTGAACGCATTTTCTCATCTGTCCGAAAATAACGTTCGTAAAAAACGAGGCGCAAAACGAAGAGTAATACGCGCACAGTAACGTAGCGCACGTAAATCAGTGTGCGGACTGTTTTTTCTGCCGGATTCAGCCAATCAGAATTAAGAACCTTAATTGACCTCAATTTACCTTAATTGACTCACTTAAGTTCTTGCGCCTGTCAAAGTAAATCTGAGTATATATGCTGCAGCGAATAATAAAAACAGGCACGAATTCACAATTTTATTGTTTGGGTATGTGTAGAATGTGTAACTATACTGTGCTGTATTTTTTTTTCGTGCTGGTGTTTTTCGTTTCGGCCACAACGTTCCGATTTGCAGTTACCACCAGCCTTTCAAAGACGTTAAAATTATGGGCGCAAACGTCATTCGTAAAAAGATGCTCACAATGTTAAGTATAGGACGCGCACAGTTCATCACGCTCGCGCGGGTCGCGAATCTTGTAATACGACGTTCAGCGCAAAGGGTTTTGCCCCTCGCGTAAATGCGCATTTGCGCGCGCAGACGAAAATGCGCGAGGAATGTAATAGGGGGCCTATGTGTATGTAAATATGTTTTGGTTTGGGGAAACCACTATTTCCTGGTATGGGCTGTGGAGGTCCCCGGTAGTGGTATATGTGTTGTGTGACGCTACATTGAAAACTTTTTAATCTTCTGAAACTTTGCCTCATGGATTCTCCCTATAGCTGTTAGACTATTTCATAGACATTGGATGGGCTACCTGTCTGTATTTGCTTCTTTCTTGCATGTCTACATCCCAAGTCCCTGCCACTCTCAGTTGTCATTCCTGTAGAAGAGCTTCAGCATATCCAACATGACGTCTTCACTGCTCGGTTACCTCTCGGCCACTATTCGGATCTCTTTGAATAACCCTGATTGGATGGGCTACCTGTCTATGAAGTATTTGCTTCTTTCTTGCATGTCTACATCCCAAGTCCCTGCCACTCTCAGTTGTCATTCCTGTAGAAGAGCTTCAGCATATCCAACATGACGTCTTCACTGCTCGGTTACCTCTCGGCCACTATTCGGATCTCTTTGAATAACCCTGATTGGATGGGCTACCTGTCTATGAAGTATTTGCTTCTTTCTTGCATGTCTACATCCCAAGTCCCTGCCACTCTCAGTTGTCATTCCTGTAGAAGAGCTTCAGCATATCCAACATGACGTCTTCACTGCTCGGTTACCTCTCGGCCACTATTCAGATCTCTTTGAATAACCCTGATTGGATGGGCTACCTGTCTATGAAGTATTTGCTTCTTTCTTGCATGTCTACATCCCAAGTCCCTGCCACTCTCAGTTGTCATTCCTGTAGAAGAGCTTCAGCAGATCCAACATGACGTCTTCACTGCTCGGTTACCTCTCGGCCACTATTCGGATCTCTTTGAATAACCCTGATTGGATGGGCTACCTGACTATGAAGTATTTGCTTCTTTCTTGCATGTCTACATCCCAAGTCCCTGCCACTCTCAGTTGTCATTCCTGTAGAAGAGCTTCAGCATATCCAACATGACGTCTTCACTGCTCGGTTACCTCTCGGCCACTATTCGGATCTCTTTGAATAACCCTGATTGGATGGGCTACCTGACTATGAAGTATTTGCTTCTTTCTTGCATGTCTACATCCCAAGTCCCTGCCACTCTCAGTTGTCATTCCTGTAGAAGAGCTTCAGCATATCCAACATGACGTCTTCACTGCTCGGTTGCTGCAGAAAATGAAGGAAAAATAATAAGTAAATGAATAAAATATCGGTAAGTGCGAAGAGGAGGCAGAAAGAAAATGCAATGATCTATATAGGCTAAAAGTTACACAGAAGACAACGCTCAGTATATGCAGAAGGGAAGATCGGTTGCCATGTGTACAAGATATATCTAATTATATTCATCATTGACATTGGTTGTTTTTTACATAAAATATTCTATAGAGTATGAATTGATATGTTACAGCAGACCGAAAGCGAGAAATGCACAGACTGAGTATCGGGGAAGCACTATTACGAGCATGCTTGCACCTTTGTGTGTTGCAGTGTGGTGCTGCTTAAGAGTCTCCTCAGGACTTTAAATATACATTAGTAACAACACATAAGGTGTTATTCACAACCGCCATTATTTCTCAGTGGTTTAATGCCAGCGAGCTAGTGCGACGAACCTATAGCCACTTCCCTGTTTAGGGAATTGCCCCCGTAGTATACTGTACTTTTCACCATTCTCTCTACCGTAGTTTATGACAAAGTTCTTCAGCATAGCTTTTAATGGTTTTTTTTTTCCAATGAAGCGCACTATTATCTGCCCTAAATTGCAAATGTCCCCTTATAGTCCCAGGATTACAAGTGGATTACGAGGCAGGTGCTGAATCCAGCAGCCTGTTCTGTAGCGGCTGCTAGCTTCTAGGATGCGCTGTTTTGAGCATCCCCTACTGGAGTCCATAGGACTGCTGGAGGCTTCTGCTGTCAGGTCACATGAACGGCAGATCTTGCCTCTCGCAAGATCCTGCAGGTCCACGGAGTGACCGCGGAGGGAGACTGGGGACTTTTTTCCTCAGAATGACTCTGCTCCCAGCAGGCAGAAGTGGCGGAAGGAGCCTCCGTTCGCACCGCGGGATGAGAGGCGTGTATTCAATTTTTAGGGGGGGGGGGTTCAGCTGGTGTTAACTGATTCAGAAGAAGCGGTATCACTTAGCACCAGCATAGTGCTGCGGCTAACTTTTCAGTTAGTGATTCGCGTTGGGACTTTGTGATCCTAACGCTAATTACTGATTACTTACTCTTTGCGCTCCATATGTTAAAGTACAGTAAGCTCGCGCTGAAAAGCGCTAACAGATTTTTTTAACCCATTAGCGATCGGGAGGTTATCTGGTCGTAATGCTATCACCTCAAATAACCTAGAGCTAGCTTTCACTTATGTGAGCACTAGCGTTAAGGAGGTGATAGCGCCCGAAGTGTCTGTCCTAATAATTTAGCGTAGATTTCACTGTAGTTTCCACTGGCATCTCAGTCAAAGTTGCCTTTCGGCTGGGTAGAGTAGTGGTGACATCACTGCTGTACAACCATCGTGACACCGTTTTGCATCTCGGTCAGAACACCACTTCAGCAAGTGTCCTAATTATACTCCTTGCCCACCACTCAATAGTGACAACACAGTAAAGCAGTAATGTCTGCTCTACAACTGTGGAGAAATTACAATCAGAACACCTGACCACCATGTTTATCCTCTACAACAGTATTTCCCAAACCTGTCCTCGGGACCCTCAACCAGGCCAGTTTTTGCAGATCACCCTGGGGAAAAGCAGACTGAATCCTGCAATCACTGAGCAGCAAATCATATCACCTGTGCTGTGCTTCACATATCCTGCAAACTTGTTGTGTCACCAGGTCCTGAGGACAGGTTTGGAAACCACTGTTCTACCATCACAGAGAAGCAGGCCACCGTCTTTGAACCATGTTGAAGCAGGGTTCAACATCACAACCATGTACTGCTCTACAACAAGCAGGCCACTGCCTTTCAATGGTGGAGAAGCAGGGTCAACCTCACAGCCATGTTACTGCTCTACAAATATGGAAATTTAGATTAGGATCCTGGTCAAAACACCTCACCATCAAGTGTCCTTGGTCAAGAGAAGACACCTAATGTTGTTGCAATAATAGTGAACATCTGCATCTAGTGAATTACCCCTGTAATGATGCTTTTGGAAAAAACATTTCTGTGTATCACTGCAACAAAGCTCCATAGCATTGATAAATCCCGTAGTATTGGAGAATTGCACACAGTCCAGGATGCACGGTCTAGATTTAGAAACCACATAAAATAAAAGAAGTAGTAAATTCAAGTGTAGATCTGGCATATTCCGGATGTAACTGCTTATCGATGCTGACCTCTGATGCCTACTAAAAAAATTGTACCATTGGGATCTATATTTGCATGGACACTGCCTAAATTAAAACATTAGGACCATTGTGATCTATATAGACCATATAGTAGTTTGGCGCACAGATTCATACATACACAGAATTGTGTATATAAACACCGTATGTGTCAAGAAGAAATATTTTAGGAAATAATACATACACAAAATCACACACAATATTGATGTTGTTCAATATTCTGGTAGTTCAATCTCTTAAAAGGAGAGAAAATATAGAAGAAGTAACATAGCGCAACATATAAAATGAAGAGTAACGTGGCTCTATTGACTAAATATCACACTCACACATTTGGGAGCCCTATCAGGCTCTATTGATCAAGCTTTTGGGTGGTCTGCTTCCAGGGTCCCCACATCACCCTTCTTAATGGAAATGTCTTCTCAGGATTTGGACACTGTCCATGCAAACGTAAATCCAAATGGTCCTAATTTTTTATGTGGGCACTGTCCATGTGAAAGTACACTATATTGCCAAGCGTATTCGCTCACCTGCCTTGACTCGCATATGAATTTAAGTGACATCCCATTCCTAATCCATAGGGTTCATTATGACGTCGGTCCACCCTTTGCTATAACAGCTTCAACTCTTCTGGGAAGGCTGTCCACAAGGTATAGGAGTGTGTTTATGGCAATTTTTGACCATTCTTCCAGAAGCGCATTTGTGAGGTCACACACTGATGTTGGACGAGAAGGCCTGGCTCTCAGTCTCCGCTCTAATTCATCCAAAAGGTGTTCTATCGGGTTGCAGTGCAGGCCAGTCAAGTTCATCCACACCAGACTCTGTCATCCATGTCTTTATGGACCTTGCTTTGTGCACTGGTGCACAGTCATGTTGGAAGAGGAAGGAGCCAGCTCCAAACTGTTCCCACAAAAGTTGGGAGCATGGAATTGTCCAAAATGTCAAAATGTATTCAGAGTTCCTTTTCACTCCTGAAAAACAACCCCACACCCCCCACACCATAATCCCCCCCTCCACCAAACTTTACACTTGGCACAATGCAGTCAGACATGTATCGTTCTCCTGGCAACCGCCAAACCCAGACTCGTCCTTCAAATTGCCAGATGGAGAAGCACGATTCGTCACTCCAGAGAATGCATCTCCACTGCTCTAGAGTCCAGTGGCGGTGTGCTTTACACCACTGCATCTGACGCTTTGCATTGCACTTGGTGATGTATGGCTTGGATGCAGATGCTCGGCCATGGAAACCCATTCCATGAAGCTCTCCGCGCACTGTTCTTGAGCTAATCTGAAGGCCACATGAAGTTTGGATGTCTGTAGCAATTGACTCTGCAGAAACTTGGCGACCTCTTCGCACTATGCGCCTCAACATACGCTTACCCCGCTCCGTCAGTTTACGTGGCCTACCACTTCTTGGCTGAGTTGTTGTCGTTCCCAAACACTTCCACGTTCTTATAATACAGCTGACAGTTGACTGTGGAATATTTAGGAGCGAGGAAATTTCATGACTGGATTTGTTGCACAGGTGGCATCCTATCACAGTTCCACGCTGGAATTCACTGAGCTCTTGAGAGCGACCCATTCTTTCACAAATGTTTGTAAAAACAGTCTGCATGCCTAGGTGCTTGATTTTATACACCTGTGGCCATGGAAGTGATTGGAACACCTGATTCTGATTATTTGGATGGGTAAGCGAATACTTTTGGCAATATAGTGTACATTGAAATGGTCCTAATTTTCGAATTTGGGCACTGTCCATGTGACTGCAGATCCCGATGGTCCTAGTATTTTAATTTGGACATTTTCCATGTGAATGTACATTGCAATGGTCCTATTTTCTCGTTTGGGCACTGTCCATGCGAACACAGATCCCCAATGGTCCTAATTCTCAATTTGGGCACTGTCCATATGACTGCAGATCCCAATGGTCCTATTTTCTCGTTTGGGCACTGTCCATGTGAATGTACATCGCAATTTACATTCACATGGACAGTGCCCAAATACAAATCAGGACCATTGGGATCTGCATTCACATGGACAGCGCCCAAATGAAAACAATTAGGACCATTGCGATGTACACTCACACAGACAGTGCCCAAATTAAAAAAAAAAATAAGGACAACTGGGATCTACAATTGCATGGACACTGCTCAAAAACAGTGCTTATTTTCCAGGATGTGAACCCTCAAAAAAACGAAGAAAAAAAACAAAACGATCCTACAGGTTTGACAAGAAGAATCATTAGGAATTTTTAAACTTATGAATAGAGATATATAAAAATTCAAACTTTATTCTCCTGAGAACCTTTTTTCCCCAAGCTCAACTGATCCAAAATACGTACTCTTGTTGAGTGGACAAATATGGGTTTTTTCTGCCCAATCTGGTACTGCCCTGCCAATGCCGTTACATCTTTTGGCATGTATGATAGATCATCAGAGCTGATAAGTTTCTAATTTCATTCTAGCTTGGCATACCTATTCCCTGGCCACATGCATCTAACGTGACCATTTCCTAGAACAATTTTCAGCTGGCACCAGATTCATTGCTTGCAGAGCAAGTTCAGACCTCCTCTCTTCGCTTAGTCTAGCCTGCGTATCATCCAACACTCATGGCCTTGGTGAACTGCTGCAGAATAACATCATCACTTGCCGTTATATCGGTGGCATACTGCCTGAAATCCCTTCAAATGTCATTATGCTTTTCTATTAACACTTGATATAGTGTTTGGAGGAACAAGTCTTGAACCATAATCTCATCAACAATTTACTGGGGACTTTCTGGTTGTTTCCAATGTATATAAGGTCCCGAAACTAATCAGCACTATTCCTTTCTGGGAGATGTGATCACTAGAAGCTTTTCAATTTTAATCAACATCTCTTTATATTTCCCAAATGTCATTAGTTTATAAACTGTATTTATATATTCTCTATTCCGCATGGCGTCAATCATCTCTTCTAAATTTATTGCACTTTACATGATAAAAGACTTAAAGCTTGATCAACGTGACCATATCTGGCCATTTTTTGGTTCGGGAGATTCAAATTAGGGATGAGCCGAACACCCCCGTGTTCGGTTCGCATTCGAACTCGAACAATTTCAAAAGTTCGAGTTCGAACGCGAGCACGAACCAAACTCAATGCAAGTCAATGGGACTCAAAAGTTTGGTTTTTAGAGTGCCCTGCAAGAGGGCATATATGCAGGATATTTGCCATAAAAGGTGTATGGGGTCGAGGTAGTGCCCTGGGGGACAGGAAACAAGGACAAAAAGTTAAAAAAAAAAAAGTTTTTTAAAGGGACAGGGAGTTTTCCATGAAATAAGGCTTAAAAATAAAAATAAAAAATTCCTTCAAATATCGTGCCTAGGAGGTCCCCATAATCTGCCCGTGAAGTTGCGGATTTGTAGGATGTATAGAAACATTTTAAAACAAAAAAAATGACGTTTCAAATGACGGTAAACGGTTTTCCTTTAATCTATTCATAAACAACTGCTTGGGGCGGCAGTCTGTATTAAAAGAGGAGACCTTTTAGGACACGCAGAACAAGTTTAGTGATTTTTTGGCTAAATTATGGTGAAACTTATGCAGGCTTTGGATGAAAGTAACAATAGGTGCTTAAAAATTGGGCCTTTAGTGTCGGCAACAGTGCCGTCACACCGTAACCCCTCTGTGGTATTGTGGAAGAGTGCAGGGTTGGACCCCGAGGTTCAAAAAATTTAAATGATATAAATCTGGTACAGGCGTCAGTGCACCGAAATATTGTGCCTTTGGTGGCAGCAAGTGCCTTCACACCGTAACCCCTTTGTGGTATTGTGGAAGAGTTCAGTGGTGGAGGTTTTGTGAATACAGAAGACATCCCCGATCTATTCCGTTACGTCAGCATCAGGGGATTGACAGCTGCTGATCCAGGACTTATTCATTTTTATAAATGTCAGCTGGTCTACATAGTCAGTGGACAGACGCACTCTTTTTTCTGTGACAAAACCTCCAGCGGCACTGAACATCCTTTCAGAAAGCATGCTGGATGAAGGGCAACCTAGTAGCTGCATAGCATATTGGCTAAGTTCTGGCCAGTGATCCAATCTCAACACCCAGTAAGCCAGTGGATCATCTGCTGTAAAGGTATGCAGGTCTGCCCTTGCCCCTAGGTAGTCCTGCACCATACGGTGAAAACGCTGGCAATGGGTGCCTACATTTGACGTCCCTGGGCGTTGTGGACTAAAAAAAATTAAAAAGACATCAGTCAGGCAGCACTGGCCTTCACCACTATTCCTCTGATCATCCGCAGCCTCAGAAGCACCTGTGTTATCACTTGGTAACCTACCAGTGCCTGGAAAGTTGTTACACAAGTGTCGTTTAGAGTGTCCTCAAGTTTTTTCATCCTGTGCTCCCTCTGTGCGGGCAGGATGAGCTCTGCAACTTTACCCTTGTATCGTGGATCAAGAAGGGTTGCCAACCAGTAATGATCCCTCTCATTGATAGCACGAATCCTGGGGTCCTTTACCAGGCTTAGCAGGATAAGGGAGCCCATGCAGCGTAGGTGGGAGGTGGCATTAGCTTCCGAGTCTTCCTGGTCAATGAGGATCACCCCATCGTGCACTTCCTCCTCCCAGCCACGTACTAGTCCTTGGGTTCTCTGGGCACACAAAACCCTCCTTTGAGGAATCCCCACCTTCAATGCCCCACAACTTAAATATTCCTCCTCATCCTCCTCCTGTCTGATCTGAGGAGGACACGCTGGAATGCTGTCTGTGGAAAGACTGGGGCCTTCAGAGCTCCCACTTCTCTGCCTCCCAGAGCCACATCTCTAATTCCCCGTAGAGTGTGCTCCAGCAGGAACACTAAAGGAATTGTGTCACTGATGCATGCACTGTCCCTGCTCACCATCCTCGTTGCCTCCTCAAATGGTGACAGTACAGTGCATGCATCCTTGATCATCAGCCACTGCGGGTGGGGGGACCAAGTTGACCTGAACCTGTCCTCGTGCCATACTCACACAGGTACTCGTTGATGGCCCTCTGCTGCTTGTGCAGATGCTGCAGCATTTCTAATGTCGAGTTTCACCTGGTGGGCATGTCACAGATCAGACAGTTTGTGGGAAGGTGGAATTCTCTTTGAATTTCTGCCAGGTGAACACTTGCTGGGAATGACCGTCTGAAGTGGCTGCAGACTTTTCTGGCCTGGCTGAGAAGCTCTGCCAGCCCTGCGTACCTGGTTTGGAAACGCTGTACCACCAGATTTAGGACGTGTGCTAGGCATGGTACATGCGTCAATTTATCCAGGCATAGGGTGGAGAGAAGGTTGCTGCTATTATCACAGACAACCATTCCCAGCTCAAGCTGGCATGGTGTTAACCATCTCTGCACCTGGTCCTGCAGAGCTGACAGAATTTCTGGCCCGGTGTGGCTCCTGTCCCCTAAACAAACCAGCTCAAGCACAGTATGCCATCTCTTTGCTTGAACTATTGCATAGCCCCTGTCACGCGTCGGTTTAACTGCCACTTCGCCAGAGACAGAGAAGGAGGAGGAGGAGGAGAAAGAGGGAGTGGTGGTGGTGGAGCAGACAGACCTCACACAAGCAGCTTTCTGGAGGCGTGGTGAATGAACAAGCTCCAGCATAGAGCCCCGTCTTGGATCCCTCCCAGCTGCAATCAGATTTACCCAGTGTGTCGTGAAGGAAATGTAACAGCCCTGTCCATGCTTGCTGGACCATGTGTTTAAAGTCACATGCACCTTGCTGCTGACTGCCATTCCCAATGACTCCATAACATTGTGTTCCACGTGCTGGTATAGTGCTGGAATAGCCTTCAATGAAAAGTAATGGCGTTTTGGAACCTGCCACTGTGGTACAGCATGTTCAGCAAATTCACGGAAGGGAGCAGAGTCCACCAGCTGGAAAGGCAGCAGCTGCAATGCGAGTAATTTTGCTAAGCTGGCATTTAGACGCTGTGCTTGGGGATGGTTGGGACTATATTTTTTCTTACGCTGCAGCAGCTGGGGCAACGTAATCTGACTGCGTAAATCTTCAGCTGATGAGATACTGTCACATTATGAGGAAGGACCTGTAGCATCATCCCTGTCATCCATTACTGTAGCATCATCCCTGTCAGTGGAGGTTGGAGTCATTGACATGGCAGGACATGTAGTGGGGGTAGAGACAGGTGAGGAGGACCTACGCAAAGTTTTGCGCCAACGGGATGCGTGGCAGGTGGTCATATGTCGCCTCAAGCACGTGGTACCCAAGTGTCCGGTGTCTTTCCCACGCTGGAGCCTCATCTGACACAGATTACAAATAGCAACGGTGCGGTCTGCTGCACATTTCTTAAAGAACTCCCAGACAGCAGAGTTCCTGGATGTGTGCTCTGAGACAACAGCGCTCTGCACCTGAGCAGCTCTGACATCTGATGCCTTGGACTGGCTAGTACTACGGTTGGTCATAGAGGACGTTGTGCCTCGTGTTTGCTGTGCCTCCTCCTCACTTGACTCCTATGTTCGATCAGGCACCCAGGTGGAGTCAGTGACCTCATCATCATTGTCATCACCCACTATCTCCTCGTCACTGGAGCCATTCTGGCAGTATGCTGCAGCTGCTGGGGCAACATGAGTGCCAGTTATTTGTGTGTCACTGGCACCCCCTTCCTCTAGTTTGATTATACTCCCTTCCTCAATCTCAGAGATTGAATCAGAGCACTGTACTTGCTGCGCATCCTCAAGCAGCATGTCACTGTCATTGTAGTCAAACAATTCAGCTGACTCCTCTGTGTGTGATAGTGAGGCTACGGCAGGAGTAGCTGTGGACATGGAGGCTGCAATAGATGCTTTGGCAGCTGAGGTGGACTGTAAAGCACTACAAGCCTGGCTGGCAGAGGACTCGGAGGATGAGGATGGCCTGGTTAGCCAATCCACCAAATCCTCTGTATGTTGCTGCTGTTTAAGACGGCCAGCACCAGTTAGAAAGGACAAGCGTGCCCCTGCAGAGGATGCACCGCGTCCACGATGACCAGAGGCCCAGACTCCCGACACAGAGGCTGCTTGCCCTCATATCTGTGGCTGGGATCGTCTGCCTGTCCTCTTTGGTCTTTCTGACATGGTGAGTGATATATAGAATAAAGATATACAGAACTCTGATTCAACTCTGTTATAAAAATTGGAGATATGCTGCAGAACTCTGATTCAACTCTGGTATAAAGATTAAAGATTTCCAGAACTCTGGTATAACTCAGTGAGACACCCTGATAGCTGGCAGCCAGTGACAAGACACAGATTACAATTCCCAGAAACCTCCTATATGTCAGTGAGACCCCCTGATGGGTTGCAGTGACAAGACACAAATTACAATTCCCAGAAACCACCTACAAGTCAGTGAGACCCACTGATAGGACCTCCTGATAGCTGGCAACAGTGACAAGACACAGATTACAATTCCCAGAAAGCTCCTATAAATCACTGAGACCCCCTGATGGGTGGCAGTGAGAACACACAGATCAGAACAATTCCCAGATATTTTGAATAAATGACTGACCCCCAAATTGCTGGTGGCAGTGAGAACACAAAGATTAGAAAAATTCCCATATATTTTGTATAAATGACTGACCCCAAAACTGCTGGTGGCAGTGAGAACACAAAGATTAGAACAATTCCCAGATATTTTGAATAAATGTCTGACCCCCAAAATTGCTGGTGGCAGTGAGAACACAAAGATTAGAACAATTCTCAGATATTTTGTATAAATGACTGACCCCTAAAATTGCTGGTGGCAGTGAGAACACAAAGAGTAGAACAATTCCCAGATATTTTGAATAAATGACTGACCCCCAAAATTGCTGGTGGCAGTGAGAACACAAAGATTAGAACAATTCCCAGATATTTTTTAGAAATGAGACCCCCAAAATAGTTGGTGGCAGTGAGAACACAAAGATTACATCAATTCCCAGATATTTTGTAGAAATGAGAACCCCCCAATAGCTGGTGGCAGACTGGCAGTGAGAACACACACTAACACAACAATCTCCTCTCAAAAAACACATGCTGAAGCGCCGTGTGAAGCCTTATATAGTGTGCTGCGGGACTTAGCTCTGTGAGCCCATGATTGGGCAAAATTTTCCAAATCAGGACTCTGAGCCGTGATTGGCATAGTCTTGAACCTGTCTTGCACCTGACCTGTGGTCAGGTGCAAGGCTGTAGCCAATTACAAGTTTCAGGCCAGTGGAAAAGTGCATTGTGGTCCATTGTGGTGCATTGTGGGCAAACATGCGGCGAACACGCGGAAATGTTCGTAGTTCGCGAACAGGCGATGTTCGAATCGAACTCCGAACAGATCGAACCGAACAGCTCATCCCTAATTCAAATGTGTTTTTACCGTCTATTTGATTCCCGATTAAAAATTCGAATCTAACATCGGCCTTCGCGACTGTACTTTTCAGTGGAAATATCGGCTTTAGCGATTCAATTCAAATTCATCAGTAGATCGATATCCAAAATTGCAAGTGGTGAACGGCATTAATGAATGGGTTTTCATGCAGGGTGATACAGAGAATTACACTGAAATCGTTTATTAAACATCGGATTTTTCTATTAGCTATGATTAAAGGCACAAATCTGTATGATGCTGGCAGAAAATAAGCTTTTTGGTCCTTTTTATCAGTCTGCTTATTTTTTAGACCAGCGGAATTTTTCAAATATTGGCTCAAGTTGAATTTTTTCAATCGAAGCAGCAGATATTTTAAAATAAAAAATGGTTTGTAACTAGGGATGAGCTGTTCCGGTTCGGACGGTTCGGAGTTCGGCCCGAACTTTGGCAGTTCGAAAGTTCGCGAACTTCGAACCTCTTGGGTGTGTTCGGTTCGAGTTCGAAAAAAAAAGAAATTTTGAAAAAAGTATAGAAAATGCTTAAAAAAATACTAAAAAATCTAGAAATGAAGAGACTCTTTACTGCAGAATATTATAAGCAACGGTTTATTAGATATTGAATTAAAAACTAATGTATCACAACATGGGTTTACCTCAGGGATTTCATGCCAAACTAATCTTATTGATTTTTTTGATTGGGTAACAAAAATAATAGACACAGGTGGTGCAGTAGACATTGCTTATTTAGATTTCAGTAAGGCTTTTGATACTGTTCCGCATAGAAGGCTTATCAATGAATTGCAATCTTTGAGCTTGGATTCCAATATTGTTGAATGGATTAGGCAGTGGCTGAGTGACAGGCAACAGAGGGTTGTGGTAAATGGAGTTTATTCGGCGCAAGGTCTTGTTACCAGTGGGGTACCTCAGGGGTCAGTACTTGGACCCATTCTATTTAATATTTTTATTAGTGATATTGCAGAAGGTATTAATGGAAAAGTATGTATTTTTGCTGATGACACAAAGGGTTGACGTTCCTGGAGGGATCAGCCAAATGACAAATTATTTAGGTAAACTAAAAAAATGGTCGGAGCTGATGCAATTGAGTTTTAACGTGGATAAGTGCAAGATAATGCACCTGGGACATAAAAACCCAAGGGCTGAATATAGAATATTTGATACAATCCTAACCTCAACATCTGAGGAAAGGGATTTAGGGGTTATTATTTCAGAGGATCTAAAGGTAAGTAGTCAATGTAATAGAGCAGCAGGAAATGCTAGCAGAATGCTTGGTTGTGTAGGGAGAGGTATTAGCAGTAGGAAAAGGGAAGTGCTCATGCCACTGTACAGAGCACTGGTGAGACCTCACTTGGAGTACTGTGTGCAGTACTGGAGACCGTATCTCCAGAAGGATATAGACCTCTTAGAGAGAGTTCAGAGAAGGGCTAGTAAAATGGTGTACGGCTTGAAGGAGAAAAGTTACCAGGAAAGGCTTAATGATCTTAACATGTACAGCTTGGAAAAAAGACGAGACAGAGGAGATATGATAGAAACATTTAAATACGTAAAGGGAATCCACAAGGTAGAGGAAGGGAGTATATTTAAAAGGAAACAAAGTAGCAAAACAAGAGGACATAGTCTTAGATTAGAGGGGCAAAGGTTTAAAAGTAACATCAGAAAGCATTATTTTACTGAGAGGGTGGTGGATACATGGAACAGCCTTCCAGTTGAAGTGGTAGAGGCCAAAACAGTAATTGAATTTAAGCAAGCATGGGATAGGCATAAGGCTATCCTAAACAAAAGATAAATCCAGGTAAAGTATCCATGTAATTGGGCAGACTAGATGGGCTGAAAGGTTCTTATCTGCCGACATTTTTCTATGTTTCTATGTTTCTATGTATACGTGGAAAGATTCTCAACTCTAAATGACCTCTGTTCACAAACGAGCATAACACCAGGTGTTTTCAGTCTGGTAATGAATTTGATACATTGTACACTATACTGAGGTACTGAGGGGGTGGGTTGGTGTCTGCTTCTGATTGAAATTTGAGAATTAATTTCCCTCCTAAAACTTCCTAATATGCTGCATTTAACTGGTGTTTGAAAAAAATTCAAAATAACATCTAAAGCAATGTTATTTTTCACCTCGGGATTAAACATTCACAGGGTTATTCAGAGAGCGGTGAAAAAGCAGGAGAATAACTGGAGAAGTGAAAATTCTAGGTCAAAATAGCCAGACCAGAAAAATTCTCCCATTTAACTCACTTTCCAAATTGGCTATTTGGTCTAGATTGTTCTCTTCTCCTGCCAGTTCTCCTGGCTTTCACCTCTCTCCCAGGGTTGTTCAGAGAAAGGTGAAAACCAGGAGAATGGCAGGAAAAGAGAACAATCTGGACCAAATAGTCGATTTGGAAAGTGAGATAAGGCTAGGGTCAGACTTTTTCGCAGCAACCATCAAAAAGTGCGTCCGAACGCATTGCCATATTTTTTCATGGAATGCGCGAAAACGGTCATATGATGCACATTTTTGTGCGTGATTTTTTACGGATCCAAACCAAGAAACTTTGGGTGTCTGGACGTTATGTTGGCCAAACATGAGCAGGGTCTGACGTCTCCAAATTACGCACACACGCCGCTAGTGGACGCAGCGCACTCTGTATGTCCGTACTAGCGGTTCTGCGTTCTCGAAAAAATGCGTTCATTTTCCACTTGCGTTGCGCAGCCGGACTTTCGTGCGACCGTACTTCGTATATTGGCCGTCATTGCCCATCATTTGCTGCTAGTGCGGCCGTGAATAAGTGCGCCTAAACGCACGTTAAAAATTCGCTAGTCTGACCCTAGCCTAAATGGGAGAATTTTTCTGGTTTGGCTATTTTGACCTAGAATTTTCCATTCTCCAGTCATTCTCCTGCTCTTCACCGCTCTCTGAATAACCCTGACAGGGTTATTCAGAGAAAGGTGAAACTCAGGAGAATGACTGAAGAGAAAATTCTAGGTCAAAATAGCCAAACCAGAAAAATTCTCCCATTTATCTCACTTTCCAAATCGTCTATTTGGTCTAGAATTTTCCATTCTCCAGTCATTCTCCTGCTTTTCACCGCCAAAAAATCAGTAAACTTTTTCTGCGTGTCCGAAAATGTCTCCTCTTTTCATACAGACTGCCGCCCCAAGCAGTTGTTTATGGATAGATTAAAGGAAAAGCATTTACCGTCATTTGAAATGTCATTTTTTGGTTTTTACATATTTCTATACATCCTAGAAATCCGCCACTTCACGGGCAGGTTATGGGGACCTCCTAGGCACGATATTTGAACTAATTTTTCTTTTTTATTTTTAACCCTTATTTCATGGAAAACTCACTGTCCCTTTAAAAACGTTTTTTTTTTTACTTTTTGTCCTTGTTTCCTGTCCCCCGGGGCACTACCCGGACCCCCATACACCTTTTATGGCAAATATCTAGCATATATGCCCTCTTGGAGGGCACTCTAAAAACCGAATTTTCAGCCCCATTGACTTGCATTGAGTTCGAGTTCGGGTTCGGGTTCGGATCCGAACATTTGGAAAGTTCGGGTTCAGCTCCGAACTGAACTCGGGGAGTGTTCGGCTCATCCCTATTTGTAATGTAACCAGCTGATATTTTATTTTTTCCCAAAAAATGGTAGATTGAATGAACTTGAACCTCTAGTTATATTAAGTTTGAAATCAAAACATCAACGTAATGTAACTTCAAACACTGGCAGCACCAAAGGTCCCAAACTACTGGAGAGGCATTCCACAAGCTGCAGTTTGAAGATTTACCGCTTCCAGCAATCTTTTATGGCTATATCAGATCTCGCAGCCAGGGCCGGATTTATAACTAGGCAGAGTAGGCATGTGCCTAGAGACACCTGCCACAAGGGAAGCCTAGCTCTGATAACCCTTTCACTGCTCAAGACGTGTGGGGAACGTCCTCATTGTCTCCCGCTGTATGCGGAGGAGGTTCCCCATGCGTCTTCTGCTCGGCGGGGGGCCAGCAAGATACTCACCTCTCTGGTCCGGGGTCCTGTGGCATTTTGACTTCCTCGAAGTCAGATGCCGCTTTTATAGACCCCCGCCGTAATGACATCATTGCGTCGGGCGCAATGAAGGCATTTTCAGGTGACCTCCCCCGGCAAAGCCGGGAGATCGCCTGAAGGGAGGGGGATCCATTCGGATCCCTCTCCCTCCCCATCGAGAGGGTCTACAGCAAAAGTGCAGGCACCACTTTGAAGGGAAGTGTTTGCCCTTTAAAGCAATGCCTGTCTTTAACCCCTTAACCACTTCGCTGCGGAGGACGCGCTCAGCGTGTCCTCCCGCAGGAAGGGTTGGCTGCGGAGGACGCGCTGATCGCGTCCTCCCTTCGCAGCCAGCGATCAGCCAGAATCTGCTCGATCGCTGTGCCCCCTAGTGCGGGCTGACATCCTTGATGTCAGCCCGGCACTCCATGACCGCCGCGGGCACAATAGATCTCATCACGGTGGTGCGATTACATCTATTTCAGGCCCCCCCCCGCGAGTGCGGAGGAGGTGCCTGAAAGGGAGGGGGGAGGTCCTTCGGACCTCTCTCTCTCCCGATCGCCGGGAGCCTGAGCTTAATGTCAGGCACTGTTTGGAAGGGCACAGCCTGCCCTTCCAAACGGCACCTGGCATTGACCCCTTGGGGGCTGGCCAACATCTTGGATGTCAGCCAAGCTTCCGGGAACTCCCCCTGACGACTGGCATCATCGTGCATAGCGCAATGATGTCAGTCTTGGAGTTAACCCCTTGCTGCCACCAATGGTGGAGATAGGGGTTCCAATGAACCCCCTATCTCCCGATCCATGGCAGCTAGGGGTTAATATTTGATATCGTTCGATCGGCCAGAGCATGGCCTTTCCAACGATACCAAACATGACCATGTAAAAAGTTTTTTTAAAAAAAATAAAAATAAAAATAAAAAAATATAAAAAAAATAATAATAAAAAAAGTAAACAATTTTTGTTTTTTATTTGTTAATGCACCAATATTGTTCCCATTTAATTTATAATGTGAACAATGATGCTGCACTAACGATTTTTGTATGGGGTGCGTTTGTTAAAAATCGCATACGTTTTCCCCAAAATAAATGTAACGAGACCCCATTTCTAATTTATTTAACAAGCGCACCCTATAGAAAATATAACCGCAAACGATTGCATGTTAAAATGTGAAAAAAAAACACTTTACACGTTGTAAATTCTTGAAAATTCGAATTTTATTGCATATTTTGTTATAATATACAGACAGGACATAACGTATACATATAATAATGATATATTATGAATCTGCCGAGTCTGCTGGAAAGAACGATATATAATATGTCTGGGTCATATAATAAAATAAGGCTTCAAAACGCGGTTAAACATTATGAGCGAAACCGGTAAAAATGACCTCAGCACTCAGACGGGAAATGCCTCAGCAGCGAAAGGGTTAAGTGCTGGATCGCGATCAAGCTCCGGTGGGGCCTTCATCTTGGATGGTGGCTCCACCTCCGGGTCCCCCCTTGGCATCGGACGTCATCGCACATGGCGTGATGACGTCAGATAGCCGGGGAATCCCTAGCTGCCTGGGGATTTCCCAAGGTGGAGATAGGGGGTTCCTTTGAACTAGAGCTAGAGGGTCATGCATGGTTCCATTCAAAAGGCCAGAGAATGGCCTTTCAAATGATACCAAACATGACCATGTTACAAGTAACACAAAATTAATAAAAATAAAAATAATGAAAACATAATAATAAAAAATAAATAAAAAAATAAAAACTTGTAAAAAATAAAAAAATACAATATAATGTTTCTCTATTTTTTTTCTAACGCAGCACTATTATTCAGTTTACAATTATAATGTGAACAGTGATGCTGAGCTAACTCACCTTCTCATTTCCCACACTGCCAGCAAGTTTGGAGCTGATGATGCGATGCATTGTTTCATCGACGACTTAGAACGTGGCACTGCAGTGAGGAGAGACAGGGGGACTTTGGAACCCACATCTCTGAATTGTACACCGCAAAAGGTTAAGTGAGGTGTCATTGGAAAGGTCAGAGTCTGGTCTTTACAATGATACCAAACACGACCATGTGATGTAAAAATAAAAAAAATATTTTTTTTCTCTGTTCTACGGCAGAGGCAATATATACTTCTACACATAAAACAAACAACGCCACTGCACTAACTCAACTAAGGCAACAGATTCTGCCCCTTCTTTTGATATGACGCAGAGAGAACTGTCTTTCAGGTTGTTTTTAAAAAAAAAAATTGTTTACCCCAAAATGAGAATTTAAAAGGTCATTTTGGCATGTTTCCTTTTTTTTGTTGGGGGGGGGGGTTAGGGACGCTCCACAATCCTGTGCCAACAGGCTCCTGAGATGCAATCCAGCCCTGCTCGCAGAATTCTGGTGACAGGACATGGGGGAACTCTTCGGTTTTGGTGACCATTCATTTGTATCAGAAGAAGATAACAGAACCAGAGGTGTATTCTTGCATAGGCCAGCTAGGCCGAGGGCAGCAGATTGGAGTGGGGCAGCATTTTTGTTCTAATGTCCTTTCTTTCAGGAGTCCTAGAAGTTTGAGGTGTGTGAGTGTACACTGAGTGGCCAGATTATTATGACCACCTGACTTTTTAAGGCAAATTATCTATAATTTGGCGTTGACGTTGCTTGAGGGCCAGACCATTATAAATAGGGAAGCAGGTTGTTTACCACAATAGTAGAAGTGATTTTTTTATGACGATATGGTAAACAATGCGATTTAACAAACTTTGAACGTGGGATGATTGTTGGCGCTCGGAGCCATCGAGCGAGTATCTGCAAAACAGCAGAATTTGTTAAACGTTCAAGAGCAGCTGTTGTTAAAGTGTTTAAAGACTGGCCCGTCAGGCGAAAATCTGGATCTGAACGTGCGAATTGTGGCCATCAGTGACTATTCAATGTTAGGGCAGAACGGAGAGTGGCAAGACTGGTACAAGACAACAGAAGGGCAACGGTGCATCAAATTACTGCAGATCTCAGGGATCCTCTCAAATGATCTCTGAACGCACTGTTCGCCGTACACTGCATCATATGGGATATGGAGGCTGTAGGCCTGTTTGAACACCTTTGCTGTCTGCAGTTAACAAGATAAAATGTCTCCAATTCGCACAAGAACCCAAGGATTGGACAGTCGAGCATTGGAAAAAAGTCATGTGGTCCGATAAATCACATTTCCAGTTGCACCATGCAGATGGCAGAGTGAGAATTTGGCGGAAACAGCATGAAAGAATGCACCCCACATGCATGAGTACAACCCTTCAAGCTGGTGGGGGCAGTGTTATGGTTTGGGGCCCTTTAATTAGTGTGGAACAACGTCTGAAAAGCACAACATACCAAAGCCTCTTGCTAAAGTTCATCCTATCATGTTGATGGCGTATCCCAATGGAGATGGCTTCTTCCAACAAGACAATGCGCTATGCCACAGTGCTCGTATTGTGCAGGAGTGGTTTCAAGAACATGAGGGAGAATTTACCTTGCTTAGGTGGCCCCCACAATCACCAGATCTCAATCCAATTGAACATTTGTGGGACGAAGTTGAAAGAGCCATCAGGCAGCTGGTTCCGCAACTGTCAAATCTCACAGAACTGGACAGCGCTATTCATCAGGCATGGTGTCAGATAACTCGCATCACCTTTCAACATCTCGTGGAATCAATGCCAAGAAGAATCGCCGCAGTATTGAAGGCAAAAGGTGGCCCAACGAAGTACTGATGTGGTGGTCATAATAATCTGGTGTATAACAGAGCTGCAAAGCAATACATCTCCCAGCAATGAGTCTCTAAAATATAATAAATGCAGTAATTAATAACACGGTGTAATTAACCCATTGCCGCCCCAGGACGTGCTATGCCATCCTGGTGACGGGAGGTCTTTGAAGATGCAGGGCGTACAGGTATGCCCCGCTGTCTTCAATTGGTCGCCTCGGTCCCTCCTCCCAGCCTGCGCGCACCATCGGCTGTAGGGCGGGCCGCAATCTGTATCTCGTGACGGCACTTGTTATGAGGCGTACCTGTATTAAGCCACCCCTGCCAGGTGAAGCCCGCCCTTCTTTAAGGGGTTAAGATACTTTGCTTTTGTTCTAAACTACATTTTCATTGACATAAATAGGTTGTGAATATTTGTCGTATTTTCATGTCTATGTACACGATCGCGTTTCCTGGGAGACTGGCAGTAGTGTTTGGGGTGCTTAGGGCCCATCGTACACCCTAATGCCCCGTTCACACTGTGCGATTTGAAAGTCGCGCGACTTTCCGCGCGATTTTCCTATTCGCGACATGGTGCGATAATGTCGCGCAACGTCACGCGACATCGCTGTCTTGTGCGATTTTTGCAAAGCACCACCAATACAAATTGCAAAATCGCAGATAGCAAATCGCAAAAAAAGGGTCATGTACCAGCGACATGCTTCTGCGACGCGCGACATGCGACGTCGCGCGACATCGCGCGGCAAGATGTGAACAGCTCCATTGAAATGCATTGGAGAAGCTACATAGTGCGACGTCGCGCGGATAAATCGCACAGTGTGAACGGGGCCTAAATAGGGATATATATACTTTGTAAATTAAAGGGGGGCATAATGGATGAAATGGGCTTGAGATGTATTTTTTTGACCGGTTTTAAAGTGGGTTTTCCTTTGTGAAGAACAGTTTTTTCATCATATTATTTTACTCCCTGCTTTGTTGTGGCAGACAGAAACTTGTGAGGTTATTTCACACTTAATAGGATGTGAGATATGTTAAGTATGATCCATGTAGCATCTGAAAGATCTATATTTTCTCACCCTTAAAGGGCCAATACCAGCAAAAAATGAAATGTCCTTATTGTGTTTATTTGATGTTGCTGATATCTTACATGTGTTTTGTTTTTCTCTTGTATGTTTAGTTAAGAAGATATTTTACTCTATATGTGTCACTGGGTGCAGCCATTGTGTGATATTTTGTGCCCTCTCACAGTATCTTTCCATCACTTGCTCCTCACTATGTGGCAATGGTCATAGAATGGAGTCTATTGGTCGATCACTGACTCAAATCTCATTGTGTTGTGTGGGATGTATTCAAAGGACATCTCCCAGGGGGTAGATTAAAAGTGTTTTGAGCCTCCTGTTTTATCTCATTCAGCTGCCAGCTCTTGTCTCGCCTAGCCTGAAGAATAATATCCCCCTGTAGCATTATCTAAACATTCCCTCCTCCACCTCATTAAACTGCTAAATACTGTATATTGGATAAACCACAGAAGTAAAGAAAAACCTTTGGTAAATGTTACCTCATGGGAAAAATAAACAAAATGGTAGGGAGATAATAAAAAATAATTTTATTTTTCCTTTTTACATGCAATTACTTCAAAGAAAGAAAATAAACCAGCAGCATGTGTTTTATAAAGTGGTTTCATTTGTAATTCACAATAAATCTAGTTGCAGCTTATGTAAGTGGTAGCGTCCCTTTAAGACACAGCAGATGCGGCTTTATAATTAGGCAAAATAGGCATTCACCTAAGGCCTCACTCAATCAGGGGCTTCACATGATGGAATTTGCGTGCCATATGAATATTCAAGTGGCATTCATAGGCCACACAAATACACTTATACATTCACATACTGCCATCTTCCTAGAGACCTGTTTGAGGTTCATTAATTTGAATCTATCAGGTTAAGTTATGAGTTTTTGCATAGCAATACAGGGTTACTCAAAGAGCTCCAAATTGCTGGCGAAAGGTAACCGAAAGCTGAAAATCAGCGTTCGGTTACCTTTCCTCGCCATACGGCTATCCAGAGAGCAGGCAGTTCGCCAAATCCTGGCGAATTGCCTGCACATATGGTGCCTGTTCGTTGCCTGTTCGAGGCAGTGAAATCCCCATAGAGAAGCAATGCTTCGTCTATTCAGAGAACACAAACGAGCAGTGAAAAGTTGCGGATAAATCCCTGCCATTCGGTGGTTTAATTCGGCAGATTTATTCAGGCGAATCCCATAGGGTTCAATGTTAAAAATTTTCCCGTTTTAATCCAATATCTAATAAACCTTTTATTATAATTTTTTGCAATAAAAAGTCTCTTTATTTTTAGATTTTTTAGGAACTTTTAGGCAATTTTTGGGATTTTTTGGCAAACATTTTTTTTCCGTTTTTTTTTTTATTCGTTTTTTCTTTTTTCTGTAACAGACCTTTTTATTATCATTCATTGGATTTTATATGTAAATTTCAGACATTTTCGTTCTGTAGTTTCTTTGCAAACAGCGTTTCACTTTTCAAACATTCAAGCGCACTGTTTCATTTTTTCTTCACCTCCTTCGTCTGCGGTGTCGGCTTTTTCCGGCAGCTGCTCTGTGCTGTGATCGACTCCTGCTCGGGTTTCTCCGGCGGGTTAATCCAGATGTTTTTGCGGGTTTCAGTGTGCGTTCGCCCTGGTTTTCGGTAAGTTTTCGGCGAGTTTGCGGCGACTTTTCCCTGCATTACGGCAGCTCTGCGGTGCTTGCTGAATACAACGCAGGGTCGCCGAAATGTGATCGCCAAATCGAACCGAAATGAAGAGAACAAAATATCACCGTACGTGCGGTGGCTTTTCGATTCTCTTTGAATAACCCTGATAGTGTAGGGCAGCTGTTCTCAATCAAGTCCTCAGGTCCCCCTAACATGTCAGGTTTTAATGATTTCCTTGGGGAAATGCAGACTGAATCCTGCAATCACTGAGCAGCAAATCATATCACCAGTGCTGTGCTTCAGTTATATGGCAAACCTGGCCTGTTATGGGTACTTGAAGACAGGGTTGAGAACCACTGGTGTATGGGATCAATGGGAACTCAGTTCTATCTGCAAAAATAGTGGGGAACTGCGTTCCCATGATTTCTCCTTTGACCTGACCCCTAGGTGTCACATTAAGATGGGGGGTTTCCATTGTGTCTAAGTGGTCCACGGATTTTTTTTAGAGGTATGTGAGCTTGGCTTGCTGATTGAGGACCATAAGCATCTTCTCACATCCTAGTAGAGGAGTGTCGTGGATGATCTGATGACCTGTGATTATCTGAGTAAGTATAGCATCTTCCTGGCAAAATTCAAGTACTTCTATACTTATATGGTCATTAACATGAAAAACAGGAAGGCAGAGGATTCTGTTCCACCGACTCAGCCACCTCTTGCACACACCATACACCCGTCACACGAGAGCTGACATATGCATTGTACCCCCCACTAGAAGTGTTGAACTTATATCTCCCTGGTTACAAAGGCATTTTTTTTCCACTTGTTACCAAATCGAGTTCAGTATTAACATCTGTTATCCCTTCGGCGAGAGATGTTTCAGAGTCTATTTCCCCGCAGCTTGAAAAGTATTATTAAGACGAAAACACTTCTCCCGATACTCTCTTAATTAATCATCTGTATCTGACTGGTCTGTTCAATAAAGAGGAAACGTTCGGCACGTGCCTTTCCAGAAGCAGAGTACTTTTACTAAAACACATATCAGCAGATAAAAGCATTAAAGGTAATTATCAAGGAAAAAATAAATAGCTTTTGTGTTTTCTACTATGAAAATATGTGTTAGTGTGATGTGTCTCAGGTTTATAGCAAATGTAAGAGCAAGACTTCTAGATTTTCAGCATTTATTGAGCAACAATATCCACTGAGTGCTGGATACTATATACTCTTCCACACCCATTAATGTGATATTAATGTAGTCTCTGTGTTTATGTTAACACAATTCTAATAAAGATTTGACCTTTTATTATGTTGGGCTTGTAGAAGTAGGTGGTCTACAATTGGGTGTGTGTATATGTTTGGGGGTGAGGCCACGTGATCCAAGGCCAGGATTGTACCTTAGTGCAGGCCTCAAAATTTCAAGTCCCAAGCTACTAGCCAGGCCTTAAGAGTTACTCGCCACTTGTTGTCCCACCTAACCCCTATCCAGCCATGCCTCTGCATTCCCACTCGCCCTCATGTAATTTCCACTCGCCCTCATGTAATTTCCACTCGCCAAATGCGAGCAGGCGAGTGCAAATTTTGAGGCCTGCCTTAGTGGGATATCTTCCCTTCAGGGGATAAGTGGCAGTGTATGCTATACAGTATACTCTACCACTGGGACAGTAGGGAAGAATTCCATGAGTCGTTGATAGCAGTTTGCAAGTGGATAACTTGTGCACAAGCCCTTATAAATGTGTGGCTCCCGACTAATGGCTCTGTTTTGATAGACATCTGCATTTTGTTTCATTCCGAATTGCAATTTGGACAAAATTTACCGATTCGTATTTCGGAAGCATTTCTGAAATAATCGGTTCCATCCAAAACGGAACGAAAATGAAACCGAACTAAACGGAATATTCGATTTGTTATTCCTTTTCACAGATTCAGCAGCACCGCGTCCCTGTCCATTGGCCATGGTGATGAATCTGTTGTATTTAGCACCACAGGCCATGGACGGCGGCAGGGAAATTCCCCATAGACAAGTAATGGTTAATCTAATTGGAGAACACCGAACAGCACCGAAATGTCAGTGAAATGCCCTGATTTTCAGTGGTTCGATCGACAGGTTTAAAAAAGCGATCCCATAGGATTCAATGTAAAAAAAGAATCCCGTTTTTATTAAATATTTTTAAACTATTTATTCCTTTCATTTGCAGCAAAGAGCCTTTTTATTCATTGACTTTTTTTAGAATATTTGAGTATTTTTTGGTGAAATTTTTAGATTCCTAATTATTTGAAAACGACGAGGCTTTATTTATTTTCCGAACACAGCGATTTTATTTTTCTTTCCTTCAGTCTGGCTGCGTTCAGCGGGGGCTGTCCTAAGTGATGAAACATATTCAGCACCAAGGACAGCAGAACCGTAGAGCTCTGGAGCCATGCAGCGCTGCTGTCCCTGGTGCTGAAACATATTCCAGCACCAAGGACAGCAGTACCAAGGGGCTCCTGAGCACCGCATAGCTGCTGTCCTTGGTGCTAAAATATATTTCAGCACCAAGGACAGGGGGATTAGGATAAAGAGATTACGTATCTTTTTACTCTAATCTAAGTAATTAATTGATCCATTTCACATTCCGAAATAAAGAATAAAAATGAAACAACTAAAAGAATGAAATATGAATCGATACGAAATACTAATGACTAATCTCCCGAAATAACGAATCGATCCAAAATACGAATCACGATAACGTAACAAACGCACCGAAACAAACTAAAACCTGTAACGGATCAATCTGAAACTAAACAAAATTATTCTTTGTGCAAATGTCTAGTTCTGACTAAGCCACTGTAGAGGTTCAAAATATTTGGAAACCACTCGTAGACAGCAGCAGTTAGTTGGAGTTGAAAAACTCTATTTATTTTTTTTGCTCTGATCGAACAAAATTGGTAAACTAACCCTAAAAATAGTTAGTTTCCGATAAGGCTTTGGGATCGGGAGCAATCAAAATTAAGGTTAGGCTTAGAAATTAGAGATAGGGTTATGAATAAGGATTCTTGTCTGTAATTAAAGTTATGGCTATAATTTAGCATTACAAATGTTTAAAAAAATATTAGTAGGATAAAAAAAAAAAATCCTCAGGGCAAACAAAATTAGTAAACTAACAATAATCTATCAATACGGTTAGTATTGGTGTTAGCATTACTATTTTGCTCATTTTAGGAATAGGGTTAGGGTTACTTTTAGGCTGGGGTCAGACCAGCGCACTTTTAACGTGCGTTCTGGCGCACATAATTACGGCCGCACTAGCAGCAGATGACGGGCAATGACGGCCAATATACGAAGTACGGCCGCACAAAAGTCCGGCCGTGCAACGCGAGTGGAATTTGAACACATTTTTCTGAGAACGCTGAACCGCTAGTACTGACGTACTGAGTGCGCAGCTGCGGCATAGCGGCGTGTTTGCGTGATTAGGAGATGTCAGACGCTGCTAATGTCCAGCCAACATAACGTCCAGACGCAAAAAGTGATTTATTGACGATCCGTACAAAATCACGCCCACAAATGCGCGTCGTCTGCCCGTTTTTGCGCATTCCGTGAAAAAATACGTCACTGGGTTCGAACGCACTTTTTCACGTTCGCGGGGAAAAATGCTTTCGTCTGACCCTAGCCTTAGGGTTAATATTAGTTTAGGGTAACTATTGCTACTTATTTTAGGGTTAGGATTAGTATTAGGAATACTATTAGGTTTAGGGTTAGCATTAGGCTTAAGGTTACTTTAGGTTTAGGTTTAGATTTGGATTGGGGGAACTATTTTGCTTGTTTTAGGGTTAAGGTTAGTGTTAGGTTTATGATTAGGGTTACTGTAGGGTTATCGTTAGAGTTTGGTTTAGAGTTACTGTTTCTGCATGGTGTAGGATTAGTGTTACTGTTACTTTAAGGTTACGGTTTGTAACAGGGTCACTGTTTCTGAATGTTTTAGGACTAGGGTTAGGGTTAGGGATTTTGCTATGCACAGTGAGGGTTTTTTTTTTCAGTCATCTTAATGAAAACAAATGGATTCGAATATATTGAAATTAGTTTGGTTACTTTCATTTCGGCCCGACTGTTCAGTGTTTTGGAATTTCAGATGCTTCAAAAATTCCACATCGCCTAATTTCAGTCAAATTTCAATTTGGAGTGAATCGAGATGCACATGTCTACTTGTCACAGCTGCACCACCACCAGTACCCTGTGTTATGACAGTCATAATTCTAGATAATGGCATTTGACACAAGGGCTGTAACTTCAACATGTAGTGATGGACACTGGTTAGTTGTGTTGAGGGGGTGTCGGACAAAATCCCTTCAGCCAGGTTCCCTAATGCTAACATCCCGACGGCCAACTTCCAGACAGAACAAGTGCTGGACATACCAAGTTCCCTACACGGCCAACTTCCAGACATCCATAATCCCAGCAGCTTACCCTAATACTAACACCCTAACCCTTAAGGAGTTAGGGTTAGGGCTAGGTTTAGAGGGGTTAGGGCTAGGTTTAGGGTGCTAGGGCTAGGTTTATGGGGGTTAGGGTTAGGGCTAGGTTTAGGGGGGTTAGGGCTAGGTGTAGGGGGTTAGGGTTAGGGCTAGGTTTAGGGGGTTAGACCTAGGTTTAGGGGTTAGGGCTAGATTTAGGGGTTAGGGCTAGGTTTAGGGGGTTAGGGTTAGGGCTAGGTTTATGAGGGTTAGGGCTAGGTTTAGGGGGTTAGGGTTAGGGCTAGGTTTAGGGTTTAGGGTTAGGGCTAGGTTTATGGGGGTTAAGGTTAGGGCTAGGTTTATGGGGGTTAGGGCTAGGTTTAGGGGGTTAGGGAGTAGGGTTAGTTTTAGCCACTGGGATTTTGGATTTCTGGAAGTTGGCTGTCAGGGAGTTGTCTGTGTAGGGAAGTTGGTCGTTGGGATTTTGGCATTAGGGAACCTGGTTTTAGGGATTTTGACACAAACCCGTGTTTAGGTACCAGGTTCAGAGGTTGTAATCTTATGCCTCTCCATTAAATCATCTCTGTAATATGTGATCATTTTTCTGGCAATTATTACTTTAATTTTCATTGCATACCTCATGAAATGCAAGCTCTTTCAATGCAACCATTACCTCCATGGGGATTCAGATATAGTGGAACCTATTTATTGTGCACCTGCACAGATGTCACTACAGAGGTCAGCCATGCGCAGGATAATATGCAAACTAACACGAATGACAGACATTCACTACCTGCTCCTACGGAAGGTGGGACTCTTCCTGTCAGTCTGCAGTTTATTTTAGCAAGCTGAAATGAGCAAGTAAGTGATCACCCATAATTAGAAAATCTGGAGATGCGTTGGTAACATTGCATGGATCTCGGTGGGCATGACTGACGACGTCAAACTCTTTTTTTTGTACTCTTCGAGCGTGTATGTTGTCAATTTTTGACTGTCTTTGAACGAAAGAAAGAGAAATGCTATTACATCAGATGAAAAGTAAGCAGATGAAGTGTTGGGTTTGCAATCGTCTTAGTTTAACCCCTTATAGATGATTAATCCACCAGGCTGTTGTCTAACACAGGCAGCACAATTTGAGGCAGGTGCTACCTGAGGGTAATCACAGGCAATGGATTCTCAGTCAGATGAGGAGCATTTGGGAATATTCTCCTACAAGCTTCCCAGAGTGACTGAAGAGCAGGATGTTGCCAGCTGCTTAAGGCTACTACCACAGTCTACTGGCTACTAAGGACAGGACATGGGTTGGGGTGGTTCAAAAAATGAACTGCTATGGGATTGCCTGACACAACAACAGATAGAGGAGGTTTCATGTCAATACAAACCACACCATGGTGCGTAACATTGACAGAAAGTGGATGTGGCTCATATTTACCTCAGGAAGCACAATTTCAGGAGGAACAGGGGGAGGGGAATCCGACCTTGAATGAATGACAAGAAGGGGAAAAAAATGAAAAAAACATAACCAAACAAGAAAAAGTTAAAGGCCAACCATCCACCCAAAATATGAAGGTGGACCCTCAACTTTCCATCAGCTGTGTCCACCTATCACAGCCAATGCAACCTGAAGTGGGAGGGCTCCAACCTTCTAATTTTTGTAATAGCTGTGATCTCTATCGTGGCCACAATTGGGTCCAAATGAGATTCATAGACTCCAGGGTTCACATGCAAAACATGAGAAATCTTTTTTTAAAACTACTTATTAATTATTACCTAGATACTGGCACCTGGATGGTATAAGAACAAAATGTCTAACAAAGCCCTGACAAAGCCCCAAACCATCTGTCAAAGCCCTGACAAAGCCCCAAAATGTCTGACGAAGCTAGATAAACAATGAAACCCTAGGATCCAGACAAGTAACCCTCCAACTTTAGACAAGAATCATTTTTCTTAACCACCAACTGATGTACCCAAGTCTTCTAGGCCCTCTACCACACAGGATAATTCAAAGAGATCCGAATTGCTTGAGAAAGGTAACCGAACGCTGAAAATCAGCGTTCGGTTACCTTTCTTGGCCATTCGGCTATCCAGAGAGCAGGCAATTCGCCAAATCCTGGCGAATTGCCTGAACATACGGTGCCTGTTCGGTGCCTGTTCGAGGGCAGTGAAATCCCCATGAAAAAGCACTGCTTCGGCTATTCAGAGAACACAAACCAGCAGTGAAAGGTTCCCCTAATGCCCTGCCATTCGGTGGTTTAATTCGGCAAATTTATTCAGGAGAATCCCATAGGCTTCAATGTTAAAAATATTCCCGTTTTAATTCAATATCTAATAAACCGTTCATTATAAAATTCTGCAATAAAGAGTCTCTTTATTTATAGATTTTTTAGGATATTTTAATAATTTTTCTGAATTTTTTTTTTTAAAAGTCTGATTTTTTATTTTTTTTATTAGTTTACTTCTTTTTTCTGTAACAGCCCTCTTTATTATCACTCCCTGGACCTCATATGTAAATTTCAGCCATTTTCGCTCAGTAGTTTCTCTGCAAACAGTGTTTCACTTTCAATTATTCATACAAACTGTTTTGCTAATTTATTCACTGCCTCTTCTGCTGTGTCCGAGGCTCCAGTTCAGGTTTTTCTGTGGTTTTCGGCAGGTTAATCCAGATGTTTTTGAGGGTTTTCGGCGTGCATTCGCTGGTTTTGTGGTTAGTTTTCGTCAGGTCTGCGGCAGCCTTTCCTTGCAATTCAATTTCCTTGAATACACCGCAGGGTCGCCGAAATGGGATCGGCAAAACAAACCGAATTGAAGAGAACGAAAAGTCACCGAACGTGCAGTGACATTTCGAATCTCTTTGAACCCTGTAAAAATTTGAACCCAAGGAGTCTATTCCCTATTATATTTTCCCAAACATGTAGGCGCCAAATGGTGTTGAAATTGCCTCGGCAAATTCCACTGAAGTAAAAAAAAAAAAGGACATTTTCTACTCGCCTAATAGAAGCTTAGGGTCCTTTAACCACTTCCATGCTAAGGACGCGCTGAGCGCGTCCAACTGCATGTCACGTTCCATGCGGTGGACTCGCTGAGCGCGTCCTCTCTTTGGGGTCAGCGTTCGGCCGGGTTCCGGCCGATCGCTGGCCCCCCCGGTGCGGGCTGATACCCTCGATGTCAGCCCAGCACCCGGAACCGCCGCCGGAGTAATTAGGTGTCATCGCGGCGGCGCGATGACACCTAATTCAGGCGCCCCCCCCGCATGTGCGGAGGAGGCGCCTGAAAGGGAGGGGGGGAGGTCCTTCGGACCTCTCTCCCTCCCGATCGGCGGCGTGCAGGGGGTTAAACCAGGCACCATTTGGAAGGGCACAGCCTGCCCTTCCAAATGGTACCTGGCATTAACCCCTGGGGAGCTGGATCACGAATCGGCGCTGAAAAGCGCCGGTTCGTGATCCTTTCCCGGAGCTGGCCGACATCTTGGATGTTGGCCAAGCCTCCGGGAACTCCCCCTGAGGACTGGCGTCATCGTGCATAGCACCCATAGCTGCCACCAATTTTTTTTTCTTTTTTTTGGTTTGTTAATGCAGCAATATTGTTCCCATTTCAATTATAATGCTGCACTAACGATTTTTGTATGCAGTGCGTTTGTTAAAAATCGTGTCATTTTCCCCAAAAAAAAATGTAGACCCCATCTCTAATTTTTTAAACAAGCGCACCCCATACAAAATATAACCGCAATTGCTCGCATGTTAAAATGTGAAAAAAAACACTTTACACATTGTAAATTATTGAAAATTCATATTTTATTGCATTTTTTGTTATAATATACAGACATGACATAACGTATACATATAATAATGACATATTATGAATCTACCGAGTCTGACGGAAAGAACGATATATAATATGTCTGGGTCATATACTAAAATAAGCCTTCAAAACACGTTTAAACATGATGAGCAAAACAGGTAAAAAATGACCTCAGCACAGAGGCGGGAAAAGCCTCAGCAGCGAAAGGGTTAAAAAATAAAAAGGTCTGTTAAAAAATAAAAATCTTCTAAAACCTAAAAAAAAACAAATGTCATTTAAAAAATAAAAAGGGTTTTTGTACAAAATTTAAATAATAAATGATCTTTACTTTTTTAAAAAAAAAAAAAAGATATTACATCAAAACCTATTCGATTTGCCTGTTTAAACCTGTCAAATTGAAACACTGAAAATCAGGTAATTTCAACTAAATTTTTGTGCAATTCGGCGTTGTGTGAATAGAAGAATCGATAGTTCTCAAAGGGACAATTTCGGTGCCACAGATTTTGGGCTAAGGCTAGGGTCAGACGAACGCATTTTTCACGTGCGTTTAGCCGCACGAAATCACGGCCGTGCTAGCAGCAAATGACGTCCAGTGCCGGGGAACATACGACGAACGGCCGCACGAAAGTTCGTCCGTGCAACGCAAGTGGCCAACGAACGCATTTTTTCGAGAACGTCAAACCGCTACTACTGACGTACAGAGTGCGCTGCGTCCGCATAGCGGCGTGTGTGCGTGATTAGGAGACGTCAGACGCTGCTAATGTCCGGCCAACATAACGTCCAGACGCAAAAAGTGTTTTATTGATGATCCGTACAAAATCACGGACGACAATGCGCATCGTATGACCGCTATCGCGTATTCCGGGGAAAAATACGTACGTTCGTTCGAACGTACTTTTTCCCGGACAACGTGAAAAATGCGTTCGTCTGACCCTAGCCTAAATGAACTGTATTTCGCTATCAATTCACCTGTATTTGGCGGATTGGCAGCTTTGTGAATACACAAATTGCCCTGAAGTTGCATCTACGGTGAAATTCACTGTGTTCTGTGCAATTCGTGGCAAATTCGGATATTAGTAAATAACCCTAAAAATGTAATCTTTCTATTCCTGCACTGGGATCACGGCTGCCGACCACCACCAATGGGCAGTGGCAGTCTCATCGACCATGTGGCACTGTGACATGTAGAGTGTTCTCGTCCACCGGTCACAGAACACCCATGGTCAGGAAAGAGTTAAATAAATAACAGTAACACTGGCATGGAAGAAGCTAATATGAAGTTACTAGGGATAATACAAAAACTGCAGAGTCATGCTCTGGTGCCCACTGTATTATCTGCTAGTGGAAAAAATACTCCTCAATAGCAGGTAACACCGGTACATCACCTACAGACACTCTCTACCGTTTTGGAAAAAAAAAAAAAGCATTTGCGCCATGTGGTCTAACAGGGTTATTCAAAGAGAATCGAAAAGTCACTGCACGTTCGGTGACTTTTCGTTCTCTTCAATTCGGTGCGATTTGGCGATCCCGTTTCGGCGACCCTGCGGTGTATTCAGCAAACACCACAGGGTCGCCGTAGTGCAGGGAAAAGTCACCGCAAACCCGACGAAAAGACACCGCAAAACCAGGGCGAACGCACAACGAAACCTGCAAAAACTTCTGGATTAACCCCACCGAAGGCGCCGGAGAAACCCGAGCAGGAGCCGATCACAGCGCAGAGCAGCCACCGGAAAAACCCGACACCGCAGACGAATGGAGTTAACAAAAAACAAACAGTACGCTTGAATGTTTGAAAAGTGAAACGCTGTTTGCAAAGAAACTGAGCGAAAATGTCTGATGTTTACATATAAAACCCAATGAATGATAATAAAAAGGGCTGTTACAGATAAAAGAAAAAAACATTAAAAAAAAAAACACGGAAAAAAAATGTTTGCAGAAAAATCCCCAAAAATGCCTAAAAGATCCTAAAAAAATCGATAAATAAAGAGACTTTTTACTGCAGAATATTATAATCAATGGTTTATTAGATATTGAATTAAAATGGGAATATTTTTAACATTGAAGCCTATGGGATTCGCCTGAATAAACCTGCCGAATTAAACCACCGAATGGCAGGGCAAATCGGCAACTTTTCACTGCTGGTTTGTGTTCTCTGAATAGACGAAGCAGTGCTTCTCTATGGGGATTCACTGCCCTCGAACAGGCACCGAACAGGCACCATATGTGCAGGCAATTCGCCAAATCCTGGCGAATTGCCTGCTCTCTGAATAGCCGAATGGCCAGGAAAGGTAAGCGTACGCTGAATTTCAGCGTTCGGTTACCTTTCGGCCCCAATTCGGATCTCTTTGAATAACGCTGTAAGAATTTACATTGAAGTAAACTGCATGGCGTGCTGTATTTATAGCACAAAGAGGGGGGGAAAAAAACCTCCTAAATTCACTAAAGACATCCTGCTGCTAATTATCGAGACATCTGGACCGAAACCAGTAGCAAATTCGAAATAATGTAAACTTTAATATAAAAATGCAGATCCAGATAAAGAGAATACAAAATATAAATGCGTGTGCATTATTCATTGAAAATTCACCAAAGGTCCATATGTTCTTCTTCAAAACCTACACTGGTGGGTCCCTGATTATTGCTGTAAGTGTGTTGTTTTTTCCAATTTCTTGACTGAATACAAAATACACAAACATATGCTTTATATATCTCATAATTGAAGCGCCAGGTGACTGTGAAATCACATTAACATCACTCTTCAACTGTGAATGATTGGGATTACAAACAAGAACATCCATATCATGACTTTCCAGTTGGGAAACCATCTGAGAGAAGGTGAAAACGACCCCAGTAGAATCCTCCCAACTGGAACGGAATCCTTGGGCAGGAAAGATATCCTCGATTGTGGATTCCAGCAGGGCCGGCTCAGGAGACCGCGGGAATGACTGGCCATAAATATAATGACTTTATCTCCTTTTCTATTAGGGCCTTTTGCATTAAAGGTTTTTATAATTTGTTCCACCTGCTAACCCTTACTTTTCAGTACCACGGACTGGCTTATTTAAGTTTTAGAGGCGGCTTAAGTTAAAATGTCATTTTGCTGGTGGGGATAAAGATAATCCTATAATGAAAAGGCATAAATATCACAACCAGTGTAAGACTTGTCATTCACCCTACACGGAAAATTCACTTGTACTGTTTTAAAGATTTTTTTGAGTCGTTTACAAGAAAATATATTGCTTTTATGACCTCTTCAAATGAGTGAGATTAGCATAAATCAGGGGCCTTTTCAGAGTGAGGGAAAACGGAATAACTGGGATCTAAAAGCCCGTCTAAGTGATAATACTTCATGTATAGGCACACAACATCCACCAACTTTGGCAGGTTGGAGATCGGAAAGTGTGGCCAGCGACGGGCGTTATCATGATGCAATCTGCACCACCAACGTCACCCTGCCATTAAACTGGCGCCTCTGGTGCCTTTTTACTTAGACCTCCTGAAAACTGGATGCGGCCTGGGGATGTTGGGTGTTCGGTTGGACCAAGGGAAAAACGTGTGACACATATTCCAAGTGAGTGGGTGCAAACGAGCAGAAATTAGGGGCCCTGTTCCACAGACGGTGCTAACTTAACCAGATCTGTTGTAAACTTACCAGAGCCATTATAGTCTATGGAGTTAAGTTTACAACTATTGCCATAGGTTGGCATTGAAAAGGACAAGCCAACGATAGGGTACATTGGCGCTGTTTTTAACAGTCACTTTGTTGTCGTCCTGGTATCTATGGTAGACTTGTGCACCTATTTTTTTTTCGGTTCGATTCGGTTCGGTTCGTTCGTATTTTGTAAATTTTCGTTTCGGCTCGTTTCGACCGATTTCCGCTTCGGTTCGTTTCGTTTCCGTTTCTTTTTCGTATCGACTTTGTTTTCGTAATTTCGGAAATTTTCGTGTTTTTCGGAACGTCTGTTCTCCTCGTTTCAAAGTGTCTATTCGTTTTGACGTAAACTAATGGTTTTTCGGGTCCGATATTTTGAGATTGAGATTTCTCATGTTTTACAAGAAGGATACATTGAGATGGGAATGATACAAAATTACAGAATCAGCGATATAACCAAAAACTATGTTGTCCGAAATTACTGAAATGGAACCGAAATCAGGAATGGAGCCGAAATTACGAATGGAACGAAAATGATTTTCGATTTTACACATTTCTAGTCCATTCGAAAACTCCGAACAAATTTTCGTTTCGTAAAGGTTTTGTTTTCGGAAAATTCGGATCTGACACGTTTCGTAAAATCGGCTGGATCCGAATGCACGAATCGGGAAATTTCGTGAAAATTCCGAAATTCCGAAACCCGAAACGCACATCCCTAATCTATGGCTATCTATGCTTGATGGTCCCATCTCCTTGTTGGTCCTTATATATTAGCTATGAGGTGTGTAGGCGGCAAGAACCGCCGAGGTATTAGATAGGGATTATTGGTCCATACCTCTTATTATCTCCTCGGTTACAGGTTATGGGTATGCCCGGAGTCTGGGATTGATTATAATATTACCGATGTTGGTACCATTAGGACAATTTTCTCACTCTTTATGGGTGTGTTCATGTTCAATAAATTTTCGTTTGCAATAAAGTAACCTGTGTTGTTGGTACGTTACTTGCCCTCACGTGCAATATGAGACTTTGATACATTGGCGTTGTGGCAGATTTATGCAAAATGTAATCACATTTTACAACCACAACTCCATTATTTGTCTTACCAAGACCTGGATTTTGTTTGGACCGATAGCCTAATCGGGATCTTCTTCGGCTGTATTTAAACAAGTTTTCAGTCCGGAATACTCAAATACAGATTTACCACCATTTCTATCCCTGATAAAAATCCGGATCAAATATCGGCGTTTGCGGCTATACTTTTCAATGGAAGCATTGACTATATTAATTAAATTCGAATTTATCAGTATGCTGATTTCTGAAAAAATATCAAATAATTAAAGGTTTTGATAAATTCAATAAATTGATTTTCAAGCAGTGCAGTGACCTTTTCTGGCCATCTATCTTGGCCGTTATGCGTTTCGGGAGATTCAAATGTGTGGTTAACGGCTATTATTATTCCTGATTAAAAATTCGGATCAAATATCGGCCTTTGCAACTATACTTTTCAGTGGACATATCGGGCTATATTACAACCTTCACACAAACGTTAACGCTCACTTGCGCGAGCATTAACGTTAGCTGCGGTGTTTACCGCATATTACAATCCAAACACAAACGGGTCAAGAAACCCGTTTGCCTTTGGTACCTTGCGCTTTTCAGCGCGAGGTTACTGTACTTTGCTCTCCCCATACTTAACATGGGGAGCGCAAAGTGTTAATCAGCGTTAGGATTACAATCTACCAGTTCTGATTAACGTCCGGCTGCGGTTAGCAAAAAGTTAACCAGAACCAGGACTTGGTGTTAACGGATTCCGCTTCTGCAGAATCCGTTAACATCAGGTAAAAAAAAGAAACAAATGAATCACATACTCACCCTCTGTCCCGCGGCGAGGACCGTGGCTCCGACCGCCTCCTCCTTCTGGCGGGAGCAGGGAAAGACTGGGGGAAAAAGTCCTCCCAGTCTCTCCCTGCATAACACTACGCCGACTGGACAGATCTCGCAAGGCGACATCCGGCTGGTCATGTGACCTGCAGGGGGAACTCAATGGAGTCCTATGGACTCCATTGAGTGGATGCTCGCGGCTTTTACCACGCGGTAACAATGCAGGCAGCATTTATTGAGCCAGCATTGTAATCCAGCGTTAAAACGCGGGCGCAAGGGGGAAAACTGTGGGCGCAGTTTTTCCTCCCTTGCGCCTGCGTTTTAACGCTAGGATTGCAATTTGGCCCATCATCTTTAGCGATTGAATCCGAATTGATCAGTAGATTAATATCCCAAAAAATTACAAGTGCTAAAAGGCATTGATAAATGGATTTTCATGCAGGGAGATAGAAAGAATAAGACTGAAATATTTTTTAAACATCGGATTTTTCTAATAGCCATGTTTAAAGGTACAAATCTGCATGATGCTGGCTGAACATAATCTTTTACAGATGTTTTATCGCACCACTTTTTTCATACCAGTGACATTTTTTGAATAGTGGCTGTAGCCAAAAATATTCTCATATGAATCAGACAATATTTCGGGGGAAAAAAATAGTCCCCAAGCTGAAGATATTTTTTCCGAAAATTCAATTGATAGAATTGAATCGAGCCCCAAGTTAGGTGTTTTTAATATCTTTTGCTTATGTAATGGTTTGCTCTGAATTTTCTATATTATGCCTACTGGCTACTCACAACTCAGAAGCACGCTTAAAAAATACATGCTGTGTAATTCTCTGACTGTTGAGGTGGTTGGGTCAGAGACTGTACAGACTTTTAAAAAAGGACTGGATGACTTCCTGCAAACACAGAATATTAAGGGTTATAATATTTAATATGTGGGTAAAAGCTTCTTGATCCAAGGAGAAATCTGACTGCCATTCTGGGGTCAAGAAGGAATTTTTTCCCAGTATGTCGCATATTGGCGAGCATTTCAGACTGGGTTTTTTGCCTTCTTTTGGATCAACAGCAGTAGGTGATGTGGGAGAGGCTGAACCCGATGGACGCATGTCTTTTTTCAGCCTATGTAACTATGTTTAGGTGAGTGCAACCATCCTGGTTTAAGTTATTACATGCTACACCTTGGGACACTCCACATGTAGGTGGGCACAGAGATGCATGGGGTATGTACATGGCCCACAGATATGCTCAAAGAAGCCATAATTTTAGACGTCCTTGAGCATCTATGTTTTGCTATAATGGAATATGGGTAAGTTGTCTATACAATTTTACAAATAAAAAAACTATCAGTACCGGTACTGGCAAGTACCGGAAAGAAATATTGGTGCTACTAATTGGTCTTCAAAAATTGTGGGCATTATTACATCCCTAACGCAAACGTTAACGCTCACATGCGCCCGCGTTTTAACGCGAAGATCGTAATAGGGACCTGTATCGGTTCATCCTTCATTGACAGTTATATAAATTTTGGATATTACAGCCCACGTCATGCTCATCCAGGATCTCGGTGATCAGAATGATTTCGATATGACCAGTATTGACGTTTTCATACGAAAGCCATCAATAACTCGGCATACTATCGGCATACATCGTGTTAGGCGCACATCGTGTAGCAAGGTTTGGAAAATAGAGGGATAACAATATGCAAAGGAAAAGATCTATGATTCTAAGGTGTCACGTGTAGAACAATTACAAATGGAATATATTTAACCCTCTGTGTACCCAGGGCATGTGCCACCAGCCAAGAGAAAATCCATTGGTGGAAAAACCTGCTCATTCAGTATATTCAGGGAGTCATATGACCTCATTTTCTTGGACACATAACGTTGTTGAACCTATATCTGACCCACTGAAGCAACCACAGATCATAACCGGCTCGCACGGCAGGTGGTGACTTTTTTTTCTTCCAGGCAGTGCATGTCGGGAATTATAACGCAAAATTTTCCAAACCAGCGTTTTTCGCTTTTTGCCTCTTTCGCTTTTTTCAGTGCAAAACCCTCACATTTTTAAAAAGATTAAATAAATAATTGTTGAACCGTAAGAGCAGGCGCAATCTGCATTTCATACATAGATAAATAAATTAATTTTGATATTTCTCACGTGTTCATTACAACGGTAATAATATTCCATTCCGACGCCAAACGAGAGGGATGAGAGGAATCAGGCTGTGAACATTTGTCAAATCACGGAGACGATAATGGCATTTAAATTAGAAGACTTGGAGATACATTTGTGGCGTTCACTTTAAGTCAGCCAATATTAAACGCCATTGGATAACATTTGAATAAATTTCTGAAAGCCATATCAGTGTGCCCACATTCCTATTTATATACTGCAACAGGAGAATCTGCCTTGGTCAGCTTTCCGTGAGCAGCTGAGAAAATGATATCGTATGTAGGAATTCGTGTATGCGTAGAGAATTTCTGAAAAATTACCCAAGTCATTGAAGTATGTTTAAACCAGGGAAACTCTACCACTAAAATGGTAAAAAAAAAAGGAAAACAAAAATCAGTTTAAACTTAAAATGAAAGAATATACAATATCTTAACCCATTCACTACTGCGGTCATGTAAACACTATCAGCAGTAGCAGACACTTCGGCCCGACGATCAAGTTCTTGCAAATGATTTTCATTTACATTTGGGCTCCAGAACATGCCCCTAATGTTTCAACACCTTGGGCATGAGTTCCGAGGAGTTAACACTTTTTAAAACCAACTGGGAAATGTGTCTGCATGACATCTCCCCGGCTGATTCTGCACAGAGTCCTGAGCTGCAGTAACTACGTTTGGCCAGTAGATGGTGACATCCACCTGCCAAATAGGTTATTACAGTAAGGAATGGATTGGAAATATTCCCAAATAACTCTTACGGTTTAATTAATTAAAAAAAATTCTGAAGAAGAAAAAAATGACCCCCCCCCACAGTTTTTTGGGAAAATCAACCGGTAGTGAACTGGTTAATGACGCAATACTATAGATTTCTGAGTTACTGTAGGCTAAAAAAAATAATGTCTCTTAAGTTTCTTAATCTTTCAAGATTCTTTTCTTTCAGGAATAGTACCAGAGGATTGGAGAAAAGCTGACGTGGTCCCTATATTTAAGAAAGGTTTAAAATTTGTGCCTGGGAATTATAGACCTGTGAGCTTAACATCTGTGGCTGGCAAAGTATTTGAGGGGTTACTAAGGGATAATATTCAGGAATTTATTGGGAGGTATAATGTAATTGGCAAAAATCAGCATGGTTTCATGAAACACAGATCATGTCAGACTAACCTAATTACGTTCTATGAGGAAGTAAGTAGAAGTATAGATCAGGGGGTCGCAGTGGATGTGATTTACTTAGATTTTGCCAAAGCTTTCGACACAGTTCCACACAAAAGGTTACTACTTAAATTAAGAAAAAATGGTCTAGATGAAAATACTTGTTCTTGGATAGAAAACTGGCTAAAAGATAGGGTACAGAGAGTGGTCATAAATGGTACATTTTCAAGATGGACACCAGTGGTAAGTGGTGTCCCTCAGGGGTCTGTTATAGGACCAATACTATTCAATTTATTTATAAATGACCTTGAGATAGGCATTGAAAGTCATGTATCAGTGTTTGCAGATGACACAAAGCTAGGAAAAGTAATACAATGTGAGCAGGATGTTACTCTGCTGCAGAGGGATTTAGATAGATTGGGGGACTGGGCACTTAAATGGCAGATGAAATTTAATCTAGATAAATGTAAAGTTATGCACTTTGGAGTGAAGAACACACAAGCAATTTATACCCTAAATGGTACGGAGTTAGGGAAATCCAAGCAGGAGAAGGATTTGGGAATAATCATAGACTTCAAACTAAGTAACAATGTGCAATGTCAAACAGCAGCCGCCAAGGCCAGCAAAGTACTGGCATGCATTAAAAGGGGAGTTCACTCACGGGATGAAAACATAATTTTGCCTCTGTATAAATCAATGGTCAGGCCGCACCTTGAATAGGCCGTGCAATTTTGGGCACCGGTCTTAAAAAAAGATATAGCGTTAGAAAAAGTGCAGAGACGGACAACTAAATTAATAAGGGGGATGGAAGGGTTAAGTTATGAGGAAAGACTAACAAGCTTAAACCTGTTTAGTTTAGAGAAACGGCGCCTTAGAGGGGATCTGATAACCTTATATAAATATATACGGGGCCATTATCAACCATTGTCTGATAACCTATTCATTAACAGGACTATACACAGGACACGGGGTCATCCATTTAGACTGGAAGAAAGAAAATTTAGCTTAAAGCATAGGAAGGGTTATTTTACGGTGAGAACAATAAAGCTGTGGAATTCTCTGCCTGTTAAGGTGGTTGGGTCAGATTCTGTACAGACTTTTAAAAAGCGACTGGATGACTTCCTGCAGACACAGAATATTAAGGGTTATAATATTTAATATGTGGGTAAAAGCTTCTTGATCCAAGGAGAAATATGACGCCATTCTGGGGTCAAGAAGGAATTTTTTCCCAGTATGTTGCATATTGGCAAGCATTTCAGACTGGGTTTTTTGCCTTCTTTTGGATCAACAGCAGTAGGTTATGTGGGAGAGGCTGAACCCGATGGACGCATGTCTTTTTTCAGCCTATATAACTATCAGGGTTATCCAAAGAGATTCGAAAAGTCACCGCACGTTCGGTGACTTTTCGTTCTCTTCAATTCGGTTCCTTTTGCCGATTGCATTTCGGTGACCCTGCGGTGTATTCAGCAAACACCACAGGGTCCCCGAATTGCAGGGAAAAGCTGCCGAAAACCTGACGAAAACTAACCGAATGCACTATGAAAACAAGAAAAAACATCTGGATTAACCTTCGAAGAGGAGCCGAACAGGAGCCGAACAGGAGCCGAATCACACAGAGCCGAAGCAGCTGTGACTTGTATGAATCTGGGAAAATGAAACGCTGTTTGCAAAGAAACTACTGAGCGAAAATGTCTGAAATTTTCACAGGAGGTCCAGGGAATGATAATAAAGAGGGCTGTTACAAAAAAAATAAGTAAACTGAAAAAAAAAAAAAAAAAAATCGGACTTTTAATTTTTTTTAAAAAATTCAGAAAAATGCTTAAAGTATCCTAAAAAATCTATAAATAAAGAGACTTTTTGCTGCAGAATTTTATAATGAACGGTTTATTAGATATTGAATTAAAACGGGAATATTTTTAACATTGAAGCCTATGGGATTCTCCTGAATAAATTTGCCGAATTAAACCACCGAATGGCAGGACATTAGGGGAACTTTTCACTGCTGGTTTGTGTTCTCTGAATAGCTGAAGCAGTGCTTTATCATGGGGATTTCACTGCCCTCGAACAGGGACCGAACAGGCACCGTATGTGCAGGCAATTCGACAGGATTTGGCGTATTGCCTGCTCTCTGGATAGCCGAATGGCCAGGAAAGGCAACCGAACGCTGATTTTCAGCGTTCGGTTACCTTTCTCAAGCAATTCGAATCTCTTTGGATAACCCTGTATGTAACTATGTAACTATGTAACTAAGTTAACCTCCCACACATTCAATGCGCTCTTATTGATCCAACAGAAAGACCATCCAGAAAGCCTTCCAGATCTTTCAATAAGCAGATTCAGTTGAAAAAACACCTCCGACCTTAGGTAAGGAATTCCGGATTTTTATTGTGTTTTTTTTGTTTTTTACTATAAAAAGGACCCATTTTTTTCTGTAAGTGAAAAAAGGAAATTTTCCAGGGCATCTTTGTCCTTATATCATTCGAGGATGTCAGCCCGCACCGGAGGGGCCAGCGATCGGCCGGAACCCGGCCGAACGCTGACCCCAAAGGGAGGACACGCTCACGCGTCCTCAGCACAGCAGGAGCCATGCGGAGGACGCACTGAGCGCGTCCTCTGCATCGAAGTGGTTAAAAGAGCAAACTGTCCGTCGCTGGAATCTAGACGCACCCTTCACCTTTCCAACCTGGGGCTAAATTACAATCTTTGCGCAAACGTTTGCGCCGGCACAAACAAACATTAACGTGAGGGGTAAATTATTTATTTATTTATTTATAAAGGATTTTACCAGGAAGGATAAATTGAGATTTCTCTCGTTTTCAAGTATGTCCTGGGTTCAAGAACATTGAGTGGTTACAGAAATACAAAATAGTAAAATGCAAGATATTAACACAAAACCAAATATACAGATTAACAGAAAAATAAATATGTAGGAAATCAAGTCATTATGTTACATGTTTACAGGTGCAATCCGTATTGAGGTATGTTAATAGGGATCTCTTAAGGGACTTTAGACTGGGGGAAGATTTTATGGCGTCTGGGAGGTTATTCCATATTTGCGGTGCTCTGTAGGAAAATGAGGATCGAGCCACTTTCTTTTTGTATTGCGGTATTGCAAGTAAGGTGCTGGTCCTGGATCGGAGGTTATAGGATCAGGGAACTGCTGGGGAAGCAGCCTATTCAGGTAGGGTGGTAGCTTCCCAGAAAAGCTCTTAAACACCAGGTTGGAAAGGTGAAGGGTGCGTCTAGATTCCAGCGATGGCCAGTTTAGTTCTTTTAACATGTCACAATGGTGGGTCATGTAGTTACATTGTAGCACAAAGCGGCAGAATGAGTTATACAATGTAGTAAGTTTCTGGAGGTGTGTTTGCGGGACGGCTGCATACACTACATCTCCGTATTCAATAGCCGGCATAAGCATTTGTTGTACAATCTGCTTTCTTACCGTGGGGCTCAGGCAGGATTTGTTTCTGTACAGGGCACCTAGTTTGGGGTAGAGTTTAGATGAGAGTTTTTCGATGTGGGGCCAAAAGATAGATTTGGGTCCAACCACATACCTAGATATTTGAGAGAAGTGACTGTGGTCAGTGTGCCATTTGATTTTGTCCCAACACATAGATGGGGTGTTTGCAATTTGTGTAGTTTAGGTGCGGTTCCAAAGAGCATTGTAACAGTTTTGTCAGTATTTAGAAAAAGTTTGTTATCTTTGATCCACTTTTCTACCCCTGTGAATTCTTCTTGCAGCACGGCCTCCAGCTGTGTGAGATTTGGTTTGCTGGTATAGATTACAGTGTCGTCTGCGTACATGTGTACAGTTGAGGCTTTGCAGACATTGGGCAGATCGTTTATGAATATTGTGAATAACAGGGGGCCGAGTATCGAGCCTTGGGGTACACCGCACGTGACTGGGAGGGGAAGGGAAGTGCTGTCAGAAATGGACACAAATTGAGACCTATCAGATACATATGAAAGAAACCAGTTTAGCGTGCGATCACCAATACCAGAGTTTTTAAGTTTTTGTAATAAGATGCCATGGTCTACTGTGTCAAAGGCCTTGGCAAAATCAAGGAAGAAGGTTCCAGTTAGGTTTCCTTGTTCCATGCCCGCTTGGATATCATTACAAACTTTTAAAATGCCGTATTACAATGTCAGCGCAACAAATGCGTGTAATCGTCTACCGCGGGTAAACCTGCGCAAACCCTGCGCGAGCTTACTGTACGTCGCGAGTCCTATACTTGACATTGTGAGCGCAAATGCATATGTGCGCTGGTACGCGGATGGTATTACAATCTATTTGCGGTAATTACCGCATAGCCTTTGCGCACATAATTTTAGCAACTCCTAAAAGCTGGTGTTAATGGCAAATCTGAACAACCTGGCCGAAACCAAATACACCAGCCCCAAAAAAAATACACAGCAAAGTATAGTTACACATTCTACTCATACCAAACCAATAAAATGGAGAAATTGTGTGTGCATGTATTATTGCTGCAGCATATATGCTCAGATTGACTTTGACAGGCGCAAAAACTTAATGTGAGATAATTGTGGTTCTTAATTCTGATTGGCTGAATCGCGTGAAAAAAACAGTGCGCACACTGATTTTTGCACGCGACGGTACTGCGCGAGCAGTTAGGCGCGTCCTGTTTGCACACGTTATTGATCGCCGGATGAAAATACATGCGAGGATTGTAATTCCAGCGGTGATTTGCGTGCAAACGCTTGGCGCAAAAATTCATGCTTTGCGCAAGCGTTTTTGAGCGAAGATTGTAATATAGCCCCTGGTGTTTAAGAGCATTTCTGGGAAGCTGCCACCCTACCTGAATAGACTGCTTCCCCCAGCAGTTCCCTCATCCTATAACCTCCGATCCAGGACCAGCACCTTACTTACAATACCACAATACAAAAGAAAAGTGTCTCGATTCTCTTTTTCCTACAGAGCGCCACAAATATGGAATAACCTCCCAGACGCCATCAAATCTTCCCCCGGTCTACAGTCACTCAAGAGATCTCTATTAACATACCTCAATACAGAATGCACCTGTAAACATGTAACATAGTGACTATATACAGAATGCACCTGTAAACATGTAACATAGTGACTATATACAGAATGCACCTGTAAACATGTAACATAGTGACTATATACAGAATGCACCTGTAAACATGTAACATATTGACTATATACAGAATGCACCTGTAAACATTTAACATAGTGATTATATACAGAATGCACCTGTAAACATGTAACATAGTGACTATATACAGAATGCACCTGTAAACATGTAACATATTGACTATATACAGAATGCACCTGGAAACATGTAACATAGTGACTATATACAGAATGCACCTGTAAACATGTACATAGTGACTATATACAGAATGCACCTGGAAACATGTAACATAGTGACTATATACAGAATGCACCTGTAAACATGTAACATAGTGACTATATACAGAATGCACCTTTAAAATCTAACATAGTGACTATATACAGAATGTACCTGTAAACATGTAACATAGTGACTATATACAGAATGCACCTGTAAACATGTAACATAGTGACTATATACAGAATGCACCTGTAAACATGTAACATAGTGACTATATACAGAATGTACCTGTAAACATGTAACATAGTGACTATATACAGAATGCACCTGTAAACATGTAACATACTGACTATATACAGAATGCACCTGTAAACATGTAACTTAGTGACTATATACAGAATGCACCTGTAAACATGTAACATACTGACCATATACAGAATGCACCTGTAAACATGTACATAGTGACTATATACAGAATGTACCTGTAAACATGTAACATAGTGACTATATACAGAATGCACCTGTAAACATGTAACACAGTGACTATATACAGAATGCACCTGTAAACATGTAACAAAGTGAATATATACAGAATGCACCTGTAAACATGTAACATAGTGACTATATACAGAATGCACCTGTAAACATGTAACATACTGACTATATACAGAATGCACCTGTAAACATGTACATAGTGACTATATACAGAATGCGCCTATAAAACATGTAACATAATGAATATATTTCCTACATGTTTATTTTCTGTCAATCTGTATATTTGTGTTTTGTTTTTAATATCTTGCATTTTATTACTTTGTATTTCTGTAACGACTAACAATTCAATGTTCTTGAACCCAGGACATACTCGAAAACGAGAGAAATCTTAATGTATCCTTCCTGGTAAAATACTTTAATATGAACAATGTAATCATATCCCTTCTTAGACGTCTATTTTTCAAGGATAAACAAGTGTATTTTTTTAGCTTCCGTTACAATATTTTTCATAACACAGGAGTGATCTTAACCCCACCCTGTTGCAATAGGATCTCATCTACAATATTGGTGGATAAAGCTCTACTTCACATTTTTAGTGGTCTTTGTCCATGGGGCCTGTCATTTGGGCTCCACCCCTTCCTGCTCCTTGTCACATCCCATTCTTGAAATGCTTTTAGGTCCCAGACCACCCCCACCCATACCCCATAAAACTTTTTTTTACCCCCCCTCCTTTTTTTTTTCTCTCTGGGCCTATTTTAGACTCTTTAGAATCTTTGAAATCAGCATAATTTATTTCATAAAGTAGTAGGAGTGATCTTAATTCCACATTGCTCTACGAAATTGGTGTAAAAAGCTTTATTTCACATTTTTTTGTGTTCTATGTCCACAAGGCCTATAGTTTGGGTTTCACCCCTCCCTGCTCATTGCCACATCCCATTCTTGGATCAATTTTCGGCCTCAGGCTGCTCCCGTCCATACCTCTCAAACATCTCTGCCCCCATAATGTTTATAATTTTCTCCCCTCCCCCCATTTCTCTGATACACACATTGTACCGTTGCATTTTCGATTTCTTACCCCATTACGGGCACTGTTCCATAGTTAACGCCAATGTCAACGTTCAGATGTGTAAGCGTTATCGCTAGGATAAGTGACTTTATCACACACCCCCCCATATTACATTCCTGAGGCTAGACCCATTAGAAATCACTTAGCTCATTGGGTTTTGCGCCAGCCTCCGCGAGCTTACTGCACTTTGCGCATCCTATACTTAACATGGGGAGCACAATCATTAATTAGCGTTTTGGAAAAGTAAGTTATTACAAAGTGCTGACGCTAATTACCGTCAGAATGCGCAAGGTTTAGTGAGTCCTAAAAGCTGGTGCTAAATGGTTCCGCATTTGCAGAATCATTTAGCACCTGCTAAAAGTCACCCTAATAAATCCAATATTCACCTCTCATCCCGAGATGAGAACGGTGATCCGATTTGCTGCTTCTTGTCACCAGGAGCAGAGTGAGACTGGGGACAAATAGCTCCCAGTCTCCCTTCGCAATCACTCCACGGCATTGCGCTATTTCGCAAGAGCAAGATCGTGCAGGACTTACGGCCCAGAAACGCAAACCTCCATGGAGTCCTGTGGACTACAGGAGGTGACATTTGCGGCAGCGCTGAAGCGCTACAGCGAGTATCCCTAAAGTTAGTGCTCTGTTCTTGGCGAGGTGCTCAGCTAGCGCCTACCCCGGAATATTGCGGTAGAATGGGGACACTATGGGGAAACCTGCAGGCGCAAATTTTCCCCATTAGTGTACCCATTTTAGGGCTCTATTAACTTCTTTGCGCAAAAGCGCACATGCAGCGCTATTTTTTATGCTCGCAGCGTTAAACGTTAACGAGCGTAAATTAACGCTGGTATTACAATCCGAGCGCATTTTTTCATCCGTCAAAAAATAACGCGAATATTAACGCTGCTTTTTTCACGCGATTCAGCAAATCAGAATTAAGAACCACAATTGTCTCCCGTTGTGTGTTTGCGCCTGTCAAAATCAATCTGCGTACACATGCTGCAGCAATAATAAAAACACGCACCACTTCTCAATTTTATTGTTTGGGTATGTGTAGAATGTGTAACTATACTTTGCTGTATTTTTTTTCGTGCTGGTGTATTTGGTTTCGGTCAGGACGTTCAGATTTGCCGTTACCACCAGCTTTTCAAAGATGTTAAAATTATGTGCGCAAACGTTGTCCGTTACATTTTGCACATAGATTGTAATACCATCCGCATACCAACGCACAAACGCATTTGCGCTCACAATGTTAAGTATTGGACGCGCAACGTACATTACGCTCGCAAAGGGTTTGCGCAGGTTCACCCGCGGTAGACGTTAAAGCGCTTTTTTTGCGCGGACACTGTAATACGACGTTCTGCGCAAAGGGTTTTTCCCCTCGCATTAATGCGTTTTTGCGCACGCGTTAACGTTTGCGCGAAGAAGTTAATAGAGCCTTAGCGTCCACTAGGGAGTAGTGCCCTATGTAATTACCGTTTTCCACTACAGGTTGAAGTTACTCTAGTATCGTAATACCGCCATAATAGCCTTTTTTCTCTGGGCCTACAGAATGCTAATACAGCCGTGCCCTTGGGGGCAGAAGAGGGTCCCGGAGTTTGACAGATATGCAGGCATCCTTGTACGACTCCTTTTCACCTGCGAATGTCACAAAGCACAACCTCGCTCCGGTATGTATCTGCCGTCCGAGGGATATTATGTTTCAGAAGAGGCTGCACAGATGCCGAGATCTAAGAAATGTTTTCTCGGAGGAAAGTAAAGTAGAAAGGAACAGGAGACGAAAGAGGATTAAAAGTAGAAACAAAATGCTCTGAGGCAAAAAGCCGCGTGTGAGGTATTATATATTTTCATTATAAATTATTTATATAAGGAGCAAAAAATGGGATTACAACACCCTTTAATCTCAAAACAATTTCTCCATTATTAACAGAGAGAGACCCCTGCAATTATTACAGACTCCGTCAGCTGGCAGGGTATTTAAATCTTTAAAATAAAAATTAAATAAATAATAATAAAAAAAAAAATCCCGAACAAAATACACCCACGGATTAAACAATTCAAACGCTCGGTTCTACAAATCCCACTTAGAATATCACACCTTTAATGGAACAAACCATTCTTTACCTCGCCAACATATGTGGAGGACAAGAACTCTTATTATACCAGACACTCTAAGCATTATGGGTACGTAGAGGTTGCCTATTATTGTATATAATACTTTAAATATAATCCTCTGACGCCGCGAATGATTACAGGTAACGGCTTTCCGCTCACTAATAATTTAATATATAGAAAAAAAGAAGAAACTCGCGTGTTTGTGATTTAAGGAAGAAAATGGAATGTAGAAAAAGAAGATAAATAATTCTTTTACATAACGATCGCATTATCTCTTTCAATGGAGACATCGAGGGAGAAGTGACAGGGGGATCTCCTTTTCCCTTACCCACCGGTCGTCCACTTATTATTCCCGGTAATAACGTTGGGTGGAGGGAGAAATGACACGAATTTCGAGTGGCTTTTAAAAAATGTCTGCCGCGTTCTTTATTAAATTGGATTGCCATTGAAAGGCTTCAAGTTCCCCCTAAAAAAAAAAAAAAAAAACCTGTCCGTGTTGTGTACTTTGTAGTGTGGCAGATGTGTGTAATGCGGTTCGGCAGGCCCTCCAGAGAGGATGGCGCTTGGCACGGGAGCCATCTAGGCTGTGTAAATAGTGAACGTGATGACAGGTATTTTAAAATCATTAGACGCGACACAAGTGTTGTAAAACAGAGAATATTTGTTCGCAATTTTCCTGCACAAAATCGGTGATCCAAAAATAACTTCGGAGTTATTCGTCAGTCGCCGGTGTTTTGGGGTAGTTGTAATTCGCCATTGTTGAAAATCATGACGTACCTCTGTGTTTCGGAGAAGTGAAATTCAGACAGAGGCTAGAGACGATTTATTTACGCCTGCCGTTGTTTGAATCTCTCTTTCTGGAAAGCCGAAGTTTGCTGCGGTTGCAACACCGTCAATTTCGCTGTCATTTACAAACTGCAGCTAAGGCCGGGGTAGACGAGCGTTTTTCAGAGCGGAAGGAACGCCGTGAGAGCATGGCCTTTCCAACGATACCAAACATGACCATGTTAAAAGTAAAAAATAAAAAAATATTTAAAAAAAATAATAAAAAAAAGTTTTTCTTGTTTGTTTTGTTAATGCAGCAATATTATTCCCATTTCAATTATGATGTGAACAATGATGCTGTACTAACGATTTTTGTATGCGGTGCGTTTGTTAAAAATAGCAAAATTTTCCCCAAAAAAAAAATGTAATGAGTCCCCATTTCAAATTTTTTTTAACAAGCGCACCCCATACAAAATATAACCGCAATTGCTCGCATGTTAAAATGTGAAAAAAAAACACTTTACACATTGTAAATTATTGAAAATTCTAATTTTATTGCATTTTATGTTATAATATACAGACAGGACATGACGTATACATATAATAATGACATATTATGAATCTGCCGAGTCTGCCGGAAAGTACGATATATAATATGTCTGGGTCATATAATAAAATAAGCCTTCAAAACGCGGTTAAACATGATGAGCAAAACCGGTAAAAATGAGCTCAGCACAGAGGCGTGAAATGGCTCAGCAGCGAAAGGGTTAAAGCCCCGCCGCCGGGCACAATCCGCCCGGTGCCAAAAGGTTAACTAAAAATTATGTAAGAAACATGGAAAATGAAATTGAAGTGAAAATATATTAACGCACTATTTATTAAATTAATATACACTATCACAAATAAATCCTGTATATGTATGCTGTAAGGAAAAGGGAATGTATAGACAAGTGCGAGAGAGACTGTAGAAGGTATAAAGCATAAATATAAGGTTTCTTTTTATTCTTATAAGACAATAATGTTTTTCACAACCAGGCTGAATACTTCACACTGTAATAACCAAAGAAAAGGTGGATTAGACTAAACATATTGTGCGATCAAAGAGCTTTTATAGATGTAGAAAAAGCGCCAATGGAAGAGGTTATCCGTGCTAATGGAGGACTCTGTTCAAGAACCGTATTTTCCTTTTCTTTTGAAATGTTGGGTGGTCCCACTTGTTTTGATGTTATTGAACTGGGAATTCTGAAACATAGCAACCACAAGAAAGCCAGGCCTATCAAGTTGAAAAAGAAGTAGTCGCCTAAGGCCATGCTTCGGCTGGGGCCTCGCGTATGCACCGGCGAGCAGGTGACCTGTCAGTCGTTCCATCAACTGTGACTCTAGATTTAGCACTAGGTTCTTGATCGATTCATGACTTGGGAACTTGACTATGAGCAAAAATCCATGGCGGAGAAAAGCTGAAGACACATGTCTAATACACAAATACAGTTGTGTTCAAAATTATTCAACCCCCACTGAAATTGAGTGTTTTGGCCAGTTTGACATTGATTTTGATCATTCAGTCATCTTGCTTACAATTAAATAAAAGAGGCACGTGTAGGTCAGACAAATATAACATAACATTTATAATGAAATAACCACAAATGTCTTTTCTGTGCTCACATCATTATCAGTTTTATTCAACCCCCAAGTGACATTCAATCTTAGTACTTAGTACAACATCCTTTTACAGTTAGAACAGCTTTTAAACGTGAAGCATAGCTTGACACAAGTGTCTTGCAGCGATCTACGGGTATCTTCACCCATTCGTCATGGGCAAAAGCCTCCAGTTCAGTCACATTCTTAGGCTTGCGCACTGCAACTGCTTTCTTTAAGTCCCACCAGAGGTTCTCAATCGGATTTAAGTCAGGTGACTGCGATGGCCACTCCAAAATGTTCCAGCCTTTAATCTGCAACCATGCTCTAGTGGACTTGGAGGTATGCTTGGGATCATTGTCCTGTTGAAAGGTCCAACGTCTCCCAAGCCTCAGGTTTGTGACGGACTGCATCACATTGTCATCCAATATCTCCTGGTACTGAAGAGAATTCATGGTACCTTGCACACGCTGAAGCTTCCCTGTACCTGCACAAGCAAAACAGCCCCAAAGCATGATTGACCCCCCGCCATGCTTCACAGTAGGCAAGGTGTTCTTTTCTTAATAGGCCTCCTCCAAACATAGCGTTGATCCATGGGCCCAAACAGTTCTAATTTTGTTTCATCAGTCCACAGAACACTATCCCAAAACTTCTGTGGTTTGTCCACATGACTTTTGGCATACTGCAGTCGACTCTTCTTATTCTTTGGAGACAGCAAGGGGGTGCGCCTGGGAGTTCTGGCATGGAGGCCTTCATTACACAGTGTGCGCCGTATTGTCGGAGCTGAAACTTCAGTACCCACATCTGACAAATCTTTTCTCAGTTCCTCAGCAGTCACACGGGGGACTTTTCTCCACTCTACGCTTCAGGTAGCGCACAGCAGTCGAAGTCAGCATCTTCTTTCTGCCACAACCAGGTAGCGTTTCAACAGTGCCCTTTGCCTTGAATTTGTGAATGATGCTTCCTATGGTCTCTCTTGGTATGTTTAACATCTTTGCAATCTTCTTATAGCCATTGCCCTTCCTGTGAAGAGTAATCACCTCTTCTCTTGTCTTCCTGGACCATTCTCTTGACTTCACCATGTTTGTAACCACACCAGTAAGTGTCTAGAAGGAGCTGAGTATCACAGTCATTTTAAAGCTGCCTAATTGGTGCTTATTATGCTTTATTGCTGCTCCGTGACATCCACAGGTGTTTTCAATACCTGATTGAAAACACTTGAATGAACCTCTGTTCTTCAGAGTGGTAGTCTTTAAGGGGTTGAATAATTGTGTCAATGAAGAATTCACAAAAGAAACATTTACTACTGTATTACAAAACCAATTGATGTCATTTTAGTTGCATATGGTTCTTTAAAAAGTCCTTCTAGGATTTCATTCTGAATACAATTACAAATGTACACTAAATTTCCTAAAACCCTTTACAGCATTGGGGGTTGAATAATTTTGAACACAACTGTATATCTATGAATGCACCCAAACATTAATAGCACACACTGACATTGCATAATTTCACTCCCATGTACACACAAACACACACAATCCTTCATCCAAACACATGTGCACACTCACACACTCAGAGGAGGCAGCTTAAGGCTGGGCGTCCACTGGATACGTATTCGTACGACAACGACATCGCACAAAGTCGTCCGTGTCGTCAGACCAATCCAAAAACACTATTGTTAATGTACCGTGGTCCATTGCGTCAGACTTGCGACTTCCAGCGACTTTTGAAGTCTGCTGCAGACTAGCGATCAGACCAAAAATTTCGGAAATATCACACAAGCAACTTAGACAGCCAGACGATCAGGGAAGGAGATGGATGCTGAGAAGTTGATTAGGGGAGTCAAAAACGCTATTATATTCAATTTTTTTAATATTTAAACATATATTTTGTGTATTGGAGATGGGTGAGACTAGACATGTTTGGGTAGGGTACAGGGTGAATTATTATTATTAATCTTTATTTATAAAGCGCCAGCATATTCCGCAGCGCTGTACAATAGGCACAGTATAGACAGGGTTACAATACAAAGAACAACATTTTGACAAACCAGTACAGGAGGAAAAGAGGGCCCTATTCCCGTGGGAACTCACAATCTAGAAGGGTTGTGGGTGGAAACAGGAGGATAGGACTGCAAAGTGAGAGTGATGGACTGCAAGGTGAGAGTGATGGACTGCAAGGTGAGAGTGATGGACTGCAAAGTGAGAGTGATGGACTGCAAGGTGAGAGTGATGGACTGCAAAGTGAGAGTGATGGACTGGTTGCACCAGTGAGTCGAGTGGTAGGCTTCCCTAAATAGGAAAGTCTTAGTGGAGTTTTTGAATGAATTTTAGGTCCCTTTTCAGCTGTGCAAAGGGATTAAAATTTCCACACCGAACTGCAATATGCAGAATGCAATATGCAACAGTCTCAGAAAAAAAGAAAACACTGTTTTTTGGGTCCATAGTCGTTGATCGCAAGTCTGATGTGGTGGACGACCCTCGTCAGACCAAGCCGCACGACAGATATCGTTCCTAGTCTGACGACCAAGTGGGACGCACGACTACGGATCCAGTGGATGTCCAGCCTAAGAGTAGGTGAAGGCTTAGACATTGCTCAAATGTGAGGCTCCTCATGTCATGCAAGAAAATAAATTGCCCAACTTAGGGCTACATAGCAATCTTCACGCAAACGTTAACAATCACTTGCGCGAGCATTAACGTTTGCTGCAGTGTTTACCGCATATTACAATCCAAACGCAAACGGGTTAAGTAACCCGTTTGCGTTTGGTATCTTGCGCTTTTCAGCGTGAGGTTACTATACTTTGCTCTCCCTATACTTAACATGGGGAGCCAAAGTGTTAATCAGCGCTGGATTACAAACTCCCAATGCTGATTAATGTCTGGCTCTGGTTAGCAAAAAGTTAACCACAGCCAGGACTTGGTGTTAACGGATTCCGCTTCTGCCGAATCCGTTAACACCAGCATTAAAATAAAAAAATGAATTGCATAATCACTAGGGATGAGATGTTCGGGTTCGGACGGTTCGGAGTTCGACCCGAACTTTGGCAGTTTGAAAGTTCGCGAATTTCGAACTTTTTGGGCGTGATCGGTTCGAGTTCGAAAAAAAAAGAAATTTTGAAAAAAGTATAGAAAATGCTTAAAAAAAATACTAAAAAATCTAGAAATAAAGAGACTCTTTACTGCAGAATATTATAAGCAACGGTTTATTAGATATTGAATTAAAAACTAATGTGTACGTGGAAAGATTATCAACTCTAAATGACCTCTGTTCACAAACGGGCATAACACCAGGTGTTTTTAGTCTGGTAATCAATTTGATACATTGTACACCATACTGAGGGTGGGATGGTGTCTGCTTCTGATTGAGATTTGAGAATTAATTTCCCTAAAACATCCTAATATGCTGCATTTAACCCTTTCGCTGCTGAGGCTTTTCACTCCTCTGTGCTGAGGTCATTTTTACCGCTTTCGCTCATCATGTTTAACCACGTTTTGTAGCCATATTTTGATATATGACCCAGACATATTATATATCGTTCTTTCCGGCAGACTTGGCAGATTCATAATATGTCATAATTATATGTATACGTTATGTCATGTCTGTATATTATAACAAAAATGCAATAAAATTAGAATTTTCAATAATTTATTATGTGTAAAGTGTTTTTTTTTCACATTTTAACATGCGATCGTTTGCGGTTATATTTTGTATGGGGTGCGCTTGTTAAAAAAATTAGAAATGGGGTCTCGTTACATTTTTTTGGGGGAAAATTTTGCTTCTTTTAACAAACGCACCGCATACAAAAATCGTTAGTGCAGCATTATTGTTCACATTATAATTGAAATGGGAACAATATTGCTGCATTAACAAAACAAAAAAAACTTGTTTATTTTATTTTTTAATTTTTTTTTTTAATATTTTTTTTTTATAAAAATTTTTTAAAAACATTTTTCATGCTCATCTTTGGTATCCTTGGAAAGGCCATGCTCTGCCGATCCAACGATATCAAACATTAACTCCTAGCTGCCACGGATCGGGAGATAGGGGGTTCATTGGAACCCCCTATCTCCACCATTGGTGGCAGCTAGGGGTTAACTCCAGGACTGGCGTCATCGTGCTATGCACGATGACGCCAGTCCTCAGGGGGAGTCCCTGGAGGCTTGGCCGATATCCAAGATGTCGGCCAGCTCCAGGAGAGGATCACGATCCGGCGCTTTTCAACGCCGATTCGTGATCCGGCTCCCCAGGGGTTAATCACAGCCACCGTTTGGAAGGGCAGGCTGTGCCCTTCCAAACGGTGCCTGGATTAACCCTCTGCCCCCCGGTGATCGGGAGGGAGGGAGAGAGGTCCGAAGGACCTCCCCCCTCCCTTTCAGGCGCTTCCTCCGCACATGCGGGGGGGGGCGCCTGAATTAGATGTCATCGCGCCGCCGCAATGACATCTAATTGCTCCGCCGGGGTCCCGGAGTGCTGGACTGACATCCAAGATGCGCTGAGCGCATCCATAGCAGCCAAGTGGTTAACTGGTGTTTGAAAAAAATTCAAAATAACATCTAAGGCTAGGGTCAGATGAGCGCATTTTGTACGGACTGTGCGTCCGTGCAGTTGGGACGTACTTACTGACTGACAACAAGGTAGTGGCCAAACAGTCCGTTTTTTTCATGGACGTATTTTTTGACTGATGTAGCAGGGAAAATAAATTAAAATGAAAAAACATTCTGTCTGTCAAAAATGCTGGACGTATAAATGCAGTCCATCTGACCACGCTCCATCACTCACACACAAAGCTACGCGGACGTTGCGGACGTGGCGCACTCCGCACGTCCGTTCTAGCAGTATTACGTTCTTGCCTAACCTGCGTCCGTTTGCCGCATCCGCCATGCATCCGCACTTCCATGCGGACGTCCTTCGTGTGTGGGGCTCCATTGGTCAGAATGCTATGCTGCCACGGGCATACAAATGTACGGCAACACGGACGTGATAACTGCGCTCGTCTGACCCCAGCCTTAAGCAATGTTATTTTTCACCTCGGGATTAAACATACACAGGGTTATTCAGAGAGCGGTGAAAAGCAGGAGAATAACTGGAGATGTGAAAATTCTAGGTCAAAATAGCCAAACCAGAAAAATTCTCCCATTTATCTCACTTTCCAAATCGGCTATTTGGTCTAGATTGTTCTCTTCTCCTGCCAGTTCTCCTGGCTTTCACCTCTCTCTCAGGGTTGTTCAGAGAAAGGTGAAAACCAGGAGAATGGCAGGAAAAGAGAACAATCTGCACCAAATAGCCAATTTGGAAAGTGAGATAAGGCTAGGGTCAGACTAACGCATTTTTCACAGCGACCGTCAAAAAGTGCGTCCGAACGCATTGCCTTATTTTTTCACGGAATGCGCGAAAACGGTCATACGATGTGCATTTTTGTGTGTGATTTTTTTACGGATCCAAACCAGGAAACTTTGGGTGTCTGGACGTTATGTTGGCCGGACATGAGCAGGGTCTGACGTCTCCAAATCACGCACACACGCCGCTAGTGGACGCAGCACACTCTGTACATCCGTACTAGCGGTTCTGCGTTCTCGAAAAAATGCTTTCGTGCGACCGTACTTCGTATATTGGCTGTCATTGCCCGTCATTTGCTGCTAGTGAGGGCGTGATTAAGTGCGCCTAAACGCATGTTAAAAATTTGCTAGTCTGACCCTAGCCTAAATGGGAGATTTTTTTTGGTTTGGCTATTTTGACCTAGAATTTTCCATTCTCCAGTCATTCTCCTGCTCTACACCGCTCTCTGAATAACCCTGACAGGGTTATTCAGAGAAAGGTGAAACTCAGGAGAATGACTGAAGAGAAAATTCTAGGTCAAAATAGCCAAACCAGAAAAATTCTCCCATTTTTCTCACTTTCCAAATCGGCTATTTGGTCTAGAATTTTCTATTCTCCTGCTTTTCACCGCCAAAAAATCAGTAAACTTTTTCTGCGTGTCCAAAAAAGTCTCCTCTTTTCATACAGACTGCCGCCCCAAGCAGTTGTTTATGGATAGATTAAAGGAAAAGCATTTACCGTCATTTGAAATGTCATTTTTTGGTTTTTACATATTTCTATACATCCTAGAAATCCGCCACTTCACGGGCAGGTTATGGGGACCTCCTAGGCACGATATTTGAAGGAATTTGTGGTTTTTATTTTTAACCCTTATTTCATGGAAAACTCACTGTCCCTTTAAAAACTTTTTTTTTAACTTTTTGTCCTTGTTTCCTGTCCCCCAGGGCACTACCCAGACCCCCATACACTTTTTATGGCAAATATCTAGCATACAGTCAGGTCCAGAAATATTGGGACATCGACACAATTCTAACATCTTTGGCTCTATACACCACCACAATGGAGTTGGAATGAAACAAACACAATGTGCTGTATCTGCAGACTGTCAGCTTTAATTTGAGGGTATATACATCCAACTCAGGTGAACGGTGTAGGATTTTCAGCAGTTTGCAGATGTGCCTCCCACTTGTTAAGGGACCAAAAGTAATGGGACAATTGGCTTCTCAGCTGTTCCATGGCCAGGTGTGTGATATTCCCTAATTACTCCAATTACAATGTGCAGATAAAAGGCGCAGAGTTCATTTCAAGTGTGCTATTTGCATTTGGAATCTGTTGCTGTCAACTCTCAAGATGAGATCCAAAGAGCTGTCACTATCAGTGAAGCAAGCCATCATTAGGCTGAAAAAACAAAACAAACCCATCAGAGAGATAGCAAGAACATTAGGAGTGGCCAAAACAACTGTTTGGAACATTCTCAAAAAGAAGGAAAGCACCGGTGAGCTCAGCAACACCAAAAGACCCGGGAGACCACGGAAAACAATTGTGGTGGATAAATGAAGAATTCTTTCCCTGGTGAAGAAAACATCCTTCACAACAGTTGGCCAGATCAAGAACACTCTCCAGGAGGTAGGTGTATGTGTGTCAAAGTCAACAATCAAGGGAAGACTTCACCAGAGTGAATACAGAGGGTTCACCACAAGATGTAAACCATTGGTGAGCCTCAAAAACAGGAAGGCCAGATTAGAGTTTGCCAAACAACACCTAACAAAGCCTTCACAGTTCTGGAACAAGATCCTATGGACAGATGAGACCAAGATCTACTTGTACCAGAGTGATGGGAAGAGAAGAGTATGGAGAAGGAAAGGAACTGCTCATGATCCGAAGCATACCACCTCATCAGTGAAGCATGGTGGTGGTAGTGTCATGGCGTGGGCATGTATGGCTGCCAATGGAACTGGTTCTCTTGTATTTATTGATGATGTGACTGCTGACAAAAGCAGCAGGATGAATTCTGAAGTGTTTCGGGCAATATTATCTGCTCACATTCAGCCAAATGCTGCAGAACTCATTGGACGGCGCTTCACAGTGCAGATGGACAATGACTCAAAGCATACTGCAAAAGCAACCAAAGAGTTTTTGAAGGGACATAAGTGGAATGTTATGCAATGGCCAAGTCAATCACCTGACCTGAATCCCATTGAGCATGCATTTCACTTGCTGAAGACAAAACTGAAGGGAAAATGCCCCAAGAACAAGCAGGAACTGACGACAGTTACAGTAGAGGCCTGACAGAGCATCACCAGGGATGAAACCCAGTGTCTGGTGATGTCTTTGCGTTCCAGACTTCAGGCTGTGATTGACTGCAAAGGATTTGCAACCAAGTATTAAGAAGGGAAAGTTTGATTTATGATTATTATTCTGTCCCATTACTTTTGGTCCCTTAACAAGTGGGAGGCACATCTGCAAACTGCTGTAAGTCCTACACCGTTCACCTGAGTTCGATGTACATACCCTCAAATTAAAGCTGACAGTCTGCAGTTAAAGCTCATTGTGCTTGTTTCATTCCAACTCCATTGTGGTGGTGTATAGAGCCAAAGATGTTAGAATTGTGTCGATGTCCCAATATTTCTGGACCTGACTGTATATGCCCTCTTGGAGGGCACTCTAAAAACTGAATTTTCAGCCCCATTGACTTGTATGGGGTTCGAGTTCGGGTTCGGGTTCTGATCCGAACATTTGGAAAGTTCGTGTTCGGCTTCGAACCGAACTCGGGGAGTGTTCGGCTCATCCCTAATAATCACCCTCTGTCCTCCTTCGTCCGGCGGGAGCAGGGAAAGTCTGGGGGAAAAAGTCCCCCCAGTCTCTCCCTGTGTATCACTACGCCAACCAGCCGGATCTCGCCAGGCGAGATCCGGCTGGTCATGTGACCGGCAGGGGGAAACTCAATGGAGTCCATAGGACTCCATCGAGTGGATGCTAGCAGCTGCGCTCAGCGCTGCCGCGAGCATCCAGGATTTTACCGCGCGGCAACGATGCAGTCAGCATTTTTCGCACCTGCATTGTAATCCAGCACTAAAACACGAGCACAAGAGGGAAAACTGTGGGTGCAGTTTTTCCTCCCTTGCGCCCGCGTTTTAACGCTTAGATGGTAATTTGGCCCTTAGGTTTTAATTAATGAAAGTTCATGCAGCTCTCTTGATAGGCAGGGTATATTTGTGTGGATGTTATATATATTTTGAAATTCTTCACAAACATGTTAGGCCCCTGTTTGTACAAAGCCTTAGGCGGCTGCCTAGTTTGCCTAATTATAGCACCGTCTCTGCACACCCCATGAAAATACACCTGTACGGTCTTGTGGATACTGACATTCTACATGTATTTATACTGCTACATTCACAAACTGAGCTCATCGTGTTACACCCTGGCAGGGCCGGCCCAAGACACACCCTGGCAGGGCCAGCCCAAGACATTGTGCTGCCTGGAGCGAAGGATGAAATGTTGCCCCCCCCAACAACAACAAAAAACCCACGCAGTGTGTATGAGCATATCACAGTGCGCCACAGCAATAAAATTCAAACACTCATACACACCGTACATTAGAATTTTATTGCTGTGAAGCTCTGTGATACAGTAATGTGAGGTGTATATAACTGAGTCCAGTGTCACATACCCAGCAGTGCCCAGCGTCACATACCCAGCAGTGCCCAGCTTCACATACCCAGCTGGGACCCGGCGAGAGGAGAGAAACTGCCACTGCGGTCTGGAGGAACCCCTCACACGCGCACTACAGTAATCCCACGCTTCCATTCTAGACCCAGCTGGCCAACTATGCCAGGAAATGGAAGTGCAGGATTACGGCGCGCGTGTTGGCGGATCCTTGTCAGGCTGCTGGGCTCCATTTACTGTTCGGCGGCCCGCAAAACTAGATGCCGCCACCCAGTGCTTTTTTTCTGGAAAAATAGGTGTGGGGTACTCTCACGCCCAGGGAAAAACTGATTATTATGACGATTTTTCGTGTCCTAATAAATACTCCTTTATTCACACTGGATATATTGCCCCCAGTTCACACCTGGTTATATTGCCCCCAGACTAGCTCACATGGGTATATTGGCCCAGCTCACACATGGGTATATTGCCCCAGCTCACACATGGATATATTTGCCCCAGGCGCACTCATGGATATATTTGCCCCCTGGCTCACTCATGGATATATTTGCCCCCAGGCTCACTCATGGATATATTTGCCCCAGGCTCACTCATGGATATATTTGCCCCCAGGCTCACACATGGATATATTTGCCCCCAGGCTCACACATGGATATGTTTGCCCCCAGGCTCACTGATGGATATATTTGCCCCCAGGCTCACTCATGGATATATTTGCCCCCAGGCTCACACATGGATATATTTGCCCCCAGGCTCACTGATGGATATATTTGCCCCAGGCTCACTCATGGCTATATTGCCCCAGGCTCACCTCTGCTAGGCCCAGGCTTCGGGGGATGGATCGTGTGGCCGCCGCGTTCGTTCCTTCACCGAGCGGCAGCCTGCATGAGTATCTGCCGCTCGCCTGGGATCCACCCTCCAGCCTGCCGCGATCTCCCGAGCTCACGGAGTTCACGTGATCGATCATGGCAGGCTGGAGGATGGATCTCAGGCGAGCGGCAGATACTCATGCAGGCTGCCGCTCGTTGAAGGAACAAATGCGGCGGCCGCAGGATCTGCCTGCCGCCGATAAAAAAAATAGTGCAGTACAGCAGCGGCGCCGGTGGCTGAAATATGCCCCCCTGAATTTCTGCTGCCTGGCGCCGCTGCCCTGCACCATTGTCGGGCCGGCCCTGCACCCTGGTGTACCTAAAGTGGATATGAATCTACTCCAGCTAGTGTGGTCAACTGACACGTTTAGATGTTACATTTGTATATTTGTTGTATTCTCAGCCAGGACATTTTTTGCTGCTGCCTCTTTCCGTGTTTTTCTTTTTATCCCAAAGTGGAATTGTCCCTGGTGAGGGTATAAATGAAAAACCACCAGTTTTTCTCATGACTGAAGAGCAGCATGGGCATATGTGGTTGCTTAGAAAAGCAGCTTGGTTTCATTAGGTATTCACCTGACCACAGGTGCCGTGACGTGGCAGGTGAGCTTACACTTTAATGGCCATTCAAGTAAACTAAAACCTCTGATTGTGTTTTGTTTCGCATGGAGCTACAGGAGTGAGCGCAAATGACAATATTTTTTCTTGTTATGTTTTATGCATGGAACAGGCTGAATATTTTTGGTCGACGCAGCCACCCTGATTAGGGAGTAGGCGCAAAAATGTTTTTTCTGTACATACGTTTAGATGTTAGTTACTTGCGCCCATACCTGTAATCTTAGTTTTATTTATAGTAAGTGGCCTTGCTAATGATACCTCTTTAGCCAGTATGTACGCACTTCTCCAAGTGACCCGTACAAGAATCACCATTAGCATGACACTGATTCACAGAAGCAGTTACGGTGACCTGAAGATAATGACATCAAAATGCAAGGGTATTTTCTCATTGTCAGCCTGGTCTATCTCAGGCATAGGTTTAGGAGGCATGCCTTCAATTCCCTCCAAAAACGCTGATCTAAGATCCACGAGCAGATTGTCCCAGAGCTGTGCACTATCTATCAGAGGAGATTATTGTCTCTATTTGTCTTATAAATGGAGAATCATTCCAAACATCAATAAAACAATAGCCACATAACGGCTCTGTCACAGTCTTGGAGGTGTGATTGGTTATATCAGCAGGTCAAATTCTATCACATATACTTTAAAATTCATTCTGTAAATTACAGTAGAATTGTTGATCGAGAAATTGGAGATTAAGAATATGGTGCATTGACCTTCCATTGATCTTCTACTGTCGTTTCAAGACACTGCTCTTTCTGCACACAAATATCTACACCACTTATACCAAGGGTCCCAGCACAGGAGTGTAACATGCCTTTTTGACATTCTAGGCACAAAAGGCCAACCCAATGATAATTATAATATGCTGGGAACATAAACCAAATGTCACGTTTCGTCCAGTTCCAGCCATGCCCTTTAGTGGTGAGAGCGATCCAGGCCACCTCTTCCCCATCTGGGCTAACCATTCCTCCCTGAGCTGCTACTGGATTCCCCTTTGGCTGTTCAGGCCTGGGATCACCTGTCCCATTTGCTCAGTCCTGTTCCCTATATAGATGCAAGCAGCAGAGAGGCTTGTTTCTCTTGCATGGGTTCATGTTCCTGAGGGTTCCTGTTCCTGAGTCATTGCTGTAATTGTGTCTTGGTTATCCTGCATATGATCTCTGCATTCCTGACTACCCGCTCTGTGTATGATCTTGGCCTGGTATTGATGTTTTTTCTTGTAATTCTCCCTGTGTTCTGTATAGCAATATTCTGGTTCCTGGTCTTGGCTTGTCTGACATACTCTCCTGGCTCTTAATCCTCTGGTTCTGGTTCTGACATTTCTATTGCATGTTCCTTGTGTCCTGTTCTGTGTATTACCCAGCAGCATTATACATCCATAGCTTAGAGGACAGTGCAAGGACCTCATCCCAGCTCAGGGTTCCCTGTGCTGCTAATGGGTGTGAGTATATTGTCTTATTGTATCCTGTGTAACCCTGGTCCTTCTGTTCTCCTGTCTCTGTGTTGTTTCTATTCAGGTTTCCTTTTCCTAGACAGAAGGCCATACATGGACCTTATTCTAGAGTTAGGGATCCCTTTAGTGTTTAGTTCTTTTCCTTGTTCTCCTGCCATTACTGTTACAGTTGTTCTGATATATATCTTGTCTGGTATCTACAGTATGTGCTGTGGTCAGTCTATGCAATCAGCAGCTAACCTGCCTTAAGGGCTAAATATCTCTACAAAGGGCCCACCTTGGCTCATGCCGGGTGCCCCCGTGACACCAAATGGCCATTGGCAAAGACATGAAGTTGCCCTATGCTGACACTTGGCTTTCATTAAGATAAAGGGTAAAGACAGCACACACACTTGTTTAATGATGCTCATGGCGCTGAAATAGTCAATGACTAATAAGGACTTTTTAAGCCAAAACAAGAGCGTTGACGCAATGCTTTTGAATGAGCAGCCCTGGTTGACTTTCCAGTCCGACAGCCTGACATCTTGGTGCACAATGTGCAGATGTCGTGATGATCCCTACTGGCCATGTCACTAACCCTCCTGATCCCCGAGATTGCTATTCTGGGTATGAGCCCATATTTTTATCCGATCTAAGCAAACCATTACTGTTTTTTGGCCTATTTTAGCCTGGCCATGCAAGACGAGTGGAGACATTGCTCTGACCAAAGGACCAGTCTCTTGAATGTGGTTCTTTTGTTCACAAATCCAGTTCGAATAAATATCTAAAGTGATCAATCTTTGCTGTATCTCTTTTTAGGCAACGTTGAATAAAAAAAGTCTAATTTAGGGCTCAGTTATTCCTCTTCAGCCCCCCCCCAGACGTCCATATCTCCTTCCTACCTCTCATCACAATAGCTGTATTCAAGAGCCTGTAAAACAGCCTGAAAGGGACAGTACTTAGCAACTGCGAGTCAATTTTTTTTTTTTTTATCGATAAAGCAGTTAGCTATTTAAGATACTTCTTGACACTGTTACATCTGTGGGTGGATGTTCGAAACTCACATCTGTAGCATTGTGATCTAATGCAGCAGCTTTGAATAGAGTAACGCTGACTGCAGAAACTGTCAGTCTAAAAGGTGCTCAAAATGCCTCGATGGGAAAACCACTTATGCTGCGAACACTGCCAAGATCAAAAATCCTGCAAAGGCTTTATACTTCGCGAAGGATGACAAATATTTGCAGAATTTAGGATCCTGGGAGTCAGGCGCAGTATTCGAGCCAGCTACTGTATCGCCCGAAGATATAGCCCCCGTGTTCTAAGTAGAAGATGCACAGGGATGCTGGAAAACAGCATAAACCTAGTTACTTGGTTACAAAAGACTATAGGTTGAAAAAAACAAAAGACTCAAATGCATTTCAGTTCAACCTTCTACACGTTTGAAAGAAGGGGAAAAAAAATTCCCTCAATTAGAAGAATGAAAAGAAGGAAAATTTCCTTCTTTATGCAAAAACGCCAATCAAATTTCTCTTCAGGTCTGCAAGCTGTTACCGACATATTAACTACGACTTCCCCGAATGTTCCTAACTCGCAAAAAGCGTTTAGATTACCAAAAACAAATGTTCAGAATCTAATGAAACAAGCTCTTTAGGGAACAATCTGTTGGTTTTTTTTTTTACTATTTACTCTCTGCTCTACCGTACTTTCTGATGATATGCTTGCGCGACATCATCCGTTGACTTTTTAACCCTTTCACACTCAAAAATGTGCACGGCGCATTTTTGCGTTGAATGACATTGAGGAACAAAATAATGCGTGCAAAGACCCATTGGCATAGTGTTTTTTGTGGAGTATAAATTGCCTGTGTATTTATTAAAATGCGCAACATTACATTTTTATACATTGAACATCGTATGACTTTTGATTAGCCGTGGTCTTAATTCATCCACATGAAAGATTCTACGATATCTCTTTAACTGGTTTAGAGCCATCTGCGTATATGACTAGCAGAGGTTGTGCTTCAAGTCCTTCGTGTTATTATTATTTATAAAGCACCAACACATTCCGCAGCACTGTACAAGATGTAATGGGTAAAGACAGGACAATTCTACAATACATACAGGAGACAGGTTGGTATTCCTGCCAGCAGATACAGGAGGACATGAGGACCCTATTCCAGTGGGAATTTACAATCTAGATGGTGAGGGGGTGAGAAACAGGAGGGGGGGGGTTGCAGTGATGAGTTAATGCAGGGAGTGGTGAGGACTGTTTTTGGGTCGGTCGGATGTCTTGTTACGGAGTCGGCTGGTCGGCTTCCCTAAATAGAAGGGTCTTTAGGGAGCGTTTAAATGAAGCCAGATTTGGGGACAGTCTGATATTGCGAGGAAGCGCGTTCCATAGGGTCGGCGCCGCACGAGAAAAGTCCTACAGTCTGTCATGTGAAGAGGTGATGATGGAGGATGCCAGGAGCAGGTCATTGTTGGATCATAGGGGACGGGCTGGGGTGTATTTGGTGATTAGTGAGGACAGGTAGTGAGGGGCGGTGTTAGTGAGGACAGGTGGGGCGGCGTTAGTGAGGGTTTTGTAGGTCAGCGTGAGTAGTTTGAACTTTGATTCTGCTGTGGATGGGGAGCCAGTGCAGGGATTCACAGAGACAGAGCGGCGGGTGAGGTTGGCGGAGGCATTCAGGATGGATTGTAGGGGGGAGAGGCGGGAGATAGGAAGGCCAGGAGACAGGTCAGTCTTCAGCCATACAGGAGGCAGGTCAGTATTCCTGCCAGCAGAAACATGAGGATATGAGGGCCCTATTCCTGTGGGAATTTACAATTTAGATGGTGAGGGGATTAGAAACAGGAGGGGGGGACTGCAGTGATGAGCTAATGCAGGGAGAGGTGAGGACTGTTTTTGGGTATGTATGATAATGTATGTCTGATACTGACGCTCACTTTCAAATCGCTCAATCCCCACTTACATGTCTTCGCTAATACACAAGCACGTCCCGCCTAGACAACTCCGGTTGACGGGCGACCTCCGCCTGTCCTCCATCTACACCCGCGCTGCCAACTCTCGCCTCCAAGACTTCTCAAGGGCAGCTCCGGTCCTGTGGAATGACTTGCCTCGCCCTATCAAACTCTCCCCTGATCTTCTGGCCTTCAAGAAATCCCTCAAAACCCATCTCTTCAGATTAGCGCACCACATCACTGATTCACCTCAATATTATTATTATTTATTTATTTATAAAGCGCCAGCATATTCCGCAGCGCTGTACAATAAGCACAGTATAGACAGGGTTACAATACATTGAACAACATTTGACAAACAGTACAGGAGGAGATGAGGGCCCTATTCCCGTAGGAACTCACAATCTGGGAGGGTTGGGGTTGGAAACAGGAGGAGAGGACTGCAAGGTGAGAGTGATTGATGGTTGCGTCAGTGAGTTGGGTGGTAGGCTTCCCTAATAGGAATGTTTTCAGGGAGCGTTTGAAGGAAGAGAAGTTAGGGGAAAGTCTGACAGTACGAGGGAGAGCGTTCCAGAGAGTGGGGGCTGCGCGTGAGAAATCCTGCAGTCTATCATGGGAAGAGGTGATGCGGGGAGAAGCTAGTCGCAGGTCACTATTTGACCTTAGGGAGCGGGCTGGGGTGTATTTGGTGATTAGTGAGGACAGGTAGTGGGGAGCTGAGTTAGTGAGGGTTTTGTAGGTCAGGGTCATCCCTCTGCTCACCTTCTCACACATGATTGAAGCCGCTTCTATGGCCCCATCATTCCCAAACCACTGACACTAATGATCCTGCTATCTAGTAAAACCCCCCTTGCTTCCTCAACCCCCAATCCCTCTAGACTGTAAGCTCCTATGAACAGGGCCCTCTACACCTCTTCTTTCCATCTTATGTCTGTTTATCTGTTTCTCGTTCCCTTTTGGTTATTGTAAAGCGCCGCGGAAACTGTTGGCGCTATATAAATGATGACAATAATAATAACCCCCATAGTATTGTTCTTGCTACATTCCCTAACACTGCATATAGATTATAGAGATCCTGGCCATAAATACGCCACAGGCTTTTCTTTGCATTGATTACTAGGATTTTAAATGTAAAACAAGGCAAAGGCCACTGGAAGCCTGGAACAAGTCCCAGGACGCATTCGGCTTGCGAACAAAATGTACAAATATAAATACATTTAGACATAAATTGGGATATGGAAACGAGACGCCAGATTTCACACTTGAACGAGCGATTGCGTGCAGCAAAAGCTTCATCTCGCAGGTTTACATGAGTAGATTGACATTCAGACATGTAAATAAAGTCCACACATGCCTATAGGGAAACACAAGCGCACATTAATACACAAATGTTAATGCAAGCACTTATCCAGACTTACAGACAGATGCACAATAGGACACACACAGAGATCGGCACAGCATCTTGCACACGTGCTAAGAGATGTGTTGCTTAGTAACTTGCTTGTGAAGGGAGGGGGGAATCCATAGAATTTCACGAAATTCAATTATCAGAAATAATAAGAGCAGGAAATAGACTGTTGTATGAGTGCGGCTGACTGTGCGTGTGTCGCCGCGTCTGAATGCTTTATGATCTGGACGTGTGACTAAGTGTATGTTTGTCTGTGTGCCGTCTGTGTGCTGTATATATTATATTTTATTGGTGGCGTATTTATTATGATCGGTGCTAATAGGCCTGTATAGACACGGCTGGGTGGTGCAATTTCCTCCCCTGACTTTCGAGTATACTCAAAGGTCTTTGTACTTTTTTTTACCAGGTTACCCATTGCGTGTCGAATGATTGTCGGGCTACAAAATGTATGTTAGAATAGTCATGGTGCAAAAAAAAAAGGTTTTCCCATTTATTAGGTTTCTAACACAGTGATTTAACTATTTTTTCACGTTCTAAAACATTTCCGAATACATCTTCCACTCATAGAGCCGACACAATGAGGGCAAAGAAATAGGTGCCATAAGACTCTATTATCAGGGCTGTCAAACTCATACAGGGTTATTCAAAGAGATTTGAAAAGTCATCGCACGTTCGGTGACTTTTCGTTCCCCGCAATTCGGGGTGATCCAAGTTCGCCGACCTTGCGGTGTATTCAGCAAGCACCGCAGGGCCCCCGTAGTGCAGGGAAAACGCGCCGCAAACACACAGAACACTCACCGCAAAACCCGCCGAACACTCACCAAATCACGGAGGAAACAGCTAGATTAACCACGCCGAACACCCCAGAAAAACCCTACTAGCCACCGATCACAGCGCAGAGCAGCCGCCGGAAAAACCCGAAATGCAGACGAACGAGGTGGAAAAAACAAACAGTACGTTTGAAAGTTTGAAAAGTGAAACGCTGTTTGCAAAGAAACTACAGAACGAAAATGTCTGAAATTTACATATAAGATCCAATGAATGATAATAAAAAGGGCTGTTACAGAAAAAACTATTTAAAAAAAACAGAAAAAAAAATCTCGCAAAAAAATCCAGAGAAATGTCTAAAAGATCCTAAAAAATCTATAAATAAAGAAACTTTTTACTGCAGAATTTTATAATGAACGGTTTATTAGATATTGAATTAAAACCGGAATATTTTTAACATTGAAGCCTATGAGATTCGCCTGAATAAACCTGCCGAATGAAACCACCAAATGGCAGGGCATTTCGGGAACTTTTCACTGCTGGTTTGTGTTCTCTGAATAGTCGAAGCTATGGGGGTTTCACTGCCCTCGAACAGGCACCGAATAGGCACCGTATGTGCAGGCAATTCGCCAACATTTGGCGAACTGCCTGCTCTCTGGATAGCCGAAAGGCCAGGAAAGGAAACCGAACGCTGGATTTCAGAGTTCGGTTACCTTTCGCCAGCAATTCGGATCTCTTTGAATAACCCTGATGAAATTCAAGAACAGAATGTTCACTTGCTGCCTAATATATCCCACCCTACGAAGGGAGTATATTTAAAAGGAAACAAAGTAGCAAAACAAGAGGACATAGTCTTAGAGTAGAGGGGCAAAGGTTTAAAAGTAACATCAGGAAGCATTATTTTACTGAGAGGGTGGTGGATACATGGAACAGTCTTCCAGTAGAAGTGGTAGAGGCCAAAACAGTAATTGAATTTAAGCAGGCATGGGATAGGCATAAGGCTATCCTAAACAAAAGATAAATCCAGGTAAAGTATCCATGTAATTGGGCAGACTTGATGGGCCGAAAGGTTCTTATCTGCCGACATTTTTCTATGTTTCTATGTTTCTATGTAACCATATAACTAATGTTATTCACTTCACGTCTTCACCTGTCAGTGGTTTTAATGCTGTGGCTGATCAATGTATGTAATTGTGTAAGTAAGCTGGAGATAGGTTGATTCTTGAATTTCTAAAATGTACATTAGGCCCAGAGTGTCTGAGCCTCAAGGGAAAAGTTGTTCCACAAACATCTAGTGGGTCATTGTTGCTGACCCCTGCTATACATGATGGGTAACATAAAAACAGTGAAGAGAAACACTCATCAACAATTCAGACCCAATCGTACCTTGTTATAGTACATGTAAATTCCAGACAAAGATCATTTTACGTGGTCAATGCTTGAGGAATGAGCTCCCAGGAATGAAATGTTGAAGAGTTCACAGTCAAAAGGTTTACATTTTCTCTCTACTGGTTTTAAAGAGTTACTTTTAAGGGGTTAATCAGAGAGAGCTGATCTGGCCCCAAAATGTCAGCGAACAGTGAATTTCCCCGTACGGTGCAATTCATGGCCATTCAGAGAGCAGGCAGTTCGCCAAATTGTGGCGGACTGCCAGAAAGTACGGTGCCTGTTCGAGGGCAGTGAAATCCCCCATAAAAAAGCAATGGTTATTCTATTCACAGAACACCGAACAGCAGTGAAAAGTTGACGAAGTGCCCTGCTATTCGGGGGTTTCATTCGACAGGTTTATTCAGGGGAATCCCATAGGCTTCAATGTTAAAAGTATTCCCGTTTTAATCCAATATCTAATAAACCGTTTATTCTTCTAATCTGCATTAAAAAGCGTCTTTCAGGGTTATTCAGAGAAAGGTGAAACTCTGGAGAACTTTTGGAGAAGTGAAAATTCTAGGTCACAATAACCAAACCAGAAAAATTCTCCCATTTATCTCACTTTCCAAATCAGCTATTTAGACCTAGAATTTTCACTACTGGAAAAGTTCTCCAGAGTTTCACCTTTCTCTGAATAACCCTGTTGATTTTTTTTAGGATCTTTTAGGCATTTTTCAGGATTTTTCCAGGTTTTTTTTAATAGCGTATTTTCTATTTTCCGTAACAGACCTTTTTATTATCATTCATGGGACCTTATACTGTATTTTGATTCCAGACATTTTCGTTCAGTAGTTTTGCAAACAGCGTTTCAATTTTGAAACTTTCAATCGTATTGTTTTTTTTCTTTTCTACCCATCTGGCAGCCTGTCGGCTTTCTCCTGTGGCTGGTCAGCGCTGTGTTTTCTGGCTCATCAGCTGCGTTTGGTGGCTGTTCGGCATTTTTGCGGCGGATATTCGACGGGTTGGCGATGGTGGGTGACGGATTTGTGTCAGCGGCTGGTGAGTTTGCGGCAGGTTTGCGGCGGCATTCGGGGGCCAATTCCCTACACTTCCTGGGCCGCTGCGGTGAATGCTGAATTCGCCGCAGGGTGGGGACATTTGATTCCCCAAAGTGCAGGGAATGAGAAAGCACCGAAATATCACCGACATTTCGGTGCTCTCTAACCCCCTTAGTCTTTAGCACCATTTCATTGGAGGAGGGTAATGTTTCCCTTGGATTCTTGAACATCAATATTGTTATGAGTGACTGAGCAACTAGAGAGAGACTGCCTCGGGAGAGAAATAAAGTGTCAAGGGTTAAAAAGATGCCTTGATACTTCCAAGTAACAAGGCAAAACCAAGTTGTTCGATCAAGAGAATGCCTGTTGATAGAAGAATGAGGATTCACTCAAATGTAAGAGACGATTCAAAATGTCTTCCAGTAACGAAATATGAAAATACATACATAGAAAGAAATAGCATATTTGCTTCATACAGTTATGGTACATGACCCAGTGGCATTACAATGTTGGCATATGGTATTTTTTCCATTATATCGATTCTGGTACTGAGTGACTTCCGGTACCATAACCGGAGAGGCTACTTTTGATTTTACCAAAGAAGAGGTGAGCTCTTGCTTAAGAATTTGTTGGAAGATAAACTTAGTATGAAGGACCTCCACAGAACAAAATATAGAACAAAGTTCTACAACAAAATGTGTCTCTCAACACCAAAACTCCTTTCTCACATCTATTCCGTCATGTGACAAGGACAGACAGGGGGCAAGTATAAAAAATGGCAAAGAATAACAGCTATTTTGTAGGATGGACATCACCAATAACAATCTGCTTTCACCCACGGGTGGATCCAGACACAAGTTTTGAGATGGGCACTCTACCATTTTTGGCTAAGCGCTGGCGTTTGGGTCGTAGTGAAAGGCAGAGCGGTCAATGGATCAGGCTGTGCGCCTCACACTCACTCTCTCCAGAGCATTGCTGCACAGGGTCTGTCCTTCTACTGCTCAGGTGACAGCTGACAGAGTCCACACAGCAATTTTCTGCAAACTGCAGAAAACTTTGCAGTGGATCGTTGGATGCGTTCAGTGGCGTAGCGTGGGTTGTCAGTGCCCGGGGCAAGGCAAGAATTGTGCCCTCCCAACCAGTGGACATGTTAGCGCGCCCTGATTCCCTTCCAACAGAAGAGTATTGAACCCCTTAACAAAATACTGGTATAAGAAAAAAAAGAGAAAACACATTTAATCCTAGTATACTCACATTTATTTAAAATCTCCTGCTTTTAACGTGTGCAAATTTTTCCTAAGCAATGGCATGGTGCATTTGTCACCTATAAAGTTAGCACTACCACTGTCGTAGTTACCTCCTCATTTCCCACGCCGCGAGCAAGGTCGGTGTTTTATACAGAATTAGATTATGCATAAAACACAATGCGCATAATACAAGCAAATAGTTTTTTTTTTTTTTTTTCATTTTAGTTAAAATTGTGTATTTTCTCAGAAAAATGCAGTAACAGGTTCACATTTATAATTTTTTTTTAGCAAGAGTGCCCCATAGAATATATTACGACATTCTGATGGGACATGACATATACTAATAATAATGAAATACTTTGAATCTGCTGAAAAAAAGGATATGTAATTTGATTTCTGCTCAAGGATAGGGATGGGCTGGCGGTTCGATCCGAACATGAGTTTGAGTCAAACATTTCCGCGTGTTCGCCCACAATGCACCACAATGCACTTTTCCACTGGCCTGAAGCTTGTAATTGGCTACAGCCTTGCACCTGACCACAGGTCAGGCGCAAGACAGGTGCCAAACTATGCCAATCAGCGCTCAGAGTCCTGATTGGGCAAATTTTGCCCAATCATGGGCTCACAGAGCTAAGTCCCGCAGCACACTATATAAGGCTTCCCCGCAGCCCCAGCGTGTGTTTGTTGCAGGAGTGAATCAGAGACGAGAGGAGATTGTTTGTTGCATAACAGGCTGTATCCCTGAGTTATATCTGATCTCTGGAAATTGGAATCTGTGTGTTGTCACTGCCAGCTATCAGGGACAGGCTGTATCACTGAGTTATATCTGCTTTCTAGAAATTAGAATCTGTGTTGGCACTGCAAAGGCTATCAGGGACAGGCTGTATCACTGAGTTATACCAGAGTTCTGTGAATTAGAATCTGTGTGTTGGCACTGCCAGCTATCAGGGACAGGGTGTATCACTGAGTTATAGAATAGTTCTGAATATCTTTAATCTAGATAACACAGTTGAATCAGAGTTCTGCATATCTCCAATCTTTATACCAGAGTTGAATCAGAGTTCTGTATATTTTTAATCTATATATCACTCACCATGTCAGAAAGACCAAAAAGGACAGGCAGACGCTCCCAGACACAGATAAGAGGGCAAGCAGCCTCTGTCGGAAGACTGTGCCCCTGGTCGTCATGGACGTGGTGCATCCTCTGCAGGGGCACGCTTGTTCTTGTTTCGAACTGGTGCTGGCCATCTTAAGCAGCAGCAACATACAGAGGATTTGCAGGATTGGCAAACCAGTAGGGATGAGCCGAACACCCCTGAGTTCAGTTTGCATTCGAACTCAAACTTTTCAAAAGTTCGAACACGAACACGAACTCAATACAAGTCAATGGGACTCAAAGTTCGATTTTTAGAGTGCCCTCCAAGAGCCAAGAGGACATATATGCTAGATATTTGCCATAAAAGGTGTATGGGGTCCGGGTAGTGCTCTGGGGGACAGAAAACAAGGACAAAAAGTAAGGAAAAAAAGTTTTTAAAGGGACAGTGAGTGACATGAAATAAGGGTTAAAAATAAAAATGAAAAATTCCTTCAAATATCGTGCCTAGGAGGTCCCCATAACCTGCCCGTGAAGTGGCGGATTTGTAGGATGTATAGAAACATTTAAAAACAATGTCCGGGTCCGGGTAGTGCCCTGGGGGACAGGAAACAAGGACAAAAAGTTAAAAAAAAGGACATTTTTAACCCCTTCACTGCTGACGACGTGTGGGACACGTCCTCAGTTACTCCCGCTGTATGCTGAGGAGGACGTGTCCCACACATCATCAGCTTTGCGGGACCCCTGGCTGAGATACTCACCTCTCTGTGCAGGGTCCCGCGGCGTTCTGACTTCAGCGTCCTCAGACGCTGAAGTCAAGCTCCTCCCGATGTAAATGGTGTCATCGCGCCATGCTCGATGACGTCATTTCCAGGCGACCCCCCGGCAATGCCGGGAGATCGCCTGGAAGGGAGGGGGGATCCGTTCGGATCCCTACCGATTGGGAGGTCCCACAAAAAGAAGCCAGACACCGCTTAAAAGGGGAGAGTCTCCCCTTTTAAGCGGTACCTGGCTTTAACCCCTTAGGCACCGGGTCGCACTTCGGCGCCTTGCGGCACCGAAGTGCGGCCTAGCTCCGGTGAGGGCCGCCATCGAGGATGGCGGCTCCACCCCCGGGTCCCCCCTCACTGCCTGACGTCCTCACGCATAGCGTGATGACGTCAGACAGCAGGGGAACCCCTAGCTGCCTGGAATCCCCTGGTGGAGATAGGTGGTTCATTTGAACCCCGATATCTCCAGAACCGTGGCAGCTAGGGGATCATGGAGGGTGTCAATCGAAAGGCCTGAGCATGGCCTTTCGAATGATGCCCAACATGACCAGGTATAAAGTAAAAAAAACAAAAAAAAATATTTTTTTTGTGTGTTATTTTTATCAATGCAGCAATATTGTTCACATTTCAATTATAATGTGAACAATGATGCTGCACTAATGAATTTTTTCTATGGTGTGCATTTGCTAAAAATCACATAATTCCCCCCAAAAAATTTAATGAGTCCCCATTTCTAATTTTTGTACAAGCGCACCCCATAGAAAATATAACCGCAAATGTTCATGTGATAAAAGGTGAAAAAAAACACTTTACACGCTGCAGATGATTAAAAATTCAAGTTTTATTGCATTTTTTGTTATAATATACAGGCAGAACATGACGTATACATATAAAATGATATATTATGAATCTGCCGAGTCTGTCGGAAAGAACTATATATAATATGTCTGGGTCGTATAATCAAATGTGGCTTCAAATCGCGTTTAAACATGATGAGCGAAAGTGGTAAAAATTAGCTCAGCACACAGCGGTGAAATGCCTCAGCAGTGAAAGGGTTGAAGGAACAGTGAGTTTTCCATAAAATAAGGGTTAAAAATAAAAACAAAAAATTCCTTCAAATATCGTGCCTAGGAGGTCCCCATAACCTGCCCGTGAAGTGGCGGATTTGTAGGATGTATGGAAACATCGCCATCACAGACCCACACACGACACCTAGCACTCTCAGTCTGCATAAAATGTATCAAATTCATGAGACCGGACTAATTAGAATCACATGTTATTTCCAAACACTAATTAAACACCTGTTGTTTACGCCGTTTGAAAGCACAGGTCATTTAGAGGTGAGAATCTTTGCACCTAGACATTAGTTTTTAATTCAATATCTAATAAACCGTTGCTTATAATATTCTGCAGTAAAGAGTATCTTTCTTTCTAGATTTTTTTGTATTTTTTAATCATTTTTAATACTTTTTTCAAATTATTTTTTTTCGAACTCGAACCGAACACGCCAAAAAGTTCGAAGTTTGCGAACTTTCGAACTGACGATGTTCGAATCGAACTCCGAACTGACCGAACAGCTCATCCCTACTAACCAGGCCATCCTCATCCTCAGAGTCCTCTGCCAGCCAGGCTTGTAGTGGTTTACAGTCCACCTGAGCTGCCAAAACATCTAATTCAGCCTCCATGTCCACAGCTACTCCTGCCGTAGCCTCACTATCATACACGGAGGAGTCAGCTGAATTGTTTGACTACAGTGACAATGACGTGCTGCTTGAGGATGTGCAGCAACTCCAGGGCTCTGATTCAAACTCTGAGGTTGAGGAAGGGAGTATAATCAGCCTAGAGGGAGGGGGTGCCAGAGACACACAAAGAACTGGCACTCATGTTCCCCCAGCAGTTGCAGCACACTGCCAAGTTGGCTCCAGTGATGAGGAGATAGGGGGTGATGACGATGATGAGATCACTGACTCCATCTGGGTGCCTGATCGAACAGAGGAGTCAAGGGAGGAGGAGGAGGAGGCACAACAAAAATGAGGCAGAACGTCCTCTATGAGCAACCTCCAAGGCATCAGGTGTCAGAGCTTCTCAGGTGCAGAGCGCTGTTGTCTCGCAGCACACATCCAGGATCTCTGCTGTCTGGGAGTTCTTCACGACTTGTGCAGCAGACTGCAGCATTGCTATTTGTAAGCTATGTCGGAAGAGGATCAAGCGTGGGAAAGACATCTGACACTTGGGTACCACGTGCTTGAGGCGACATATGACCACCTGCCACGCATCCCGTTTGCATAACACTTTGCATAGGTCCTCCTCCTCATCTGTCTCTACCCCCACTATATGTCCTGCCATGTCATTGCCTACAACCTCCATTGACAGGGATGATGCTACAGTAATGGGTGTATCACGTCCTTCCTCTAAATCTGCCAGCATCCCATCAGCTGCAGATTTCGTTGCCCCAGCTGCTGTAGCGTAAGAAAAAATATTGTCCCAACCATCCACATGCACAATGTCTAAATTCCAGCTTGGCAAAATTACTTGCATTACAGCTGCTGCCTTTCCAGCTGGTGGACTCTGCTTTCTTCTGTGAATTTGCCAAATGTGCTGTACCACAGTGGCAGGTTCCAGAACGCCATTTCTTTTCTTGGAAGGCCATTCCAGCACTATACCAGCATGTGGAAGACAATGTTATGGAGTCATTGGGAAAGGCAGTCAGCAGCAAGGTGCACATTACTTTAGACATGTGGTCCAGCAAGCATGGAAAGGGCCCTTACATTTCCTTCACGGCACACTGGGTAACTCTGCTTGCCGCTGGGAGGGATCCAGGACTCTGTGCTGGAGCTTGCTCATCCACCAAGCCTCCAGAAAGCTGCTTATATAAGGTCTGTCTGCTCCACCACCTCTTCCTCCTCCTCCGCCTCCTCCTTCAATGTCTCTGGCGAAGTGGCAGTTAAACTGACGCATGGCCAGGGCTACGCAATGGCACAAGCAAAAAGATGCCATACTGTGCTTGAGCTGGTTTGTTTAGGGGACAGGAGCCACACCGGGCCAGAAATTCTGTCAGCTCTGCAGGGGCAGGCGCAGAGATGGTTAAAACCACGCCAGCTTAAGCTGGGAATGGTCGTCTGTGCTAATGGCAGCAACCTTCTCTCTGCCTTACGCCTGGGTAAGTTGACGCATGTGCCATGCCTAGCACACATCCTAAATCTGGTGGTAGAGCATTTCCTAACCAGGTACCCAGGGCTGGCAGAGCTCCTCAGCCAGACCAGAAAAGTTTGCGGCCACTTCAGACAGTCATTCCCAGCAAGTGTTCGCCTGGCAGAAATTCAAAGAGAATTCCACCTTCCCACAAACCGCCTGATCTGTGACATACCCACCAGGTGGAACTCGACATTGGCAGTGCAGCAGCGCCTGCACAAGCAGTAGAGGGCCATCAATGAGTACCTGTGTGAGTATGGCACAAGGACAGGTTCAGGTCAACTTGTTCCCCCCCGCAGTGGCTGATGATCAAGGATACATGCACTGTACTGTCACCATTTGAGGAGGCAACGAGAATGGTGACCAGGGACAGTGCATGCATCAGTGACACAATTCCTTCAGTGTTCCTGCTGGAGCGCACTCTGTGGGGAATTATAGATGTGGCACTAGAGGCAGAGCAGCGGGAGGAAGAGGAGGACTTCCCTAGCTCTCAAGGCCCCAGTCTTTACGCAGACAGCATTCCTGTGGGTCCTCAGATCAGACAGGAGGAGGATGAAGAGGAGGAATATTTAAATTGCAGGGGCATGGAAGGTGGGGATTCCTCAAGGGAGGGTTTTGTGTCCCCAGAACCCCAAGGACTAGTACGTGGCTGGGAGGAGGTAGTGCACGGTACAGTCATCCTCAGTGACCAGGAACACTCGGAAGCTAATGCCACCTCCAACCTATGCTGCATGGGCTCCCTTATCCTGCAAAGCCTGCTAAAGGACCCCAGGATTCGTCTATCAAGGAGAGGGATCATTACTGGCTGGCAACCCTTCTTGATCCACAATACAAGGGTAAGGTTGCAGAGCTCATCCTGCCCTCACAGAGGGAGCACAGGATGAAACAACTTGAGGACGCTCTAAAGCGACACTTGTGTAACACCTTTCCAGACACTGGTAGGTTACCAAGTGATGACACAGGTGCTTCTGAGGCTGTTGTTTAGGAAGAGCGGTGAAGGGAGCCACTTGACTGATGCCTTTTCCAATTTTTTTAGTCCACGACGCCTAGGGACGTCAAATGTAGGCACCCATTGCCAGTGTCTTCACCATATGGTGCAGGACTATCTAGGGGCAAGAGCAGACCTGGATACCTTTACAGCAGATGATCCACTGACTTACTGGGTGTTGAGATTGGATGACTGGCCAGAACTTAGCCAATATGGTATGGAGCTACTTGGTTGCCCTTCATCCAGCGTGCTTTCTGAAAAGACGTTCAGTGCCGCTGGAGGTTTTGTCACAGACAAAAGAGTGCATCTGTCCACTGACTCTGTAGACTGGCTGACATTTATAAAAATGAATCAGTCCTGGATCAGCAGCTATAAATCCCCTGATGCTGACGGAACTGAATAGATCGGGGATCTCTTCTGCATTCCCAAAACCTCCACCACTGCACTCTTCCACAATACCTCAGAGGGGTTACGGTGTGAAGGCACTAGCTGCCACCAAAGGTCCAATTTTAATGCACCTGTTGTTACTTTCATCCAAAGCCTGCATAAGTTTCACCATAATTTAGCCAAAAAAATCACTAAACTTGTTCTGCGTGTCCTAAAACATCTTTTCATACAGGCTGCCGCCCCAAGCAGTTGTTTATGAATAGATTAAAGGAAAACCATTTACCGTTATTTGAAATGTCATTTTTTTCTTTTTAAATGTTTCTATACATCCGACAAATCTGCCACTTCACGGGCAGGTTATGGGGACCTCCTAGGCACGATATTTGAAGAAATTTTTCGTTTTTATTCTTAACCTTTATTTCATGGAAAAATCACTGTTCCTTTAAAAACGTCTTTTTTTAACTTTTTGTCCTTGTTTCCTGTCCCCCAGGGCACTTCGCGGACCCCCATACACCTTTTATGGCAAATATCTTGCATATATGCCCTGTTGGAGGGCACTCTAAAAATCTAACGTTCAAGTCCCATTGACTTGCATTGAGTTCGGATCGTGTTCGCGTCCGAACTCGAACTTTTGAAATTGTTCGAGTTCGAACACGGGGATTTTGGATCGTTGTTTCTAAATTTCCAAAGGCCTCTTCCAGTAGCATACAATTTACACTACAGGAAGGGGCCATAGAGAATTTAGAAATATTAATTTAATCATATTCCAGAAGAAATTGTGATTATGTAGAGAGAATCTTATCTGACACATCACATTGCACTCATTAATAATTAGGTCTCTCTGGTTATTGAAGGTTAAACAGACAAAAATACAACATCTTGTCATAAAGTCGCAATAAAACCTTTTTTACCCAGTGGAGTAGCCACAAAATTATCGCTTTGTGTTACAAGCTATTTTTTAAAAATCATATAATTTCAGTCATAGAATTTACTCTGTTGCTTCAACTCATGTCAGTAAATTCAACCGGAACATGCATATAAATTCACCAACACAAACATATTTATAAGAAAAAGCAGCACGCCCATGCTGACAGCCTGTGGATGGGCACAATAAAATCTCAAATCACATACCAGTATCTGAATTGTCTCATTTTCTGGACTGTCCATGTGGCATACCAGTGCTGAATGAGGCCAGCAAGATGTGAGGACAAATGATGCATTTGTCTGGGCCGGCAGGATGATTGGGGTGCTGATGAGAGGAGGAGCACGTTGGAACATGTTCCTTCAATGACGTTGGCTGAGAGAGGCTTGGGGCCTGGGGGGACAGAGGATCTTTCCTGCGCCACAGCAGCACATGATTTAGTTGTCACGGCCGGGTCCCAACGTAGCGTCAGCTCGTTTTGTCACGTGATTCGCATCAGGCACATGATGGAGGAGTCAGGACTAGAATTCTCCGTCCTGCTCCTCCCATCTAGACTCTGAATTCCAAGTCACCGCCAGCGCCGTAATATGGGTGACCACAGGCTGCGTAAGGGCCGCTCACGGAAACCAGTGTCCATGAGCAGACACCTTGCTGATCCCTGTGGAAACTATTTAGGGGCGCACATTTCTTTTGAAATTTTGCACCCCTAAGAAAATTGCACCAGGGGCGACCGGCGGCCCCCCTGGCCTCCGCGCGCTACGCCACTGGGTGTGTTTGGAGTGTTTTCGGGGGTGCTCTCTGAATAACCAGGAAAATGTGTGTGAGTGTATTTTACTATGGCCAAACTGAAATCAAAAAATTCCACAGATTATTCCTAGATAACGTCAGATACAAAACATCCAACCATGTGGGGCACAGCTCTTACATCATCTAGAGAGAACTATTTATGCAAGCAAGTGTGACCAAAAAGAAATATTAATGTAGTTAAAAAACAGTCACATTTGTGAATGCAAGGTGAAAGTCAAGGTGTTTACTAAGACACAGTGGGCTCCATTACATTCTTCGTGTTAAAACGCGGGTGCAAGGGAGGAAAAACTGTGCCTGCAGTTCTTCCCCTTGCACCCGCGTTTTAACGCAGGATTGCAATACAGGCACAAAAAATGCTGCCTGCATTATTATCGCGAGTTAAAATCAGGGATGAACGTGGCAGCGCTGAGCACAGCCGCGAGCATCCACTCGATGGAGTCCATAGGACTCCATTGAGTTCCCCCCTGCCGATCATGTGACCAGCCGGATCTCGCCTCGCGAAATACAGCCGGTCGGCGTAGGGTTCCGCAGGGAGAGACTGGGGGGGACTTTTTCCCCCAGTCTTTCCCTGCTCCCGCCGGCCGGAGGAGGCGAACAGAGCCGCGGTCCTCGCCGTGGGACAGCAGGTGAGTATGTGATTTGTTTTTTTAGGCTGGTGTTAACGGATTCTGCAGAAGCGGAATCCATTAACAGCAAGTCCTGGCTCTGGTTTACTTTCCGCTAACCACAGCCAGATGTTAATTAGCGCTGGGACTTTGTAATCCAGCGCTGATTAACACTTTGCGCTCCCCATGTTAAGCATAGGGAGCACAAAGTACAGTAACCTCGCACAGAGGACGGAAGGTACCAAACGCAAACGGGTTACTTAACCCGTTTGCGTTTGGATTGTAATATGCAGTAAACACCACAGCAAACGTTAATGCTCACACAAGTGAGCGTTAACATTTATGTGAAGAATGTAATAGGGCCCAGTGGGTATAAAGGAACTCAGTAAACACGTAGACTGGACACTGGGCAAGAGAAGAGGATAGAGGAATAATGCATGAGGTAGGAATGGAGATGGGCAACCTTGGAGGGACAAGACAGGAATGGAGCTGGACAGCCTCGAAAGGATGAATCAGAAACAGAGGTGGACTACTTGGCTGTCAGACAGCAGGAACCACAGCAGACAGAGTTAGGGACAGCAGTCAGGAGTGGGCACAGAAAGCTGGCACTGGTGGTTGATACGGCAAGCTGGTATTGGCAGTGGACACGGCAAGGTAGCACAGAGAAATAGCAGTGTAGTACATCAAGGTCTTAGACTCACAGTGGGGCAAGACAGCATAGCAGGATAACATAGGCAATGTGCATCCTAATAGGAAACAATTCAAGAGCAATGATGTATGGGAGAACTGCCCTTACATAGGAAATTTATTTATTTATAAAGTATTTTACCAGGAAGAATACATTGAGATTTCTCTTGTTTTCAAGTATGTCCTGGGTTCAATAACATTGAGTTGTTACAGAAATACAAAGTAGTAAAATGCAAGTTATTAACACAAAACAAATATACAGATTAACAGAAAAATAAATAGGTAGGAAATAAAGTCATTATGTTACATGTTTACAGGTGCATTCTGTATTGAGGTATGTTAATAGGGAGCTCTTAAGGGACTTTAGACTGGGGGAAGATTTGATGGCGTCTGGGAGGTTATTCCATAATTGCGGTGCTCTGTAGGAAAATGAGGATCAAGCTACTTTCTTTTTGTATTGTGGTATTGCAAGTAAGGTGCAGGTCCTGGATCGGAGGTTATAGGATGAGGGAACTGCTGGGGGAAGCAGCCTATTCAGGTAGGGTGGTAGCTTCCCAGAAAAGCTCTTAAACACCAGGTTGGAAAGGGGAAGGGTGCGTCTAGATTCCAGCGACGGACAGTTTAGCTCTTTTAACTTGTCACAATGGTTGGTCGTGTAGTTACATTGTAGCACAAAGCGGCAGAATGAGTTATACAAAATAGTAAGTTTCTGAAGGTGTGTTTGCGGGGCAGCTGCATACACTACATCTCCGTATTCAATAGCTGGCATAAGCATTTGTTGTACAATCTGTTTTCTTACGGCGGGGCTCAGGCAGGATTTGTTTCTGTACAGGCCACCTAGTTTGGGGTAAGGTTTAGATGAGAGTTTTTCGATGTGGGGGCCAAAGGATAGATTTGGGTCTAACCATATACCTAGATATTTGAGAGAATTGAGCAGATAATAAGGAGCAACACCTACAGCCTCTTATAGAGCCACACGGGAATCCAGGGGTGGAATCCAAGTGGTCATGGTCAAGTTAGAAAATACTTGTTTTTAAATAAAACAGATTATAGCTAGAGAGATAAAAGAAACAAGGCTGTCTTTTTTTAGGTTAAATTTGGTGAGAAGAAAGCATTTTTCTCTAACAGACCCCACCTAATGAAACAGGGATCGGTAGGAGAATAGCAAGTATGATAATTTGGTTCGGGAAAACAACCTACCCATAACTTGCGGGGCTTAGCCCCTAAAATTGTAGAGAACAATTGGATCAAAGATGATCCAGAGGACCAGATAGGAAATATCTCAAGGAAAATAAAATATATCATTTATTAATACACAATATTAAAACCACACAACACAAATATGAATACAAAAAAATTTGGTACAGGACCTGCACATCAAACAAACAAAATCTAAAACACACACCACTCTGGACAAGTGAAAATAAAGATGAAAAATGCGGAGTACCAACGACAATGTACTACACACACAATGTTACAATAAAGGAGGTAGTAGAAAAAAGTGTGTACCTGTCTGTAAATCACTCAATATATGTATAACAGAAGCTCTGAAATCCTAAATGATTCTTAATAAAAGGATCAGAAAACACCCCTGTCCAAAATCATATAGTTACATTTGCATGTGCCGATTGTGAAATGTGAAACAATGAGGCAAAAGCAGTAACACAGGTAGAAACCATAGGTGAAAATCAACATATGTCCAGCTGGATAAAGTTATTCATTGCTGAGAACCCATAGTTAGAGACAGGTAAAAATACATGAACAGTCCAATGATCCCTCATTCAATAGAAAAGTGCTGTCACTGGAAAGGTCATCAATGTTCATTAATCAATATGTATTGAAGGTATGCCACTATCATAAGTCATCTGGGTCATACCCAAAAGACCAGAAGTTAGGTAAAGCTAGCACCCAGAGGAGGGAAGTAGGAGTACAAGCAAAATGAACATGTTTGACGTGCGTTTCGTGTAAGTCTGCTCATCAGGGACGAGGCGTTAGATCATTGGACTGTTCATGTATTTTTACCTGTCTCTAACTATGGGTTCTCAGCAATGAATTACTTTATTCAGCTGTACATATGTTGATTTTCACCTATGGTTTCTACCTGTGTTACTGCTTTTGCCTCATTGTTTCACAATTCACAATCGGCACATGCAAATGTAACTATATGATTTTGGACAGGGGTGTTTTCTGATCATTTTATTAAGAATCATTTAGTATTTCAAAGCTTCTCTTATACATATATTGGGTGACTTATAGACATGTACACACTTTTTTCTGCTACCTCCTTTATTGTAACATTTGTGCACTGCAACATCCGCAGTTTACTCCCTAAACTGGATGAGCTTCAGGCTTGGTGTTGCTATTACAAACCCAAAATCATTATGCTCACAGAATCATGGTTAACCCCAAAAGTACAAGACTCTGCAATATCAATACAAGGGTATTCATGTTATAGAAAGGACAGAGCAAAGAAAGGAGGGGGAATTGTTCTTTATGTTGAGGAGTCCATAAAGTTCACCCCCTTACAGAATCCTAGCTCCTCTGCCACCTTTGATTTCCTCTCTGGTTTAATTGAGATCCCATTCAGTAAATTTATTTATTTATTTTATTTTATTTATAAAGGATTTTACCAGGAAGGATACATTGAGATTTCTCTCGATTTCAAGTATGTCCTGGGTTCAAGAACATTGAGTGGTTACAGAAATACAAAGTAGTAAAATGCAAGATATTAACACAAAAACAAATATACAGATTAACAGAAAAATAAATATGTAGGAAATAATCATTGTTGCAGGATTCTATTTGCCCACCGAGCTCCCCAGTGCACTCCCTCTCTGACATAACTCAAATCCTTAATAACTTACTTACAAAACCAAAAAATTGAACTGCTGGTCCTCGGCGATTTTAATACAGATTGGCTAAATCCTAAAAACAATAAACACTGCTCACTGTTTAAAACTTTGCAGCTAACTCAATTAATCTCCTCCCCCACTCGCATTAATATGAAAAGCCCTAACCATACCTTGCTGGACTAGATTCTCTCCTCATATCCTGATAGAATACAGGAGGCAGGAGTTCTCGCTAATAGCTTTAGTGACCACTGTCTTGTGTACTGCGTGCGTAAAATAAAGGCCACAAAATCTCCCCCAAAGTTAATAACCACCAGGTCTTTCAAGAAATTTATTCTTGAATCCTTCCTAAGTGATCTCAAACAGCCCCCATGGTACAGACTAAACCTAATCCCAGACCTAGACTGTGCAATTGCATACTTTCAGTCCGAGCTCCTGCAAGTCTGGAATTCCCATACCCCGCTGCGTAAAGTGCGAGTAAGAGGGACCCATCTCCCCTGGGTTACAGCTGATATTACACTAATGTACCAGCTTAGAGATTCACTGTGGTCAAATTTCAAAACTACTGGTTCCATGAACGATCACTATGAATACCGAAAATGCCAGAATGCATGCACAAAACAAACAAAAATGGAGAAAGCCCATTACTTCAATGAAAATCTAAACAATAACCTATCAAACCCTAGAAACTTTGGAAAACCATAAGTAACATACAAGCACCCCCTGTCCACTCCCAGCCAGCTGCTGTCAAAGTAAACAACCAAACCCTGCAACACCCCCTAGATGTAGCAAATGCCTTTAATGATTATTTTGTTGGATGAGCCACCACCCTGATTGCTATGCTAGGAAATGACATGCAATCACAAAGGCCACATGCAGGTCGGGCGCCTCCAACTGTGCAAAGACCCTGTATCAGACAGGAATTCAGTTTTAGACCAATGCCTGTCAGTGTCGTTACTAAACTTCTCCGTAACCAAAAAATGAAATACCAGTCTGGACCTGATCAAATACCAGCAATGCTGCTGAAAATCAGTGCGCCGGCAATTGCAAATCCTGTCACAACTCTAATCAATGAATCACTGGGGACTGGTTACATACCCAAACTCTGGAAGACTGTGAGTGGTACCTATCCATAAAAGTGGTGACAGTACTTTGGTATCCAACTACCATCCGATATCATTGCTACCTGTAATGTCAAAAATTTTGGAAAAATGCGTCTACACACAATTACGTGATTATTATCAATATTGGAACTACTTAACCACGGATCAATCCGGCTTTCGTCCAAATCACTCAACTACAACCGCCCTTTTAAAAGTCTGCAATGATATCCAAGCGGGGATGGAACAAGGAAACCTAACTGGAGCATCTTCCTTGATTTTGCCAAAGCCTTTGACACAGTAGACCATGGCATCTTGTTAAAAAAACTTAAAGACTCTGGTATTGGTGATCGCACGCTAACCTGGTTTCAATCATATGTATCCGACCGATGGCAATATGTGTCCATTTCTGGCAGCTCCTGCCTCCCTCTCCCAGTCACTTGCGGTGTACCCCAAGGCTCAATACTCAGCCCCCTGCTATTTACAATATTCATAAATGATCTGCCTAACATCTGCAAAGCCTCAACTGTACACATGTACAGAGACGACACTGTAATCTATACCAGCAAACCAGATCTCCCACAACTGGAGACCGTGTTGCAAGAACAATTCACAGAGGTAGAAAAGTGGATCAAACACAACAAACTTTTTTTAAATACTGACAAAACGGTAACAATGCTCTTTGGAACAGCACCTAAACTACACAAATTGCAAAATCTCCATCTATGTGTTGTGACAAAATCAAATGGCATGTTGACCACAGTCATTTCTCTCAAATATCTAGGTATGTGGTTGGACCTAATCTATCCTTTGGCCCCACATCGAAAAACTCTCATCTAAAATTTACCCTAAACTAGGTGCCCTGTACAGAAACAAATCCTGCCTGAGCCCCGCGGTAAGAAAGCAGATTGTACAACAAATGCTTATGCCGACTATTGAATACGGAGATGTAGTGTATGCAGCGGCCCCGCAAACGCACCTCCAGAAACTTACTACATTGTATAACTCATTCTGTCGCTTTGTGCTACAATGTAACTACATGACCCACCATTGTGACATGTTAAAAGAACTAAACTGGCCATCGCTGGAATCTAGACGCACCTTTCACCTTTCCAACCTGGTGTTTAAGAGCTTTTCTGGGAAGCTGCCACCCTATCTGAATAGACTGCTTCCTCCAGCAGTTCCCTCATCCTATAACCTCCGATCCAGGACCAGCACCTTACTTACAATACCACAATACAAAAAGAAAGTGTCTCGGTCCTCATTTTCCTACAGAGCACTGCAGTTATGGAATAACCTCCCAGACGCCATCAAATCTTCCCCCAGTCTAAAGTCCCTTAAGAGCTCCCTATTAACATACCTCAATAAGGAATGCACCTGTAAACATGTAACCTAGTGACTATATACAGAATGCACCTGTAAACATGTAACATAGTGACTATATTTCCTACATATTTATTTTCCGTTAATCTGTATAATTGTGTTTTTTTTAATATCTTGCATTTTATTACTTTGTATTTCTGTAACAACTGTAACATTTTAATGTTGCTGAACCCAGGACATACTTGAAAACGAGAGAAATCTCAATGTATCCTTACTGGTAAAATCCTTTATAAATAAATAAATAAATAAATAAAATAAATTACATTGTGTGTGTAGTACATTGTCGTTGGTACTCCCCCTTTTTCATCTTTATTTTCACTTGTCCAGAGTGGTGTGTGTTTTAGATTTTGTTTGTTTGATGTGCAGGTCCTGTACCAAATTTTTTTGTATTCATATTTGTGTTGTGTGGTTTTAATATTGTGTATTAATAAATCATATATTTTATTTTCCTTGAGATATTTCCTATCTGGTCCTCTGGATCATTTTTGATCCAATTGTTCTCAAGAAAGCCTTTTTAATGTATCTTGGGACGCTTGTGAGGCTATGGATTCAAAGCATGGGGCACCATCGAAAATCCACCCCCTTGAAACTTCTATTAAATTTCATAAAAACCATTACTATCATTATCATATATATTTACAATTGTTCTACCACTTAAAGATATTTTTTAGACCGAGAAAGAGTTTGCGATATATATCACTGCTCCCAATTTGGATTCTTTAGTCCATTTTGAAGATTTGATTAGTTTTGATGCCTGCTTTGCTTTTCTGTCAGAGCACCTCAATCTGCAAGATAGCTACATTGAATTTTACCCATAGTTGAAATGCTCATCAAAATGAGTGGAAACAGGACTCTGCCCACAGGAGCAATTATTGGTGACCGGCCTTGCTACTGGAGTATTTAAATATTTCTGCTCTACTCAGGACAGGAGCTCCAACACCATGAATGTATGGATTAATGATGCTAATGCCAAATTGTAACCCTACCCCCTTAAAAAAGGAAATGAGATGCTAAAACCTCAATTCTATGCTGTTGGCTGAGAAGAGCGGAAACAATGTAGTATTCAGCTGTTTTGGGCCATCAACTTCACAGTCAGATGTTTTGGTGCAGATTTTTTTACTGAATCTCCAAATGCGCAAAACATCTGACCATGGAGTTGATGGGTCAAAGGACTAAGGGAACACCTGGGGTCAAGTCGAGCAGGAACTCTTGGGAACACAGTTTCTCCACTATTTTTTCCAGAGGAACGCAGTTCCCTTTTGTCCCACACAATGCAAACCTGTTATTAGGTTTCAGTCGTATGTTCCTTAACCACTTCGATGCGCAGGACGCGCTCAGCGCGTCCTCCGCATGGCTTCTGCTGTGCTGAGGACGCGCTGAGCGCGTCCTCACTTTGGGGTCAGCGTTCGGCCGGGTTCCGGCCGATCGCTGGCCCCCCCGGTGCGGGCTGACATCCTCGATGTCAGCCCAGCATCCGGAACCGCGGCCAATGAAATTAGGTGTCATCGCGGCAGCGCGATGACACCTAATTCAGGCGCCCCCCCCGCATGTGCGGAGGAGGCGCCTGAAAGGGAGGGGCGGAGGTCCTTCGGACCTCTCTCTCTCCTGATCGGCAGCGTTGCGGGGGTTAACCCAGGCACCATTTGGAAGGGCACAGCCTGCCCTTCCAAATGGTACCTGGCATTAACCCCTGGGGAGCTGGATCGCGAATCGGCGCTGAAAAGAGCCGGTTCGTGATCCTTTCCCGGAGCTGGCCGACATCTTGGATGTCGGCCAAGCCTCCGGGAACTCCCCCTGAGGACTGGCGTCATCGTGCATAGCACGATGACGCCAGTCCTAGAGTTAACCCCTAACTGCCACCAACGGTGGAGATAGGGAGTTCCAATGAACTCCCTATCTCCCGATCCGTGGCAGCTAGAGGTTAACGTTTGGTATTGTTGGATCGGCCAGAGCATGGCCGTTCCAACGATATCAAACACGAAAGTGAAAAAAGTTTGTAAAAAAAAAAAAGAAAAAATATTTAAAAAAAAAATTAGAAAAAAAAAAATAAACACTTTTTTTTGGTTTGTTAATGCAGCAATATTGTTCCCATTTCAATTATAATGTGAACAATGATGCTGCACTAACGATTTTTGTATGCGGTGCGTTTGTTAAAAATCGTGTAATTTTCCCCAAAAAAAAATGTAACGAGACCCCATCTCTAATTTTTTTAACAAGCGCACCCCATACAAAATATAACCGCAATTGCTCGCATGTTAAAATGTGGAAAAAAAACACTTTACACGCTGTAAATTATTGAAAATTCATATTTTATTGCATTTTTTGTTATAATATACAGACAGATCATGACGTATACATATAATAATGACATATTAATAATCTGCCGAGTCTGAGGGAAAGAACGATATATAATATGTCTGGGTCATATACTAAAATAAGCCTTCAAAACACGTTTAAACAAGATGAGCAAAACCGGTAAAAATGACCTCAGCACAGAGGTGTGAAAAGCCTCAGCAGCGAAAGGGTTAAAGGAACACTCTAATCAAAAATCCCCCCTCCCCGTTTTTTTACATTAAACTATACCTATTCCCTCACTTACTAGGTAGGGATTTTTTATTTTTTTTAACTTTAATACTTACCCTAATATCCACTTGTTTCCAACAGCGTCTTTTTTTTTTTATACTCACCTCCCTCCTCTTCCGCTCCCGTCCTTGTTAGTTTCACTTGGCTAATGGTTTACATGAGAAGCGCGCATGCGCGCCTCTCACGTAAGCCAGCCAATCGGCAGGCTTCCTCCCGGCTCCATCTTCTTAGATTAGTGTTACGCGCAAGAGGATGTGCGCAACACTAATCTTCGGCCGCTGCCGCCGGCCGCTGCCGCCGGCCGCTGCCGCCAGCTACTGCGGCGAGTTGGAGACGTCATCGCGCTTTCAGCGCGATGATGTCTCCTACTCGGCAATAGTCGGCAGAAGCGGGAAATATGAATCCCGCTCTGCTGACTGACAGCTGGGAGGGCGGAGTAAAGTCCTCCGCGTCTCTCAGCTGTTTCAGCTTTTTCAGCCGATTGGCTGAGCGGAGGGAGGGGGGACAGACAAGGGCATACTCAGGGCATCATGACAACCTAAAAAAGCTTAGTTGGTCATGTTGCCTAGAGTGTCCCTTTAAGTCAGAAACCAGAAATATATGATATTTGATTCCCTAAAACCCTCATTGTATTTAAACACAATATTATATTAGAGTGTAGGGTCGTGGGTTAAGTGCAACACGTCAAGGGTTAATTGAGCAACAGCATTCTTGGAGAGTTCCCACACTTTTGTTTTTGAGAACTAGACCCCTGGGGAAAACCATGGGTCAGTGGCGTAGCGTGGGTTGTCAGCACCCGGGGCCAACCAAGAATTGTGCGCCCCCCCCAACCTGTGGACACGTTATCGATATTGCCCCAGCTCACACATGGATTTGCCCCAGCTCACACATGGATTTGCCCCAGCTCATGGATTTGCCCCAGCTCATGGATTTGCCCCAGCTCACACATGGATTTGCCCCAGCTCATGGATTTGCCCCAGCTCACGGATTTGCCCCAGCTCACACATTTGCCCCAGCACACGGATTTGCTCCAGCACCTCATGGATTTGCCCCAGCACATGGATTTGCCCCAGCACATGGATATGCCCCAGCTCATGGATTTGCCCCAGCTCACACATTTGCCCCAGCACACGGATTTGCCCCAGCACCTCATGGATTTGCCCCAGCACATGGATTTGCCCCAGCTCATGAATTTGCCCCAGCACATGGATTTGCCCCCCAGCTCATGGATTTGCCCCAGCACCTCATGGATTTGCCCCAGCACATGGATTTGCCCCAGCACATGGATATGCCCCAGCTTATGGATTTGCCCCAGCTCACACATTTGCCCCAGCACACGGATTTGCCCCAGCATCTCATGGATTTGCCCCAGCACATGGATTTGCCCCAGCACATGGATTTGCCCCAGCTCATGGATTTGCCCCAGCACATGGATATGCCCCAGCTCATGGATTTGCCCCAGCACATGGATATGCCCCAGCTTATGGATTTGCCCCAGCTCACACATTTGCCCCAGCACACGGATTTGCCCCAGCATCTCATGGATTTGCCCCAGCACATGGATTTGCCCCAGCTCATGGATTTGTCCCAGCACATGGATATGCCCCAGCTCATGGATTTGCCCCAGCTCATGGATTTGCCCCAGCACATGGATTTGCCCCCAGCACATGGATTTGCCCCCCAGCACATGGATTTGCCCCAGCACATGGATATGCCCCAGCTCATGGATTTGCCCCAGCACATGGATTTGCCCCCCAGCACATGGATTTGCCCCAGCTCATGGATATGCCCCAGCTCTCACCTGGATATTGCCCCAGCTCCCGGGCAGTGGGAGTGCCTGCCCGCCCCGGTCCTGAACAGCGTGTGAGTCCGTCCTGTTGAAGGGGAGGCGGCTGCGTGCGTGCACAGGTCACGCGGTCCGGCCAGTCAGGTGGTACAGAGACTCAGTACCACCTGATTAGACGGACCACGTGACCTGCGCCTGCACGCAGCCGCCTCCCCTTCAACAGGACGGACTCACTGTTTAGGACCGGGCAGGCACTCCCGCTGCCCGGCATCTGGGTCCCCTCAACCCGCGGGCCCTTGGGCGGCGCCCGAGGGCCCGGCGGGTCAGTCGGGCCACAAGTTTTAGGGGCGCATAATTTCAAAAGAAATTATGCGCCCCTAACAAAACTGCGCCCGGGGCCACGGCCCCCCCTGCCCCCCCCCCACGCTACGCCACTGCCATGGGTCATATGGTTAAAACGTGCCTCAGTAGTGCATATTTGTATTGATGTTATTATTAGTGCATGCAATATATTCCTTTATCGTACACGAATGGAAGCTGCTGTCTATATAGTCATCATGTTGTACTGCGTGTGTGGCTGTATCCAGGCAGGCATCTTGTTTTATAAATGCTGCATTTTCCTCAGTGACTACATGTCAGTGTGCACATGTTTCAGTACGTCGCGTCTCTCTAGGCCTCTGCCTTTAGTTCTCTCTTTCAGGCTTTGTCTCTTTCTCATTCTGTCGCTCTATGGGGGGGCTCAGGTGGTTGCCATGGAGATCTGTTGGGCCTACTCTGACGGATAAACTCTGCATCCTACTCTAGAGCCACCTGAGGCTGCGACTGAGACAGCTAATTATCCTGAGCCATGGTGTTTAATGAGACAAACAGACGCGCACAGGAACAGATAGATGGATAGACACATACATACATATGTGTCTTTGTCATGCTTCAAGTACATAAGTGCTACATTATCATTACAGGCAGACAGACAGCAATAGATGGATAGAATAATAAATACACGCATATCTAGAATACTAACATTTCATTACATTACAGATAGTAGATTTCTAAGCCTTGCACTTGAGGAATTCCATTCCAAAAAATCGCCAATGTCTGGTGCTTCTGTCAGAGTTTATCCGGCACACCATGGACTTCGTGCAAACCAATAGACAAGGTTTATTCTGTCATGGCAGCATTTCAGATACTAACTAACTTTCATCAGGACATTATCAGGCTGGATAGATAGATAACAAGGAAAAAAGGTGTCATCTGCGCTCGTTTCTATGTGTTCCATGTACAACAAAACTGAGGTTTTTGTTTGTTTCAATGGCCTTTGCAACGTAAGCTCACTCGCCACTTCACGGTACCTCTTTACAGAGTGAGTACCTAACATGTACCAAAAGGCCGCTCTACTGAGCAGCTCCAAGCCCCTCCTGCTGCTTTACAGCCAAGGAGAGGCAGAGATGGTGGGTTTTATTTATACACGCACCAAACACTTCCCATTTGGGATTAAAAACAAAAACATGGAAAGAGGAACAGCTGCAGAACGACGGACTGGTGTTACAAGCATGATATACATAAATACAGAAAAAATGGCGTCGCGCCCATTTTTTCTGTATTTATGTATATCATGCTTGTAACACCAGTCCGTCGTTCTGCAGCTGTTCCTCTTTCCATGTTTTTGTTTTTAATCAGGATAACAGAGCAGCCTTTTGGTACATGTTAGGTACTCACTCTGTAAAGAGGTGCCGTGAAGTGGCGAGTGAGCTTACGTTGCAAAGGCCATTGAAACAAACAAAAACCTCAGTTTTGTTGTACATGGAACACATAGAAACGAGTGCAGATGACACCTTTTTTCCTTGTTATGTTTTATACATTAACTGGGCTGTTACTCCTGGCAGTTGCTGCCGCTCCGGTGAGTATGTGCGCGATGCCATTTTTTCTGGATAGATAGTTTGATGGATAGATGACTAGATAGAGGATAGCTAGATGGACGATAGATAGATGGATAGTGTCACGTTCAGTGCCCAGGAGATGTAGAAGCCACAGGAAAACCCATGTTCAAGCCGCTGATGTTGAATCCTGAATTCAGTGCATGAAAGGTGCTGCCCAATCATGTCCCCGCCTTCCTAGGTTTGCCAAGTCTCATCATCAGAAGTAGCTGTAGGTGCAACCTCTCTGGCTTCTAAGGTAGGTTCCCCCTAATGAGCATTGCTTCTGCTTTACTCAAAATTTGGTGCCAGCTAAGCATTATTCTGCCTTGATCCAGAGAAGCCATCCCTGATCCAATCTGCCTTTTTGATCTCCAGCAACCCAAGGTCCTGTCAGCTGTGTCCATCTCCAGCAACCCAATGTCCTGTCAGCTCTGTCCATCTCCAGCAACCCGAGGTCCTGTCAGCTGTGTCCATCTCCAGCAACCCAAGGTTCTGTCAGCTGTGTCCATCTCCAGCAACCCAAAATCCAGTCAGCTTTGTCCATCTCCAGCAACCCAAGGTCCTGTCAGCTGTCTCCGTCTCCAGCAACCAAAGATCCTGTGTATCCAGTGTTCTGTGTATCCAACTTCCTTTTGCCAAAGTCTGCTCCTGTGTATTAAAGTTTACTGCTCATCCAGTTTCCTGTGTCCAAGCCTGCTCCTGTGTATCTAACACCCTGTGTTTCCAGTTTCCTGTGTCCAAGCCTGCTCCTGTGTATCTAGCACCCTGTGTTTCCAGTTTCCTGTGTCCAAGCCTGCTCCTGTGTATCTAGCGCCCTGTGTTTCCAGTTTCCTGTGTCCAAGCCTGCTCCTGTGTATCTAGCGCCCTGTTTCCAGTTTCCTGTGTCCAAGCCTGCTCCTGTGTATCTAGCGCCCTGTGTTTCCAGTTTCCTGTGTCCAAGCCTGCTCCTGTGTATCTAGCGCCCTGTGTTTCCAGTTTCCTGTGTCCAAGCCTGCTCCTGTGTATCTAGCGCCCTGTTTCCAGTTTCCTGTGTCCAAGCCTGCTCCTGTGTATCTAGTGCCCTGTGTTTCCAGTTTCCTGTGTCCAAGCCTGCTCCTGTGTATCTAGCGCCCTGTTTCCAGTTTCCTGTGTCCAAGCCTGCTCCTGTGTATCTAGCACCCTGTGTTTCCAGTTTCCTGTGTCCAAGCCTGCTCCTGTGTATCTTGTGTCCTGTGTTTCCAGTTTCCTGTGTCCAAGTCTGTTTTTGTGTATAAAAGTGAATCTGTATCTGTTGTCTCCATTATAGTTCACTTGAACTGTACACACCTGTCCACAGGGCCGTAGGAAGGGCGAGGCAAGTGAGGCACTCGCCTCGGGTGCAGCTACGAGGAGGCGCAGCCAGTGCTTGTTAGGTCTGTAAAAAATAATTGATAGTGCAATGCTGCTATCTGTGATGCTAATTGGATGCATAGCATCTATTCAGTTAGCGAGGGGGGGCAGGGGTGGGGAGTTGCCCCCAGGCGCCTGTCAGCCTGTCAGGGAAGGGGGGCGCCGTAAGGCACTCTCTAATACCGCACATTATTAAAAATAACTCCACAGTGAGCTTGGATTGGCTGCCTCATTTACATCCTGCTTGATGGGTCACATGTTGCTGGACTCAGGAGGTGGCAGCTGCTCACAGTGAGCCCAGGGCACAGGGAGAACAGGTGTTGCCTCGTGCTGCTGCTCCTCCTGTCAACCAGTGAAGAGGAGGAGGAGATGTGAACAGCTCGGGCAGGATCCATCATCCCACCAGACCAGGAGGTGAGTGAGATACTGCCTGCCCCCTGTCTGCTCCTCTCCCCTGTACTACACCCCCCCCCTCTGTCCAGGCGAGATAGTGACCCCCCTCCTGTGTACACACTCAGGGTCTGTCTAGCACAATAAGCTGTGCTATGTGAGAGGGGGTTTAGAAACATAGAAAAATGTCGGCAGATAAGAACCTTTCGGCCCATCTAGTCTGCCCAATTACATGGATACTTTACCTGGATTTATCTTTTGTTTAGGATAGCCTTATGCCTATCCCATGCCTGCTTAAATTCAATTACTGTTTTGGCCTCTACCACTTCAACTGGAAGACTGTTCCATGTATCCACCACCCTCTCAGTAAAATAATGCTTCCTGATGTTACTTTTAAACCTTTGCCCCTCTAATCTAAGACTATGTCCTCTTGTTTTGCTACTTTGTTTCCTTTTAAATATACTCCCTTCCTCTACCTTGTGGATTCCCTTTACGTATTTAAATGTTTCTATCATATCTCCTCTGTCTCGTCTTTTTTCCAAGCTGTACATGTTAAGATCATTAAGCCTTTCCTGGTAACTTTTCTCCTTCAAGCCGTACACCATTTTAGTAGCCCTTCTCTGAACTCTCTCTAAGATGTCTATATCCTTCTGGAGATACGGTCTCCAGTACTGCACACAGTACTCCAAGTGAGGTCTCACCAGTGCTCTGTACAGTGGCATGAGCACTTCCCTTTTCCTACTGCTAATACCTCTCCCTACACAACCAAGCATTCTGCTAGCATTTCCTGCTGCTCTATTACATTGACTACTTACCTTTAGATCCTCTGAAATAATAACCCCTAAATCCCAACCCTCAGATGTTGAGGTTAGGACTGTATCAAATATTCTATATTCAGCCCTTGGGTTTTTACGTCCCAGGTGCATTATCTTGCACTTATCCACATTAAAACTCAATTGCCACAACTCCGACCATTTTTTTAGTTTACCTAAATCATTTGTCATTTGGCTGATCCCTCCAGGAACGTCAACCCTGTTGCAAATCTTTGTGTCATCAGCAAAAAGACATACTTTTCCATTAATACCTTCTGCAATATCACTAATAAAAATATTAAATAGAATGGGTCCAAGTACTGACCCCTGAGGTACCCCACTGGTAACAAGACCTTGTGCCGAATAAACTCCATTTACCACAACCCTCTGTTGCCTGTCACTCAGCCACTGCCTAATCCATTCAACAATATTGGAATCCAAGCTCAAAGATTGCAATTTATTGATAAGCCTTCTATGCGGAACAGTATCCGGAACAGTCTCCTGGACAGGGAGACCCCTCACATAGAGCACAGCTTCTTGTATTGAACAGACCCTAGGTGTACACAGGAGGGGGGGCACTATCTCAGCTGCACAGAGAGGTGAACCTGTGCTCATTATATACATTTATATCTATCATCTCAGTCCCTAATTTAGTATATTTAACATTTTTAAATATGAATGGTTTTTATATATTAAAATAATTTTAAATATATTATATAATCAATTTAATAATCTGTATTTAATATATTTTTAAAATGAATTTAAATGCTTTCCTATGGAACTTAAATAAAAAATAATTAAATATGTTTGTGTTTATTGCAGTGGATCCTGTGAAACACTCCTACATGCTGCACATTACTGTGAGTTTTATTGCTGTGACGCTCTGTGATACACTCATACACACCACACAATACTGTGAGTTTTATTGCAGTGGAGCTCTGTGATTAGGGTTCCCACCCGTCCAGTTTTGACCCGGACCCGGTTTTGGAGTCATGTGTCCGGGTTTGACACCCTCTGTCACCCGGACACATGACTCCGAGCCGGTACTGGCAATCTCCTCCCCATACTTATATGTCAGCGTTCCCCGATCCTCTCTTTCGGCTGTTTCTCCATTCCCTGTAGACGCAACAGGTCCGCACCGCCCACTGTCAGTTACGCACAGGCACAATGGCTCACGTGATGTTCACGTGCATGCTCATGCGCCTGGCGTGCATGCAGCGATCCCGGGCCGGCTCCTGCCTCCATTCCTGCGAGATTCCCAACGAGACGTGCGTGCAGTGCTCAGCCTCCGTCAGTGGTACTTCATTCGTGCTGGTGCTAGCCATCAAGAAGTCCTCCTCCTGGTGATTGGTCTCATCCACTGTCCCTCCAGATCTACACTACTACGTCTCCAGGGAGGCTCCACCAACTCCGAGACGAGCAACTGTGTGAGTAAGCGCAGTATCAGCCATAAAACCAGTCTGCCTGCCAGCCAGCCATAATTCCAATGTGCCAGCCATAAAACCAGTCTCTCTGCCTGCCAGCCATAATTCCAATGTGTCAGCCATAAAACCAGTCTGCCTGCCAGCCATAATTCCAATGTGCCAGCCATAAAACCAGTCTCCCAGCCAGACATAATTCCAATCTGCCAGCCATAATACCAGTGTACCATATATAATACCAGTGTTCCAGCCATAATAACAGTGTTCCAGCTATACCAATGTGCCAGCCATAATACCGGTGTGCCATGCATAATACCAGTGTGCCATTGCAGTCTGCCAGCCATAATACCATTGTGCCATGCATAATATCAGTGTGCCATAATACCAGTCTGCCATGAATAATACCAGTCTGTCATGCATAATACCAGTGTGCCATATTACCAGTGTGCCATGCATAATATCAGTGTGCCATAATAACAGCCTGACATGCCATGCATACCAAGTGCCATAATGTATATTCGACAAAAAATAATGGCTGCACGAACCCAACACTAGAGTGTTCGGGTTTGGCTTGATGAAAAGGTGGCATCTCTATCTGTGATACACTTATACAATGCACATTACTGTGAGTTTTATTGCTACATACCCCTGGGGTGTAGGTGGGATATTGCTATGTATGTGAATGTATGGCTGTGTGTGTAAATGCATGTATTTGTCTTTGAGCAGGCTCCTGTGCATATAATTCTGCCCCTGTGTCCTTGTCGCAGTCCGGCGTTGCCCCATTGCCCTGCGCCCTAAAAGCTGGTATTGCTCGTAGAATTGCCACATTATCTGCTTCCTCCACTCCAAAAAGTAAGAATGACAGCGGGCATCTTGGCAGCATCGTGAGGAACAGGTAGGAGAATAACTAGTGGCGCAGGGCAGCAGGAGGTTAAAGGGGGACCCTGCTCAAATTTTACCTATTTTGTCCCCTTTAACCTCTTTGCTGCTGATGACGTGCTGCGCGCATCCTCTGGTTTCATGTTTGTGTGCAGAGGATGTACTCAGGACGCCGTTGAAGTCCTCGAGCTCAGTGTCATTTCTTTCTACTTTCACAGCAGGCTGACATCTTTCCCTCGCTGTATGACTTCCCCTGGACACTGATAGAGTCTCTCCCACTCCTCAAGCTGGGAAATCCCTTTACTGGAGATACAGGTGTCCTTTGGGTCACTGTATCTCTGGTACCGTACGTGTAGGGCTGAAACAACTTATCGATAATGAAAATAGCTATTTTCATTATTGAATAATCAGTTTATTGGTTAATCGTCACGTTTAAAGCACACACTGTTTAGAATCAGACCGAGCTAAACGATAACCTCAGATGCTGCTTCAAAGCCGACTGGAGAAGACATGCCGCTGCTTTACTCTGTATGGTTTAGTTCTAGGGTTATGTTTGACATTGACAATTTGTTTTTATTTAGTTTACAACAGTAGCAGAACTAACACACAGACCTTGGGATATTGCCACTGGGTGGAGGAGCTTTACTGTTGGTGTTTTATCCTTACTTGAATTTGGAGTCCTGTGATGCCATCCCACCCTCCCTGCCTCCCTCTAACCCAGAGCTGCCATCCCTCTGGTCTGGACCCTTCCCCCAAACTCCATCCCTCTTTGCCCAAACTCTCTCCCACATCTGGTCCATCCCCACATTCAGTTTCTTCATCAAATTAAAGGGACACTCCACGCACCCTGACTATAGCTTATTAAAGTGGTCAGGCTGCATGGATCGCCTCCCCTTCTCACCCCAATTTATAATAACAACCTCATAAATCGAATAGTTGATTTTGAAAACAACTGTCAGTTGCAGCTCTACGTATGTTCTACAGGGCCATATGGGGCATTATTGGAAAGGCAAGAGTCTGCCTTATTACACATTTTATCTAAAACAAAAGCCATTGTACTGGTGCAGGGAGAGGCGGGAGTCCTATTGACCCCTGCATCACCATTCTGTACAACCCACAAGGTCAAGTGAAGTGTCATTGAAAAGGATAGAGTCTGGCCTTTCCGATGATACCAAACATGACTATATACTGTGTGAAAAAACAAACAATTGCAAAACGTCTTTTTTCTGTTCTAAGGTCACTAAACAAATTCACCTTCTCATTTCCCACACTGTGCAAATTTGAAAGTGACTGCATAATATTGCGTTACTATGCATTATTTCATATAAAAATGGGGGGGCCCTATGGGAGGACTTGCCCCTTGGCGCCTTATGACCTTGCTACGTCTCTGCATCTATTCACTGCCCGCTTCTCTGTCCTTTGCCAATTTGGGAGGAGTAGCCAGCCACATGACCCTGCTTCCTCCCAGGCTGCATGTCACATTACTCCATGCCGCAGCAGCACTGGGAGTAAGTGATCATATAACATCACTTCCTCCCAGTGCTCCATTCTGCAAGCAAAGACCTGCTGCAGGTTCCCAGCTTCAAAGAAGGTGAAGTAAATATGAGAAGGTGGGGGAATGGACTGGAAACTGAGAGGGGTGTCATGAAAATGAGAAGGAGGGAGAAATGGGGTGAAATGAATATGAGAAGGGGGAATGGACAGAAAAAAGGAGGGGTGTAATGAATAGAAGGGGAAATGGGTGAATTAACATGACAGAGAGGGGAATGGACTGAAAAAGGAGGGGTGTAATGAATAGGAGGAGGGGGAAATGGGGTGAAATGAATATGAGAAGGGGGAATGGACAGAAAAAAGGAGGGGTGTAATGAATAGGAGGGGAAATGGGGTGAAATTAACATGACAGGAGGGGAATGGACTGAAAAAGGAGGGGTGTAATGAATAGGAGGAGGGGGAAATGGGGTGAAATTAATATGAGAAGGGGGAATGGACAGAAAAAAAGAGAGGGGTGTAATGAATAGGAGGGGGAAATGGGGTGAATTAACATGACAGGAGGGGAAATGGATTAAAAAAAGTATGGTGAAACATGAAATTAATATGAAAATGAGGGGGGAATGGACTGAAAAAGAGGGGGTGAAATGAACATGAAAAAGAGGGGTGGGCATAAAAACGAGGGAGAATGTGTTGGAGGGGGAGAATTTACATGGAAAGAAGGGAGGGGGAGAAAATGGGCATGAGAAGGAGAGAAAGGGAGGAAAGGGGTAGAGAGTAGAGGAAGACAATGGAAAAGAGGGAAAGAAGGTGCACGGAACGGGGGGCATGAGCGTCCCTAGCTCTGTCAAATTTTGCACTCTGCTGATATGCGTACCCTCCATATAATGCGGAAACGGGATCACCTGTGCATGCGCCCCATAAACATGACATCCGTGATATCTGATTGGCTGAGAATGCAAATCACAGATGATTCGATAAGAACTTGACACTTTGTTAAGAATTTTACAGATCTTCAGTTTCAGTTTGTCCTTCTGACAGTGTGCAATTACTTTGCTTTGCAGCCCTGCTGCCAGTGGGATGGAACTGGTACTGAAGATCTGTAAAATTCAAAACAAAGTGCTAAATTTATATCTAATCTGTGATTCGCATTCTCAGCAAACCAAATATCACGAATGTTATATATATATATATCTGTATAAATATTGTGGGGGGGGGGGCACAATTTACTGTTCTTGCCTCAGGTGCAAAAGGAGCTAGCTACGGCTCTGCCTGTCCATATCACTGCAGATTCGCTGCTCTACACTGCAGTCCGTTACAGATAAATAAATGGATAGGTAGATAACTGATAGATTGATTTTTAGATATATAATACAGATTTTACAGAGACGTTAGCTATCAAGCATGATTGTAAACACAATCAGGGTTATTCAGAGAGAGGTGAAAAGCAGGAGAATGACTGGAGAATGGAAAATTCTAGGTCAATATAGCCGATTTGGAAAGTGAGATGAATGGGAGAATTTTTCTGGTTTGGCTATTTTGACCTAGAATTTTCACTTCTCCAGTCATTCTCCTGAGTTTCACCGCTCTCTGAATAACCCTGAATGAGTGAGATTCTCTAATCTTCACTGTGTGAGAAGCGATGCCTCAATGATGATTTGAGGCAGACAGTGAGATTCACTAAAACTGGCGGCACTATGAGTTCTGAAGCCATCGCACTGTCAGGCTGATAAGCGTCCCATTAACGAGTCGAGAGATTGATGGTGGGGAGTTCTTTTTTGGCAGGAGGAAAGATGAGAGGTTCGGTGTTAGCAGGGTTTCAGGATACGGGATGCCATCCAGTTAGAGGACGGAGAGGCAAAAAGTGACATGATTGAGACCTGCAGGAGTGAAATCAATGTCATCAGTGTATTGGTGATATTGAAATCCAAGGGAACTGATAGAGAAGAGAGCAAGGGCTGATTGTTGGGGCACCCAATAGAAACAGGCCATGGGGAAAAGGTACTGGCAGACACTAAATGATTGTTGTGACAGATAGGGAGAGAACCATGAAAGGTCCTCCTCACCCTGAAAAACGAGTTTGTCGGAGGACAACAGTTTCAACGACAACTGAGAGGTAAAACAGAACTAGGATGGGGCCACACAAGCGCACCCATCGTGACCCCCCTCCCAGCGTCCATCGAAGCGGTACGATGGCTCGAATAGAAGGACCACACGATGTAACGTGCGTAATAGTAATGCATGTTACAACAGGTGTGCTGTTTTCTTCCCTGTTAAGGCACTACAACGACGGCAGTCAGATCTACAAAGTGCATTCCTCCATAGGACACAGCGAGGTGGTCACACGGCTGTCTGCCTGGAAAGAAAGCTGTTCTCAAGGAAGTTCTTTCCGTACTCGTATCGCCCCAGCCTTAACTGACAGTAGTGGCTTTTAGATTTAAAAGTAATATTAACCCATTCACTGCTGAGCCATTCCACTCCTGTGTGCTGGGCTCATTTTGTGCCCATCATGTTTAAATGTGTTTTTAAGTCATATTTTATTATAGGACCCAGACATATAATCTATACTTATTTTAAGCTCTGGTGGGGGCCGCCATCTTGGATGGCGGCTCTACCGCCGGGTCCCCCCCCCTCGGCACCTGACATCATTGCGCATGGCGTGATGATGTCAGTTAGCCGGGGAACCCCTAGCTGCCCGGGGATTTTCCAAGGAATCCCCTGGAGGAAATAGGGGTACATTTGAACCCCTATATCTCCAGACTGGTGGCAGCTAGAGGGTCAGGCATGGTGTCATTTGAAAGGCCATAACATGGTACCAAACAGGACCATGTTAAATTTAATAGAAAATTTACATATTTAAAAAAACAAAAAAAAACGTAGGGTTTTTTGTGTGTTATTATAATTATTTGCAGTAATATTGTTTCCATTTCAATTATGATGTGAACAATGATGCTGCACTAATGATTTTTTTCTATAGGGTGCATTTGCTAAAAATCACATAATTCCCCCCAAAAAAATATAACGAGTCCCCATTTCTAACTTTTTTTTAACCACATAGAAAATATAAACGCAAAGGCTGGTGTGATAAAATGTGAAAAAAAATCACTTTACGCGCTGTAGATGATTTAAAAATTCAAATTGTATTGCATTTTGTTGTTATAATATTCAGGGAGGACATGACGTATACATATAATAATGATATATTATGAATCTGCCGAGTCTGCCGGAAAGAACGAAATATAATATGTCTGGGTCGTATAATAAAACGTTGGTTAAAAACGCGTTTAAACATGATGAGCGAAAGCGGTAAAAATGAGCTCAGCACACGGGGGTGAAATGGCTCAGCAGCGAAAGGGTTAAATAAAGGGAATTCAAAACTGGAGATGTGAGGTGCTTGGAGAAAAGAAAACAAACAATCCCAAATTCCATACCTGACATTTTAGGAAGGCTAGAAGTGTGCTAAAACTCCGACATGCTCTGTGTAAAACATGAAAGCTCCTTCCGAAGTATTCATTAAATTGATAGTCAAACCTCACAGATTGAAATATGAAAAAATCTATCTGGAAACAAACAATAAAGAGGATGTTTCTAATGGGATCCCTTTCCGTTTACTAATGTCTGTGAAATGAATTCCCATTTGGCGGGTGAACATCTCACTCCAAAATGATCAATGTAAAGCAGCACTGAGCACACTGTCCTGCTCAAACATGTTATGAAGATTCCTGTGATCTTGTCAGTCATACCTCTTATATATAATGTTCTTTTCACAGAATATTTCTATTAAAGAGATAGTAAATCCACTTATCAAAACCTGGAAGGATATAACCAATATTACAAGAACTATAAATGTCACTCACTCCAGTGTCATGCCAGACGTGAGTGACAGCGAACACTGACAAGAAATAGCTGGAAATTTTCATATATATATATTAGCAAAATAAAATCCCACATCATATATACAGGGACTTATTCCTAGTCAAATAAGCTTGATTTATGTCGGCATATCAAATGCACTTTCAGGGCTCTACTCACTTGAAGACATACTGGGCGCTATTACAATGTTCACGCTAAAACGGGGACGCTAAGGAGAAAAACCTGCACCTGCAGGTTTCTCCTTAGCGTCCCCGTTTTATTGTGATATTATGGTGCAGGCGGTAATCCAGCAGCCTGCACCATAACACAGTGCTAAGCATCGGGATGCTTGTGGCAGCGCTAAGCGGTGCCGAAAGCAACCCCTGCATAGGACTCCATGGAGACTTCCTCTGCTGGTCACATGACCTGCAGGATCTTGCCTCGCAAGATCCGGCAGGTCGGTGGAGTGATTCACAGAGGGAGACTGAGGGACTTTTTCCATCAGTATGTCTCTGCTCCTGACGGCAAGAAGAAGCGGATGGAGCTGCCGTTTTCGCCGCGGGATGGGAAGTAAGTGATTTTTTTGGGGGGTGGGGAGTTTCGGTGCAATTTGGTGGCAAATTCAGAGGTCAGTGAATTGACTCGTTTGGTCTCAGAGATAGTGACGCCGGCACTAATGACAAAGAGGGTATGCCGACAACACTTTCTCTGAGACCAATCGAGTTAGCGAGCGGTCTCAGAGCGGCAGCGATGGTTCAGATCTGCTCAAGTGCGTGGAGCGCCGCTACATTGTCTTGTACAGGCGTTTGGAACTTGCATATGTAAATTGCGCAAGTCCCGTTGCGGTAGCAAATGGTAGTTCCTACGCTACTCAAGAAAAATGTTTTAATGATTGGGCAGAGGCTGTCAGCGGCCAGTCAGGAGCCTCTGCCCAATTATAGTTATTATAGAGCAAAAACAAACGCTATGAGGGTTATTTCAGTGCTCTCTTGTTCCCTGCACTTCCCTGCATTTCAGGGAAACAAAGTTCCCTACCCTGCAGTGAATTCAGCATTCACCACAATATTCCCAGAGTGCAGGGAAAACCCACCACAAACCCGCCAGAAACCCACCGAAACTGCTGCAAAAACCACCCCGAACACGCTGGAAAAAGCCGACGAGCCGCTGGAAAAGCCAACAAGCTGACAGAGTAAAAAAACCCCAAAAAAAACCAATACGATTGAAAGTGTCGAAATTGAAACGCTGTTTGCAAAAAAAATTACTGAACAAAAATGCCTGGAATTTACATATAAGATCCAATGAATGATAATAAAAAGGTCTGTTACAGAAAGAATAAAAAACGTTTTAAAAAAAAAGAAACGGAAAGCAATTTTGCCGAAAAAAATCCCCATAAATGCCCAAAAGATCCTAAAAAAAATCTATAAAGAGGCTTTTTACTGCAGATTAAAATAATATTAGATATTGAATTAAAACGGGAATATTTTTAACATTGAAGCCTATGGGATTCGCCTGAATAAACCCGCCAAATGAAACAACCGAACAGCAGGTCACTTCAACAACTTTTCACTGCTGTTCGGTGTTCTCTGACTAGATTAACCATTGCTTCTCTATGGGGGATTTCACTGCCTTCAAAAAGGCACCGTACTTTCTGGCAGTTTGCCAAAATTTGACAAACTGCCTGCTTTCTGAATAGTCGAATGGCCCCGAAATGTCACCGTACGGGGAAATTCACTGTTCAGGGCCAGATCAGCTCTCTCTGAACAACCCCTTAAACTTTTCATTAGAATGTTCCTTTAATTCTTTATAAATAAATCAAGCATTACGACAGTTGGTGGGCATCCAAAACCATGCTAGAACAGACGTCATGTTGAGGGGGAACGCCTGGGAACGGAATTCACCATTTATTTTACCTAGGGGAACTTTGTTTCTATTTGGCTGATATCCTGGTAAGCTACTATCAGGGTTGTTCAAAGAGAATCGAAAAGTCACCGCACGTTCGGTGACCTTTCGTGCTTTTCAATTCGGTGCGATTTGGCGATCACATTTCGGCGACCCTGCGGTGTTTTCAGCAAGCACTACAGGGCCGTCAAAGTGCAGGGAAAAACCTGGACAGGAGCTGATCACACGCAGCGCAGCCGCTGGAAAAAGCCGACACCGCAGACAAATGGAGTGAAAAAAAAATTAAAAAATTTGCTTGAATGTTTTAAAAGTGAAACGCTGTTTGCAAAGAAACTACTGAACCAAAATGTCTGAAATTTACATATAAGATACAATGAATGATAATAAAACGGACTGTTACAGAAAAAGAATAGTTTAAATATTTTTTTTTAAAAAAAAATTGGAAAATGAATGCCTGAAGCACCTAAGAATTTTGTGGTTGGTCGGTTTGGAGGTGTGTGGTGGTTGTGTGGAGTCCTCTTTCAGCACTGGGTTATTGTGTTATTATTTGGTTACGGCAATTTTTATGTCATGGTGGTGGGTATATTATGTGGAGTTTTTAGCTGTGGCCGGTATATATAATAAATATATATATTATTCCACAGTTATGTGTTGGTGTATTTTTGAGTATTTATTGTCTCCCTGCGTATGACTCGGTCATCAGTTGGTGACTTATGAAGGCCTGAAGCACCTAAGGTGTAGGGCCCTTAAGTTGCCTCTGATGCCAGGACGCAGGGAGGATTTTGCTAGAACAGTTATACGCGGGTGGGGGTTTGAGCGGGAGAGGTGTGGGTGGAGTTACCAGGAGGATACTTAAGGCGCGTGAAGGGAGGCTCTGCGCGCCTTTTTCTCCTGAGGTAAAGCTGGTGAAAATCTGAGCTGCGTCTGAGAGCGATGTTTTGGACTTTTTCAACATTTACTTGTCTTTGAGTATGGTGAAAGATGGAGAGTTGGAGTCGCTGTTGGCGGAAGTGCGGGAGGTGGCTCGGCATTGTGGTGTGGAGTGGGCGAGAAGGAGTTTGACAGAGGTTTTGGCGGTGGAGTCGGAGGTTGGAGCTCAGCCTGTCATGGTTTGTAGGCCTCCGGAGCGGTTCAGTCCAGGAGGAGAATCCAGCGGTGGACCAGCGTCTGAGAGGTTGAGGTTGGAAGCGGTGAGAGACAGAGGACAGTTGGTCCGGCGGATATTGGCTGGAGGTGGCGCAGTTGGGACTGAGGCTGGCGGGAGTGTTTCAAGAAGGTTGGCAGGTAAGAGCTCGAGGCCGGTCTCGGTTGCTAAGGATTTTTCAGTTTCTGGTCGGAGGGGTGGTGTGGTGAGCGCTACCAGGAGAGAAGGAGTGCAGAGTTCGAGGCGTTCCTCGGGTAGAAGAGGAGTATGGTTGTCCGCCAGGGGTCCCAGAAGTGGAGCGAGGTCTGTCTCAGGGACAGAAGTTTTGGCGGTAAGGCATTTGGTGGCTGGGGGTGTGGATGGTGGTGTGGCACAGGGTGGTGTTGTGGGGGATGAGGTGTTCAGATGGTGAAGGTGTAGTGCCTCCGGGTATTGGTGTGGTGGAGCAGGATGATGGTAATGGCACTTCGGGTTCTGAGGCTCATCGCACGAATGTTTTTTGTCCACAGATCCTATGGTACGGGAGTGGAGTCCGCAGCCGGTTGGTGGTTTCCAGGATGGTGGAGTCGGTGGAGTTGGAGTACCGGCTATGGAGAGTGTGGCACAGGAGGTTCCAGGAAGTTCGGCTGGGCCTAGTGTGGCGACAGGTAACGAAAGTGGAGGTGATATGAGTTCCTTCATGTCTTTTTTACAGGTTGCCTTTAAAGCTTGGTCGGGTTCTAAAGGGGGTGTGAGCCAGACGGTTGATTTGACTCAGGCGTGGAGGGTTGCAGGTATGCCAGTTGGGAGAGCTGGTGAAGCTCTCGGTGGTGAAGCAGTTGCTTCAAGAGGGCCGAGTGGTGTGTCGGGTTCACTGGGTGAGTCCTCAGGGGTGGCGGATGTAGCCAGGAGGAATGCATACGTGTCATTTTCTGGTCATTTGGGGTTACATTTGAAGCAGGAGGTTAAGGAATATATCTGGAAGGGGGAGTATGTGGAGCTCTTTTCCTTGCTTTCTTTGGTTGAGGTGGCAGGGGTTAAGGCCGATTTGTCTAAGGAAGGTTTAAAGGAGGAAGAGGAAAGGAGAAAGAGGTATCGGAGGATTCCTAAGTCTGTTGGGAATTGGCTCCGGACTTTTTGTATTTTGGACAGTGTGGTTTTGTTATGTGGATGGGATTTGGGAGGCTTATCGGATTTATGGTGGTTGGGCGTGGTCAAACTATGAGGAACAGTTTAGGCAAAATTTGGCAGCTCACCCAGGGATGGGGTGGGACCAGATGGACATTACGTTGTGGTTACGTTTGATGGTGGCTCAGAAGGCTTTTCCCTTTCCAGGGGTCGCCAGTCGGGGAGGGGTCAGTTCTCCACCGGCAGGTGTTAAGAAGGGGTCTTGCTGGCAGTTTAATGAGGGTCAATTTGCAAGTTTGGTAATGGGTGCAAGTTTAAACACGAACGTTCAAATTGTGGAGGATTGCATTCGTTGTCCAGATGTTTTAAGAGGGCGAGACAGGGCGGTTTGCCTTTTGGAGGGTCTGGAGATGGGGGCTTCCCCAGTGAAACTCGGCACAATGTTACCGTGGCTAAGGCTTTACGGAAGACATAGGGATGCAGAGTTTCTGCTGGACGGTTTCGGTGATGGTTTCCGGATTCCTTTTGTGGAAAGGCCAGGGGGTGGAAAGTTGAGGAATTTGAAGTTGGCTAGAGATTATCCGGAGGTAGTTCGGGAGAAGGTGTTCAAGGAGATCAGGGCCGGTAGAATGGTGGGTCCATTCTCGACACCGCCGGTGCGGGATTTGAGGATATCTCCTTTGGGGGTGGTGCCGAAGCGGAAGGCTGGGGAATTTCGGTTGATTCATCATTTATCCGCGCGGAGGATCGGTGAATGAAGATATTGGTGAGGAGTTGGCCTTGGTGTCGTACGTGTCATTTGATTCAGCGGTTGGTTTGGTTTGGGATGCAGGAAATAGGGCTTTGATGGCTAAGGTGGATATTGAGTCGGCTTTTTGGCTCTTACCTATTCATCCTTCGTGTCATCACCTTCTTGGGTTTTGGTTTGAAGGTGAATTTTAGGTGGATCTATGTTTGCCTATGGGTTGTTCCATTTACTGTTCCTTTTTTTAGTGGTTTAGTACATTTTTGGAATGGGTGGGTCGTGTGGTGGCAGGATCGGCTAATTTGACACATTATTTGGATGATTTTCTTTGCACGGGTAGGGAAGGGACAGGAGAGTGTCTTCACATTCTTCGGTCTTTTCAGTGAGTGGTGCACCGATTTGGTGTTCCTTTGGCTTCTGATAAAACGGAAGGTCTGGCGTCAGTCATCACTTTCCTGGGGATTGAGATTGATTCGGTTAAGGGTGAGTGTCGTCTACCTTTGGTGAAAGTTGTGGAAGCTTTAAGGCAAGTGGACGTGGCTCTGTCGGCTAGGAAATTGCGGTTGAGAGAGCTTCAATCGCTGATTGGTCGTTTTAATTTTGGATGCAGGGTCATTCCGGTGGGTAGAATCTTTTTGCGAGGATTGGCTTTGGCGACACGGGGTATTCGCCAAGGTCATCATTTTGTTAGAATATCTGGTGCCATGAAGGAGGATTTGGAAGTGTGGAGATCCTTTTTGGCTTTGTTTAACGGGCTGGCCATATTCCCTTCTAAGGAAGTTTTGGCGAGGGAACTGGAATTTTTCACGGATGTCTCGGGAGGTGTTGGTTTCGGGGTATACTTTGGGGGGCGTTGGTGTGCCTCTCGTTGGCCTGTTCGTTGGTTGGCATCTGCATTGGTGCGAAATTTAGCATTTTTGGACCTTGGAGCTGTGGTGACCTTGGAGCTGTGGGGAGGTGTTCTGGAGGGTAGAAGGATTTTGTTCCGTTCTGAAAACATGGCGATGGTGTCTGCGGTTAATTCTTTGTCGGCTTCATCATTGCCAGTCATCAGGTTGCTTAAGAGGTTTGCGTTGCTTTGTCTGAAATTTAACGTTTTGTGCAGGGCAAGGCATGTTCCAGGATGCTTTATCTCAGTGGCGGATGCTTTGTCTCGTTTGCAGTGGGATAGGTTTCGTTCTCTGGCTCCGTTGTCAGAGGAGGTGGGCACCCCATGTCCGGAGGGCCTTTGGCTGCTAGGCTCGGAATTTTTGGAGGATGGGTGAGAGGTTCTTTGTCTGATTCCACTTGGAAGGACTACTCACGAGTATGGAGGGATTGGGACGCATTGGCTGAATGTTTCAGGTACGTTTCGGTTGGGGATGGGATGAGGAATGTTTGCTCAGGGCTTACCTCATCCGGTTATTCGAATCCGGGGCATCTCCTGGGGTGGTGCGGCAGTCGTGGCTTTCCTTTTTCAGGTCTCGGGGTAAAAATATGTCACCAAGGATTTTGTTATTAGGTGTGCAGTACGGGGTTATGTGAGGGGGAGGTGCAGGGTGGACGCACGGCGGCCGGTTTCGAAGCAGTTATTGGAAGGTCTATGGGATTTTGTCAGGAATTTTTGTTCCTCACCTTATGAGATTCCGCTTATGAGGGCGGCTTTTTGTTTGGGATTTTTTGGTGCATTTTGAGTAGGTGAGCTGGTGTGCAATTCTAGGAGAGGAGGTGGTGGTTTGGTTGGGAGTTGAGGAAGTTGTTATTTGGGTTTCTAACTCCAAGACTGATCAGTTGGGTAGGGGGCGTTGAGTTGGTTTATCCAGAGTGGATAACTGCGTTGTTTGTCCTGTTAAGAACGTTAAGGAATTTTTGGAGGTATGGGTGGAGTCTGGAGTGGCCTTTTTATGTCACGTGGACGGCTCGGCTTTATCGAGGTATCAGTTTGTTACCATTTTTAAGAAGGGTTTGTTGAGTTTAGGGAGAAATCCAGAGGAATTTGGTTCTCACTCCTTTCGTATTGGGGCAGGAACAGAAGCTTCGCGGTTGGGTTTGTCTGCAACGGAGATTCAAGAGTTGGGAAGATGGGACTCAAGGGCTTTTCGGACCTACTGTACGTGCGGCCAGGTTTGGTGGTATGAATTTTGAAACACTTTTGTTAATGCTGGGAAGTTATGTGGAGAAAAAGTTTGCTGTACGCACCCCACAGGGTACACACGTCACGCTACCGCAAGACATGCTATCCCTTTTCCACGACCACTTCACGGATCTATACAACCTCCCTACAGACCAGCAACCATCCTCCACAGCCCGCATGCGTAAATTCGTAGAGACACACACTCACACTAAGCTAACACCACACATGCGAGAGGCATTAGAGGCCCCTTTAACGGAAGAAGAATTACACACAGCAATCAAATTGACCCCAGCCGGCAAGACGCCAGGCCCAGACGGTTTGTCCCTCCGATACTACAAAACATTCTTGCCCACCTTGACTCCCGCGTGGTTACAAGCCTTTAATACGCTCGCGCAGCGCCCCCATGCCTTACCCCCTCAAACCCTCTCGGCCATCGTCACATTACTACCCAAACCTAACAAAGATCCTGACTTATGCGCTAACTACCGACCTATATCACTCCTAAACCAAGACTTAAAATTGTTTGCTAAAGCCCTGGCATTACGGATGGCTCGCTACATCCCCAGATTGGTACACCCGGACCAAACTGGATTCATACCAGGGAGAGAGGCCAGGGACAACACAGTCAGAGCCCTGAACCTCATACATGTAGCCACTAAATCCCGGTCAGTCCCTTCCCTTTTACTGTCGACTGATGCCGAGAAGGCGTTTGACAGGGTCAGTTGGCCCTATCTGTTTTGCACCCTCCAGCAGATGGGATTCGGCTCCAGCATGCTGGCATGGATTGGCTCCCTTTATGCTAACCCCACTGCACGTATTAACTTAAACGGCACGCTCACCCCTCCCTTCCACATCCGAAATGGCACCAGACAGGGATGCCCTCTTTCACCATTACTTTTCGCGCTCTCACTTGAACCCTTCTTGCAGGCAGTTCGAACAGACCCCTCGATCCACGGCTTTGAGGTAGCAGATCACCGACATAAAGTGGCAGCATATGCGGACGATTTGTTATTTTTCATACGCCAACCGCTAATCTCCCTCCCTGCCCTCACTTCTCTACTACGAGAATTTGGTGACATTAGCAACTACAAGATTAACATGGCGAAGTCGGAAATATTGGGCCTCGCCATCCCCCCCCCGCTCCGCACCCAACTGCAAACCTCTTTTCCCTTTCAATGGTGCAAGTCATCGCTTAAATATCTGGGCATTTCTCTCACAGCCGACACATCAGATCTCTATACAGCCAACTACCTCCCACTACTACACACCATAACGACAGACCTCACCAAATGGGCACTGCCACATGTCACGTGGTTCGGACGCATTAACGTCCTAAAAATGAACATACTCCCCCGACTTCTGTACTTGTTTCAGACCTTGCCAATAGCTGTACCAAACTTATTTTTTAGATCTTTACAAACTAGGTTCACCTCCTTTGTCTGGAATAAACGACAACCACGATTACGCTTTGCGCTCCTAACCGCAGCAAAATCTGCAGGCGGTCTAGCATTACCACATGTTCGCCGCTATTACCAAGCCGCGCACCTATTGCGCATACTTGAATGGACATCAGGTCATGAAAACAAACTATGGATCCCCCTAGAACGAACCCTGGCGGACAGCCCATTGGCCTCCCTGCCCTGGCTATCCGGCACAAACGCTACCTACCGAGTCGCACCTCACCCAACCATCTCAGCCACTCTGCGAGTTTGGAAGTCGCTTCAACACACCACACCCATTGCTCCATGGCCGTCACCCCTTCTACCTCTCTGCTATTTACCTGCATTCTCCCGGAGATTAACTCAATCAGATCAAGCACACACCCCACACTCTCTACTTGTAACCAATCTTATAGATGGCGATACCTTTAAGTCCCCAGTAGACATCCCACTGCCGCTACCGCATTCATTCCTGACAATTTTTCACCATCATAGGCTCACGTCTTACATACGCTCTTTAGCCCCCCTATCTCAGTTCACCCGTCCCCTGACTCAATTTGAAATCCTGGCTCAACGACCACACCCACCATCTCACGGTATATCGGTCCTATATGGCTTGCTACAAAACCTCACAAACCCTATCCCATCTTACCGAGCCAAATGGGAAGAGGACCTCCACATGTCCTTCACTGATGAGGAGTGGAATCAGATCTCCCTACTTACCACCTCGTGTTCCACTGCCTCCAAATCCCAAGAAACAGCTTACAAGCTCCTATCTCGGTGGTATCGCCCACCTAAAACACTGGCAATATTTGACCCTAACAGTAATGGATCATGCTGGAAATGTAAGTCGCCACAAGCTGACTTGTTACACATGTGGTGGTCCTGTCCCCAAATTCAACCATACTGGCGAGCAGTACATGACATCATCTGCAAAGTCTCGTCACCTCCGCCGGACTTTACACCAGCAGCTATGTTACTGCTACACACCACTGCTGAGCCTTCCGATTACAGACGCTCACTCGAAATACGACTTCTGAACGCGGCAAAGGCCGTACTGCCCAGACACTGGAAATCCCCTAATGTACCGACTATACGAGAATGGCTTCAAGAAGTACATAACATTCAGGACATTGAAGAGTTAATACATAGTGCTTCGGGCACAAGTGCAACTCACTTACGCAGATGGTTTTACTGGTCAGAGGCCCGCCCTCGCACATAACTGACATACCTTAAGCTATAACTACCTGCACCCTGCAGGACACCCATCTTCTCGCACCAATTACACCTCCTCATTGCTCGTTTACACATGTTACCCCTATTCCCCCCCCCACCCTACCACCATCCCAACATTACAGACCTTAAGTTGTTGAATAGACACATAAAAGTTTTGTGATGTGTTTATTATACCGTGAAGCGTATCTATGTATAGATACTGATATTGCCTTTTCATGCACAAAAACTTGTCGCAATGTCATTTCTGTTATGTATGCAATTTAATTCTCAATAAAAAATTTATTACAATAAAAAAAAAAAAAAAAAAAAAAAAAAAGTTTGCTGTATGATCTGTTCTGTTATGTTTTTCACTTTCATTAAAAACAACAAACAAAAAAATATCAAACTTATGCATGGAATAAGAATTATACTTTATTATATGGAATATATATATTTATTCTTATTTTTAAGAATATTTGTCCTGTTGTATGCTGGAAGAGTGTGGGGGTTGGCATATTTTGAGGCAATGGGTATGTTTATTGCTTATGTTATGTTTTCTTTGCAGGTATGGACATCGTTTATTTGGTGGGTGTGTGTGGTGGGTTGACGTGGAGTTTTTTCTTTTGGGGTAATTTTGTGTGGTGGAGATGTTGGTAATTTGTTTTGTTTTTACAGATCCTTCGAGAGTGGTGTGGATCGTTGGAGATTCGCTGGTTTTCTAGGCTCGAAGGAGGGCGTTGGTGCGAACATCTGGAGTGCAGATGGGTTTGCATGGGTCGGCAACATGGGTACGGTGGTTCAGGATTCGTGGGCTCCTGTGGGAGGAGTTTAAGCCAACGGTTTTGGGTGCCCTTAGGCACGGTGAAGTTCCCCATGTGTTGGTGGTGCACATGGGGGGAACGATTTGGGTGTGGTCCCTCTTGGTATGCTGCTGGAACAGATGCAGGCGGATCTGCGGCAGCTGAGGGAGTGGTCACCATGGACGGTGGTGGTGTGGTCAGAGGTGTTGCCGAGGATGGTGTGGAGGCAGCCGGAGAATGAGGAGGTGGTGCGGCTTTGCCGGATCAAGGTGAATCGCTGTATGGGAAGGTTTGTGAGGCGGATTGGATGGTGTGGTGGTGCGGCATCTACCCTTTGAAGAGGAGGGTGCGGTGTGCTATTTTATGGAGGATGGTGTTCACCTGACAGATGTGGGCAAGGATCTGTTCATCTTGGGTTTAAAGGAGGGGATTGAACAAGCCCTGTTTTTCATTGGTGGGGGAGCTTTCCCATAAGGGGGTTATGTGAGGAGCTCTTGGCGGGGGCTTGGAGGCAGTGCTGGGTAGGGGTTCCTTTTATTTAGGTTATTTTTTGTTCAGATGGTTTGGAGTTGGGAGGTTTTTGTGGTTGGTTGGTTTGGAGGTGTGGAGTCCTCTTTCAGCACTGGTTAATTGTGTTATTATTTTGTTATGGCAATTTTTATGTCATGGTGGTGGGTTATTGTGTGGAGTTTTTAGCTGTGGCTGGTATATATAATAAATATATATATTATTCCACAGTTATGTGTTCTTGTATTTTTGAGTATTTATTGTTTCCCTGCGTACGACTCGGTCATCAGTCGGCGACTTAAAGCTTTTTGGAAAAAAATCCCGAAAAATGCTTTAAAGATCCTAGAAAATCCATAAATAAAGAGACTCTTTACTGCAGAATTTTATAATGAACGGTTTATTAGATATTGAAATAAAACGGGAATATTTTTAACATTGAAGCTTATGGGATTCGCCTGAATAAATCTGCTGCATGAAACCACCGAATGGCAGGGCAATTCGGCAACTTTTCACTGGTGGCTTTTGCTCTCTAAATAGCCGAAGCATTGCTTCTCTATGGGGAATTCACTGTCCTTGAACAGGCACCGAACAGGCACCATATGTGCAGTCAATTCGCCAGGATTTGGCAAATTGCCTGCTCTCTGGATAGCCGAATGGCCAAGAAAGGTAACCGAACGCTGATTTTCAGAGTTCGGTTCCCTTTCGGCAGCCATTCGGATCTCTTTGAATAACCCTGTATATCTTTCTATTCAGACAATATGTATATATATATTTATTTACAAAATGTATATGTTTAAGGGGGTTCCCAGGTGTTGTTTATATATGTTTATATATACAGTATATATATTGTTGTTTATATTGGGTATGACGATTTCTCTGTTGTCGCTCTGGCAAATACATTCACAGGAAGAACTGTTGCAGCTGCTACAGCTTCCAGTGATCTCATCTTCTGGGAATCATGGGTGGACAGAAATCTTGGGACGTTCCCCTACATATTTATATTTCCATTTCTTGGCTCTAGACTTCCGTTTGAGGAACATTTCAAATAAAGAACAAGAGATGTAAAATAGGATGTGGAGACCCCTGATAGCGGGAGTTCCTGCAATTTGTAGTATGGAAAATTCTAAAATTGACTTATAATATCTTATGATTAAAAATGAATACCTGACAGATTGGGCAGATAACACATGCTACTTAATATGTCAAGTATGAAAACACTAGCGACTCCTGACAAGTCATCAAGAGAAATGCTCATCAGGTGTCATCTCAAACCAGTAAGGAAGGATGTATCTTACATATAACGCCTCTAGAATCAATACCCCTAGATACGTTTGAGTTACTGACTAAGACCTGATCTCTAATATATATTTTTGTTTGCTTGCTCTGAGCTATGACTCTTCATTAATTTGTATTTCTTTTTTTTGGCATGCCAACTTGCACGCATTATCTGCCTAATCCAGAGATCCGTAACCCTGGCTCTCTGAAGAGGTTATTAGTAGCCGAACTAGTAACGTGGAAATTCGAATTCCCTGGCTGCTGATGACACTGGGTGAGGTGGAGGAAACTCCTCCACTTCACCCAGCTTTTTAGACAGATCAGGGGAGCAGGGAGGGGGATGGTGTATATATGTGATCTTTTTATATAGTTCACAATAATGTTTTAGGGGATATTGAGGAGTTACCTGACAAGACAAAGTGCAACCTTGACAACAGTGATTAGACCTTTCATCTTACTCATCTTGGCCCAAACAACATATGCTCTTTTTTACATTTTTCATGTATTCGTTTATCTTTGAAGAAAATACGGAGGCTTCAGTACTTGATGAATACACGGGGGTCTGTGTATCCGGGGGAACCAATCACTTCTTCAGGAATAAAAGAAATGAAATAAAATAATCCAATTGATTTTAGGATCTTTTATTATAATAAAACAATATAAAATATAAATATAAGTATAAAAGCCCGACGCGTTTCATCTATTAACTAGATTTCCACAAGGGCAATGTGCTATACAAGCAGTCAAATGTATAGCACATTGCCCTTGAGGAAGTCTAGTTAATAGACGAAACGCGTCGGGCTTTTATGCTTATATTTACATTTTATATTGTTTTATTAGAATAAAAGATGCTAAAATCAATTGGATTATTTTATTTTATTCATTCCTGAACAAGTGATTGGTTCCCCCGGATACACCCGTGTATTCATCAAGTACTGAAGCCTCCGTATTTTCTTCAATATATGTGTCTTGGAGCAGTGGACCATCTCCTGGGAGTCTACGTCAGTACGAAAGCTGAGTATTATTCATCCTCCTTTACACCATTGTTTGTTATTCGTGTATCCTTTACAGAAATATTGATGGGATGACAGGTTGTAAACTCTAGATCAGTGTTTCCCAAACCTGTCCTCAGGACCCTCTAACAGGCCAGGTTTTAAGGATCACCTTGAGGAAATGCAGACTGAATCCTGCAATCACTGAGCAGCAAATCATATCACCTGTGCTGTGCTTCACATATCCTGCAAACCTGTCCTGTTCGCGGGCCCTGAGGACAGGTTTGGGAAACACTGCTCTAGATGGTGTTCCTTATCTTACATAATTTCAGATGGAGTCTGCATTATATCATGACATGGTCCTTTGTGTCAAACATACATACCATTCACAGAAAGGTGAAACTCCGGAGAATGACTGGAGAAGTGTAAATTCTATGTCAAATTAGCCAAACCAGAAAAATTCTCCCATTTATCTCACTTTCCAAATCGGCTATTTGGTCTAGATTGTTCTCTTCTCCTGCCAGTTCTCCTGAGTTTCACCTTTCTCTGAATAACCCAGTCAGTCCGAAGTCATATTTTAACAATAAATGGCCAGAGAACCATGGCAGGTTTGGAAACATCCAGGTGGCCGGAGTTTGAGATCCCTGTTCTATATCTTTGATGGGTTTGATAATTACGGCAACATTTTCAGTTATTATTCTTTGTACCTTATCAAATAATTACTCTACGACAGGGGTGCCCTCCAAATGTTATAGAACTCAATTTCCCACAAGGCTTTGTTCACCTAATGAGTGGCTGAGTATCATTGGAGATGTATCTCTGAAGTATCTGGAGCACATGGTTGAGCACCCTTGTTCTATAGGTTACTTACAGGTATATTCAAAGGAAGGTGAAACTCAGGAGAATGACTGGAGAAGTGAATATTCTGTACTGTACAGGGATTTTCATTCATTATAAACCCCTGAATCTTATCCCTGTGCAGCAGTGAGTGACCCCAGAGCTCACCCTGTATTCTGCCCTCTTCATAGGTGTTGTACGGCAGCAGTAAAATTTGTTGAGCTTTTTGTTACAGTGAGGGTGGAGGCTGCTCCTTGTGGCTTCTTTGCAGTTATACAGGGTGACAGGAGTGAGATCTCATAAATAATTGTGTTTCTCCTCAGGGGCACACTAATGCTGCAATAAAATGCATGCAAATATGATTAAAAAATGTGTACGTAAAATCTTATTACAATGAAAAATTGTGTATAGCTGTTGAAAGGGTTACAATCGATCTTAAATGATGTTCAGTAAGCCAGTGTGTTAGCATCCTGGGCTAGTGCTATTTGGAGGTCTAGGACAGAACACACACTGGCCCTGGAATTGCACCGAACAGTGAATTTCCCCATACAGTGCACTTTCGTGGCCATTCGGCTATTCAGAGAGCAGACAGTTTGCCACATTTTGGCGAATTGCCAGCAAAATACAGTGACTGTTTGACAGCAATGAACTCCCCTTAGAGAAGCAATGGTTAATATATTCAGAGAACACCGAACAGCAGAGAAATGTCGGCGGTTTCATTCGGCAGGTTTATTCAGGCGAATCCCATAGGTTTCAATGTTAAAAACATTCCCGTTTTAAATCAATATCTAATAAACCATTTATTCTTTTACTCTACAGCAAAAAGTCTCTTTATTTATTTATTTATTTTAGGATCCTATAGGTATTTTTTCAGCAAAATGTTTTCCTGTTTTTTTTTCTTTCGATAGATTTTTTTCTGTAACAGATCTTTTTCTTATTATTCATAGAACCTTATATATAAATTCCAGAATTTTTCGTTCAGTAGCTTTCTGCAAAGAGTGTTTCACTTTTGACACTATCAATCGTTTTGTTCTCTGATTTTTTTTACCGCGTTCGTTAGCTTATCGGCTTTTTTCACGGTGGCTGGTCGGCGCTCTGTTCAGTGGATTGTCGGCTTTTCTTACGGTGGCTGGTTGGCGCTCTGTTCAGTGGATCTTCTGCTTTTTTTACGGTGGCTGGTCGGCGCTCTGTTCAGTGGATTGTCGGCTTTTCTTACGGTGGCTGGTTGGCGCTCTGTTCAGTGGATCTTCTGCTTTTTTTACGGTGGCTGGTCGGCGCTCTGTTCAGTGGATCGTTGGCTTTTCTTACGGTGGCTGGTCGGCGCTCTGTTCAGTGGATCGTCGGCTTTTCTTACGGTGGCTGGTCAGCGCTCTGTTCAGTGGATCGTCGGCTTTTCTTACGGTGGCTGGTCGGCTCTCTGTTCAGTGGATCGTCGGCTTTTCTTACGGTGGCTGGTCAGCGCTCTGTTCAGTGGATCACCGGCTTTTCTTACGGTGGCTGGTCGGCGCTCTGTTCAGTGGATCATCGACTTTTCTTACGGTGGCTGGTCGGCGCTCTGTTCAGTGGATCGTCGGCTTTTCTTACGGTGGCTGGTCGGCACTCTGTTCAGTGGATCGTCGGCTTTTCTTACAGTGGCTGGTCGGCGCTCTGTTCAGTGGATCGTCGGCTTTTCTTACGGTGGCTGGTCGGCGCTCTGTTCAGTGTATCGTCGGCTTTTTTTACGGTGGCTGGTCGGCGCTCTGTTCAGTGGATCGTCTGCTTTTCTTACGGTGGCTGGTCGGCGCTCTGTTCAGTGGATCGTCTGCTTTTCTTACGGTGGCTGGTCGGCGCTCTGTTCAGTGGATCGCCGGCTTTTCTTACGGTGGCTGGTCGGCGCTCTGTTCAGTGGATCATCGACTTTTCTTACGGTGGCTGGTCGGCGCTCTGTTCAGTGGATCGTCGGCTTTTCTTACGGTGGCTGGTCGGCGTTCTGTTCAGTGGATCGTCGGCTTTTCTTACGGTGGCTGGTCAGCGCTCTGTTCAGTGGATCGCCGGCTTTTCTTACGGTGGCTGGTCGGCGCTCTGTTCAGTGGATCATCGACTTTTCTTACGGTGGCTGGTCGGCGCTCTGTTCAGTGGATCGTCGGCTTTTCTTACGGTGGCTGGTCGGCGCTCTGTTCAGTGGATCGTCGGCTTTTCTTACGGTGGCTGGTCAGCGCTCTGTTCAGTGGATCGTCGGCTTTTCTTACAGTGGCTGGTCGGCTCTCTGTTCAGTGGATCGTCGACTTTTCTTACGGTGGCTGGTCAGCGCTCTGTTCAGTGGATCGCCGGCTTTTCTTACGGTGGCTGGTCGGCGCTCTGTTCAGTGGATCATCGACTTTTCTTACGGTGGCTGGTCGGCGCTCTGTTCAGTGGATCGTAGGCTTTTCTTACGGTGGCTGGTCGGCACTCTGTTCAGTGGATCGTCGGCTTTTCTTACGGTGGCTGGTCAGCGCTCTGTTCAGAGGATCGTCGGCTTTTCTTACGGTGGCTGGTCGGCACTCTGTTCAGTGGATCGTCGGCTTTTCTTACAGTGGCTGGTCGGCGCTCTGTTCAGTGGATCGTCGGCTTTTCTTACGGTGGCTGGTCGGCGCTCTGTTCAGTGTATCGTCGGCTTTTTTTACGGTGGCTGGTCGGCGCTCTGTTCAGTGGATCGTCGGCTTTTCTTACGGTGGCTGGTCGGCGCTCTGTTCAGTGGATCGTCTGCTTTTCTTACGGTGGCTGGTCGGCGCTCTGTTCAGTGGATCGTCGGCTTTTCTTACGGTGGCTGGTCAGCGCTCTGTTCTTATTATTCATAGAACCTTATATATAAATTCCAGAATTTTTCGTTCAGTAGCTTTCTGCAAAGAGCGTTTCACTTTTGACACTTTCAATCGTTTTGTTCTCTGATTTTTTTTACCGCGTTCGTTAGCTTATCGGCTTTTTTCACGGTGGCTGGTCGGCGCTCTGTTCAGTGGATTGTCTGCTTTTCTTACGGTGGCTGGTCGGCGCTCTGTTCAGTGGATCGTCGGCTTTTCTTACAGTGGCTGGTCGGCGCTCTGTTCAGTGGATCGTTGGCTTTTCTTACGGTGGCTGGTCGGCATTCTGTTCAGTGGATCGTCTGCTTTTCTTACGGTGGCTGGTCGGCGCTCTGTTCAGTGGATCGCCGGCTTTTCTTACGGTGGCTGGTCGGCGCTCTGTTCAGTGGATCATCAACTTTTCTTACGGTGGCTGGTCGGCGCTCTGTTCAGTGGATCGTCTGCTTTTCTTACGGTGGCTGGTCGGCGCTCTGTTCAGTGGATCGTCGCTTTTCTTACGGTGGCTCGTCGGTGCTCTGTTCAGTGGATCATCGGCTTTTTTTACTGTGGCTGGTCGGCGCTCTGTTCAGTGGATCGTCGGCTTTTATTACGGTGGCTGGTCGGCGCTCTGTTCAGTGGATCGTCTGCTTTTCTTACGGTGGCTGGTCGGCAGTCTGTTCAGTGGATCGTCTGCTTTTTTTACAGTGGCTGGTCGGCGCTCTGTTCAGTGGATCGTCTGCTTTTTTATGGTGGCTGGTCGGCGCTCTGTTCAGTGGATCGTCTGCTTTTCTTACGGTGGCTGGTCGGCGCTCTGTTCAGTGGATCGTCTGCTTTTCTTACGGTGGCTGGTCGGCGCTCTGTTCAGTGGATCGTCGGCTTTTTTTACGGTGGCTGGTCGGCTCTGTTCAGTGGATCGTCTGCTTTTCTTACGGTGGCTGGTTGGCGCTCTGTTCAGTGGATCTTATTCTTTTTTTACGGTGGCTGGTCGGCGCTCTGTTAAGTGGATTGCCGGCTTTTCTTACGGTGGCTGGTCGGCGCTCTGTTCAGTGGATCGTCGGCTTTTCTTACAGTGGCTGGTCGGCGCTCTGTTCAGTGGATCGTTGGCTTTTCTTACGGTGGCTGGTCGGCGCTCTGTTCAGTGGATCGTCGCTTTTCTTACGGTGGCTGGTCGGCGTTCTGTTCAGTGGATCGTCTGCTTTTGTTACGGTGGCTGGTCGGCGCTCTGTTCAGTGGATCGCCGGCTTTTCTTACGGTGGCTGGTCGGCGCTCTGTTCAGTGGATCGTCGGCTTTTCTTACGGTGGCTGGTCGGCGCTCTGTTCAGTGGATCGTTGGCTTTTCTTACGGTGGCTGGTCGGCGCTCTGTTCACTGGATCATCGGCTTTTCTTATGGTGGCTGGTCGGCGTTCTGTTCAGTGGATCGCCGGCTTTTCTTACGGTGGCTGGTCGGCGCTCTGTTCAGTGGATCCTCGACTTTTCTTACGGTGGCTGGTCGGCGCTCTGTTCAGTGGATCGTCGGCTTTTCTTACGGTGGCTGGTCGGCGCTCTGTTCAGTGGATCGTCGGCTTTTCTTACGGTGGCTGGTCAGCGCTCTGTTCCGTGGATCGTCGGCTTTTCTTACGGTGGCTGGTCGGCTCTCTGTTCAGTGGATCGTCGACTTTTCTTACGGTGGCTGGTCAGCGCTCTGTTCAGTGGATCGCCGGCTTTTCTTACGGTGGCTGGTCGGCGCTCTGTTCAGTGGATCATCGACTTTTCTTACGGTGGCTGGTCGGCGCTCTGTTCAGTGGATCGTAGGCTTTTCTTACGGTGGCTGGTCGGCACTCTGTTCAGTGGATCGTCGGCTTTTCTTACGGTGGCTGGTCAGCGCTCTGTTCAGAGGATCGTCGGCTTTTCTTACGGTGGCTGGTCGGCACTCTGTTCAGTGGATCGTCGGCTTTTCTTACAGTGGCTGGTCGGCGCTCTGTTCAGTGGATCGTCGGCTTTTCTTACGGTGGCTGGTCGGCGCTCTGTTCAGTGTATCGTCGGCTTTTTTTACGGTGGCTGGTCGGCGCTCTGTTCAGTGGATCGTCGGCTTTTCTTACGGTGGCTGGTCGGCGCTCTGTTCAGTGGATCGTCTGCTTTTCTTACGGTGGCTGGTCGGCGCTCTGTTCAGTGGATCGTCTGCTTTTTTTACAGTGGCTGGTCGGCTCTCTGTTCAGTGGATCGTCGGCTTTTCTTACGGTGGCTGGTCAGCGCTCTGTTCTTATTATTCATAGAACCTTATATATAAATTCCAGAATTTTTCGTTCAGTAGCTTTCTGCAAAGAGCGTTTCACTTTTGACACTTTCAATCGTTTTGTTCTCTGATTTTTTTTACCGCGTTCGTTAGCTTATCGGCTTTTTTCACGGTGGCTGGTCGGCGCTCTGTTCAGTGGATTGTCGGCTTTTCTTACGGTGGCTGGTTGGCGCTCTGTTCAGTGGATCTTCTGCTTTTTTTACGGTGGCTGGTCGGCGCTCTGTTCAGTGGATCGTTGGCTTTTCTTACGGTGGCTGGTCGGCGCTCTGTTCAGTGGATCGTCGGCTTTTCTTACGGTGGCTGGTCGGCGCTCTGTTCAGTGGATCGTCTGCTTTTCTTACGGTGGCTGGTCGGCGCTCTGTTCAGTGGATCGCCGGCTTTTCTTACGGTGGCTGGTCGGCGCTCTGTTCAGTGGATCATCGACTTTTCTTACGGTGGCTGGTCGGCGCTCTGTTCAGTGTATCGTCGGCTTTTTTTACGGTGGCTGGTCGGCGCTCTGTTCAGTGGATCGTCGGCTTTTCTTACGGTGGCTGGTCGGCGCTCTGTTCAGTGGATCGTCTGCTTTTCTTACGGTGGCTGGTCGGCGCTCTGTTCAGTGGATCGTCTGCTTTTTTTACAGTGGCTGGTCGGCACTCTGTTCAGTGGATCATCTGCTTTTTTTACGGTGGCTGGTCGGCGCTCTGTTCAGTGGATTGTCTGCTTTTCTTACGGTGGCTGGTCGGCGCTCTGTTCAGTGGATCGTCTGCTTTTCTTACGGTGGCTGGTCGGCGCTCTGTTCAGTGGATCGTCTGCTTTTTTTACAGTGGCTGGTCGGCGCTCTGTTCAGTGGATCGTCTGCTTTTTTTACGGTGGCTGGTCGGCGCTCTGTTCAGTGGATCGTCTGCTTTTCTTACGGTGGCTGGTTGGTGCTCTGTTCAGTGGATCTTATGCTTTTTTTACAGTGGCTGGTCGGCGCTCTGTTAAGTGGATTGCCGGCTTTTCTTACGGTGGCTGGTCGGCGCTCTGTTCAGTGGATCGTCGGCTTTTCTTACAGTGGCTGGTCGGCGCTCTGTTCAGTGGATCGTTGGCTTTTCTTACGGTGGCTGGTCGGCGTTCTGTTCAGTGGATCGTCTGCTTTTCTTACGGTGGCTGGTCGGCGCTCTGTTCAGTGGATCGCCGGCTTTTCTTACGGTGGCTGGTCGGCGCTCTGTTCAGTGGATCATCAACTTTTCTTACGGTGGCTGGTCGGCGCTCTGTTCAGTGGATCGTCTGCTTTTCTTACGGTGGCTGGTCGGCGCTCTGTTCAGTGGATCGTCGGCTTTTCTTACGGTGGCTCGTCGGTGCTCTGTTCAGTGGATCATCGGCTTTTTTTACTGTGGCTGGTCGGCGCTCTGTTCAGTGGATCGTCGGCTTTTATTACGGTGGCTGGTCGGCGCTCTGTTCAGTGGATCGTCTGCTTTTCTTACGGTGGCTGGTCGGCAGTCTGTTCAGTGGATCGTCTGCTTTTTTTACAGTGGCTGGTCGGCGCTCTGTTCAGTGGATCGTCTGCTTTTTTTATGGTGGCTGGTCGGCGCTCTGTTCAGTGGATCGTCTGCTTTTCTTACGGTGGCTGGTCGGCGCTCTGTTCAGTGGATCGTCGGCTTTTTTTACGGTGGCTGGTCGGCGCTCTGTTCAGTGGATCGTCTGCTTTTCTTACGGTGGCTGGTTGGCGCTCTGTTCAGTGGATCTTATTCTTTTTTTACAGTGGCTGGTCGGCGCTCTGTTAAGTGGATTGCCGGCTTTTCTTACGGTGGCTGGTCGGCGCTCTGTTCAGTGGATCGTCGGCTTTTCTTACAGTGGCTGGTCGGCGCTCTGTTCAGTGGATCGTTGGCTTTTCTTACGGTGGCTGGTCGGCGCTCTGTTCAGTGGATCGTCGGCTTTTCTTACGGTGGCTGGTCGGCGTTCTGTTCAGTGGATCGTCTGCTTTTGTTACGGTGGCTGGTCGGCGCTCTGTTCAGTGGATCGCCGGCTTTTCTTACGGTGGCTGGTCGGCGCTCTGTTCAGTGGATCGTCGGCTTTTCTTACAGTGGCTGGTCGGCGCTCTGTTCAGTGGATCGTTGGCTTTTCTTACGGTGGCTGGTCGGCGCTCTGTTCACTGGATCATCGGCTTTTCTTATGGTGGCTGGTCGGCGTTCTGTTCAGTGGATCGTTGGCTTTTCTTACGGTGGCTGGTCGGCGCTCTGTTCAGTGGATCGTCGGCTTTTTTTACTGTGGCTGGTCGGCGCTCTGTTCAGTGGATCATCGGCTTTTCTTACGGTGGCTGGTTGGCGCTCTGTTCAGTGGATCGTCTGCTTTTCTTACGGTGGCTGGTCGGCACTCTGTTCAGTGCATCGTCTGCTTTTTTTATAGTGGCTGGTCGGCGCTCTGTTCAGTGGATCGTCTGCTTTTTTTACGGTGGCTGGTCGGCGCTCTGTTCAGTGGATCGTCGGCTTTTCTTACGTTGGCTGGTCAGCGCTCTGTTCAGTGGATCATCTGCTATTTTTTACAGTGGCTGATTGGCGCTCTGTTCGGTGGATCGTCGGCTTTTCTTACGGTGGCTGGTCGGCGCTCTGTTCAGTGGATCGTCGGCTTTTCTTACGGTGGCTGGTCGGCGTTCTGTTCAGTGGATTGTCTGCTTTTCTTACGGTGGCTGGTCGGCGCTCTGTTCAGTGGATCGTCTGCTTTTCTTATGGTGGCTGGTCGGCGCTCTGTTCAGTGGATCATCAGCTTTTTTTACTGTGGCTGGTCGGCGCTCTGTTCAGTGGATCCTCGGCTTTTTTTACGGTGGCTGGTCGGCGCTCTGTTCAGTGGATCGTCTGCTTTTCTTACGGTGGCTGGTCGGCGCTCTGTTCAGTGGATCGTCTGCTTTTTTTACGGTGGCTGGTCGGCACTCTGTTCAGTGGATCGTCTGCTTTTCTTACGGTGGCTGGTCGGCGCTCTGTTCAGTGGATCGTCTGCTTTTCTTACGGTGGCTGGTCGGCGCTCTGTTCAGTGGATCGTCGGCTTTTGTTACGGTGGCTGGTCGGCGCTCTGTTCAGTGGATCGTCGGCTTTTTTTACCGTGGCCGGTCGGCGCTCTGTTCAGTGGATCGTTGGCTTTTTTTACGGTGGCTGGTCGGCGCTCTGTTTAGTAGATCGTCGGCTTTTATCGAACGTGTTCGGCGTGTTTCTTGCACCAGTTCGAAGTGATCCAATACTTCGGATCGTATCGGCTGCATTTTACGGCAAGTTTTCGGCGGTTTTGCACTCCGGGGACCCTGGGGTTAAAACTGAATTCACCGCAGGCTTAAGATATTTGTTTCTCTGAAGTGCAGGGTAACGAGATAGCACTGAAATGTCAGCGAATGTCTCTGAATAACCCCTTTAGTGAATAGACCTGTATAATTTTGTGCCGACAAGGAATCGATCCTCCACTCTTTCTTTTTTATTTCAAATAATTAATGTTATTTCATCAGAAATAGTTTTAAATCCATGTTGCAGTATCATCGCATACCTCTTTTTTAATTCCTCTCTGGTTTGCCATTTGTGCAGCCATGAAGTGGCCAGAAAGCGCGGCAATTGGCAAGACTATATACAGCTATACACCGGGAGGTCAGACCTCCTCTCTATAGGGAAAATATACTATAAAAAACAAAGGAGTTTATCTTGCTAATATGACAACATATCCATCAATGGACCTTTTCTCCTGTAGGCTGATGTATGGACTTGTGGATTTTTGCATTTAATGTCTGCAGAGTCCTGTAGCTGCGGGGTTTTATTGTAGGAGAAGTGATAAGTCACGATTCCCTTGTTGATATCGTAGGCAGAGTGAATCCTACAGGTAAGATCTTGTGTAAAGCGAGTCGTGTGTAAAGATAGAAACCATTCCGTTATATCGACTGCTCGTAGTGACTTTCAGGAAGACTGTAAAATGCGGAAACCGGAGGCTGATGTATACGCTGTGGAGCTTTAACCCCTTCATTACCAAGGTTGTTTTCAATAAATTCACCGCCGGGATACCACCAGGATACAGTGGATTTATGGAAAGCAAATTTGCATAATGCATACACTGAAAATGTGCTTCAATTATAGATTCAAATATCCAAAGCACAGTTTCAATTGTATAGATTATTTCACAGGCAGCTGGAGCCATCTACTGGCCAAATAGCACAATTACATCTTCCTTGTAAAACCTGGGATCCATTTTTTTTTTTAAACAAGAAAAAACATTTATTAGATCGTAAGTCAAAAGACTATACAGCTCATACAAGTTGCAAAAAAAAATCTCATAAGTCAAGAGGTGGGTAACAATGAATTAACGCATAGAACACACATCGTTAATTACAGAACAGTATTATTATCCTGTACTTATATAGCGCCACATGTTCCACAGCGCTTTACAAGATTAGTGTACAAGGGGTTGATACATTACAATACCACACATGGATGATACGGCCTGATTCGGGGGGGACCCTGTTCCCAAGGGAACTTACAATCTATGAGATGTACACGTATTTTGTGAGGTAGGCTCATCCATATCGTTAGGTGTCTTGCCCAAGGACACTCACTGGTGGTGTCTTCTGAGAGGGATCGAGTCGGCTTTCCATGATTGTAGAGCAGTGACATGGTGGTTAGGTTGAATCTGCTTCTCGTAAAGTTGAAACTTGCTTCTCCACAGTTGTATTGGATGGATGTGCTGAACAGGATTTGAGGGTGAGTGGGTAGAGATGTTACCACTGGACTCCACAGCTGATATTGTGTGGTAGGCAAGTATCTACTGTTAGGGGTCTTGCCCAACGACACTTATTGGAAAGGTGCTCTGGTCGGGATTCAAACCTGGGTCTTCACAGTTATAGAGCAGTGATGTTACCATTACTCCATCCAGCCGGTATAAATAACGGTTGTGTGGTATGACTGACGGTGTAAAAAGTAAACAAAACAAGTGTCACTCATTTGGGTACAACCTACTTATGCAAAAAGAAAGAACACCTCTCTCTCTCCATCTCTACAAAAGTGCTCTCCATTACACTGGGGAGGGAATTCAGAACTAGGGAAACATGGCATTACAACTTTTCAAATTTGTTTCAGCACCAAGGACAGCGGCTCTGAAGCAAAAGATCCCACTGTCCTTGGTGCTGAAATAGGTTTCTCTATTTATCTCTGTGTCCTTCTAGTGTCTATCTCTCTCTGTCTGTGTCTTTCAGTCTATTGCTGTCTGTCTGCTTCCAATCTGTATCTATCTGCTTTTGTATGGCGTGTCTATAGGTGTGTTTGCACTTTGAGAAGAATGAAGTAAAATTCCTCGAGCCGCCAGTTCCCATCTTTCTTCAACCACTGACCTGCAAGGTTTGTGTTTCATTTTGTGGCGCACAAACCTCTGACCAAAAAGCTTATGGATGTGTGGTGTTTACATATATGTGTGTGTGCAGTGTATATATTTGTTTGTGAATTATGTATCTGTTATATATATGTAATATAGGGGATTCAGAACTCTTAAGTGAGTTTCCTCGCCTCTTCTCTCAGGACTTGACACCTGCCTTCCATTGAAAACACTGTAAACCAAATACCCTCCCCCTGGTTTGTCTATTTCCAATTTGGCGTGCATAAAACACACGTAGATGTGTATGTAAATGTAAACTCATGTAGATGCAGATTTAAGGGTCATCATAACATATTTGGCGTGTCACTGTCTAATGAGTGATAATGGTCAAGCTATCGAAAGATTTGATTTATTTCTGAGAAAGATGTTTGTACTTTCCCGCAGCAGTATGTACAGCCAAGTAATGACATCATAACATTTCCCAACATTATGACATCAACATGTTTACTACTTTGAAGCTGCGTTCAACCAAAGTACAAGACAGGCTGAAAAGAACCAAAGGGCATAATTCCCTGGTGTAAGCTAAAACGAGGGTGACAACGGGGAAAACCTGCGCCTGCAGGTTTCCCGGTTGCGGTCCTGTTTTAACACCATATTCCAGGGCAGGCATTAATTCAGCAGCATGCCCCGTAATGCAGAGCTAACCTCCTGGATACTCGCAGCAGAGCTGATGTGCTGCCGCGAGTATCACCTCCTGGATTCCAGGACACAGATCATTAGTCACCTAAGTCAGAGCAGTCTCAGTCAGGGGTGTATCTACTGCGAGGCAAACAAGGCATGTGCCTAGAGCGTCAGAATCCAGGGGGCAGCAAAAAATGCCCCCCAAACACCCGCACTGGGCCACCGGCTGAATGTCACCGACTGGAGACTTGTTGTCTCCAGCTGATTACATTCAGCCGTTTGCTGAAATTATTCCCTCTCGGTTCGGTGCCTGTTCGAAGGCAGTGAAATCCCCCATAGAGAAGCAATGGTTAATCTATTCAGAGACACCGAACAGCAGAGAAAAGTTGCCGAAGTGCCCTGCTATTTTCATACGGCAGGTTTATTCAGGCGAATCCCATAGGCTTCAATGTTAAAAATTTTCCTGTTTTAATTCATTATTTCATAAACCGTTTAATATTTTAATCTGCAGGAAAAAGTTTCTTTATTTATTGATTTTTTTTTTTCAGGATCTTCTAGACATTTTTCGGTATTTTCTCGTCAAATAATTTTCTTTCACGTTTTTATTTTTAAAAGCGTTTTTTCATCATTTTTCTGTAACAGCCCTTTTTATTATCTTTCATTGGATCTTATATGTAAATTCCAGACATTTTCGTCCAGTAGTTTTTTTTCAAACAGCGTTTCAATTTAGAATCTTTCAAGCGTACTGTTTTGCTTTTTACCCTGTTCGTCAGCTTGTCGGCTTTTTCGAGTGGCTGCTCTGCGCTGTGATGGGCTTTTTCTGGCGTGGTTTCTCCGGCGGGTTTTGGGTCAGTTTTCGGCAGGTGTTCAGCAGGATTGTGGCGTGTTTGCGTCAGGTTTTCCCTGCACTCCAGGGACCCTGCTGTGAAGGTAGAATTCACCGCAGGATGGGGAACTTTGATTCCCCGAAGTGCAGAGAAGTGCGTGGAATGAGAGAGCATCGAAATGTCAGTGAAATTGTCAGTGTGACAGTGTGACATGTTTGTATGAGTACGGGAATGCAGTATCTATAAATGTGAATATACAGTGTGTTTGCAATCATGTATGTGTGTGTTATCAATGTTGTGCGTAGGTGTGTATATATATATATTATACCTTGTGTGTATGAGCGTGTGAATGCAATATGTATAAATGTTACCATGTAGTGGTAAAAAGTATCTTTATTTATCGATTTATTTTGGATCTTTTAGGCATTTTTGGGGATTTTTTTGCAAAAACCTTTTTATCTTTTTTTTTTTTTTAAATAGTTTTTTCTTTTTCCTGTAAAAGCCCTTTTGTATTATCATTCCCTGGACCTCATATGTAAATTTCAGACATTTTCGCTAAGTAGTTTCTTTGCAAACAGCGTTTCACTTTTCAAACATTCAAGCAAACTGTTTTCTTAATTTATTCACTGCATTCGTCTGCGATGTTAGCTTTTTCCGGCGGCTGCGCTGCATGTGATCGGCTCCTGCTCGGGTTTTTCCGGCGTTTTCGGCTGGTTAATCCAGATGTTTTCGCAGGTTTCGGTGTGCATTTGCCCTCATTTTGCGGTGAGTTTTTGGCGGGTTTGCGGCGACTTTTCCCTGCAATTTGGGGACCCTGTGGTGCTTGCTGAATACACCGCAGGGTCACCGAAATGGGATCGCCAAGTTGAACCGAATTGAAGAGAAGGAAAAGTCACCGAACGTGCAGTGGCTTTTCGATTCTCTTTGAATAACCCTGATAGTGTATCCACGTTGTTATAACCTATACGCTTTAGTAGTAATCTTTAATATCTCCTGTTTATGGGCTCCTGGCACACTATAAGTCTCTGTAATTTTCCGTGTTCTCACCTCCGTGCTTTCTTTCTGCTCACCCGTCCAAAATGACCAAGTTGAGTCGACCTCTGAACCTGTAGCTTCATACTGATCAAACCATTGTGTGTATTTCTAATATTTGCGTTACGTCAATGTACCGGACTTTGACTATCGCATGATTATCTTATCATACTTTGTTAGATCATCCCTGTCCTCAAATAAACTATCAGGGTTATTCAGAGAGAATCAAAAAGTCACTGCACGTTCGGTGACTTTTCGTTCTCTTCAATTCGGTGCAATTTGGCGATCCCATTTCGGCGAGCCTGCGGTGTATTCAGCGTGCACCACAAGGCCGTCGTAGTGCAGGGAAAAGGTGCCGCAAACCCAAAGAACATTCATCGCAAAACCCGGCGAAGGCTCACCGAAAACCGCAGAAACATCTGGGTTAACCCCACCGAACACACCACAGACACCCGAACAGGAGCCGATCACAGCGCAGAGCAGCCGCCGGAAAAACTCCAGACGAATGGAGTGAAAAAAAAACCAGTACGCTTGAATGTTTGAAAGTGAAACGTTTGCAAAGAAACTACTGAACGAAAATGTCTGGAATTTACATCTAAGATCCAATGAATGATAATAAAAAGGGCTGTTACAGAAAAAAGAAAAAACGATTTAAAACGAAAAACTAATTTTCGCAAAAAAACGGACGGCGACTTTTTCGATTCTCTTTGAATAACCCTGATTGTGAAATGAAAACATATTTTAGGTTAATTAATAGTGCAGATACGGTATATCTAACCAGGCAGATACTGTGTGAGGAAATTTCCATTCAGATTTTAATCTTTTACAATGTGTAAAATTATATTTTCCCATTTTATCATCCAAACCTTTGTGGTTATATATTCTATAGGGAATTCTTGTTAAAAAATAATTGAAATAGGAACTTGTTACTGAGTTTTTCTGAGAAAATATACAATTTTACCCAAAAAATGTAATATTTCGCTTGTGTTTTGGATAATGGTGTTTTATGAATAATATGACTATATATAAAATACTGACCTTGCTCCCATCGTGAGAAATGAGTGGTTGAGTAATGGCAGTGGTAACTAAAAAAAGGGTTTATTTGGTTTTCTTTTCTTTTAGATTTTACATGGTCACATTCAAGATCAATGGAAAGGCCAGATTCTGACCTGTCCAATGACGCCTCACTTGACCTTGTGTGGTGTAAAAATTAGAGACACAGGGGTCCAAAGTCCCCCCCCCCCCGTTCACTTCACTGCAGAGCAGCGGTTTAGTTTTTTTATATAACAATTCTTAATAACAGATTGTGTCATCGCCTCCACCACTTGTTGGTAAAATGAGAAATGAGATGGTGAGTTAGTGCAGCATCATTGTTCACTTCATAATTGAAAAGTGAAAAAATATTGCTGTGTTAGAAAGAAAAATAAAAAATAAAGAAACATTTATTATTTTATTTTTATTGTTACATAAAACCTGGTCATGTTTGGTATCATTGGAAAGGCCATGCTCCAGTCTTTCCATGATACCTCACATGACCCTGTAGCTGCTATGGAGTTGAAGATATGCAGGGTTATTCAAAGAGATTCGAAAAGTCACTGCACGTTCGGTGACTTTTCGTGCTCTTCAATTCGGTTCCTTTTGCCGATCCCATTTCGGTGACCCTGCGGTGTATTCAGCAAACACCACAGGGTCCCCGAATTGCAGGGAAAAACTACCGCAAACCTGACGAAAACAAACCGCAAAACCAACCGAATGCACGCCGAAAACCCTCAAAAACATCTGGATTAAACTGCCGAAACCCACAGAAAAACCCGAACAGGAGCCGATCGCAGCCTCCAACACAGCAGAAGAGGCAGTGAATAAATTAGGAAAACAGTTTGCATGAATGATTGAAAAGTGAAACACTGTTTGCAAAGAAACTACTGAGCGAAAATGTCTGAAATTTACATATGAGGTCCAGGGAATGATAATAAAAAGGGCTGTTACAGAAAAAAGAAAAAAACTTTAAAAAAAAAATCGGACTTTTAGAAAAAAAGAAAATTCAGAAAAATGCTTAAAATATCCTAAAAAATCTATAAATAAAGAGACTCTTTACTGCAGAATTTTATAATGAACGGTTTATTAGACATTGAATTAAAACGGGAATATTTTTAACATTGAAGCCTATGGGATTCTCCTGAATAAGGCTAAGGTCAGACTAACGCAGTATTAACGTGTGTTTATCCGCACAAAATCATGGCCGTGCTAGCAGCAAATGACGTCCAATGCTGGGCAGCATACGAAGAACGGCCGCACGAAAGTCCGACTGCGCAACGCAGGTGGCAAACGGACGCATTTTTTCGAGAACGTCAAACCGCTAGTACTGACGTACAGAGTGCGCTGCGTCCACTAGCGGCGTGTGTGCGTGATTAGGAGACGTCAGACGCTGCTAATGTCCGGCCAACATAACGTCCAGACGCAAAAAGTGTTTTATTGATGATCCGTACAAAATCACGGACGAAAATGCGCATCGTATGACCGCTATCGCGTATTCCGTGAAAAAAAACGTCCATTCGTTCGAACGCACTTTTTCACGGACAACGCGAAAAATGCGTTCGTCTGACCCTAGCCTTAACCTGCCGAATTAGGCTAGGGTCAGACGAAAGCATTTTTCCCCGCGAACGTGAAAAAGTGCGTCCGAACGCATTGACGTATTTTTTCATGGAATGCGCAAAAACGGTCAGACGACGTGCATTTTCGGGCGTGATTTTGTACGGATCATCAATAAAACTCTTTTTGCGTCTGGACGTTATGTAGGCTGGACATTAGCAGTGTCTGACGTCTCCTAATCACGCACACACGCTGCTATGCCGCAGCTGCGCACTCAGTACGTCAGTACTAGCGGTTCAGCGTTCTCAGAAAAATGCGTTCAAGTTCCACTTGCGTTGCACGGCCGGACTTTTGTGCGGCCGTACATCGTATATTGGCCGTCATTGCCCATCATCTGCTGCTAGTGCGGCCGTAATTATGTGCGCCAGAACGCACGTTAAAAGTGCGCTGGTCTGACCCCAGCCTTAAGCCACCGAATGGCAGGGCATTCCGGGAACCTTTCACTGCTGGTTTGTGTTCTCTGAGTAGCCAAAGCATTGCTTCTCTATGGGGATTTCTCTGCCCTCGAACAGGCACCGAACAGGCACAGTATGTTCAGGCAATTCGCCAGGATTTGGCGAATTGCCTGCTCTCTGGATAGCCGAATGGCCAAGAAAGGTAACCGAACGCTGAAATTCAGCGTCCGGTTACCTTTCTCAAGCAATTCAGAGCTCTTTGAATAACCCTGATGGGGTCCAAATGCCCATCAATGCAGAAATACAGGGCTATTCAGAGAGAGGTGAATCATTGAGAATTGCCAGGAGAATGAACAATCTAAAGTCTAGACCAAATAGCCAATTTAGAATTTCTGGTTTGACTATTTTGACCTAGAATTTTCAATTCTCCAGTCATTCTCAAGGTTTTCACCTCTCTCTGAATAACCCTGCAAGTTATCCTTTCTCTGGGCCTGTTCTGGGGCATGGGCCTGGAGCTGCTGCTCCATCAGCCCCTATGTTAATCCGGCCCTGAGTGTATCCTCCCAATTATTTTTAAAATACTTTTTCTGTGCAATTACCAAAACAATATGGGCACCCCAGGGGTCTAGTCATAAAATATAATTGCAGGAACTCTCCAAGCCTTCTCCTCCCAATTAACCACTGACAGGTCCTACATAACCCCACCGCCACATGTTATATGAACAATTAAATACAATGATAAGCTGGGTTCTAAGGAGTCATTATGATAATTGTAATAAATATAATATTTTCTGGTGACTTAGTAAAGAAACACATGATCGAAACGTAATTACAGCTTTTCAGTGTGCGTGCCAAGAGGGAAGTCCGTTCCTTCTGCAAAAGTAGTTGAGGAGCTACATTCCCAAACGTTCTTGCTCGACTTGACCCCTGTAAACAAAGAAAAATGACAGGATTAATCCATCTCACTGATCTCTGAAGAGGACCCTCTTTCTCCAGGATTGGCATTAAATGGCAATCACATAAGGCAGAGCTGTCAAACTCAGAGCCCCCCCGATGGTGATGCCTACTAGATATGTGCGTTTCGTTTCGATCCGAATTGCAATTCGGACGAAATTATACCGGTTCGTATTTCCAAAATAACGAGTTGGATCCAACTGAAACAGAAAGAAAACTAAACTAAACGGAAAGTAACGAATTGATCTTGTTTTCACGAAATCGATTCATTATACCGTTTCACAGATTCAGCCCCGCGGCCCTGTTCATTGGCCATGGTGCCTAATCTGTTGTATTTAGTGCCAAAGGCCATGGTCAATGCCATGGTGCAGTTCAATGCAATTCGGCAGCAGTGAAATTCCTCATAGAGTAGTAATGGTTAATCTATTCAGAGAACACGGAACTGCACTGAAATGTCAATGAAGTGCCCTGATTTTCGGTGGTTCGTTCGACATATTTAAACAGGCGAATCCCAATGAAAAATAAATTCCCCCGTTTTTATTAAATATTTATTCGACTGTTTATTCTTTTAATTTGCATTGTCATTGATTTTTTTTAGAATTTTTTAAGTATTTTCCTTTTTTTAGAGGGGATTCCCCTAGTCCGGGTGAGAAACATGGTGGTGGGGTTGGAATTTTGCTCTCTCCCACCTGTACCTACCAGCAACTCCTTCCACCCCCATCTCTCTCCTTCTCCTCCTTTGAAGCACACTGCATCCGCCTGTTCTCTCCCTGGCTCTCAGGGTGGCAGTTATCTACCGCCCACCGGGACCAACCTCCCAGTTCCTTGATAACTTTGCTACCTGGCTTTCTCACTTTCTGTCTACTAACCTTCCATGCCTAATTCTTGGGGACTTCAACATTCCCATTGATGATCATTCTGCCCCTACTCCTCCACACTTTCTTCACTCACATCCTCCTTTTGACTTACACAATCCTCCCTTCTCCTTACTCACCATGAAGGTCACTGTATTGACCTTGTTTTTTCCAACCTCTGCTCCATTTCTGACTTTGCTTGCCGCCCTTTCCCCATCTCTGACCACCACCTTCTCTCCTTCAACCTATTTGGATTACCTAAACTCCCTGCTCCTCCATCCCGCACACGCGCTCGCAGAAATCTGTATGCTGTGGATCCCCATCAATTCTCCAAACTCCGTCAACATCTCCCACACACGCAGGGCCGGTGCTAGACTATTTTGCGCCCTAGGCAAGACCAGCTACTTGCCGCCCCCAAAAAAAACACTGCACGTTACTGTGGAGCTCTGATATCCTCATAAACACTGCACATTACTGTGGAGCGCTACGTGATACCCTCATAAACATTGCAAATTACTGTAGAGCTCTGTGATACCCTCATAAACACTGCAAATTACTGTGGAGCTCTGTGACACAATCATAAATACCGCATATTACTGTGGAGCTCTGATACCCTCACACACGCACATTACTGTGGAGCTCTGTGACACCCTCATAAATACCGGGTATTACTGTGGAGCTCTGATACCCTCACACACGCACATTACTGTGGAGCTCTGTGATACCCTCATAAACACTGCACATTATTGTGGAGCTCTTTGACACCCTCATAAACATTGCAAATTACTGTGGAGCTTTGTGACACCCTCATAAACATTGCAAATTACTGTGGAGCTCTGTGACACCCTCATAAATGCTTCACATTACTGTGGAGCTCTGACATCCACATAATGTGCAGTGCTGTATGGGTTGTCACAGAGCTCCACAGTAATGTGCAGTGCTCATTACATTTCATTGCCCCCTCTTTTCATTTACAGTAATTCCCCCCTCTTTTCATTTCACCCCCTCTTATTACAATGCATTTCATCCCCCTTCTTTTCATTCACCGCCTTCTTTCAATGCGCCCCCTTCTTCTCATTCACCCCCTCCTTCTTCTCATTCACCCCCCTCCTTTTCATTCCCCCGTCCTTTTCATTCACCCCCTCCTTCTCATTCATCCAGGTAGGATGCAGTGACTGTGCTATACGTACCACAGTGACCAGGACAGAGCAGCTTTGTCTCTCATGGCACCTTGTCTGCTCTGCCTCCTTCACGCGAGACCCCCACAGCCAGCGACTGATGTGAGGGTGCGCGTGCTGCCGCCAGCCCCAACACGTGCCGGCGTCAGCCGCTGGCGTCAAGGAGTCAGGAGGAGCATTTCTATTGGATCGCGGGCAACGGAGGCGTGCTGCGTCTGGTGTGTGAGCGTGCTACGAGTAAATTGTGGTGCCCACGGACACAATGATTTCTTCAGTGGTCGGGCCCGGCTGTGTCTAGGCGGGCACTGCACTCTAGGCGGCCGCCTAGCTCGCCTAGCGGCAGCGCCAGCCCTGCACACACGGCAACCTTCACCTGCCCTGACGCTGCCGCTGACCATCATAATGCTACTGTCATCTCTGCCTTAGACACTCTTGCTCCTCCTCAACTCTGTAGGACTTCAGGCCGCCAGCTTCAGACCTTGCACACAGTCTCAGCTCCTTTTGACACTGTCGGCCACCCCCTCCTTCTACAGACTCTCAGCTCTATCAGTCTCTGTGACACTGCACTCTCTTGGGTTGGCTCTTATCTAACAGGTCCTTCTCTGTGTCATTTGCTGGTAACTCCTCTACTTCAAAGGCTTTATCAGTTAGTGTTCCTCAAGGCTCTGTCCTAGGTGCTCTTCTTCATCTACACCTCCTCCCTGGGCAAAATCATTAAAAGCTGTGACTATAGTTACTACTTCTATGCTGATGATACTCAGATCTACCCCTCTACGCCTGATCTCTCTCCTCCAGTCCTTTCCAAAGTCATTGACTTTTAATCTGACATTTTCCTCCCGGATGGCTTCTCACCACCTAAAGAGTAACATGTCCAAAACTGAGTTCCTACTAACTTCTCACTCTAATGCCTCCCCACCTCCTGACTTCTCTCTCATGGTTGATGATATCACTATCTCCCCATCAAGCGAGGTTTGCTGTATCGGAATTACACTTGACTCTGCTCTTTCCTTCATCCTCCACATCCAGTCTCTTTCCACCTCCTGCCACTACCAACTACGTAATATTTCCAGAATTCAGCCATTTCTTACCGCTGACACCACAAAACAACTCATACACGCCCTGGTAATCTCCCGACTTGACTATTGTAATAATCTTCTAGCTGGCCTCCCTCTCTCCCGCCTCTCCCACCTACAATCCATTCTGAATGCCTCTGCCAGGCTCATCCACCTCACCTGCCGCTCTGTCTCTGCCGCTCCCCTCTGCGAGTCCCTTCACTGGTTCCCCATCCACTGCAGAATTAAGTTCAAAATCCTTACCCTGACCTACAAAACCCTCACTAACTCAGCTCCCCACTACCTGTCCTCACTAATCACCAAATACACCCCAGCCCGCTCCCTAAGATCAAACAAACTAAAAAACTTAACGAATCAATCCAAATCAAATTTTTGCGTTGTGCACATGTCTAATGCCTACTATTCCAAGAATTCTTCCAATGCAGTAGGTACGCCAGGGAATCATGGGAGTTGTAGTTCAGAGACCTGAGGAGGGGGCAGAGTTTGACAGCACTGACATAAAGGGTTATTCTCTAACCACTGCTCTTTCGATGAAAGAATGGTGGTTTAACGTCGCAGAAAAACAGGGAAGAAGTGCGGCTAACTATGGAGGGTTCCCTATTTAGGCAGATGCCACCGTAGTTTGTCATAGTTTTTATTGGGATTTCTGTCATTGTTATACAGCATAGATTTCAAAGATTTTTTTTTTTCTACTGTAGTTTCAGGTGGAGACCTCCAGAATTATTTGCTGTAACATCGCGTGTTGGTGTTGAATTTTCCTTCTGTGTATAGCCGAAGTTCACTGTGTTTTTTATTCATGGAATGTCGAACAGCACCGAAAAGTTGTCGAAATGCCCAGATCTTTGTTGCTTTCGTTCGACAGGTTTAATCAGGCGAATCCCATAGCTATTAATTTAAAAAAATAATCCAGTTTTTATTAACTTTTTGTTCAACCGTTTATTCTTTTCATTTGCAGCAAAAAGTTTTTTTATTAAATTATTTTTTAAATATTTTTCTGGATTTTTTTCGGCGACATTTTTGATTCTGATTCTTTTTAAATGATTTTTTTTTATTCATTAACAGACCTTTTTCTTGTTATTCATAGAACCATATATATTACTTCCACTCATTTCCCTGCACTAGTTTTGTTTTAAACGCCTTTTAAAAATTAACCCTGTTCGCCAGCTGGTCGGCTTTTTTCGGCGGCGTTCGGCAGTCTGTTCAGCAGTATTTGGCAGATCCGTTTTGGCGCACTTCAGGGACCCTGCAGTGAATGCTGAATTCACTGCAGGGTTGTTGAATTTACCTCAACGAAGTGCGCTGAATGAAAGAATGAATGAATAACCCCTTTACATCTGAATTTGGAAAGTGAGATAAATGGGAGAATTTTTCTGGTTTGGCTATTTTGACCTGGAGTTTTCACTTCTCCAAAAGTTCTCCAGTTTCACCTTTCTCTGAATAACCCTGTTGGTTTAAACACCAATTAGGAGAATAGGAGACTTCCATTTTTTTCTTTTGCAGTTCAGTGGAATTCACCAAACTCAGTTCGGCGGTTATCGGCATAGTTCGGCAGTTTTTGCCGACGTCCGGTAAACTGCTTCAGTGACTCCAATTTCGGCAAAATACAGTGACCATTTCCTAAATAGTGAATTCACCATATTTTCTGCGAAATGGGATCACTGAAGTGTGGCTAAAATCAAAGCACCGAAAATGCATGCAATTGTGAATAGATCTTATATTGTATGACATACACAAGAATGTGTGAAATGCCAATACAAAGATACATAAAGTATGCAGCGTGTATAAATATGTGGAGCTATTGTGTATTTAATGGTTCAAAATACAAAGATACACATACAGATATATGACTGTGGGAAGTATTATATACGCAGAGGGTAATAATGTGTTAACACAAATTAAATGTAGTATGTACGGTACCTAAACTACATAGATTGCAAACTCCCCATCTATGTGTCAGGTCAAAATCAAATGGCACATTGACCACAGTCACTTCTCTCAAATATCTAGGTATGTGGTTAGAACCAAATCTATCCTTTGGCCCCCACATCGAACTTTCATCTAAAATTTACCCCAAACTAGGTGCCCTGTACAGAAACAAATCCTTCCTGATCCCTGCGGTAAGAAAGCAGATTGTACAACAAATGCTTATGCCGGCTATTGAATACGGAGATGTAGTGTATGCAGCCGCCCCGCATATGCACCTTCAGAAACTTACTACATTGTATAACTCATTCTGCCGCTTTGTGCTACAATGTAACTACATGACCCACCATTGTGACATGTTAAAAGAACTAAACTGGCCGTCGCTGGAATCTAGACGCATTCTTTACCTTTCCAACCTGGTATTTAAGAGCTTTTCTGGGAAGCTGCCACCCTACCTGAATAGGCTGTTTCCCCAGCAGTTCCCTCATCCTATAACCTCAGATCCAGGACCAGCACCTTACTTGCAATACAACAATACAAAAAGACAGCGGCTCGGTCCTCATTTTCCTACAGAGCACCGCAGTTATGGAATAACCTCCCAGACGTCATCAAATCTTCCCCAGTCTAAAGCCACTTAAGAGATCTCTATTAACACAGAATGCACCTGTAAACATGTAACATGTAAATTCTGTATATAGTCACTATGTTACATGTTTACAGGTGCATTCTGTAAATAGTCACTATGACTATATACAGAATGCACCTGTAAACACGTAACATAGTGACTATATAAAGAATGCACCTGTAAACATGTGACATAGTGACTATATACAGAATGCACCTGTAAACATGTGACATAGTGACTATATACAGAATGCACCTGTAAACATGTAACATGTAAATTCTGTATATAGTCACTATGTTACATGTTTACAGGTGCATTCTGTAAATATTCACTATGACTATATACAGAATGCACCTGTAAACACGTAACATAGTGACTATATACAGAATGCACCTGTAAACATGTGACATAGTGACTATATACAGAATGCACCTGTAAACATGTGACATAGTGACTATATACAGAATGCACCTGTAAACACGTAACATAGTGACTATATACAGAATGCACCTGTAAACATGTGACATAGTGACTATATACAGAATGCACCTGTAAACACGTAACATAGTGACTATACACAGAATGCACCTGTAAACACGTAACATAGTGACTATATACAGAATGCACCTGTAAACATGTAACATATTGACTATATACAGAATGCACCTGTAAACATGTAACATAGTGACTATATACAGAATGCACCTGTAAACATGTAACATAGTGACTATATACAGAATGCACCTGTAAACATGTAACAGTGACTATATACAGAATGCACCTGTAAACATGTAACATAGTGACTATATACAAATTACACCTGTAAACATGTAACATAGTGTTGGCAGGAAAAGTCAAAACTGCACTTTTTTACTCCCTAATTGTTAGCCTCTCCCTTTATCTTGGGTGTGCTTTAAAACATATACACAAGGCAGCAGATTCTTAGGTGAGATACATTTCTGAACTGTCAGCATGTTAATAGAATGCTAACTAGAGCAAAGTTCATTTCAAGGCATATAAGCATTTTGTATTCCAATCAAATATTTTCATAGCAGCCTGATCGTATTTGGTGCATTCCATCACATAGTGACTATATTTCCTACATATTTATTTTCTGTTAATCTGTATATTTGTGGTTTGTTTTAATATCTTGCATTTTATTACTTTGTATTTCTGTAACAATTCAATGTTCTTGAACCCAGGACATACTTGAAAACGAGAGAAATCTCAATGTATCCTTCCTGGTAAAATACTTTATAAATAAATATGTGTATGTGGTTTGTATGGACATATGTGCTCAGCGCATGTGATAAATGTATGCAGCGTCTATGAACGCAGGCAGTCTATTCATCTAGTAAATATATTCGTGTATCACAGCGCTGGTATCCCTGTGCGTCGCTGTACATATTGTTTTGTAATACTGGCCGGTGGCTATTGCTTTCCTCCCTGTCTCTAATTTGTTGACATCTGATGGATGGTTTAATATTTTAAGCTTTAACCTTATGACACGCTAAGGCACACACAGATACACCAGCATACGGCAGCGATTTAGAAACATACCTACGCTAGCAAGCAGGTGCCGAGACATGCAGCACTCAAACACAAGCACGCATAACAACATTAATGCAAAAGCGACCGGTGACAAAGCCTGCACACAGATGAACCACGGCGGGCACATAAATACATATTCTAAGCGGGAGGCGCCTCTTGCGCCTTAATCGCTTTGCTGTCATATGATGATATGGATCAGCTGCACCACATGGCACCCTGGTGGAGGAGAGACCAGCATGGTGGCATATTATTGCTGTCTGCAGTGATCATTTCTGGCGGGGTGGCACTGAGTCACAATGTCCCTGTACTGTGGGAGTCACTCTGGATTGCATCCATCTTGCTCACATCACCCCCTGCCATCTGTCACCAAGCTGAGCCCGCAACCTCTAGGAATGTAGCAGGATGGAGAGCTTGGCACCGCCAGGGCATGTTTACCACGGAGTCACAGAGCATGGCATCTCTAAAACACGGCCCGACCCTGTGATCTGGTCAGGTGCCAACCTTAAGTACGTTTATGATGGAACTCAAACACCTGTCATGTAGATAAATAGCATTTTCATGGTGTTTATGTACGTATGCAATAAATATATATATATATATATATATATTTACACACACACATAAATATGTATGTATGTATATGAAAGATATATATACAGATAAATATGTGTGCTGTGTCTGTATCTATATGAAAGATATATATACACACATAAATATGTGTTCTGTGTCTGTATATATATGACAGATATATATATACACATAAACATGTGTGCTGAGTATGCATGCATATGACAGATATATATATACAGATAAATATGTATGCTGTGTCTGTATCTATATGAAATATATATATATACACACACATAAATATGTGTTCTGTGTCTGTATATATATGACAGATATATATATATATACATAAACATGTGTGCTGAGTTTCCATGTATATGACATATATATATATATATATAAACATGTGTGATGTGTCTGTATGTATATGACAGATATATATATATAAAAATATCACGAGTATAGCAGTACGTAGTGATACCTTTTTATTGGACTAACGTAACAATTAAGAGACAAGCTTTCGAGAGGATTCCTTTCTTCTTCAGGTCTGGAAGCTTTCTGATCAGTTCCTAGAATTAAACATTAGGACATAAAGGGTCACATGGGTGGGGGGGTTAGATGTCGTAAAGAGTGAGAGTCAAATAGTATGTTCAAAATGGAAAAATTAAAAAATGAATACAGTATGTATGCTGTGTCTTTATCTATATGACGGATATATATACACACACATAAATATGTGTGCTGTGTCTGTATGTATATGACAGATATATTTATATATATAAATATGTGTGCTGAGTATGTATGCATATGACAGATATATATATATAAATATATACATAAATATATGTATGCTTTGTCTGTAGCTATATGACAGATATATATATATATAAATATGTGTGCTGTGTCTGTATGTATATGACAGACAGATATATGATATACATAAATATATGTGCTGTATCTGTATGTATATGATAGATAGATATACATATACATAAATATGTATGCTGTGTCTGTATGTATATGACAGATATATATGTATATACATAAATATGTGTGCGGAGCATGTATGTATATGTCAGACACCTATATATACTCACATATATATAACTATGTGTGCTGTACATGCTTGTATACAATATATATATTCATATGTTTGCTGAGTAGGTATATGACGTATATACATAAATATGTGTCATGTGTATTTAGGTATCCAACTCATATATATATATACATATGTATATATACACATACACTTAAATATCTGTGCGGAGTATGTATGACATATATACATAAATATGTGTGCAGAAATATGTGTACATTGTGTATGTATACAAAAATATATATATACACATAAATGTGCGCAGAGTATGTATACAATAAATAAATATATATATATACACAACAAAATATGTGTGCAGAGTATGTATACAATAAATATACACATAAATACATGTGCTGATTATGTATATAATATATATATATATATACACATATTTATGTGTATATATGCATATATATATTGTATACATACTTGCCACACATATTTATGTGTATATATGTATATATATATTGTATACATACTCAGCACACATATGTATGTGTATATAAATTTATTGTATACATACTCGGCACACATACACTATATTGCCAAAAGTATTCGCTCACCTGCCTTGACTCGCATATGGATGGGTGAGCGAATACTTTTGGCAATATAGTGTATATATATACAGTATGTGCATATATATTTATTGTATACATACTCAGCACACATATTTATGTGTATATATATATATATATATATATATATATATTGTATACATAATCAGCACACATATTTATGTGTATATTTATTGTATACATACTCGGCACACATAAATGTGTGTGCTGATTATGTATACAATATATATATATATATATATATATATATATATAAATATGTGTGCCGAGTATGTATACAATAAATATACACATAGATATGTGTCGAGTATGTATACCATAAATCTATATGCACATATGTATATGTGTACTGAGTATGTATACAATAAATTTATTTACATATAAATGTGTGCTGAGTATGGATACAATAAATATATATATATATACACATAAATATGTGTGCCGAGCATGTATACAATAAACATATATGTACATAAATATGTGTGCTGAGTTTGTATACAATAAATATATATACACATAAATATGTGTGCCGAGTATGTATACATACATCTGACATATATATATAAATGTGTGCTGAGTATGTATACATGTGACATATATATATATACAGTACATAAATATGTGTGTTGAATATGTATTTATACTATATATATATACACACATACATAAATGTATGGGGTACATTTATGCTGTATGTCATATTTTGTAACCTAAACGCCATATTTTTTTAAACCCAATATCGGGTGTCTTTAAATCTTTAGACATACTGTACGTTTGGATGGAGTGCTCTGAAGAATTTGGTGTGTGTGTGTGCGTATGTATATACAGTGTATATATATATATATATATATATATATATACACATACACACGCAATGTCATGTGGAATAAAACTGCCAGAGACAGACAGTAAACACCCATGATCACAGAGCCCCAGACGCAGAAAAAGCAATGCTGATATCCTGCACACATGACCTCATCTCGCACACACAGATTGTACGTGGGTGCGCACACACATACTTGCGCTTAATTCAGCTGGACACGGATGTCTTTCATTAGATAAAGGAGGAAAACTCCTGAAATATCTCCGTCTTAAACCCAGCCAGAAGATACAAACTCTGCAGTGTGCAATGCATATAGGTATATGTGTGTGTGCACAAGCTCCATATGCATATACATACATACATGTGGGTTATTGAGCAGCTACTAAAAACATATAAACATCTGTATTGATATAATGTAGTGACATGCTGCTATTCAGTATTCATGAGTGGAATATACTGTGTGTGTATATATATATATATATATATATATATATGTGTGTGTGTGTGTGTGCCGCGTCGTCTGCCCAGGAGAGACCCAGAGCGGCCATTCTGCCCTCAGGTGAGTAAGGAAGGAGAATGTGCCATGTGTGTGAGACCTCTCTCCACAGAGAGCGCCAAAGGAGGGGCTGGGGTGAGAGCGAGAGAAGTGATTGAATGGAAGAGACATAGCAAATGGATTTAATCTGAGAGAGATAATGAGAGATAGAGAGAGAATAAAGGGGAGGGGGGCGAAAGATGGAGTGAGACAGAGAAATATTTATACAGAGAGAGGAGGAGAGATGTAGGTGAAATGAGAGACAAAGATGGAGTGAGCAAGTGGAGGGAGGGAGAGGGGAAAAAAGGGAGAAAGGGGTGGAGATAGAGCGAAAGATGGAGTGAGAAAGAAAAGGGGGAAAGGGAGACGAGGGTGAGGGATGGAGTGAGAGAGAAGAAGGAATGGAGGGGAGCGCAGGGGGTGACAGAGAGAGCGAAACATGCAAAGTGTGCGCAACAGAAAAGTGAGACAAGAGCCAGAGGAGCGAGGGAAGCAGAAAGAGTGATAGAGAGGTGAAGAGAACTGGGAGAGGGTTAAAGAAAAGTAAGGGGGAGGGAAGAAGGGAGGGTGAGAAGAGAGAGAGAGAGAGAGAAGGAAGGAGGGAGGGAGAGACAGAGGAGGGGCAGAGAGAGGGAGAGCGAAACAGCCACAGAATCTCTCATTTATTTCTTTGTTATTTCTTTACGTGGGATAAAAAAAAAAAAATCTGGAAGAAGAGGATCAGCTGGAGAGCATCAGATCCTGGGAAGGAGAAGGCGAGGAAAACATACATCCTGAGAGAAGAACATACAGAGAGAGAGAGACCGAGGGCAAGAGGGAGAGCGAGGTGAAATCAGGCAGATCAGAGAGAGAGAGGAAAGGGACAGGAGCCGAGGTAGAAGGAGGATAGAGAGAGAGAAGGAATGCAAAAACCAGAGAAAAGGAAAGAAAACGAGGCGCCGCAGGCTCAAGGAAAAGGAAGAGCGTGAGAAGGGAAAGAGAGAGATTTGCAGGCATCGAGAAGGAAAGAGAAGAAGGGACGGATAGATTTCCAAGGGAGACAGACACACGGGGAAACACAAGGGTATCCATAACCCAGAACCCTACAGACAGTGGACGATCCAGAGGAAAGGGACATGGAGAGATTACAGACAGTCGGACGGGGGTGAAAGAGCAGGAAAATGAAGAGAGAAACACTGGCTAACGTCAGCCGCTGCTGCTAACATTGCACATTAAGGTGCAGAGAGACCTTGGCCGTCAGATCAAAAATTTGTCTCATTCATTCTTGACGGGCTAGAGATGCTTTCATGCCTGGCTTGGGCACGTCACATCATGCCGGGCATGTTTGGCATGATAAATGTCAAGGATGCATCGCACAGTCATTGGGAAACCAGAGGCCACTGAGGAGCAAGGGTTGGCTACCGAACAGGTGCAGCAAGAAAAATTAAAGAGACATTGGATTAGCACCTTGGAGAGTGACTGGACCATCCAAGGCTAGGAGAGACTACCGAAACACCTCAAGCAACCAATTATCCAGAGAGATAGGCGATACGGCCATCGGCGTGTTGTGAAAATAAGAAATTGTGGCAATCACCCTGTGGCAAGGACTAGCCCAGAGATCTGCTGTAGCTGTAGATTTGTGACAGAGTTGCCACGTCCTGGACTCTCATAGACGGCTACTATGCCAGAGAGCGCATGAATAAATAAATGGCTACTGAGTCCTAGTGTGGCCAGTGAGATACAAACGTGACTAGCGTCTTCCATTATCCGACTAGGAGAAATCCTGCACATCTGCAGGTTCCAAAACAGTTGCTGTTATTATACTGTGATTTGTATCCAGAATCCAGAAGAGATTCGGGGGGGGGGACCGTGATGAACTGCGGCGAGGCCAGCAAAATATAATTATGGCTAGCAGCAGAGCCGAGTGCTCACCATCCTGTGGCTTGCACAAATCCCAGAGGGACTAATATACTAATGAGATCTTAGGAGAGACAGACTATATACGTGGGTTGGCCTAGCGTCACAGAATAACATCTGGAAGGAGTTTGCCATTCTGACGCTGGCTAGCATGCTGCACAGTATCCACAAGAAGAGGCTACTGAATGGACTAGTATAGAGGACCAGTGACTGAAATCCACAGAAGAAAGGAGAGGGCAATAGTATACCTCCAGATAACGGGGCTTATTGCAAAGCATCTGGGTGAGACGGGCGACCATCCTGCTCCGAAAGGCCATCTGTGATATTTGGACAGCATTTAATCGTGTGATATCGGGCGCTGGAGGCGGGGCCTGGGCCAAGAGGCTTCCACTCCTGTTGGATCATGTCTGCTTCAAGTTGGCTGGTAAGGGAGAACCGGTGACAAGCCTTCATCCCTCATCCACCCCCTCAAAAAATACATATAAAATACATACCTGGAAAAAGATCAACGCTATAAGGTGAGAAATCTGCCATGGGTTTTATTTACATACTGCATAGTGATACTATATATATATATGTTTTTATATATATAGGTATATGTATATACATATAGCATTCTCACACACACACATATACATATTATTCATTGTATGTATCAATGTAAGAATGTATACCGTATATCATGTGGCGTGGATTAATCAATAATGCATGATTGTACCGTACATGTATGTGTGTGTCGCTTTGCACATTGATGGTAATCTGTGGATGTCTATGGCTGGGGGTGTTAAGAGGGTACGGATACATTTTTCATGTCCAATGTACCCGGCGTTATGCGACTGTGTGTAGTGACAGATCTGTACGTGTTACCGATATATGCAGTTTTATATATTGTCATCCATTAAGCAAAATTATCTGTGTGCGGGTTTGTCAATATGTCTGTGCATAGAAAAATGTTAGTGGGCGATAACTCATACACAGATCTGGTTATGATGAAAACATCTGTCTATATGTATATATATATATTCTATGATTGTGTTTTGGGGTATTGTATTATTTAATTTTAATACATAACCCTGCTACTTATCCTTCCATATATGTTAATGCATCAATAGAACACGTCCGTAGGAGAAGGCTAAGATAGGTAGACAGACAAACATGCAAACAGATGTATATGAAAACCTGATGACTAGTCCCACCTTCTAGGTGGCCTACCTTTTGCAGAAGGCTTTCTGGCTCTTCCAGGCAGTCTCTTGTAGCAAGGTTTCATTCTCACCCTCTGGATGAATGCCTCACATCTTGGAAATCTGCCGTGTCTACCGAGAGAGATAGTCATGTTTGTGTCATAATAGTCTATCAGATTCAAAGACATTGCTCAGAATTGAGAGGCGATTATATTTAGAGAAGATCAAATTATGCCCATTGGGTTTTTTTGACTCCCTTGAGTACTCTTTCCTTCTACGAGTGGAATACATGGAACTGTTTACCACGGGAAGCAGTCGCAACTCATCGATCGGCAGATTTAGGATGGACACACAGCCGTTAGAAAATTAAATCGAATGCAAGATCATTATTCTCAACAATGGTCAATCTAAGATGTCCACTTCAAATCCAGACCAAAAAATTCCTACACGATTGGTGTGCCATTGAGCTTTATGTACGGCTGTAGAACACCAAATGGTTAGGTAGGGATCTGAAACTCCGGTCCCCAGAGGTTGACGGCCTAAGGTTCCCAGAGTTCTTGAATGCAATAGATGGCCAGAGAAACATTGGAGTAGTAATTCAGCATCATCGGGGGGGCTAGAGTTTAATATCCCTGGTGTAGAGCTTGGACCGAAGGTTTTCCTTCCTTGTGCTTAGGCTGGGGCCTTCTTTTCTCTAGGATGAAGGTCTGAAAAAAGCTGGTTTCCAACTACACGTAGAGGAACACACTTTGTCCAATGTTTTCCTGCACCATTTACGGTTGACATTTTGAGAAATGCCTATGAATGGTGGGAAAGAAATACATGTAGAACCTAAGGCATGACACAAGCAATTGCAGGTGTCTAAAGATTCATCGTATACGTGTATTTGAACATATAAATTCTTGCAATGCATAATTTTTGGGAAAAAACTAAAATTTATAATTATATATATATATATATATTACTTAAAACTCCAATGAAAGAGAATTAAAGATTCTACAAATGAAGAAACAAAAAACCACATTTCATATTTTTCTGCCTTGGTATTTCGGTACTCATTGAGTAACGAATATGTTTCAGGCTTTGTACGTTCCTATTAATACTATGTGCTCTGTAAATGACCTTACTTAAGCCATGGTTTTTTAATGCATTTTTATTTTAGTGAATCATTTTATTTATAGTTCATTTTAATGAAATGTTCAGTTGTTGAGAAACCTAGAAGTTCCTTCACCAGCATCCTTATGGGAACGCAGCTTGGTTGCTTTAATGGATGAGGTGTATTGGCCACTTAGAGACGTTTTGGCTCACAGGAAAATACTTATTGGAAACATCAATCACCATAAATGGAACATAACCCTTTCTAGAGAAAATCCCCCATCTTGGAAAAATACATGATTTATTCATAATCTGCCTAGGATAGTACCCACAAGATACAAAATATGTCACTCATTAGTAAACCCTTTTCACCAGAGAACCTGCAAATTTTGCAAAAAATACACCATCAAATTAGTTCTGAATAGTGGCCCCCCTTCAGATGGAAATATGGGGTGGGGTGCTTAGTAAAAAGTGCAACAAGACCTCGATACTAATATTAAGTCAATTCTATACACTACAAATCAAGATGCCTTGCTCAAAAACAAAACATCACTCATTAAAAATGTTTGTCTCGCTCAACTATTGGTGTGCTATACAATGAGATCCAGGCTCAGATGGTGGTTGAGTGGCTTCTCCTATGGTAAGATCATCTCAAACAGAGTGTCTTAGGCAGGAAGCCGTACTCTACCACTGGCTATTTTCACCAACCACAAAATACTTACACAAACAATCTCATACAGTGCAACGCAAGTGCACTCACTGGAGACCCATTTCACATACGCACAACAAGATCATTTCTGACACCGTACAATACCCTAGAAGAAGAGCGTCAATCATCTGTAGATGAGGTCACTCATTCAATCTTAAGTCACCAGAGACCAGTATTACGACCATCTGAAGACGTGTCATATGTCACTCATTGGAACTGATTACAATTCCTCAGACAGTAGTAACTCACCAAAATTAATTCCGCAGAAGGTCAACCAATATGGTGTCTTCTAGATATTAAGAGACACAACGCCCAGAAAGCTAAAAGTTTCCAGAGAATGATCTTATACTGTTTGTCACAATATGTGTGGACATCTCTGTAAACGATGGCCACTGGAGACAAGATCCAAATACCTGGAATGTGCTACTCTCATAGTCAACTTATGAACAGTGGCACTTGATATGTATGGAACATCTAAAATCACGCAGACGGCATCTGACTGAATATGTGGTTACTCAGGGTAGGTGAGTTTTCGAAACAGATGTTCTTCCATGATGATCTCAGCCTATGCAGTGCACTCCCAAATCATTTGTAGTTCTCAACGCAAGATGGCCAACATCAAGATTTCCCAAAGTTGCCATTTCTGTTATTTCCAGATACTACCATCATCCTCATTCTAATTTATGGCCTATTCACCTTCAGTAGTGTCACCACAATGGTCATAGGTCAAGCACAGAGTAAGTGCTATCTGTTGGCTGTCCATAGTCTAACTCAGGAGAAGACAACCTATGCCAATCCATTTGTGATGGACCACATTTTACAAGATTTCTAAAGCAAGCATAGTCCTCTGTACGATGAAAGAAGAGTTTGGCCAGTGTCTACCATCATAATAGTTCAAATTATTATTATACTCACATAAAAGAAGACTATGATATAATTAGTGGACACACACTAGGAGAAGGTTACAGAAGATATGACTTCTGACTGACAGGGTTATTCAGAGAAAGGTGAAAACCAGGAGAACTGGCAGGAGAAGAGAACAATCTAGACCAAATACCTGATTTGGAAAGTGAGCTATTTTGACCTAGAATTTTCACTTCTCCAGTCATTCTCCTGAGTTTCATCTTCCTTTGAATATACCTGTAAGTAACCTATAGAACAAGGGTGCTCAACCATGTGCTCCAGATACTTCAGAGATACATCTCCAATGATACTCAACCACTCATTAGGTGAACAAAGCCTTGTGGGAAATTGAGTTCTATAACATTTGGAGGGCACCCCTGTCGTAGAGTAATTATTTGATAAGGTACAAAGAATAATAACTGAAAATGTTGCCCTAATTATCAAACCCATCAAAGATATAGAACAGGGATCTCAAACTCCGGCCACCTGGATGTTTCCAAACCTGCCATGGTTCTCTGGCCATTTATTCCATTCAAAGAATTCTGGGAATCGTAGGCAATAAACGTCTGGTGGGACAGCGTTTGAGATCCCTGATATAGAACATAATCAAAGATGCCATTTAATGAATGGTTTCTATTCCAACCAGAATTAAGCTTGGCAACCTTCCTATTGGAAAATTTTCTGGCAAAAACATGGAGCTTACACTATCACACCGACACAGTGCGAAGACATTTTCCCGATGCATCACTTCACAAAATAAACAAAAAAAATAAATAAATCAATACAACAAATTGACATTGTCGAATCCAGCCCACCACATATCGTTTCTGTGCGTTTCTTATTTCAACAATGTGAAAGTGCCGAAAATCCTAAAAAAACACCAAAAAAAAACCCACAGCTTTTCATGACACATTAAAAAGGCAGGATTAAATTGCCCCCTATTTTCAGTAAAGAAAATGCAAATATATAACAAATCCCCGTAAAAAGATAGTTGGTGTTATGTAAATTAACTACTCCACGGGGTGCATGTTCTGAGAAATAGCATTTGAATAAAAATTATTATATATATATATACATAATGTACTAAACCAACACAGAATAATAATAATTTAAAAAAAAAACACAAAAAATATTCACACATTATAAATTAAAATATTTTTTTGTAATATCCTGGTGAGTGAGACTAATGTTTTGTTTGTACATTTTCCCCAATGTTTAATAATGTGATAATTATTACCTGTAGATTTTCATACTCGGGTCATATCCTGCAATAAACGTTACTGATTATGTGTAGCACGGATTTGCACTCCTTTTCACTGATAATGATCATTTTTATTTATATCTATAAGTTATTGCTCCATCGCTATGACAACCTCAACAATTTGCTTTTAAGGTTATTTTAAAATACATAGACACAAAATATATGTGCGCGCTGCGCTGCTACCCCGGGATAGCCCTACATACTGCGTGATTCCGGTTCTCCAAAATTTGCCTTTTGGGAGAGTATGTATTTATTTTATTTATTTGCAAAGGATTTTACCAGGAAGGATACATTGAGATTTCTCTCGTAGATGTCATAAGAGTATGGGATAGACCCCTGTGTTATTGTTTTGGCAGTTTTTGCTGCTTTATGGACAACCTATGGAATTTATATATACCTACAGGGTTATTCAGAGAGAGGTGAAAACTAGGAGAATTGGCAGGAGAAGAGAAAAATCTAGACCAAATAGCCGTTTTGGAAAGTGAGATAAATGGGAGAAGTATAGGTATTTTGACCTAGAACTTTCACTTCTCCAGTCATTCTCCAGGTTTTCACCTCTCTGTGAATAACCCTGCTAGTTTCCGATACATAAAAAAGAGAATCACTCAATAAAATATCATTCCATTAAACTAGACCTATACTGAAAGGAATATATGAAACGAACTAGTGACTAGAATTGGATGGGGCCTGTGATTGGAAATCAGACTTTATCGTGTGTGAGTCTGCCAATTCCACCTACAGAATTGAAGCCATTATAAATGTAGTTCCCTCACGTTCATTAGAGACCATTCCATTCAAACTCAATGAGCAGAGTCATAGTCAGTGAAAACCAGTCTCATCCATTGAATGCCAGCCTCACGTGCACATTCAGGGGCGGCCAAACTCACTCATTGAATTACAGCCATACACACTCATTGACTGGACTCCAGTCACTTTAATCGTAGGACAGCAGTATTTATTGGAAGTCATTCTTGTTTACGGTGCGTCACAATCGTTGTAAATCAGCCTCACTCATTATTCACACTCATATTCATGGAAGGCTAACTCATTGTAGTTGGCCATATTGGTCGTAAGAAAGACACGCTCATGGAAAGACTCTCATTCACAGGAACCCAATCCCAATGAGGCACATGTAGTGAATGGGATCCAGTCTTATGTGCTGCAGCAGAATCCCCTTCCAATGCAGTCAACCTTCATGTAGCACACTCTTATGTGTCTGAAAGCAGTTTAATGTAGTACACTTCCATTCAATGACGACAAGTGTGACTCATGATTATGCACTCAAATGCACTGTTCAGAATCTTCATTTATTTACACATCGCAGGCTTGTATTTTCTGAACATCAGTCTCATAGGAGCACACTCACAATTATATGGAAGCCAATGTGAGTCTTTGTTGGAAGTCAGTCTCACTCAGTGTAGAATACTTACACTCATTCCAAGGGAGTGGGACAACTCTCGTTTCTCACTCACATATGCTGAAAGTCTAGATTGTAGCAAATCACATACATTGGAAGTATGCGTCACTGATCGTTTCACACTCACATTCATTGGAAGTCAGTCTTCCTCATCATGGTGCACTCATTTTGAAAGCCAGTGTCACTGCTCATAGCACAATCACATTCATAGGTAGTAAAGTTACTCCATAGCACACCCGCATTCACTGGAAGCTAGTATCACTGCATATAGCACACTCACATTCATTGGAAGCCAGTGTCACTGCTCATAGTATGCTCAAATTCATTGTAAGCCAGTGTCACTGCTCATAGCACACTCACATTCATTGGAAGCCAGTGTCACTGCTTATAGTATGCTCAAATTCATTGTAAGCCAGTGTCACTGCTCATAGCACACTCGCATTCATTGGAAGTCAGTGTCACTACTCATAGCACACTCACATTCATTGGAAGCCAGTGTCACTGCTTATAGTATGCTCAAATTCATTGGAAGCCAGTGTCACTGCTCATAGCACACTCACATTCATTGGAAGTGAGTGTCACTGCTCATAGCACACTCACATTCATTGGAAGTCAGTGTCACTGCTCGTAACACACTCATATCCACTGGAAGCCAATGTCACTGCTTGTAGCACACTCAATGTTTATTTGAAGCCAGTAGCACTGCTCATAGCAAACTCACATTCAATGGAAGCCAGTATCACTGCTCATAGCACACTCACGTTCAATGGAAGCCAGTGTCACTGCTTATAGCACACTCACGTTCAATGGAAGCCAGTGTCACTGCTCATAGCAAACTCACTTTCATTTGTAGCCAGTTACACTATTCATAGCACACTCACGTTCAATGGAAGCCAGTCTCACTGCTCATATCACACTCACATTCATTGGAAGCCATTGTCACTGCTCATAGCACACTCACGTTCATTGGAAGCCAGTGTCACTGCTCATAGCACACTCACATTCATTGGAAGCCAGTGTCACTGCTCATAGCACACTCACTTTTATTTGTAGCCAGTTACACTGTTCATAGCACACTCACGTTCAATGGAAGCCAGTCTCACTGCTCATAGCACACTCACGGTCATTGGAAGCCATTGTCACTGCTCATAGCACACTCACATTCATTGAAAGCCATTGTCACTGCTCATAGCACACTCACATTCATTGGAAGCCATTGTCACTGCTCATAGCACGCTCACATTCATTGGAAGCCAGTGCCACAGCTCATAGCACTCTCACATTCATTGGAAGCCATTGTCACTGCTCATAGCACACTCACATTTTTTGGAAGCCAGTGTCACTGCTTGTAGAACACTCACATTTTTTGGAAGCCAGTGTAACAGCTCAATGCACACTCATTGGAAGTCAGTCTTCCTCATTATACTACATTTCATTTGGAAGCAAGTGTTTCATATTGTTGCAAAGGCATATCGTTGGAAGCCAGCATACCCTTATAACACAAAAATTTAGTTAAACCTACTGTGAAACATGGACACCCAGTGGAACTTCGTCATAACCATTGCACATCACTCACCCTCACTCAGCAGTTAGTCTCAATCATTTATCCCCCATTAGCATGAGTGGGACTCATTGGACATAGATTTACTAAAAAATCATCCCTACTCTTTCGCATTCTCGTTTTCTGTGAGTGGGCCTCAGTAATTATAGTGCGCTCACATTCATTGCTTTTCGCAGAGAGTAACACAAAGCACGTCTGTGACTTGGCCGAGGAGATGTTTCAATCTTATAATTGCTGTATATTTTCTTACAAGAATTTATTCTATGTTCCTCTGTAAGAAAATTCCACTTATTGTAAGACCGCGTTGGGCACTATTGGAAAGTATAATTTAATCACCATTCTAGTTATCAAATGGGAGCCTCGACAGCAATCACTCAACAGAAGCCAATCTCGGCTAGTGGTAATTCTCATTTGCATGTAGTTTCACTCATTACAAAGCAATGTCAATCAGCCGAATGCCGTTTTATCCACTGGAAGTCAACATTTCAAAAGAAGAAAAATTCTACATAAAAGACTAACATATTGAAGCAGCATTACTGAGTTTTTTAAAAATAGACTGGGGGAAGGCTTTCTCTGTTGCAATCCTCACTTCCTGTGGTGCGAGCACAATGTCCTTTCTACAGAGCTTAGGAAGAGCAAGAGCAAATGTTTTCCCCCATAACCAGTGAAAAATATCAGTGCACCTTCTAATGGAAGAAATTATATCCAAGTGAACAAATAATATACGTATATACGTTTTGAACAAAAAATGAGCTTACCCAGAGATCTTCTAGTGAAAAGTAGGTATAGTCAATCAATGATTATGACGCACTGATAAAGCTTATATATACCTTCTTTTAGCTACAAGCCCTCTGGAGTGCGCTCGTTTGTGTTGCGTGTTTATTAGCTGGATGAACACTAAGGCAACAAGTCGATTGGAGACCACTGGGGGAACAAACACGCGCATATATATAACTATTATGGTTTAGGAGGACAAAACGTAGGGTTAAACTTCTCGGGCTCTATTAACTTCTTTGTGCAAAAACGCTATTTTTTTCACGCGCAGCGTTAAACGTTAACGCGCATAAATCAACGCTGGTATTTTTCATCCCTCAAAAAATAACACGTGTAAAAAATGACGCGCAAAAATGCATGCGCATTATCGCTGCGCACCGAAATCGGTGGGCGGACTGTTTTTTCACGCGAGTCGGCCAATCTGAATTAAGAACCACAAATGTCTCACATATGCAGGGTTATTCAAAGATATCCGAATTGCTTGAGAATGGTAACCAAACGCTGAAAATCAGCGTTCGGTTAACTTTCTTGGCCATTCGGCTATCCAGAGAGCAGGCAATACGCCAAATCCTGGCAAACTGCCTGCACATATGGTGCCTGTTCGGTGCCTGTTCGAGGGCAGTGAATCCCCATGAAAAAGCACTGCTTCGGCTATTCAGAGAACACAAACCAGCAGTGAAAGGTTCCCGAAATGCCCTGTCATTCGGTGGTTTAATTCGGCAAGTTTATTCAGGAGACTCCCATAGGCTTCAATGTTAAAAATATTCTCGTTTTAATTCAATATCTAATAAACCGTTCATTATAAAATTCTGCAGTAAAGAGTCTCTTTATTTATAGATTTTTTAGGATATTTTAAGCATTTTTCTTAATTTTTTTTTTAAAAGTCCGATTTTTTTTATTTATTTTTTTAAAGCTTTCTTCTTTTTTCTGTAACAGCCCTTTTTATTATCATTCATTGGACCTCATATGTAAATTTCAGACATTTTCGCTCAGTAGTTTCTTTGCAAACAGCGTTTCACTTTTCAATCATTCATGCAAACTGTTTTCCTAATTTATTCACTGCCCCTTCTGCGGTGTCGGCTTTTTCCGGAGGCTGCAATCGGCTCCTGTTTAGGTTTTTCTGTGGTTTTCGGCGGGTTAATCCAGATGTTTTTGAGGGTTTTCGGCGTGCATTCGCTGGGTTTTGCAGTTAGTTTTCGTCGGGTTTGCGGCAGCTTTTCCCTGCAATTCGGGGGCCCTGTGGTGCTTGCTGAATACACCGCAGGGTCGCCGAAATGGGATCGGCAAAACAAACCGAATTGAAGAGAACGAAAAGTCACCGAACGTGTGGTGACTTTTCGAATCTCTTTGAATAACCCTGTAAGTTTTTGCGCCTGGCAAAATCAATCTGAGTATATATGTTGCAGCAATAATAAAAACACGCACAACCTCTCCATTTTATTGTTTGGGTATGTGTAGAATGTGTAACTATACTGTGCTGTATTTTTTTTTTCGTGCTGATGTATTTGTGTTCGGACAGGACGTTCAGATTTGCCGTTACCACCAGCTTTTAAAAGACGTTAAATGCTGCGCACAAACGTTGTCCGTTAAAATTTGCACATAGATTGTAGTACCATCCGCATACCAGCGCACAAACGCATTTGCGCTCACAATGTTAAGTATAGGACGCGCAATGTACATTACGCTCGCAAAGGGTTCGCGCAGGTTCACCAGCGGTAGACGTTAACTCGCATTTTTTGCGCGGACATTGTAATACGGCGTTCTGCGCAAAGGGTTTTTCCCCTCGGGTTAATGCGTTTTTGCACACGCGTTAACGTTTGCGTGAAGAATGTAATAGAGCCCCTCTTCTATACAAATTGCCAGAGAAAATATAAGTTATTATGTAAATCATAACAGACCCAAGGATGCAGGGGCTTTTTATTCCTCGGATAGCGGTTTGGTTGTGGGTGCTAGCGGGGGGATTTGGTCCGGTAAGGGCACGGAAGGTAGCCGGGTCTGTGGAGCTGTTTTTGGATACCTTTGCCCTCTCACCTGGCTAAGTGGAAACTGATATTTTTCTATTAAAAGGAGACATATTCTACCAGATTACTGGGGAATCCGGAGCTGGTGGATCTTATAAATAGATATGTTTTTTCAATGTACAGTACATATGTTCACTGTTTGACCATCCCCCAGATAACTAAAGATTACTGATAAGAAGTGTCCATGTGTCAGGGAGATAATTGAATTATGTTTAAAAGTTTGTGGGCTGAAGAGAAATAATGGTCTCCAATTGTCCGTCCTTAACCCCTAAGACCCTGTCTTAGGCACACCTTGAGTTAACTCTCATTCTGCGCAGGAGAGAGAGAGAAATCAAAACACACGAGGCATATTTGTAGTCTGGCATCCCTCTCTCTGCCTTCCAACGGTTCCTTGACATTCATTTATACCCTATGTCAAGGCGTTGGCTCTTTATTTCATTGGTTAACATTTCAAAACATAACATCGTTCATTGGCTAGTTTCAATACAGGTCTGGTGACACATTTCTGGACAGTCCCGTGGCCCGAGTATGTCACAAGAAGTCACATGCCTATCTCTTGAGAAAAGCTAGCCATCAGCATTTCTTCAGACATTTCAAAAGATCAGCATCTAAAGACATTTCAAAAGATCAGCATCTAAAGACATTTCAAAAGATCAGCATCTAAAGACATTGAGAAATGAGCCCCCAGTCCTATAATACTGCTGATTATCAATTTCTCTTAAATTAAGGTTTAAAATATAAGAAATAGTTTTATCTATTAATATTATAATTCACGGGGTATTATTTAACTACTTATAGGGTCCTTCTTATAAGTCAGCAGATGGTGGTCTAAGGATTCCTTTTCCTTCAATCCCCTCTTAGAATCATAGTATGATCATACTATTTGATTCTTTCTTTGTTTCATCTATCTACTGAAAGTTAGTATGGGTTGGGGAGCGAGACCCTCAATACCCATGTGGATCAATATAGAACTAGGGGGGGGGCTGTACCTGTCACGGAAGTGGTAACACATGGCAGTCTCCCAGTGCCTATTTATCTTCCTAACCTACAGTATATTTTACTTCCTATTAGCTATTCGGCGGAGTTGGACATACTCTGCATAATCATTTGGAGTGGGCGGTAGAGGTGTACTGTACATCATGGTGGTGGGGTTACCCTTGGCCATCATTCGTTTCAGACAGGGCAAGAGGCAATAGACTATTACTGCAATACAAAGAATAATTAACAATAGTATAATGCCTAGTTGTATCAGGGCCTGCCTCCACCCTTTAAACCACCCGAAGTATTGATCCCAAGGGTTATCTATACCAGAGTTACGTTGCATTTCTTCGGAGAGCTCAGTTAGTTTTTTTTATGGCCCGGGTCACCTTTCCATTTGGGCCTACATTGTCAGGGATGTAGGTACAGCATGTACCTGTCCCCTCTATCATTTTGCATACACCTCCTTTTTCTGCCAATATCATGTCCAGAGCCATCCGGTTCTGGAACGTCATAATGGATGTGGATTGTAGTTGGTCAGCGAGGCCCTGTAAAGCTTCGCGAGTATAATTAACAAATCTCTGCTGGTTATAATATAAATAGTTAATCCAATCTACATTCTTATTAATAGTAACAAGAGGTGCTAGGAATGACTCAAACCCTGCCTTTACCTGATCCCTTGCTTTAAACTCATCAGGGACCCCTCTTGGTACCCCTATAGCATCAATATAGACATGCGGATCAAGACTACCTTGTGGGCTTGGGACTTCCCTTTTCCTGCGACGTGAACTAATATTTGGAATTTCCTCAGGATCCGAAACAATATGAAATCCCATTATGGCCTTAGCTAGGGCACATTCACCTGACCATTGAAGGGGCAGACGCGCCCTAATCTTGAGGTCTCCACATATCCAGTAGAGATCCCCAATCAGAAAAACTTGATTCTGTAACTTAATACTGTTGATATTGCTATAATTGGCACAATAACCCTCGGGGAAGAAGGTGAGGTTCCTACCTTTTTCTGCTGACCTATAGCAGGTATAGTTCCCTGGGTAAACATGTATCCCTTCTCCTGGTTGTGGGAGGCGTGTTAGTATGGGGTAGCTATTCTTCCAATATTCACATAAACTCTGGCTATCAGTGGTGTTAGTATATAAACTAAGAAAACATTCTTCTTCATCTTGCGGAATATTAAAAGGTACGGTGCCTAGATGTGGCCTAGCAGCACCACACACATAACAATTTGTACGGTTATTGTTTAGGGCACTAAATTTTACCCATTCTAGCCAAACATTTACATCTGAAAATCCTGTTTCCATTACTATGCTGTCTTCATAGGTGGGATTTGATTTGGTGTTAGGTAGGAGAGGATGAGGTCTCACTACCTCTCCATATTTCCTGGGTAGGAATGGGTTCTCTTCCTTCTTATAAGTGGCCATATCTTGGAGTTTGAACTTGTATCGAGGGAATGTGGTTGTGGCAGTTGCGTATATTCCCATTACATAGACACCCGTGTTGGCCTATAGGGTGTTGTATAGTCAGCGTCAATTATACTGACTGAGCTCCGCTTCTGATTGAGCACCGCCACCCACCTCTCCCAATCAAAGTCATACGATTTAATAGGCTTTGTCCCTCGGAACTGCGTCGTCGTGCGGCGCTATCTGATTTATATCCCCATCTGTTAACTTCGGCATAAGAGGTACCATATCCCATATTGCCCGTGTCCCACCCCACTGCGCCCCAATAATCACAATTATGTCCCCAGTACTCATCGGTTACACATATATATACAGTTGCCTTGTACCGTATCATACTGTAGTAATGGTGGACAATAAAAAAAAACAACAGTGGCCAGACAGTGATGGTTTGGGTTGGGGTTGTTTCTGGTAGGGGGTGTGGACAATAGGGGTTGTGATATATGTTCCGAAGGGGGGGGTAAACATATTTTTTCAGTCTTTTTCTTCCCCCCCACATGCGTCTCCATACTCTTCGAAAAGGATCATTGGTTGTCATCTTCTCTTTGTTGGAAACCAGGGCTATCTGCCCTCGTGAGTGTCTCTTGGTCCGGGTCCTCTTCCTGATGGAGGCCAGGGCTATTAGCTGCCCCCGTTAGTACCCCTTGTTGAGTCCTTTGTTGAATCCGCTTGACTCGAGAGGGTCCCTTGTTGAATCCGCTTGACTCGAGAGGGTCCCTTGTTGAATCCAGACTGGGCTGTCCTCTGTCAGTATAGCTGTGCGGGTTACAGCTACCACCGTGGTCTCTGGTCCATAGGCGAAATCCTCTGGTCTTTTTCCTTTCTGTAGCCGCTTTACCAGCACCTTGTCTCCTGGATTAAATAGGTGGGTAGATTTGTCTGAAAGAAAGGGGAACTTAAATATAACTTCGTCTCTGGTTGTCTCGAGGGTTGAGATCAGCTTCCTAACATATTCATCCCTTATCTGCTCTAAGTCCCCTGTCTCCACTGTTAGCCTACCTGTAGACCATAGTAATAGAAAGGGTCTGCCCATAAGTATCTCGAAGGGGGAGTAGCCTGTGTTCCTATTAACCGCCATTCTGATTTCAGCCAGAATGATGGGGAGTACCAATTTCCAATTCTTTAGCTCTTCTGTGGTTGCATATTTTTGTAAAGTACAAAATAATTGGTCCCTATCCATTGTGGAAGGTCGCAAAACCCGACATTACTAGTTTAGCTATGTCCTGTTGTGCTGCTCGTTTAGCTGCTTGGTCAGCCAGATGATTCCCTTTTGCAATAGGATCTGAGGCTCTGGTGTGCTCTCTACAATGTAACACCGTTATCTGAGAGGGCATAAGAATTCCTGCTAGGAGGTCCGTGACCAGGGTCGAATGGGAAATCTTCTTGCCATCTGCGGCCACAAATCCCCTCTTTTCCCATATCGTCCCATGGTCATGGACCACACCATAAACATATTTGGAGTCAGTGTATATCGTGACAGGTCTACCCGCATAGAGCCTGCATGCTCGTGTTAATGCAATCAGTTCTGCTGCCTGGGCAGACTGGTAGGATACAGGCCCTGACTCTAGAACAGTGTCAGGGAGTTGAACCTACTGCATAGCCTGCATAATAAGTGTTGTCATTGGGGCGGGTACAGGAGCCGTCAACAAAGACGACATCTGCGTCCGGAACAGGTGTTGACATGAGATCAGTGCGGGGTGCAGTTTCAGACTCAATGGAGAGAGCACAGTCATGTTCGAGTGGGATTGTATCTGAGGGATTCTTAAGACCCAGTAAAGCGTTTAGGATTGGTGCTGGACCAGAGACACTTGAACTGTATGCTATGTGCAGTGCAGGGTTGCTTAGCAGTGTGACTTCATATCCACTAAAGCGCTGTGACATGTGCCGTGTATGTATGCCCTTAAGTAAAAATAAAACATCATGGGTTGTGGGTAGGTGAGGATCGTACCCTAATGTGTATTGGCTTGCCATACTAACGACCATTGCACATGCTGCCAGGGCACGCAAACAGGCCGGCATCCCTTGTACCGTTACTGGCAAAATCTTTGAAAAAAATACTATGGGGCTCAACCGGCCCCCCATGTTCTTGCGTCAGTACCCCGGCCTTGGTTGTACAATTGTCCCTTGCAAACAGATGAAATGAAAGTACATAATCAGGGAGGCCTAGCGCGGGGCTTATTAACATCATTGCATTTCTGAGAACCTTAAAAGCATTTAACATTTCATTAGACCACGTTATCACATTGGATTGACCCAACAGGGTGGCTTGTCTCAGAATGTTATCATAATAGGAGCAGTCAGGGATCCACTGTCTGCAATAGTTTATCATGCCTAAGAATGACAACATGTCCTTCTTAGTTTTCGGGTTGACCAGGCCCGTGACAGACTGGACTCTCTTCTGACTGATGCTCCGTTCCCCCTGTCTGAGAACAAACCCTAAATATTCAACTTGCGTTTGACACCACTGCATTTTTCATTTTAAGGGAAACCTTGTACCCACATTCCTGTAACCAACGAGGAAGTGTTTTACCATCCTCCCGGCAGGCCTCCTCTGATGGACTGCATACGAGGAGATCATCCACGTATTGCAGCAGGACAGAACCATGGCTGGGGTGCCAGAATTTCAGAGTGGCCTGCAGTACAATACTGTAGACCACTGGGGCGTCAACGTACCCCTGAGATAACCTTTTCCATGTAAATTGGGTGCCTTCAAATGTGAATGCGAACAGCAATGCCGTTTCCAGATGTACAGGGATGCTAAAAAATGCATTCTTCGGGTCAATTACAGAAAAAATGTGTATGTGTCGCTGATGGTTGATGACAGAAGTGACGTGACATCTGGGACAATTGGCGCAATTAAAATCACTAGGGAATTAACTGCGCGCAAGTCTTGAACGAACCTGACAGTCCCGTCAGCTTTGTTCACGGGGTTAATTGGGGTACTGAAGGGGAAGACTACAGGTTCCAGGATACCATCCTGTAGAAACTGGTCAATCATAAGACGTAGTCTGTCCTCTTTCTCTTTTTGACAATGTTTAAAAATTCTATTAATATCTTCTATTTCTATCGCCTTTTTAAATAACTTATTCCCCACGGTCATAAATGGAAAATGGGTTTTGTTGGTGTTATTCTCATATCTTAAGGCTTATTAATGACGAACCTTTGTTATATGCGAGTGGCCATAATAACAAAAGGCAGTATATATATTTCTGCTTTTTTTTTTTTTTTTTTTTTTATTTTCTCTTTTACTTCCTCTTTTTCTTCTACTCTTATCTCGTCTATCATTTTTATGTCCCTAGTATCTTCTATTTGTGGTTTACTAGGGGCTGACGATGTACATTCGATTGCTGCAACAGCACCGAGTATTTCGGTGTCTTGGAAACCAGCAAGTGAAGGATACATTGAGTATTTGTAAGAGGGCCCCAGTCCACTCGTGGGACTTCCTGTTTTCTCCGTAATATGCTTAATTCTATTTTATGCAATCTGGCGCTGTCAGAGGACAATGGGGTCCCTCTTCTACATTGTTTCACCATTAATCATTGTCCCCCCCTCCCTAATTTCATATATGTCATATCCCATTGAGGGTCTCCTGCATAGTGGGGCCATGCCTCGGTGTCACCAAGACATAAGCCCTTTCACTATATCCATATAGAATGGGCTGTGGTCTCCCTGTCTGAGGAAAGGATCACAACTCCCACTGCTTCTGTCCATCCCGCCATACTATCTATCCATGGGTTAATTAAATAGCAATCTGTGCCCCCTACTCGTGCTACATAATCTTTACAAAACTCTCCTATTTTCAGTAAGGGATATTCTTTAACCTTGCTACTTTAAATACCCATGGTTAGTTGTACAATTGAATAATCAGGCAGGTAAAATAGAGAAAGAAAGAAAAAAGAGAGGCTCTTCATAGTGCTCGAAAAGAAAAACAATTTAAATTCTTACTATATATATATATATCTATATCAGTACCATCAGTATACAAAGGGGCAAAAGTCTGCATACTTTACAGATTTTCCTGCCACCCAATTAACTTATCACTCTAATAATTTATACTTTAACAATATATACATATATATATATACATATACATAACGACTTTTCCGCCTCACCTTGCGGATTGTTCATTATTTTAACTTATAACTCTATTATCACAACTGATGGACGTCTGTCTTACCTTACAGATCGTTCAGCAGTAAATCTTTAACACTCTAATATTCTTATACTGTAATATTCTTATACTGTAATATTCTTATACTCTATACATTTTATGAGGGTTAACGCAAGGTGTGATCAATTGGACATATAATGTCCCTTCTATTGAGTGTGGTCCCTGACCCACTCCATCTTTAAATAAACGGCCCCTGGCAACGTTTTCTTTTAACTTCTATAGGACATGGACAACTAACTTTAGTTCGAGATGAACGCTGTCATTGCCCTCGCCCAGACAAGACAATATACTCACCAGGACGAGGGGTGACTGTTCATCTCAGCAGTACCTCCAGATTGAAGAGAAATAATGGTCTCCAATTGTCCGTCCTTAACCCCTAAGACCCTGTCTTAGGCACACCTTGAGTTAACTCTCATTCTGCGCAGGAGAGAGAGAGAAATCAAAACACACGAGGCATATTTGTAGTCTGGCATCCCTCTCTCTGCCTTCCAACGGTTCCTTGACATTCATTTATACCCTATGTCAAGGCGTTGGCTCTTTATTTCATTGGTTAACATTTCAAAACATAACATCGTTCATTGGCTAGTTTCAATACAGGTCTGGTGACACATTTCTGGACAGTCCCGTGGCCCGAGTATGTCACAAGAAGTCACATGCCTATCTCTTGAGAAAAGCTAGCCATCAGCATTTCTTCAGACATTTCAAAAGATCAGCATCTAAAGACATTTCAAAAGATCAGCATCTAAAGACATTTCAAAAGATCAGCATCTAAAGACATTGAGAAATGAGCCCCCAGTCCTATAATACTGCTGATTATCAATTTCTCTTAAATTAAGGTTTAAAATATAAGAAATAGTTTTATCTATTAATATTATAATTCACGGGGTATTATTTAACTACTTATAGGGTCCTTCTTATAAGTCAGCAGATGGTGGTCTAAGGATTCCTTTTCCTTCATGGGCCATATTACATACTTGGTGCTAAATTAACCAGAGCTGTTGTAAACTTAAAACCTCCATAGGCTATAATGGCTCTGGTAAGTTTACAACAGCTCTGGTTAAGTTAGCACCAACTATGTAATATGGCCCTGTAAGTGCCTGAGTGAGTCATTTTTGGGAATTTCCCAGTCTGGGTTTCCCTGCCCCTTCTTCAGTGAGTGGTTTGTGTGTTTTTATGCATCACAGGAGCATTGTCCCTAAGGCTGCGATCACAGGAGCACACTGAGTGGGTCCGTGTGACCGCACTTCCCTGCGCCCAGCACAGCTTTGTGACAGGCTCGACGGGGAGGTCCACCTGGGGTAGCGGGTGCACGAATTGCGCGCGCTACCACAGGATATGATTTCAGCCTCCCCGTCAAAAGGCTATGACGGATGCAGACGGGGCAGCAAAGCCTCCTCCTATGGAGGATCGCGCTTTGTAGCGCTGAATGCACTGACTGCGCTCAACGAGGTGGTCACACGGGCGTGAACGTGGAGGCAACATCCACTCTCATGGACGTTCCTTCCGCTCAAACAACGCTCGTGTGACCAAAGTCTAAGAGTGTTAAACATGTCTACCCAAGTTTGAATAAACAGTCTATGGTTTTCTATTCCCAAAATCGGTTCTGTCTGGTTATTGGGGGAATTCTATGAAAGAATCTGGAGGTCCGTTACATAGGAAGCACCTCTTGGTGGAGATACCCATTTGGGATATTTGGGACATTTACGTGTCCAAAGAAATCAGAGCTCTGCTTTGTCCACAGAGCTCCTCTGCCACACTGCCTGTTTGTAAGAGGGAATTCTGGGTAGGATATGCAAATGAACTCCACAGTTTCTCCTTCTTTTTACATCAACGTCTGCAGTAGCACAATTTCTTATGTTTACATTTACCCATGGAACTTTTATTTTTCGGTTACAGTTTATTTATTGTATTCCAGATCTCATTCTGACCGTTATCTCCGAGATAATCTGTAAATCGTGGCGGTTTAAAGGGAAGCAGATTATTGTGTTTGTGGCCTATCATGAAACTTTCTGCCAAACTGTAATAACATTTTCATACTGGCATTATGGGGTTAAAGGGATTCGCCATTATAAATAGAGTATCCCTTTTTTTGCTCTTAAACAGTTATGTTTTAATCCCCCCCACCCCACCGAGTTTACTTACTTTTTCTCCTCCTCTTCACCTCAGGGTCTAAGAAAGCCGGAAATCCCTGAAGCTTTTGTGCACAGTTTGTGCTTCTATGCAATTTGCGTAGTGTAGGAGCTGCGCACTTTACGTATCAAGTTCCCCAGAACGATGGATCAGAGCTGCACACACATCGGATCCATCAGCTGCCTCTCTGAGACCGATTACTACAGCGATTGGTCTTACAATGAGTGACTTCAGCATCGATGCTAGTGACTGATACAGTGACCAGCAGCCGGGAAATTAAAAAATCCCAGCTGTTGGTAATGTTGGGTCCAGTGATATCTCCAGATTGGGTCAAAGCGAGGGGGGAGAGAAAGGGGGTGGCGCTCCTCACATCCTGACCACTTTGTTTCTACATAGTGTTCAGGATGAGGAAAATGTCCCTTTAATTTATTGAGTACTGTGGGGGCTTGCATCCCTCCCTCCACATCTCATTATGACCACAGGACTACCTGAAAGGAAGCAGGAAGTGGGGCAGGGTAGGAGTGGTCAATAATCCTATAGAAGGTAGAAACAAACAGGATCTTTCTTCTCTTTCTCCTCCTGTCTTGGTGGTGAACAGACTGCAGGGGCCATTGAGAGAGACCTGTGGATTTGGGCCTAGAGGACAGGCGTGTGGGTGAGATCTGGGATATTGGGTTGAGTTTAGTTTAGGATATTGGGTTTAGTTAGAAAGAGGATCACTGTTCATTAATTTGGGGTCGGTAATTGTTTTATTTACATTCATGGCTTTACATATTGTTATTTAGAGTGGTTTTATGTTTAGATAATTCTGGGTCTGTGTGATATATATTGTTTACGTCTGTGTGATTACCTCTGAATAAATACTCTCATTGTAGACGAACCTTAGTGCTTTATTTTATCACTTTGGTGGAATTACCACAAGTCCTCCAATTTGTATTAGCACAGAGCTAGTCCAAAGCCAACTGTTTTTGGTGTTTATAACTCTCATCCAATGGACAGTCCTTTAGGCCAGTGGTTCCCAACCACGGTATTGAAGTACCCCATAACAGGCCAGATTTTAAGGTTTGCCTTGGGCAATGCAGACTGAATCCTGCAATCAGTGATCAGCAAATCATATTGAAGTGGAAATAGGCTGGAAGACGGCCGCCATTGTACACAGGCGGCCATCTTGTTCAGAATATTGGTTCACTTGTATATAACTAGACAGGTTTGTAGCTGAAACTAGAATGAGGTATACGTAGAAATTTAGGAATGCGTTTAGATTAGCAGAAAAGCGATTAAAGCCTTATGAAAGATCTCTGCTGTTCCTGGCACGGAGGAGAAAAGCGACTCAAGGTCGTTGGGGCCGCAGAAAGACAAAGGAGTAGAGATCAGGCCAGGTGCCATCTGTAACAAGTGATTGTAGGCGCAAGGGAGGAGGGTGCAGCCCGGAACAGTAAGAGCAATTAATTTTGATTTACTGAAACTAACACAAAGTTTGCCAATTTACAGCCAATTAATGAAATGTCTTTGTATTAGCCAAAGGGAGGTATTAACCCACGTGGGGTGGAATAAAGTGTCATTGGAGGTGGGCTAACTGGGACGTACCTAATTACGTATTTTTGGGTATAAGATCCCTTGCACGGGTGAAAGGGGGGCTCACTCTTTGCGATTCAATCCTGTGTGAGCACTTGTGTGACGACACAATAAACGTTTGCCTTTCCTGAAGAGACTCGTGTTCTGACAATCCTTACTTGTGCCCGGTCCGGCGCCGTCTTGAAAGTGAATCTGTTTTTGTCCGCCTACATTTTCACCTGTGCTGTGCTTCAGATATCTGGAAACCTGGCCTGTTAGGGGCTCCTGAGGACCATGGTTGGGAACCACTGCTTTAGGCCATCACTTTGAAGAATGGAATTCCAGCAGCTCATTGATGTCATATACTAAGCAGTTAATGGACATTGTTTGGTCCTGAAGCTGTTGCTGCTGTTGTTTCACTTGCATGATGAGCATCATGGGAAATGTTGACTTCACTGAATGAAGAACCTAAGATTAGGAATCGTTTCTTTTTGAGAGTATCAGGTTTAGAGCCGAACCGTCTCAGGTGTGTCTAAATGACGGAAAAAATATATCAATAGAAAATATAAGGATCTTGGGGTGAAATTAAAACCGAAAAAACAATGGATGAGGAAGCTGGAGCAAAAAAGGGTCAAAACGCAAAATCAGGCACACGCTCAAGGGTTAACTGAGTGCAATACAATGCAGGAATCTGTTTATGTGTATATGTCAGTCTACCTAAGCTTTATGGGGGTTGTAGTTCAACGACAGCTGAGGATTGAACAAAATAATTACATTATTACTAGATGATCAATAGACGAATGGCCGCGAGGATCGTCAGAGCTCGTGTCAGTATGCGTGCTTTTTATAGCGATCACCATAAAGCATTATTGCTGACAGATTTACGTGGCCTCTTCTGATGCCTGTAAATGGCATCTCCCGTGACATTCAGCCGTAGGACTGTCTGGCCACTCCAGGAAATGTTTTTCACAAATGTCTGGGATGCCAAGGGGAGCCATCACTGATACAAACAGGGTTATTCAAAGAGATTTAAGGCTGGGGTCAGACGAGCGTAGTGTTCACGTCCGTGATTGCGCCTAAAAGTACGTCCGTGATAGCATGAAAGTAAGTCCATTGGAGCCTGACACATGAAGTACGTCCGCACTGAACTGCGGACGCACAACGGCCGCGGCAAACGGACGCAGGTTAGGCAAGAACGTAATACTGCTAGAACGGACGTGCGGAGTGCGCCACGTCCACAACGTCTGCATAGCTTTGTGTGTGAGTGATGGAGCGAGGTCAGACGGACTGCATTTATACGTCCAGCATTTTTGAGGGACAGAATGTTTTTTCATTGTAATTTATTTTTCCCTCCTACATCCGTCAAAAAATAACTTCAGTGAAAAAACGGACTGTGTGACCACTACTGCGTCATCCGTACTGACGATGTCCGTACTGCACGGACGTACAGTCCGTAGAAATCACGCTCGTCTGACCCCAGCCTAAAAGTCACCGCACGTTCGGTGACTTTTCGTTCTCTTCAATTCGGTTCGTTTTGCCGATCCCATTTCGGTGACCCTGCGGTGTATTCAGCAAACACCACAGGGTCCCCGAATTGCAGGGAAAAGCTGCCGCAAACCCGACGAAAACAAACCTCAAAACCCAGCGAATGCACGCCGAAAACCCGCAAAAACATCTGGATTAACCCACCGAAAACCACAGAAAAACCCGAGCAGGAGCCGATCACACGCAGCGAAGCCGCCGGAAAAAGCCGAAACCGCAGACAGAGCGAAGTGAATATATTAGAAAAACAGTTTGCATGAATGTTTGAAAAGTGAAACAGTGTTTGCAAAGAAACTACTGAGCGAAAATGTCTGAAATTTACATCTGAGGTCCAGGGAATGATAATAAAAAGGGCTGGTACAGAAAAAAGAAGTAAACTTAATTTTTTTTAAAAAAAAATCGGACTTTAAAAAAAAAAAAAAAAAAAATGCTTAAAATATCCTAAAAAAATCTATAAATAAAAGAGACTCTTTACTGCAGAATTTTATAATGAACGGTTTATTAGATATTGAATTAAAATGGGAATATTTAATTGCCTGCTCTCTGAATAGCCGAATGGCCAAGAAAGGTAACCGAACGCTGATTTTCAGCGTTCGGTTACCTTTCTCAAACAATTCGGATCTCTTTGAATAACCCTGTTAGTCTTTTTGTTGTTGTGTGTGACAGTATTTTACTGTGAGTGTGTGCATATGTATCACTACGGGGGTTATTCATAGTACACCAAGGACCCTATTACAATCTTCGCGCAAAACGCATTAACACGAGGTATAAAACCCTTTGCGCTGAACGTCGTATTACAATGTCAGTGCAAAGGTATACATCTACCGCAGGTGAACCTGCGCGAACGCTGCGCGAGCGTACTTTACTGCGCGCGTCCTATACTTAACATTGTGAGCGCAAATGCGTTTGTGCGCTGGTACACGGATGGTATTACAATCTATGCGCAGTTTGTAACGCATAGACGTTGCGCGCATAATTTTAGCAACTCCTAAAAGCTGGTGTTAATGGCAAATTCTATCAACCTGGCCGAAACCAAATACACCAGCCCAAAAAAAATACGCAGCAAAGTATAGTTACACATTCTACACATACCCAAACCAATAAAATTGAGAGGTCGTGCGTGTTTTTTTTATTGATGCAGCATATATACTCAGATTGATTTTGGCAGGCGCAAAAACTTAACGTGAGTTAATTGTGCTTCTTAATTCTGATTGGCTGAATCGCGTGAAAAAAAAACAGTTCGCACACTGATTTCTGCATGCAACGTTACTGCGCGAGCATTTGTGCGCGTCCGTTTAACGCACGTTATTGCTCAACGGATGAAAAATGCGCAAGGATTGTAATTCCAGCGTTGATTTACGCGCTTTAACGTTTAACGCTTGGTGCACAAATTCTCGCATTGACATATAAGATCCTATTAACGCTAATAAAAAGGTCTGTTACAGAAAAAAGAAAAAATGCTATTAAAAAATATATATTTTTTCCCCCCCAAAACATCACCAAAAAAATGGCTAAAAGATCCTAAAAAAAAAAATAATAATAGAGACTTTCTACTGCAGATTAAAAGAATAAACGATTTATTAGATATTGGATAAAACCAGGAATATTTTTAACATTGAAGCTGCCGAATGAAATCACCGAACATCAGGGCATTTCGGCAACTTTTCACTGAAAACGGGAATATTTTTAACATTGAAGCCTATGGGGTTCGCCTGAAAAAATCTGCCAAATGAAACCACCTAAGAGCAGGGCACTTCGGCAACTTGTCACTGCTGTTCGGTGTTCTCTGAATAAATTAACCATTGCTTCTCTATAGGGGATTTCACTGCCGGCGAACAGGCACTGTACTTGCTGGCAATTCGCCAAAAGATTTGTGAAAGGTGTCTATTTTGATTCTGTAGCAGACCCTTTTCTTATGGTTTTAAAGTTCCACTTATAAAATTTAGACACATTTTACAGCATTTTTATTGGTTTAAACACCTATTAGGAGAATAGGAGAGTTTGTCTGGTTTTTTTTTTGCAGTTCGGAGGAATTCACCAAGGCCACTTCGGCGACGTTCTCCAAATTTTTCATAAGGCTTTGGTGACTCCGTCTTTGGCACACTATAGTGTCCATCCTGTGTGAATAGTGAATTCACCGTACTGCCGGCGAAATGGAAACGCCAAAGTGAAAAGCACCGAACTGTGCCGGAGTGAAAAGCACCGAAATTTCTCTGAAATGGTGGTGCTTAGTGAATAAACTCTTGAGTGCAAGGATGTGCGTCACTTTCAGTCTGTGACTGTGAATGTATGAATGTGTGTTACTATAGGGGGTTATTCAAAGAGAGCTGATTTGGCTCCGACATTGCACCGAATGGTGAATCCACGTGCGGTGCAGTATCGTGGGCATTCTGCTAATCCAATAGCAGGCAGTTCGGCAAATTTTTGGCTAATTGCCAGCGAAATCCAGTGCTATTCAATGGCAGTGAAATCCCCCATAGAGTAGCAATGGTTAATCTATTCAGAGACACCGAACAGCAGAGAAATGCCAGTGAAATGCCCTGATGCTAGGTGGTTTTATTCGACAAGTTTAACCCCTCAAGGACACAGGCAAATTTACAAGTTCGGAACACTTCTAAAAGTAGAATGTCAGCTATTCGCCTGTTCAACCATAATTTACCTCTTTCATATTATGTGCACCCACCCTTATTATATATCATTTTGTTCAGGAGAAATAGGGATTTCATTTTCCATCAAAGATTTGTAAATAAAATATATTTAATATGAAAAAAAACCTAAAAACTGTGAGAAAATAGGAAATTTTTCTATTTTCAAAGTTTTGCACTGAAAGGGTTAAAAAAAGAGGGTTTTTTTTCCACTTTACTTTTAAAACTCCAATGATTTTCTGCCTCCCTCACCTCAGATTGAAGTGAGAGTAATGTTACAAGCATTGGCTGAGACATTGGGACAGTGACAGCAGTGACAAGCTGTCATGCAGGGCCGGTGCTTCCACTAGGCAAGCTAGGCAACCGCCTAGGGTGCATTGTCACCTAGGGGCGCAGCTGGCCCCAACCTGGGTTCCATTATTGTACCCCTTCCTCATTGTTTCCTTGTGTAGCCGGCAGTGGCAGCTCGCAAAGTGGACCCCTGCTAGCGGCACAGAAGGTGGGCGTCTTATGGTGACGCGCAGGTGCCACCAGATGACGTGCGGGTGCCACAAGAGGCAGATGAAAGAAAATAAGATGCAGAAGAAAGGCACGAAAGAAAAAAGAGGCGCAGAGGAAAGAAAGAAGAAAAAGACAAATGAAAGAAAGAGGCAGAGGAAAGAAAAAGACCGACACCGGGCCTGACCAGCGGAGAGCAAGTGTATATCATCCCCCCCGCGCACAGTTCCCCCCCTGCATTTCAACAGTTGACAATTTTTTGGGGAAGGGGTGCAAGTAGCTGGACTTGCCTAGGGCGCAGAATAGTCTAGCACCGGCCCTGCTGTCATGTGATGCAGATCGCCACTATTGGCTGCCAGGGCAACCCCGCAGCCGGCGACCTGTGTGCTGGGAAGGGAGGCGGGCCGTTTGCTGGGCATTTAAACGCTGTGGGATGGGCTATGCCACCCCGCGGCGTTAAAGCACGCCTGCTGCAGGACGGCATAGCACGTCCTGGGCTGGTAATGGGTTAGTCAGGCAAATCCCATAGGTTTCAATGAAAAAAATATTCCCCGTTTTTATTAAAGATTTATTAAACCGTTTATTCTTTAAAAAAAATTTAGGGTTATTTAGCCATTGTTCGAGATTTTTTCGGCGGAATTTTTTCCCAGATATTTTTAAATAGCATTTTTTTTCCTGTAATAGACATTTCCTTTATTATTATTCACAGGCCCTTATATATTATTTACAGTCATTTTCATCCAGTAGTTATTTTGCAAATGCATTTTAAAAGTTGAGGTGTTGTTTTATTTTTACCCCATTCGTCGGCTTGGCAGATTTTTCCGGCAGCTGGTCGGTGCACTGTTCAGCGGGTCATCGGCTTTTTTTTGGATGCGTTCGGCGGTTTCGCGGCGGATCGTCGGATCATCGTATCTTGCGTTCTGTATTTTATCGATGGCTTATTGGATCGATCCAATATTTTGTCAGCGGTTTCTCCGTTCGATTTGGCAGTTTTGCGGCAGTTTTTACGGATGCGTTCGGCGGCCTGTTCCCTGTACTTCAGGGACCCAGCAGGGAATGCTGAATTCACCACAGGGTCGGCGAATTTGGCTCCCCAAAGTGGAACGAAAGAGCACCAAAATTCACGTGGAATTTCAGTGGTCTTTGAATAACCCTATATGAGTGAATTGTGTTGGTTTAAGCGCATGAATGTTGTGTTTCTTTGAGTATGTTTCAGTAGGATTGCACTATGAGCGTTCAAATGCGTGTCACTGTTCTAATTTGTAACACTATGAGTGCATGAATGTGTTTCGCTTTGATCGTGTCAATGTGTGTCACTTTGGGTGTGTGACTGTGCCTCAGTGAGTGTGGGAATTTGTATCACTATGAGTGAAATGCGTTAGATTGAATGCATGAATGTCGGGTCCCTTTGAGTGTTGTGTTTGAATGTGTGTCTCTATGTGAATGTGTAATACAACCAGTGTATGAATGAATTGATTGTATAAATTTGTGTTACTATGTGTGTTTGTGAATGTGTAATACTATGGGCAGATTAAATGTCATTATGACCACAATGGTATTTACCCATTCCTGGGGAACCTCTCTTCAGTGGCGTAGTGTGTGTGAGGGGGTGTCACGGGGACGATTGCCCTGGGTGCAAAATTCTTATGGCCACAAACAGTGCCGAACTGGCCCACTAGGATATTGGGATATTTCCCACGGTACAGCAGGCTGGCTGCGCTTTCATTAGTGGATGCTGGCATCTATGCGTTATCATGGCTCCGGGATTTTTGTCCATGCTCCTACATGATCATAAGACACGGTGTATAAAATCTTGTGGGAGTGCGGCCAAGAGTCCTGGAGCCATGACAACGTACAGATGACGGCGGCCTTTTGAAGAGTTAGGAAAATTTTGCATCTCAGAGTGGGTACGCCATAAATTCATGCATCCCCAGCGTACACAATACCGGTCGGTGACGGCTTTGATGTACTGGAAGGAACTTCCGTACATACAAGCCTGAGAGAGAGACCTGGGGGAGACCCTGGAGGGGGAAGAATGGAGCGACATATGGGAATCCATGAAATCTGTATCAATATGCACCAGGAACCGCTTATAAAAACGATACTCCGATGGTACACCACACCATTTCAAATTGCTCACATGTCCCAGGAACTCCGGATCTCTGCTGGAGGGGTTGTGGCCAACGAGGATCATACACTCATATGTGGTGGTTCTGTCCTCGAGTACAGAAGTTTTGGAGCCAAACTCACACTCTTATACAAGCTGTTGTCTCGCAATGGACCCTTGGGCGTATCTTCTTTCCAGGCCTTTTGCGGATGTGTCTCGCTCGGACAACAAGTTAATATCGAAAATTACATTAGCAGCCTGCAGAGTTTTGGCGGAGTACTGGAATTGCCCTAAAATTCCTTCCTTCGCAAAAATATACCCCAAAATACGGGACGCACAAATTATGGACTAGACATGTGCAGAGCACAAAATTTCGTTTTGAACTAATGGATTAGTCCTAAAATGCAATTTATTTAGTTGCTAAAGAAATTCGTTTTCAGTTCTTTAGTATGAAAACTAATTTCATTCATCCGAAAACCAGTGGATACAATTACTATTGTAGTGGCTCCTCAGAGGGCTGAGATCGCTGCTTGTTACAGTATCACTCACTCTCAGCACAATGTGTCAGGCAAAGCTGTTACAGTAACTGACTGCTGCTCATCACAGCGCTCAGAGTTTCAGTAAAACTAGTAAATAATATTTTTATTTATAGGAGGTTAGAACAATATTATTTCCTTATTTTACTGAAACTCTGAGCGCAGTTACAGTCAGTTACTGTAACAGCTGAGCCTGATACATTGTACTGAGAGATAATATAACAAGCAGCCGATCTCAGCACTCACAGCCACTGGATTTAAAGGGCTAAAAAAAAAGGCTCCTCTCTGTATAATGTATATAACATCCTCCTGCATTAATTAATACCCCTCTCTGTATAATGTATACAACATCCACCTGCATTAATTAATGCCCCTCTCTGTATAGAACATCCTACTGCATTGGCATGTGGAGGGCGCAGAACTTCGGAATGCAATGCTTATCCAGCACAGGAGAGGGAACTTTTACTTAAACTTTGTATCTCTGTGGGGGAGATACAGGAATATAAAAGCAGGGGAGAGGGAAAATATTAACGTAAATCGGTCTGAAAGCTCAGAGAAGAGATGACTGGTGCAAATAGATTTTTATAATAAAATAAAGCACTTTAAATCTAGGGAAAACATTCAAATAAATCACACTGAAGGCTCATAATGACAGAATTACTGTGAGAGCTGGATACTAAATGTATCAGACGTAAAAAAAACTTTATAACAAGCAGCACTGGGAGAGGAGAGGGACTTTATATAAAACGTGTATTATAGATGAGGAAAGGGGGATAGTGCTCCTGGATAATATAAAATGTATCAGACCTAAGCCCTTATTATGCAGAGCGGGAGGGGATATAACACACGTTTTATAAAGTCCCTCTCTTCTTCCAGCGCTGCTTGTTATAAAGGGGTTTTTTCTATCCAGCCCTCCTCTGTCATTAGCTTTCAGTGTGATTTATTTGAATGTTTTCCTTCTCCAGCTGCTTTTATCATCTTGTCTGCCTCATAGACATGCAAGGGTTAAGTAAAGGTTTCCTCTCCTGTGCTGGCTGTCTGTGCTGCGAGTGAGTATCACTGTCAGATTTTCGGGTAGGGGTCGGGAAGGATTACGCATACAAACCTTTTCTGTAGATTTGCGATGTTGCACTTCATTACTGGTCTCCTTCACTCATCAATGTAATATCACAAAAAGGACTGAAACTAAAATGTAGTGCATTTTATTTTAGTTTCTTTTGTTTTTTGTACTGAGCAGTTTCGTATCTCTTGAGTCATACGAAAACTAATTTATCCCAAAATTCGGACTAAATCGTTTTAGTACTAAAACGAATGCACATGTCTATTATGGACAAACTTTTGGCAATCACTAATCATACCCTCCACTCTTATTACAAGACCTAGTCACCCTGGCTTGACCATATGGGAGAGGGTTGATTTGCATACAGGTCGGGTCGCTTTAGGGATATCGAATGTACTGTTTTGAGCCTTAATTTGATGTCGTTGTGTTCTCATGGCAAAATACCGCTTCCGTAGTTTACATTTTCTGATGACCACATCTTTTCATCTTTTTCCCTTTCCCTTTCTTTCCCCCGCGCTCCTTTTTTTCCTGTTTCTTTTCCTCCCTCCTATTTCTGTTTCCCCTTTTTGGGTTTGGGCAACCCTGTCCCCCCCCCCTCTTATTCTCTGTCTTCTGGATTGCTCATAATGCTTCGGAATGTTCACTGCGCTTACTTGTATTGTCATTTTGAAATTCAATAAAAATTTTATTTAAAAGAAGAAGAAATGGACCGGGCACGCAACCTTTTTTTTTTTTTGGGACAGATTTATTGGAAAAGATGACTACAGCAATGTTTCGGCTAATGTTTCGGCTACAAACAAAGCCCTTTTCTAGCAGAAACGTTGCTGTAGTCGTATTGTCCAATAAATCTGTATTAGAAAGCGGTTGAGTGCTCTGTCCAGCTCTTTCACTATAGGGATTATTCAGAGAGCACTGAAATGTTGGTGACATGTCGGTGATCTCTCGTTCCCCGCACTTCGGGGAATCACATTCCCAGACCCTGCGGTGAATTTAGCATTCGCTACAGGGTCCCTGAACTGCAGGGAACCACGTCAATACAACCCGAAAAATCGGATCAATCCGAAACATCTCAGCAAACCGGCCAAGACGCGTCTGATAAAAGCCGACGATCCGCTGTACGCAGCGCCGACCAGCCGCCAGAAAAAGCACAAAAAACAAAATTGATACTTTGAAAATTTGAAACGCTGTTTGCAAATAAACGACAGGACGAAAAGGTCTAGCATTAACATATAAGATCCTATGAATAATAATAAAAAGGGCTGTTACAGAAAAAAAAATGCTTTTTTTGCTAAAAAAGAAATTTTGCCGAAAAAAATCTGAAAAATGCCGAAAAAATACAAAGAAATAAAGGAAGAGACTTTTCGCTGCAGATTAAAATAATAAACAGTTTATTACATACTGAATAAAAACAGGAATAGTTTTTACATTGAAACCTACGAGATTCGCCTGAATAAACCTGCCGTATGAAAACACTGAACAGCAGGGCGCTTTGGCAACTTTTCTCTGCTGTTCGGTGTCTCTGAATAGATTAACCATTGCTTCTCTATGGGGATTTCACTGCCTTTGAACAGCACCGTATTTGCTGGCAGTTCGTGCTGGCAAAATTTGGCGAACTGCCTGCTTTCTGAATAGCCGAATGGCTACAAGAATGCACCTAACGGGGAAATTCACTGCATTTTCGGGGGCCAGAACGGCTCTCTCTTAATGATCCTGAATATTTATATTTGGGACTGGTCAGATTTTGACATTTAACTTTTTTCAGGGTGAAGAAGGAAGTTTGGGTTTTATAAAATGTGTCTAACTGTGCTCGTATAAAACAATCAGGGTTATCAAAGAGATCCGAATTGTGGCCGAAAGGTAACCGAATGCTGAATTTCAGCGTTCGGTCACCTTTCCTGGCCATTCGGCTATTTAGTGAGCAGGCAGTTCGCCAAATGTTGGCGAATTGCCTGCACGTACGGTGCCTGTTCGAGGGCAGTGAATTCCCATAGAGAAGCAATGCTTCATCTATTCAGAGAACAAAACCCAGCAGTGAAAAGTTGCTGAATTGCCCTGCCGTTCGGTGTTTTCATTCGACAGGTTTATTCAAGCGAATCCCATAGACTTCAATGTTAAAAATATTCCTGTTTTAATTCAATATATGATAAACCGTTTATTATTTCAGGCTGGTGGCACACTAGCAAACATTTTGCGTCTGTTTGACCGTACTGTTTGCTGTCCGTCGTAGCTTTATAAAGGAGTCAATTAAACACACCACACGAAGCCCCTGCGCACTTGTTCACGGACGGGCAAAGTATAAAGCCACGGACGCAAAAATAACATCGACGTTAAAAAGCTAAACGGACGCAGAAACAACGCTGCCATGTATTTTCCTAGGGTGTGGAGACGTCAGAGTTTACGGACGCACTTTACGCAGTACTCACAATATCTCCCGTGAAAAAGTGCGTCCGTAATGGACGCCGCACAGTATGCTCGTGTGCTGGCTGCCTAAATCTGCAGTAAAAAGTCTCTTTATTTATAGATTTTTTAGGCATTTTTCTGGATTTTTTTTTTTTTTTTAATCGTTTTTTCTTTTTTCTGTAGCAGCCCTTTTTATTATCATTCATTGGATCTTATGTAAATTCCAGACATTTCTGTTCAGTAGTTTCTTTGCAAGCAGCGTTTCACTTTTCAAACATTCAAGCGTACTGTTTTTTTTTTTTTTCACTCCATCCGTCTGCGGTGTCGGCTTTTTCCGGCGGCTGCTCTGCGCTGTGATCGGCTCCTGCTTGGGTTTCTCTGGCGTGTTCGGCGGGGTTAATCCAGATGTTTTTGAGGGTTTCGGTTTGCGTTTGCTGAGTTTTGCGGTGAGTGTTCGTCGGGTTTGCAGCGGCTTTTCCCTGCACTACAACGGTCCTGTGGTGCTTGCTGAATACACCGCAGGGTCGCTGAAATGGGATCGCCGAATCTCACCAAATTGAAGAGAACGAAAAGTCACCGAACGTGCGGTGACTTTTCGATTCTCTTTAAATAACCCTGTAAGTAAACATGGGCATATTTAAGGGCAAAGGCTTTCGTAGGGCATCTGTACCTTGTGTGCGCACCACATCGTGATGCTGGGCGACATGGTCTATGTTGAGCCAAATTTTTTATTTTTTACTGGATTATTACCAAACAAAAAAGCATGTATTGCACTAAAGGTTTCATAAAATGTGTGATTAATAAATGTTCCAAAGGTGCACTCCATCATAAAATGGACTTGGTACGCCAACGTGTGAGTGTGATGAAGCGTGATTATCATTGTGTGTGTGCATACGTTTACATGAAGGTATGCTGCGCCGCTGTAGCTGTATGTTTACGTGTGTAGCAGTGTTTTTGTGCGTGTGCGAGACAGATTAGTCAAAAACGAAGTCCTGAGACCCGACCCCCCCTCCCTCCCTTGTTTTTAAAGGGCCGGTGTCACACGCTTATTAACGAATCAGACTAATTAGCGCTGTTCTGTTACCCAGTAATTTCCCTGCCAGAGCTCACACTCCCCCGTTAATTATCGCACATAACGACAGTACTTGTTACGGGGGAACCGGAGTGCGGTTATCTCTCACTGTGTCCATGTGCCCTTGAGGTGCCAGGATTAAGTTCCGCGTTCAATACTGGTTATGTCTGTCCTGAGGGGAATAAGATGGTCCAGTGTTAAAGGTGCCAGGGTTAGGAGCTTCTGCTGTCAGTCAACGTAAAAACCGCGCAAGCTGTGCAGAAACAAAGATCTACCCAACTACCGATCGGTTCTTAGACGCTGGAGACTTTTAACCCTTGTCGAATCCATCGTTGTGGAAACAGCGGACACCATGCCTAATGATTTCCAATTCTTTCATCTTGTGGCACACCGATATGGGGCATAAATTTGCCTTGGCACCACGGCAACCCTTTAAGGATATATAGGGCTCTATTAACTACTTTGCGCAAACGTCAGCGCGAGCGCAAAAACGCATTAACGCGAGGGGCAAAACCCTTTGCGCAGAACGTCGTATTACAATGTCCGCGCGTTAACGTCTACCGTGGGTGAACCTGCGCGAACCCTTTGCGAGCGTAATGTACGTTGCGCGTCCTATACTTAACATTGTGAGCGCAAATGCGTTTGTGCGCTGGTACTGGTATTACAATCAATGCACAAATTTTTACGAACGACGTTTGCGCGCATAATTTTAACGTCTTTTAAAACCTGGTGGTAACGGCAAATCTGAACGTCCTGGCCGAACCCAAATACACCAGCACGAAAAAAAAAAATACAGCACAGTATAGTTACACATTCTACACATACCCAAACAATAAAATGGAGAGGTTGTGCGTGTTTTTATTGTTGCTGCAGCACATATACGCAGATTGATTTTGACAGGCGCAAAAACTGAACGGGAGACAATTGTGGTAATTAATTCTGATTGGCTGAATCGCGTGAAAAAAACAGTCCGCACACCGATTTCTGCGCGCAACGTTAATGCGCGCGCGTGTTTTTGCGCGTCTTTTTTTATGCGCGTTATTTTTTGATGGATGAAAAAATGCGCATGGATTGTAATACCACCGTTATCTTTTGCGTGTTAACGTTTAACGCTTTGCGCGATGAATTTAGTAGAGCCCATAGTATTTTAGAACTTAAAGAAAAACAAGTAGAGGACAGGTTGAGTCTCCCTTTTCCAAAACACTTGGGAACAGAAGTTTGTATTTTTTTTTCTGATTTTTTTCAGATTTTGGAATATTTAAGTATAACGAGATATCTTGGGGATGGAACCCAAACTTACTTAAGCACGAAATTAATTAATGATTCATACACCTTACACACACAGCCGGTCGGACTTTTCTTTGCATTAACAAGTTGCCGTTGCATTTTTAAACTACAGTATCCCTCGGTGTTGTTTGTCAAGAACAGCATTGTTCAATAAATTAAATCTATTATGTTTAATATATTCAATAATATAAATAATAAATAAATAGAAAGCTATCATCCGTACTGGTGGGAAAAAACAGCATCTCCAGGCAGTATAAGTCAGCAGATTTATTGGTGTTGATGTAACGAACCGCTTTCTCTGCTGTCAGTAAAAATACCCGTTCTTCCAGCTCGAATGGAAAACTTTATTTTGTACAGTCCTGTTGATGAACAGGAGTCCAGAGGCCTGTGTGTATATATCTGTATTGGTTAACGCTATAATTATAGCACTGTATCACTCAGATTAGGTCTTGCCGCTGAGTTCTTAGGCCTCAGCTTCCTCTAAATATCACCATTGATAATGTAACAGGTTTAAAATTTAACCAATCGGTCCACAGAAGTCTACATTTTTAATAGGACTTTCAGAAAAATGTAGCAGGACGCGGACATTGAAGAGACCAGGCGGCCTTTTACACTACTTTAACCCCTTAGTGACCGGGCGGTTTTACGCAAATCCGTCCTTTAGTGCCCGCTGCTGTTTTTACGTTTCTGCGCTGTTAGTGTTTAGGTCAATTTTTCCTCTTACTCGTTTATTCAGCCCACACATATTATACACCGTTTTTTCTCGCCATTAAATGGACTTTCTAAAAATACCATTATTTCCATCATATCGTATAATTTACTATAAAAAAAAAAGAGATATGATGAAAAAATTGTAAAAACACACTTTTTCGGAATTTAATCCCCAAAATCTACAGCCACCGAAAAAGACCCCGGCTAAATAGTTTTAAAATTGTGTCCCGAGAACAGAAATACCCAATTTTTACATGTTTTTTCTTTTTAACCCCTTCACTGCTGAGCCAGTTTACCTATTTGCGCTGAGCTTATTCTGACTGTTTTATGCTAATTATTTTTAGATGACAGCCTAGGTACTATTTAACTAAACCCCCCCAGACAAAAAAAAAAGACAAAAAATATGATTATTATTTTTTTTTTTTTTTTTTTAATTTTATTTTTACACCAAACCTGGTCATGTTTGGTATCATGGGAAAGGCCATGATCTAGCTGCCACAGATCTGGAGATAAGGGGATCCAAAAGATCCCCCTATCTCCACATGGCAGCTAGGGGGTTAACTGGCCCACTGACATACTCACACATATGGTGAGGATGTCAGTGGGTGGGGGGTGACCTCGAGGTTTGGCTGACATCCAAGATGTCAGCCCCCTCCAGGTTTGAATCGCGATTTGGCGCAAATTTGCACCGAATCGCGATCCAGCAGCGAAGCAGTTAATGCTGTACACTAGACGATTAATGCTCTCCTCTTTCCAGCGGTGCAACTTGCATCGCTCTAGCTTAAACGGTTGGGGAGATAGAGGGCTCCAAACCTTCCTGAATTCTGCCCACCGACGCCGGCCGATGATGTCATCACGCAGCGTGATGACGTCATCAGATCAGCCAGCCTCCAGGAAACGACAAGGCAAGCTTCCAGCTTGCCCTAGACACCGTGGGAGCCGACGAGGGAGGTAAGTATCGGCGGGAGGGATTTTAGGAGCCTGCTGACGTACTATGTACGTCCGCGGGTCTAAGGGAGACCCGTGGGCAGGACGTACATGGTACATCAGCGGTCAGGAAGGGGTTAAGGTAATAAGGCATATCGGAAGAATGAGGCATGGGGCGATGCAATCCGACGCAGCACATAGCAGCTGTCCGTCATCTAGTTAAAGTTGAACCTAGGTTATCCCTCAATTGTGTTCAAGAAGAAGGAATCCAAATGTGCCCTCGGGTTATTCTACTGCCCAAGGAATAAAACCAAAGATTACATGAAACTCTAGCTTTTCATAACAAATGCCAAGAAAAAACCGCCAAGACTTTAACCTTCTCAACTGATTGCCCGGTAGAATATACCAAAAGGAAACGTTTTCGACTTCTGAAATTCCATGTGGCTGTATCCTCTCTCTGCTTCCTTCCGTGGCAAACTACCTTTAAACCCACAACAGAATCATAGAGACCCGGAGAATGGAGACAAATATAAACTGATGGCTTAATAAGACCATTTCAGAAAGGGAAACATTAGCATAATGGCATTGGAATCCGAGTAGCTTGCAACGTTAATATTTTTTGAAAACCAAAGGGTAAAACAAAAATATATTGTGAATTCACCGTCAATGACTCTTCATTTACCAAAATTATATAGAGACTTTAGCTTGAATTCCGGAGATAAACATTAAGAACTGATTCTATCTCGAGGATTATTTTCTGTAGATATGGCCGGCTAAGGTCCGTGTCAGATGAGCACGCTAGGTGCGCCCGTACTGACGTGGCTTCCGGCGTCCGTCGCAGCATTGTGACGCTGCAACGGGGTCGGTCACACGCTGTTGCGGCCGTGCTGCGTCCGTGCAGTAGGCCTCTCCGTCAAAGCGCTAGGACGCGTGTTGACGGAGCTGCCAAGCGCGATTCTCCATAGGAGGATGGAGCCTTGCAGCGCTGAGCGCACCAATTGCGCTCAGCGAGGTGCCCAGAGGGGCGTCAAGTGGAAGGAACGTCCACTCACACGGACGTTCCTTCCGCTCTTTAAAACGCTCGTCTGACCCCAGCCTAAATGGTTCCATACACACAGTTTGTTTCATGAAGGTTCAAGACTTGAGTTCTTCAATGTGGTCTTCTGGAACCACTGGAACGTTAGATGTTTGGTTACATTGGTGTTGCTGCATATGAACATGAGAAACTCAGATCCTGTATAGATAAAATGGCTCTTTATTGAAAACAATATGATGAAAATAATGGATCAGGAGAGCGAAGAGCTAAAGCCATGGCACTGAGACTGTTGGAAGGGAAGATGCGTAGATTGATTCCTTCATTAAAGTCCTAGCTGTTTCCTGCTTCTGAAGAGGAGTTAAATTAGATGCTGCTAGTAAAAATTGACTAGTTTTGGTGGCTAAAAGAACTATGGTCAGAAAATAAAGACTTACATCAAAAAATGTATGCAATGTGGCCTAAAAATAATGCTACAGAAGTTCCATCAGAAAAATTACAAAAAGAAAAATAATTCATTTTTTCCATAAATATTTGTATTGAAACCTACTCCTGACCCAAACCCTAACCCTGACCCTATTCTTAATCTTAACACCGAACCTCTAATCTTAACCAATGGAGACTGTGCAATTTTTTTTCTTCCATGCAAGCATCACTACACTTCTAGGATGTATGCTTCATTTTTAGACAACAGATTCTGCTCCACTTTTTGATGCAACATGCCACTTAATTCCTATAAGATCTTGTTTCGTTAATCAGACTCTGAATTCGGACTTGAATGCAGCCCTCCAGATAGACATCGTAGCACAATGTGTTCTTGGCTGTAACCAGAGAACACGAATAAGGCATATGGAAATTGTGTCTTCCACTACTGCTCTAATACCCCCTTGAAGGTTCCAGAGGGAATACAACTGTTTTATGCTCATATTAAGCATTATATTGATCACAGTTGAACAATCGATATTGTCCACTGATTTATTCATCTTTGTCTGGTGTTCCATGTAGTGTCCCATGGAGGACATTATTTTGTGGTTTTCCAGCACAGACATGTATCGGTCAACGGTTAACCCATTGTCTAAAAGATTACACAACTAATAAGTAAATTATTACCGTTCTGAAAAACCGAAAAGCTTAGACCGTCTCCCATTGGACATCTGAATGAGTTCCATCCATTTTATAGTCATCTAGGACATATTGTCGAAAAGAGAGAATATCTTTTCAGAATGAAGTCCTTAATCTCTCTCCAGTTGCTTCCTTTTGCCTCTGATCTACGACACCCTATACTAAATAGGTATATGTTGTTCCTGATCTGGGATGTGTATGGTGGCCATACAATCTCCTTGGGTTCAACCCTTTAACATATATAAAAACCAAAGACTGGATCTCTTCTAGATCATAGTCTTATTGCCAAGTGATCAGTACCGTAGATACTCAAGTATAGCACGGCCCGAATATAATGCAATGGATAGAGATTTATTATGGAAATGAGAGAATACTCAAGACTCGAATATAACGTGTGGAGCAACATTATAAAAGTTTACTGTACCGGTAAGCAATTAAAATGCTTCGAGGTTATCTTAACACAGGCTATTCAGAACGTGAGGAGAATCGCGTAGCGCGTCTGCAGTGATGTCAGGACAGGGCAAGAATAGTGTCGGGCTGGCTATTGGTGGACAAACGCAGTGGATGAAATTGCCTGCTGGAGCCGGAAGACAGAAAATTACACCTCCCGGCATGCTTGCGGAGATGATTGGCTTAATCCAAGTGTGCCCTCTCGCCGTGATGGATCCCACCTCTCGAATTTGGCAGTTCCTGAAGTGTTTGCGGGCATCAAATTCACTTCCTGGAGACTTGGGATCCCTGAGCAAGCCAAGTGGGGGTTTTTTTACTCGCGATGCAGATGTCTCGAATATAACGCGACCCCTCCAATTTTAAGGTAAATTTTTGTCACCAAAATCTAGCGGTATACTCGAGTATCTACATTTGATTTGAAGATCCTTTACATGTAATGTATTATCAGATACAGAAACATATTGTTAGACCATTAAATCTTTTCTTGCCTAAGCATTTAATAAACAAATTATAACTAAAGTACACGTTGATTATATTTTCAATGAGCATTCAAGGGTTCCCATTTTCTATCGTTAAGCAAAAGCTCATAAAAACCAAGAGGATCCCCCAGGAAAACTCGGCATTATTGGCATAAAAGGAATACCATCTAATCTATCAGGTTTTTGATCATTTCTTGCAGAAATATGTCCAGAAAAGCTTATTCTATATTAATAAAGATTCCACATACGTAATATACTACAGGGATTACAAAATGTTGAAAGGGGACTGGATTAGATTCAATTAACCTTTGACGTTGCGTCCCTTTCTAACAGTATCAAACCTTAGGTCTGAGGGCAATTTAAGAGATCCAGAGGGACGATGAGGCCATCTCAGAGGAATTCAATCAGATCTTGTGAGATGGCATCAGATTTCTCCTGGAAGAAAACTATTTTGATTTAAGGAAATAGTTTTAATGGTTTAATGGTTAATAATGGATCAACCAGAAGTGAGAGTTGATTTCACCACACTAACCGGGTACAGGTGAATCACTACATACTGAGGGCAAGATCACTGTCTAATTAGCTAAGGTGTGGAGAAGAATAAAGCCATACCATAACAATCAATGATATCCCTAGAGTTAGTATTTTACTGTACTTATCCCCCGGATTTAGAATTTTACTGAAAGTTGTATTTTCCTGGGATTGGCATTTTCCAGGGATTACTATTTGCTTATAGTATTATCCTGGGACTAGCCTTTTCCTGAATTTAATATTTTCCAGTACTTTTATCCTGGGATTAGTATTTTACTGTACTATTTTCCTGAGAATAGCATTTTCCTGGACTATTTTCCTGGGATTGGTATTTTTCTGTACTATTATCCCGGGATTAGCATTTTCATGTACTATTTTCCTGGGTTTAGTATTTCTCTGTACTATTATCCCAGGATTAGCATTTTCCTGTACTATTTTCCTGGGATTTGTATTTTTCTGTACTATTATCCTGAGATTAGCATTTTCCTGGACTATTTTCCTGGGATTGGTATCTTCCTATACTGTTTTTCTGGGATTAGTATTTTTCTCTACTATTATCCTGGGATTAGCATTTTCATGTACTATTTTCCTGAGATTAGTAGTTTTCTGTACTATTATCCAGGTAATAATATTTTTCTTGTACTTTTTCCTGGGACTACCATTTTTCTGGGATTGATATTTTCTTAAACTATTTTCCTGAGATTAGTGTTTCCTGGGATTGGTATTTTCTTGTACTATTTGCCTGGGATTCGCATTTTCCAGGGATTAGTATTTTCTTATAGTATTATTTTATCCTGTGATTAGAGTTTTCCTTGGATTAGTATTTTCCTATACGTTTATGCTGGGATCAGTATTTTCTTATACTATTTTCCTGGGATTGATATTTTTCTGTACTATTTTCCTGGGATTGATATTTTTCTGTACTATTTTCCTGAGATTAGTATTTTCTACTATTTTTCCAGGTAATAATATTTTTCTTGTACTATATTCCTGGGAGTACCATTTAAATGTAAACTATTTTTGGGGATTAGCCTTATTGCAGGAATTAGTATTTTCTTGTAGTATTATCATGTGATTAGAGTTTTCCTTAGATTAGTATTTTCCTGTACATTTAACCTGGGAATAGTATTTTCTTGAACTATTTTCCTGGGATTAGCATTTTCCTGGGATTGGTATTTTATACTATTTTCCTGGGATTAGTATTTTCTTGAGGTTAGTATATTTCTGTAAAAACTTTCTTACACTATTTTCCTGGAATCACCATTTTTCTGGGATTGATATTTTCTTGTACTATTTTTCTGAGATTAGCATTTTCCTGAGATTAGTGTTTCCTGGGATTAGCATTTTCCAGGGATTAGTATTTTCTTGTAGTATTATCCTGGGATTAGAGTTTTCCTTGGATTCAAATTTTCCTGTACCTTTATCCATGGGATTAGTATTTTCCTGTACTATTTTCCTGGGACTAGCATTTCCCTGAGATTAGTATTTTCTTGTATTATTTTCCTGGGATTAGTATTTCCATGACATAAGTATTTTCTTGTACTAATTTCCTAGGATTAGTATTTCCCTGAGATTAATATTTTCCTTTACTATTTTCCGGGGATTAGTATTTTCCGGGGATTAGTATTTTCCTGGGATTAGTATTTTCCTGGGATTAGTTTTTTCCTGGGATTAGTTTTTCCCTGAGATTAATATTTTCCTGTACTATTTTCCTGGGACTAGCATTTCCCTGAGATTAGTATTTTCTTGTACTATTATCCCGAGATTAGTATTTCCCTGGGATTAGTATTTTCCTGGAATTAGTATTTCCCTGAGATTTATATTTTCCTGTACTATTTTTGTGGGACTAGCATTTCCCTGAGATTAGTATTTTCCTGGGATTAGTATTTCCCTGAGATTAGTATTTTCTTGTACTATTTTCCTGGAATTAGTATTTCCCTGGAATTAGTATTGTTTTGTACTATTTCCTGGGATTAGTATTTTCCTCGGATTAGTATTTCCCTGGGATTAGTATTTTCTTGTACTATTTTCCTGGATTAGTATATCCCTGAGATTAATATTTTCCTGTACTATTTTCCTGGGATTAGCATTTTCTGAGATTTGTATTTTCCTGTATTATTTACATGGCATTACGATTTCCTTCCTATTTAGTATTAGTATTGTCTTGTACTATTTTCTTGGAATAAGAGTTTTCCTGGCATTTCTATTTATCTGTCATTCTTCTCCTGGTATTCTTATCGTCCTGTACCATTTTCCTAGGGTTAGTATTTTCCTGAAGGTTTTTGTGAAATTCATTGGCAGTACAGTGTGCTTGCCTTTATTGTGGCCATCCTCTGCCCCAGGATTTTAAATCTACTCTTTCTAGGGTGCTGGATTTAGCTTTGCCGCTGGTCCATTTAGAGAAGCTAAATAGACCATTAAGTCTCAATTTACTTATGACTTCATTGGCTGCAAGCAGATCGAGGCGAAGGGGGTATTCAGTTCCAGTGGAGCACACAGCCCCCAGTTACAAAGATGGCAATTTTGGATTACGGGTGGCCTGGACCACAGTCGGTTACTTTGGAAACCAGGCAGAGCTCTGCCAGTTGCCATGGTTACCTTGTTATCTCACTCCTGACAACTGTTACTAAGCTAAGGACCAGTTACTGCAGCATCCATTGAGTGCATTTGGGGTCATGTTCATATATATACCTGTGTATATATATATATATATATACACAAAATATGTAAAATACGTGTGTGTTAAAGCTGATCCACTTTTTCGCCTTTGCCCGTTCCTGTACCTTTCAAAATATATTGCGTTAAAGTATAGAATAAGACACAGGACGTGGACAATCATCCCTTAAAAAAATATTGATCAGAAAGAGAAAGTTAGGGGAAAAAACGACCTTGTTTATTCAATATATCGCATATGGAATGCATCATGAGTCTTGTCCCTGTCTGCCAGACTTCTCTTACTCATCACATGCAAGGATTTATTTTGTGGAATTTTACAGCCCTTAATACATTTGCTCTCAGTGTTCACACTATATATTATTTAATAGCTGCTGTAGCCAGTCTAGCCATATGGTTTTTTAGAGTCTGGTTGAACTCGGGAGACCCGAATGCAAATACGCTCCATTTAGGCCAGCCACCACAATTATAGCCAATATGCCGTTACCATCGTACAGTTACTGAACGACAAGTAAGCCATGTGGTGGGGGCCTAGAGCTTGATAATTTCTGTGTTTCCAGGGTCAATATCTGCAGGTATGTTGCTTAACCCTGTTAGTGTTATGTCTAAGCCTCTCGGGGACCAAGCTAAACACTAGACCTAATCCCTGACCCTCACCCCATCCCTCAAGCCTCTTCCCAACCAATAGAGCAGGTTCTGGAAGACAATACACATGACCTATACTGCCTGAATCAATACAGTGGGGTCTCTCCACTGTGTCGGCATTGACCTGGAGAGCATATGAATCTGGAAGAATAGGTCCCTGAAGGTCTTCTACAGCAGTTTGAGTTTTTCTTTCTTTTTTTATAACCCCTTGAATGGTTTCCCTTCATCTATTCCACTGGAAGACTGGAAGAGGAGAAGACAGTTACTATCAAAGACATGGGTCCATTGGCACATGCTTGACGTAAATCCCTGTTTCTTCCAAAGTTAAAACAAGTCCAAGTGATTTTGTACCATATCCACCATGCGACGGGTATATAAATGCAGTATATTTGGTAAACGTTGACATTCTGTGCTTTACCATCCATATTCTGAAAGAATTGAGCGCGGTGTATTCTTGTTGAGGATAATTAAATGTGAGACATTGTTACATGGCCTCTGATTATAAACTGTGCCCCGGGCCCGCTTCCTTCATTTTCCACTTTCCCCTGTTCCACTCCTTCATTTCCTCAGAGGCTTTAAGTGTCTAAGTGCACAGACGCATGGGTTTGCACTGTTATATGATATATAGATATATATTACTTGATCCACGGCTTGGGTTTTTATTGCAAAATCGCAAAGTCTGCAGTAGCCCTGGGCACATCAGTCTGAGGAGCTCCTGTCTGATACCGACGCAGCTGTTCTGCATATGCAACAATAATAATATTACTTTCAAGGTATTTTACAAAGAATGGTACATTTAGACTTTGCTGGTTTACAGGTCAAAATACCTCCAGGGGATTGGCCCACAAATTCTACAATGCTCTCGATGCCTATCTCTGTAAGAAAATAGTTATGTATTGTGAGGTCATAGTTTGACAACCACTTCATGGGGTAATTCATGACTATTTTTGCGAAATGTGATGGTTCTCATGGTAAATAGCTGGGATGGATAAAAGGCAGAGTTGGCTTTACAATGAACCAAACCAACCGTGCCAATGTGCTCTATCAACAATGCCATCTCTTTTCTATGAAGGTCCAAACTTGACCACAGAATCGAGGGTAGGGTAGGTCCACAGGTTCGCTGTGGGTTGTTCTAGAGGGTATTGCACCATTACCAGATCATACCAACAAGGTGTCTCCAATCATTCAATATCTTCACCAACCCATACAGTCATATCTCTGGCCTTATATGGACTAGTTGGGAACATCCTACAGTCCACTCAATTCTTGTCAACATCTATGTTGAAAGGCAAGTCTTGGCATGGAGAGATTGTAATGAGAATAAAGAAAGAAGTGACCTATACCAAAAATCACAAACTTAAATAGCGTAATACAGTTTACAATACTAAATAATACTCTACTGGCCAACTAAATCGACCCTTCTTACTGGATATAGAAATATTTCATCGCGTATAAGCATAGAATGTAACCCATCCAACGGGAACTTCGAGTGTCAGGAAAGTCCCTGACATACAGAGGTCTTTGTAAAAAGGAAAGGCTTTATTGCAGAGATAAACACGTATAAGACAAGAACTGAATAAATATCGAACGCATTCCGTCAGTTCTATTCTGGTCTAAGGGGGACTGGGCACTTAAATGGCAGTTGCAGTTTAATGCAACCGTTCTCCTTAAATGGAACTCCTGCCCCTCTACCACCGACCCCTACACTATCTGCATCTCTCCTTCCCTCCTCTCGTCCCACATGATGGCCTCACATGAGCTCCTTTGTTTCCTCAGAACATGGTCTCCCTCTAACTCTCGTGCTGCCAATCACTCCCACTCCCACAAATCCCATTCCCACCTTCTCTTTCTCACCCTCCTGCTGTTACTCTATTCAGGTGACATATCCCCTAACCCTGTCCCCACAACACATCCAATACTTCCCTCTCATCCTATCTCCATCGCACATAAATCACCTCCCTGCAAGCCCAGCAACCTCATTCCCATAATCCCTCAGCGCCTGTCCTCTTTCTCCTGCGCCCTCTGGAACGCTCGCTCTGTGTGCAACAAACTCACAGCAATCCATGACCTCTTCCTCTCAAACTCCTTCAACCTCCTAGCTTTAACTGAAACCTGGCTAACTCCCTCTGACACGGCCTCCGTTGCTGCTCTCTCACATGGCGGTCTACACTTGAGCCATACCCCCAGACCGGGTGAGAGAAATGGTGGCGGGGTCGGACTCCTGCTCTCTCCCACCTGCACCTACCAGCATCTCCCTCCACCCCCATCCCTCTCCTTCTCCTCCTTCGAGACACACTGCATCCACCTGTTCTCTCCTCTGGCTCTCAGGGTGGCAGTCATCTACCGCCCACCGGGACCAACCTCCCAGTTCTTTGACCACTTTGCTACCTGGCTTTCTCAATTCCTGTCTTCTAATCTTCCATGCCTAATTCTCGGGGACTTCAACATTCCCATTGACGATCCTTCCGCCCCGGCTGCCTCCAAACTTCTTTCACTCACGTCCTCCCTTGGACTCACACAATCCTCCCTCCTCCCTACCCACCGCGATGGTCACGCTATTGACCTTGTCTTTTCCAACCTCTGCTCCATTTCTGAGTTCAAATGTCGCCCTTTCCCCATCTCTGACCACCACCTTCTCTCTTTCAACTTATCTGGACTTCCTAAACACCCTGCTCCCCCACCCCGCACACACACTCGCAGAAATCTACATGCTGTGGACCCCCATCAATTCTCCAACCTACTTCACCACCTCCCTCATACCTCATCCTTCACCTGCCCTGATGCTGCCACTAATCACTACAACACTACGCTTATCTCTGCTCTAGACACTCTTGCTCCTCTTCGACTCTGTAAGGTCCCATGCCGCCAGCTTCAGCCCTGGCACACCCTCCAGACTCGCTACCTGCAAAGATGCTCCCGCACCGCAGAGCGTGCCTGGAGGAAATCCCGCTCTGAAGCTGATTTTGTTCACTTCAAGTTTATTCTCCGGTCATACACCTCTGCCCTCCACTTGGCCAAACAATCCTTCTTTTCATCTCTTATATCTACGCTGTCCTCCAACCCTAAACGGCTCTGGTCCACCTTCAACACCCTCTTCTACCCACCTGCACCTCCCCCCACAGCTGCCTTCAGCGCTCAAGACCTGGCAGACTACTTCCTCAGTAAAACTTTAACTATCAGAAGCAACATCCCAACACAATATAGTTATCTGCCACCTCCACTCCCACAGGTCCCCTCTGCCACCCTCTGCCGCTTCCTCCCAGCCACTGAGGAGGAAGTCAATTCCTTATTGTCCTCCTCACATCTCACCACGTGCCCGCTTGACCCCATTCCTGACCCCATTCCTCCCCTCTCCTCCTCCCTCACCCCTGCTCTCACACACATCTTCAACCTATCTCTCTCCACTGGCTCCTTTCCATCCGCCTTCAAACACGCGCTAGTTACCCCTTTACTAAAGAAACCATCCCTCGATCCCAACTCCCCATCCAACTACCGTCTTGTATCCCTGCTTCCCTTCACATCAAAGCTCTTAGAAAAACTAGTCTTCAACCGCCTCTCCCTCTTCCTGTCCTCCAATTCCCTACTTGACCCCCTGCAATCTGGCTTCTGTCCCCTACACTCAACTGAAACTGCCCTCACCAAAGTCACCAACGACCTCCTAACTGCTAAAAAACACAGCCACTATTCTATTCTCATCCTGCTTGACCTCTCGGCTGCTTTTGACACTGTTGACCACCCCCTCCTTCTACAGACCCTCAACTCTCTGGGTCTCGGTGACACTGCACTTGCTTGGGTTGACTCCTATTTATCCAACAGGTCCTTCTGTGTGTCCTTTGCTGGTAACTCCTCCTTCTCATTGCCTCTATCTGTTGGTGTACCTCAAGGCTCTGTCCTTGGTCCTCTGCTCTTTTCCATCTACACCTCCTCCCTGGGCAAAATCATCAACAGCTTTGGCTTTAATTACCACCTCTACGCTGATGACACTCAGATCTACCTCTCTACCCCTGATCTCTCTCCCCCTGTCCTCTCAAAAGTCAGTGACTGTTTATCTGGCATCTCCTCCTGGATGGCCTCCCACCACCTAAAGATCAACATGTCAAAGACTGAACTCCTACTTATTCCTCCCTCCAATGCCTCCCCACCTCCTGACTTCTCTATCACGGTGGAGGGTATCACCATCTCCCCATCAAACCAAGTTCGCTGCCTTGGAGTTACACTTGACTCTGCTCTTTTCTTCATCCCCCACATCCAGTCTCTTTCCTCCTCCTGCCGATACCAACTGCGTAATATTTCCAGAATTCGGCCATTTCTTACCGCTGTCACCACAAAACAACTCATACACGCCCTGGTAATCTCCCGACTCGACTATTGCAATAATCTCTTATCTGGCCTCCCTCTGTCCCGCCTCTCCCCCCTACAATCCATCCTGAACGCCTCCGCCAGGCTAATTCACCTCACCCGCCGCTCTGTCTCTGCCGCTCCCCTCTGCGAGTCCCTTCACTGGCTCCCCATCCACTGCAGAATTAAGTTCAAAATCCTTATCCTTACCTACAAAACCCTCACTAACTCAGCTCCCCACTACCTGTCCTCACTAATCACCAAATACACCCCAGCCCGCTCCCTAAGGTCAAACAGTGACCTGCGCCTAGCTTCTCCCCGCATCACCTCTTCCCATGATAGACTGCAGGATTTCTCACGCGCAGCCCCCACTCTCTGGAACGCTCTCCCTTGTACTGTCAGACTTTTCCCCTAACTTCTCTTCCTTCAAACGCTCCCTGAAAACATTCCTATTTAGGGAAGCCTACCACCCAACTCACTGACGCAACCATCAATCACTCTCACCTTAGAGTCCTCTCCTCCTGTTTCCAACCCCAACCCTCCCAGATTGTGAGTTCCTACGGGAATAGGGCCCTCATCTCCTCCTGTACTGTTTGTCAAATGTTGTTCAATGTATTGTAACCCTGTCTATACTGTGCTTATTGTACAGCGCTGCGGAATATGCTGGAGCTTTATAAATAAAGAATAATAATAATAAAATAATAATAATAATGTAGATAAATGCAAGGTTATGCACTTTGGAGTGAAGAACAAACAAGCAACTTATACCCTAAATGGTATGGAGTTGGGGAAATCAAAGCAGGAGAAGGATTTGGGAATAATCATAGACTTAAAACTAAGTAACAAAGTGCAATGTCAAACAGCAGCCGCCAAGGCCAGCAAGGTATTGGCATGCATTAAAAGGGGAGTTCACTCTCGGGATGAAAACATAATTTTGCCTCCGTATAAACCAATGGTAAGAAGACACACCTTGAATATGCCGTGTGATTTTGGGCACCTTTTTAAAGAAAGGATATTGAAAAAGTGCATAGACGGGCAACTAAATTAATAAGGGGAATGGAAGGGTTAAGTTATGAGGAAAGACTAACAAGCTTAAACCTGTTTAGTTTAGAGAAACGGCGCCTTAGAGGGGATTTGATAACTTTATATTAAAGGAACACTCTAGTCAAAAATCCGACCCCCCTGTTTTTTTACATTAAACTATCCTTATTCTTTTAATAAATAGGTAGGGATTTCTTTTTTTTTGTAATTGTAATACTTACCCTAAAATCCACTTCTTTCCAACGGCGTTTTTTTTTTATACTCCTCTTCCGCTCCCGTCCTTGTTTCTTCCACTTTGCTAATGGTTTACGTGAGAAGCGCGCATGCGCGCCTCTCACGTAAGCCAGCCAATCGGCAGGCTTCCTCCCGGCTCCCTCTGCTGAGGATTAGTGTTGCGCGCAAGAGGATGCGCTCAACACTAATCCTCAGGCTGCCGCTAGCTACTGCGGCGAGTTGGAGACGTCATCGTGCTGAAAGCGCGGTGAAGTCTCCTACTCGGCAAAAGTCGGCAGAAGCGGGAAATATGAATCCCGCTCTGCTGACTGACAGCTGGGAGGGCGGAGTAAAGTCCTCCGCCTCTCTCAGCTGTTTTCAGCTTTTTCAGCTGATCGGCTGAGCGGAGGGAGGGGGGACAGAGGGCGGCATACTCCGGGCATCATGACCAGCTAAAAAAGCTTAGGTGGTCATATTGCCTAGAGTGTCCCTTTAATATAGCATAATAGATATATATATATATTAATAATATATTGTCTGGAAACCTATTCAGTAATAGGACTATACACAGGACACGAGGTCACCCATTTAGACTGGACAAAAATAAATTCAACCTAAAGCATAGGAAGGGTTATTACAATAAAGCTGTGGAATTCTCTGCCTGTTGAGGTGGTTGGGTCAGAGCCTGTACAGACTTTTAAACCACGACTGGATAACTTTCTGCAAATACAGAATATTAAGTGTTATAATATTGAATATGTGGGTAAAAGCTTCTTGATCCAAGGAGAAATCTGACGCCATTCTGGGGTCAAGAAGGAATTTTTCCCAGTATGTTGCATATTAGTGAGCGCTTCAGACTGGGTTTTTTGCCTACTTTTGGATCAACAGCAGTAGGTCATGTGGGAAAGGCTGAACCCAATGGACGCATGTCTTTTTTTCAGCCCATGTAACAATTCCAACTTTGCATGGAGCTAGACTAGCATGACACACGGCCAGGCATCACAAAATTCTCCAATCTTCCATTTTTGTTTGCGAATTACTGTTTCACGTTCCCTGTTACCATTTGTAGATGTTTTCTTTAAGACCCATTATTGGGATCTTCCCCTGGAGCTAATGTTGTTGTTGGAATGCATTACCATATCACCCTCCTGTTGTGAATGTCCACCCAGACTCCTTTCTCCCTGGCTACTCTAGTCTTCCACAGGATAGAAATCATTATCAATTATGAAGGCCAGGAACAACTCAGGTGGAGGGCCCTTGAGTTGCCCCTGAGGCCAGCATGCAAGGAGTTAAGCTAGATGAGCAAGTAAGAGCGGGAAGGTGAGTAGGCGGGGCGGAGAGGAGTATTGAAAAGGCGCACGAGCAGTTGCTCTGCACGCCTTTTTCCTGAGGTAACTTGGAGAGCAGCATCGACCCGCCCGCCCACCCTTTAAGTTTAGGGATTAGTCTGGGTTGTGTTGGGGTTATGTTTAAGTGGGTTGGGTGATTGTGGGTTATGTTATTCCCCTTTGTGATGGCGGGGGTTGGTAGACAGTGCTGAGGAAGGGTTCTTGTTAGGATGGATAATTTTCTGGTGAGAAGGAAGTGAGATGGGAACGGAGTTAAGTTGGGGGAAGGTTTGAGAAGGTAAAGGTAGAGAAGGAGAGAACTCACACAGTACTGTCTTTAATTGTATATTGTTTATATTGTTTTAAATATGCAGGATATGGAAAGCTGTGGCCTATAGTGAATATTATTCCACAGAACAAGAAGTTGTCAGTGTTATTATTAATTCGTGGTTACATGGGGTCCTTGCAGGCGAATGGTCATCAGTGGGCAACTCATAATATTTTTCTCTTTGGATTCAGTCTGTAGTACACACTGTACATCCACTTATTGAGCGACACACTTGAACACATTTATGTTGTTCAAGCTTTTAACAGGAATAGCAGATCTGGAGGAATAGACAAACTGCATACAGAAAGAACAGTGTCGCGCCCGTACTCACCAGAGCGGCTGCAACAACCAGGAGTAACAACCCAGTTCGTGTATAAAATCTAAAACGGAAAAGAAAACCGTCATCGGCTCTTGTTTCTATACAATTCCATGTTCATCTGCGCTCGTTTCTATACAATTCCATGTTCACCTGCGCTCGTTTCTATACAACTCCATGTGTAACAAAACACAATTAGAGGTTTTAGTTTGCTTGAATGGCCATTGAAGCGTAAGCTCTTTCGCCACATCCCTGCACCTTTTGGTAGAGTGAGTACCTAACCAATGTAACCAAAAGCCGCTCCTCTGAGCAGCTGCATGCTCTCCTGCTGCTTTTTCAGCTAAGAGACAAAAATGGTGGCTTTTATATATACACGCACCAAGCACTTCCCATTTGGGGTTGAAAACAAAAACATGGAAAAAGGAACAGCAGCAAAAATGACTTAACTGGTGTTACAACAAAATATACATACATACAGAAAGAATTGTATAGTAACGAGCGCAGACGACATCTTTTTTTCAAGAAATTAACTACTATTAATTAATTAAATACAATCTCTCCTTTTGATTTATTCAGATTTGCATCAAACACCAGGCTACATTTGCACGCCATGACATGAAATGCAAATTACAGATGATGTATGATGTGAAAGCGGGAGTGGGTTACAGTCTCTTCTGCTGCGCCCATCCCTTCCCACAGCGTGTATACTAGGTGGAGAAGAGAAACCATGGCCCGATAATCAATAAGTCCATGGCAACTCACATGGCCCGCTACCACTGGTGTGTGAAGATGAGGGGTTATTTCTAAAGGGTAATGCTTTATTTGTCAATTACCATCCAACTGTCAATTAGCCAACCTGTCACAACCCACGTTTGTGTTTATTTTCCAATTGAGTATTCCCAGCTAGCGGATAAACACAAAAATAGATTGATTAGTCCCTAAGGGGGGGATGACCCACTTGACAAAAATGATTGTATAGGAAAAATTTGGCTTATCTGTCTAAATCGTAGATAATATGTATTTTTTCCTGTTGGTTTTGCCCAGAAATAGACCATAAATGGTGAAACACGTCATAAATCGACCACTTAACATTATATTATTAAAGAGATACTTTATTAGAAATCGAGTTCCCTTTCTTTGCCCTTAAATCACGAAACAGATGCTTCCGACAGCCTCTACCCAATTATTTTTTCAATATATTTTAATTTTTTGGGTTAATTTACTCACCTTTTGCGCCTCGCCTCCTCTGAAGCTTTTCTCCGCGATTCGCGCTCCTATGCAACTTGCGAAGCACAGGAACCTCAATTTGCGCGCCTCTACGGACTTGCGCACTTTGCGTACGCAAGTTCCTTAGTGCCTACACGGAGCAATGGAAAGGAGCTGCTCGTGCAGTCACAGATCCGATGGGTTGCTGTCTCTGAGACCCCACGCCATCGCAGGAGGTCTCCGAGAAGGTGACATCAGCACGCTCTCTGCGTGTTGACATCATTAGTGATCGATCTCGTGACTGGCAGCTGGGAAATTCAAAATTCCGTCTGCTGGTAATGCCGGCTGGGGTGGAGGAACCTCCTCCACTAAACCAACTTTTCTGTCAAATCGAGAGATGGACGGTGGGCGGGGGAGGGGACGCTTATCACATCCTGACCACTTTAAAAAGCTAAAGTGGTCAAGATGAGAAGAGTGTCCCTTTAAGTTATTAACATGTTATTACATACCAGCTAATTCCCTGCACGGTTTCCTGCTTCTCTTGCATAGCAGTGCACAGCATGAGCAGAGACTTAGCCGTTATGTAAAGTGCATGCATTTAGGTCACAAGGGAGAAATCTGCAGACTTTTTTTTTTTAAATGGGAATATCCTCCTAAAAGGTAGGAAAAAAATGATGGCTATAAATTTGGGAAAAGCTCCTTTTTACACACTGAATTCATTATATTAAAAGGTCAAAAATAATAAGAAAATGTATGAGAAATATAGAAGTAATTGTGCAATAGTAAAAAAAAAATGCAGGGAAAATATGGTGCCAAATGCATGCAATTATACGTGACACCAACGCATGAAAGTTTTCACACAATCCGCCTCTTAATGTGCAATAATGAGTTTAATGGGCATCGCGAGCAATAACCAACGTTTTACTTGTGAGACCAGTAACACGCAGCAATGAAGGATTACGCCGAGCCCTATTTACTCGAGGTACCGCTAACAGTTTAGCTTTCCACTAATAAGAGAACTGTATGTATGCAAACACATGAAATAAAAAGAAAAAACATAGCGCGCCACCGGATTTATTAAAGGCCCCATTTCATATATCACACGCGTCACATCATTTACCAAAAAAAAGATGATCAGGGACAGTCTTTAAGGACAGAAATTGCAGCATCAGATGACAGGCTGTCACGGGTGAGACTCCGTTTCTCACTTTAGCTAGTCGCACCTGCGGCAATGTGTCATCAGTTCAAGAAGAGATGATGGGGCTCTCGGTCTTTTTACAGACCCATACACTTAATTCACAATATTTCTTGTATTGATTGACATCACTTTTACTATATCAATATACACTTTACTCAAGCACTCCTTCCCGTGAGTCTGCAAGTCAGGAATTTCTAGGAGTCCAGTTAAGGTTTTACGTAAGATAAGGTACCAATAACTCATTCTGCCGCTTTGTGCTACAATGTAACTACATGACCCACCATTGTGACATGTTAAAAGAGCTAAACTGGCCGTCACTGGAATCTAGACGCACCCTTCACCTTTCCAACCTGGTGTTTAAGAGCTTTTCTGGGAAGTTACCACCCTACCTGAATAGACTGCTTCCCCCAGCAGTTCCCTCATGCTGATTAAGTTGAGGAATAAAACGTGACACTTTAATTCAGTAGTGTCCTAATTGGATTGTCTTTTTCGATTCGGCATCTTAATCGTTGCATTGTTTTTGGGCGCAACCACAAGGTGGCAACAGTGTGAAAAATGTCATCGACCAACCGTCAACTACATTTTTTCCATAACAGAAACTAGACTAAAATAAATTAAAGAGCTACACTGGCCGTCGCTGGAATCCAGACGCAACCTTCACCTTTCCAACCTGGTGTTTAAGAGCTTCTCTGGGAAGCTGCCATCCTACCTGAATAGGCTGCTTCCCCTAGCAGTTCCCTCATCCTATAACCTCCGATCCAGGACCAGCACCTTACTTGCAATACCACAATACAAAAAGAAAGTGGCTCGATCCTCATTTTCCTACAGAGCCCCGCATTTATGGAATAACCTCCCAGACGCCATCAAATCTTCCCCCAGTCTTAAGTCCCTTAAGAGCTCCCTATTAACATACCTCAATAAGGAATGCACCTGTAAACATGTGACATACAGGGTTATTCAGAGAGAGGTGAAACAGGAGAATGACTGGAGAAGTGAAAATTCTAGGTCAAAAAAGCCAAACCAGAAAAATTCTCCCATTTATCTCACTTTCCATATCGACTATTTGGTCTAGATTGTTCATTCTCCTGTCAATTCTCCTGCTTTTCACCTCTCTCTGAATAACCCTGTATATTTCCTACATATTTATTTTCCGTGTTAAAATGGATATTTGTGTTTTGTTTGTAATATCTTGCATTTTAATACCTTGTATTTCTGTAACAATTCAATGTTCTTGAATCCAGGACGTACTTGAAAACGAGAGCAATCTCGATGTATCCTTCCTGGTAAAATTCTTTATAAATAAATAAATCAAGGTAAAATTAAGAAGATCCCTTACTGTGAAAACATGCAGTTTTGTCGGGTTTAAACGGAAAACGTCATGGGATCATCCTGGTGTGTGCAGAGGTCACTGCAGAAGATGCTGCAAATTATGGAGATTTACAGTAAAAAAAAAATATATATATTCTCGTATAAAACCTATGGATGTGTAATTAGCAGTGTTAATGTTGTCAGAGAATTTGGGTATAAATTAATGAAAATAAGGTAACACCACATGGAATATGCAGAGGAAAGGAATAGGAAGTGATCAATAAGTAATTCAAAATCGACTCTGGGTCAAAGTGAACTATTTTTTATTATTTTTTATTTTTAGAAAGGATTTTTACCAGGAAGGATACATTGAGATTTCTCTTGTTTCCAAGTATGTCCTGGATGGCGAGTCTGTACCGTTAGGTGTTTTGCCCAAGGACACTTACTGGAGAGGTGCTCTTGCCGGGATTCGAACCTGTGTCTCCACAGTTATGGAGCAGTGATGTTACCCTTACTCCATCCAGCCAGTAACCTATTAGTAGATCGCATGATGAAAGAGTAGGAACCAGGGTAGATATAAACAATTGGAGGCAAATACGGACTGGGAACAGGAAAAGATGGATGATGGAGATGCTGGATATGACAAGAATGAGGTCAAACCTAGGCCTCGATTTAATTTGGCCAGATAGCCGAAATCAGGATCTTTTTCGGTTGGTTTTCGGCCATTTTTATAGTTCAGTAGAGTCAAATGTGGGCTTACCAGCATTTCAATTCCCAAAAGAAAATCTGACTCAAATATCATCTCTCTTGGCTATATTTTTTAATGGAAACATCAGCTTTAGCGATTCAATTGGAAAGTATCAGTATGCCGATATCCAACAAAAATTACAAATACTAAAAAAGGTGTTGATAAATGGATTTTCAGGCAGAAAACTAGGGGAAATAAGACTGAAATCTTTTTATTTTCTAAACATCTGAATTTGCGGAGTGATATGTTTAAAAGGCACATATCTGGATGACGCTGGCACAAAATAAGCTTTTTTTAGGCCTTTTCCCTGAAAAACTCTGCGGCCAGAGTTTTCAAAAAAATCAACTCTGAATCAGGCAATATTTGGAAAAAAAATTTCATCCACAAGCAGTCGATATTTTTTTCCCAAAACTTGTCTGAAATAATTTAAACCGAGTCACTAGGCAGGGATAGTTTGGATCTAAACCACCGTAGGTGGATATGGACTTGTAGGTGCAGCCTTGAAGTTGAGTTTGGTCTGGAGAGTGGTCAAGCCGTAATAGGGATATTGTGTATCTAAATGACTGTAGATCATTGAAAGTACTAAGAGGATAGAGCGGAATCTGAAAGAAGAGTGGTCTTGTTATGAGGGGGTAGGGTAAATCCTAGCGGCTGCCGATAGTGGTGTGCTGGAACTGGTCAATGGGCCAGTTGGGTTTGGTTTGATGGTGCATTGATGGCTGTACTCAACATTCTTTGATGCTAAAGAGTTTAACCACCTCCAATCCTGATATATAGTAGTGAAGCCTATTTTCAGGGGCCAAGTCAAGCCGAAACAAGTGGATAATAAGTTCCTTTACTATTTTTGCTGGTAGATATGAGTTCCCTTTTAGTGCACACAATATATGGCGTTTGTATAAGTTTCCTTATTACCTCACAAGAAATATAGATTATCTTTTACAATTATCATATTGTTTCCCTAAATTCGAGTCTATCTTTATAGTTAAACATTATATCAAGTTTGAGTGTGAGTTGTTGGGTTAAAAGCGCCATGTCAATGGTCAATCAGGAGTTCTTTCAGTTAATGGTGTAGGTCTAGACCAGGGACTTGCAGTCAGCGGCAGCAGGTGAGGCAGAGGTCTCACCTGCCATTAAGGGCTGCAGCTGCACAAATAAGAAAACTATAAATTATTATTATTATTGTCATCATTTATATAGCAGCAACAGTTTCCGCAGCGCTTTACAATAACCGTACAGCTCACTAACTCAGCTCCCCACTACCTGTCCTCACTAATCACCAAATACACCCCAGCCCGCTCGCTGAGATCAAATAGTGACCTGCGCCTAGCTTCTCCCCGCGTCACCTCTTCCCATGATAGACTGCAGGATTTCTCATTCGCAGCCCCCATCCTCTGGAACACTCTCCCTCGTATGGTCAGACTTCCTTCAAACGCTCCCTTAAGACATTCCTTAAGACATTCCTGGGGAGCACTGAGAGCAGCCAGGTCCTGGGGAGCACTGAATAGCCAGATCCTGGGGAACACTGAGAGCAGCCAGATCCTGGGGAGCCCTGAACAGCCAGATCCTGGTAAGCACTGAGAGCAGCCAGTTCCTGGGGAGCACTGAGAGCAACCAGTTCCTGGGGAGCACTGGGAGCAGCCAGTTCCTGGGGAGCACTGAGAGCAGCCAGTTCCTGTGGAGCACTGAGAGCAGCCAGTTCCTGGCGAGCACTGAACATCCAGATCCTGAGGAGCACTGAGAGCAGCCAGAGCCTGGGGAGCCCTGAGAGTAACCAGATCCTGGGAAGCACTGAGAGCAGCCAGTTCCTGGAGAGCACTGAGAACAGCCAGATCCTGGGGAGCACTGAGAGCAGCCAGATCCTGGGGAGCACTGAGAGCAGCCAGAGCCTGGGGAGCACTGGAGAGTAACCACATCCTGGGAAGCACAGAGAGCAGCCAGTTCCTGGAGAGCACTGAGAGCAGCCAGATCCTGGGAGCACTGAGAGCAGCCAGATCCTGGGAAGCACTGAGAGCAGCCAGAGCCTGGGGAGCACTGAGAGTAGTCAGAGCCTGGGGTGCACTGAGAGTAACTAGATCCTGGGAAGCACTGAGAGGAGCCAGTTCCTGGAGAGCATGGAGAACAGCCAGATCCTGGGGAGCACTGAGAGCAGCCAGATCCTGGGGAGCACTGAACCTGAACCTATGTAACCTGTGTATATCTGGCTCTGGTACTATCTAGTGCCTCACCAGCCACTGACCTCAACGCAGGTCACTGGTCTAGACCTTACCTATAATGTATTGTTCAGACTATAATGGTCACAAGAATTTTTAAGCTTCTCCCTGTGGATACAATCCGTAAATAAATTTTCAGCCATTTTTGCTAGCCAAAGCTGAAGCACCGAGGCCGGCTAGTGCAGTTGAAATACGATGAGAGTATGATTTCAAATTCCTCTGCATTTGCTTACTATACACCCTAATATTTTTACCTTCAAAGACTGGCTAATTTAACTAAAGGCACTGCGCACCCTGCTGTCATATTTATTTGTGTGACAATATGGAAATGCTAACTTGACACAATTTTAATCAGTACACCGTACCGTACTATGGGTGTGTATCATATTCTGACACTTTTCCATGCATATTTTGAACGCAATTTGGAAGCGCATATTTATCACAACTTAATTCCTGTGAAATCACACCTTGTTAAGCAAAACCGATTTCACGTTTCACCTTATATTTACCTTTCTGCGAAAAAAAGACGAAAAATTTAGATCAAGCTTTACGCTTTATTTATCCCCTCCTCCACCGTCCCAAAAAAACAGCGCATTCTGGGGGAAAACAACCAAAGATTATTCAAGTTAAGAAAATTGATATCTGCTTTTTGAATAATTGTAATTTAGTCTTATAAATATTGTAGTGGGATAAATAAGGTTAGAGAGTGTGTACTACCATCTTTTAAAACCATCATAACAATAGAAAAAAGGGCAAGAGAGTATCAGACTGTCATTAATGGCTGGCGGAACTTCCGGGGGAGATTGATACAATGCAACCACTGGCGACTGGATGGAGGAGGTTGGTATACGCAGTCCGGTCTATCAATGAACGTGGCACCAGGCAGATAGTTTAGGTTTGCAGTACAAATGAGAGGGTATCCAACAGAGAAGTCATAATCCAATAGCAGGGGTCTGTTAAGCAGACGGCAAGCAAACAGAGTCCAATAGACAAGCGAAGGTCAGCATCAAACGTAGAAGAGCTTTACAATAGTTCTATAGATATTATCAGAGCAGTGACTCACCATACGGCAACTTCTGAAATATAAGAGCGCCAATAGAGGACCAGGAGACATCCAGAACTTGCATTACATCACGTATTTGTGCTGAGGACACATCAGAAGGCCAGTAGGGACAAGTACACGTTTCAAACTGTGAGGTCTGTTCAAGTGATGCACAGGTCCCGCACTACTTTGTCACTGGAGGCATTCATCCAGGAATGGTGGAAGTCACTTAAGGGTCCCGAACTCAAGGCATGATGGAGCAGCGTACTCATGGGACCATCAACGGTCCGGGTAAATATGAGACAGACTTCATGCTCCCAAAAGAGGGTTCTAAATTATTTGGGAGCCGTGATTCTGCCAAGCTCTGGATCTCCACATGCCGATCCTTAAAAATAGGATCATTAATTCCTAATTCTTTTGGCAATTCATAAGATGAAATGATATTCTAATTAGGATGCTCATTGATTAATCAGCCCTTATTCATAGGATGGAGGAGACAAATCTATGCACATCTCAGTTATTGGTGGCATTCCATAAAATCTCTAGAATGTTTTTCCACTGAAGCAGACGTGATGTGCTGGTCGCACACTTTATTATACATGTACATTAATGCATTGTTTACAGGACCTGCCTTTATCTCATTTTCTGTGCCCTAGGGGGGCAGAATTACAGGTTAGGGTCTATCTTTGAACAGAACTGCCATCAGAAATCACAGTGCCCCTTACTGAACCTCTGGTCAGGGCTCTCCTTCTCTTAGCCACCCATTTCAGTAAACTACCGTAGATACTCGAGTATAGCGCGACCCGAATATAACACAATGGGTAGAGATTTATTATGGAAATGAGAGAATGCTCAAGACTCGAATATAACGCGAACAACAAAATTTTACTGGACCGGTAAATAATTAAAATCCTTCCAAGTTCGCTTAACACAGACTACCCCTCAGGCCCGGGTGCTCTGCTCTAGAATGATTTCAGTTGTTACTAAGTATGAATCCACTGGCCACACGTCTTCTTTACTAGCAATTAGATGGTCGGCGGAGGCAAGCGAGGTTAATGATTGGCTTAAACCGAGCGTTTGTCCTCTGGCCGTGACGGATCCCACCTCTTCCGAATCCGGGAGTTCCTGAAGTGTTTGCAAGCATCAGGGAGCCCACATTAACTTCAGCGAGACTACCGGAACTTCTGGGAGACTTGGGATCCAGAACAAGACAAGTTTTTTTTTTTTTTTTTTACACGCGTAGCAGATGTCTCGAATATAACGCGTCCCCTCCAATTTTAAGATAAATTTTTGTCTTCAAAATCTAGCGGTATACTCGAGTATCTACAGTATTTAAAAATAATACATGTTGCCTCCCCTCCCGCTTACCTAAATTTACAGGGAGTGGGATAAATCCCCGGTGGTCTAGCAAGGGGATAAAAAGTGTTCCCTGGTGGAAGAGCATATGGTCTATACCTCTACCTGGTACAGACTATACTAATTGCTCCCTCAATGAAGAGTCCGTGTGTTCTGACCATCCTCGGATGCCACGGCCTACCAGGAAACTTGTTATTTTGGTGGGTCAGTCCTGGGTGGCATGGAGGGACCCTTACATCTGTGGCACCTGGCCTCTGAACATATTATGGGCTGTCGCCCCTTGGTGGTGGTGACCCTGTCTCTGATCATTATGAACCGAGTGGTTACAGTACGGGTTTCAGAGAGCTAAGAAAGCCGTGCACTATTGAATGCAGTGCTCTTAGACCATCATTTTACTCTCGCCATGTCAACCGCGATATTTCCGTCGTAAAGCAATTTATAAAAAGAGCACCTAATAATCGTGATAGAATGGCTATCTGATATTTAGAGAAATGCTTTGAAAACATGACGGTAAGCAAAATCTCAACTTGCCTAGGATAGCCTCACTCCAGAAATAGAATCCGTAGAAGAAATCAGCAGAAGAAACATTTTCCCATCTCTATCCATCTTCCTCTTGTGAAAGATGAAACCTTAATAACCGGCAAGCAGAAAAAAAAACAGGACTACACAGAAGAAACCACTTTGGAAAAGTAGGAAAAAAATATAAGGGAAAGAGAAAAATCGTGTGTATAAACGCCAACTGTGCGGTTTAATAGGGATCTGTAGAGGGACATCCTGAAAGTCTACATCATACGGTACAATAAAATATTATGCTGAAAGTATATTATTATATAGTTTACTCAAATTTGGAAATCGTCTACAATTATTGGCTAATAATAATATGGACTTCAGTAACCACCATTATTTAAAGGGACACTCTAGGCAACATGACCACCTAAGCTATTTTAGGTGGTCATGATGTGCGGAGTATTCCCTTGCCTGTCCCTCCTCCCTCCGCTCAGCCGATCGTCAGGAAAGGCTGAAAACAGCTGAGAGAGGCGGAGGACTTTACTCCGCCCTCCCAGCTGTCAGTCAGCAGAGCGGGAATCATATTTCCCGCTTCTGCTGACTTTTGCCGAGTAGGAGACGTCATCGCGCTTTCAGCGCGATGACGTCTCCAACTCACCGCAGAAGCTGGCGGCTCCCTCTGAGGGTTAGTGTTGCGCGCATCCTCTTGCGCGCAACACTAATCCTCAGAGAGAGCCGGGAGGAAGCCTGCCGATTGGCTGGCTTATGTGAGAGGCGCGCATGCGCGCGCTTCTCACGTAAACCAGAAGCCAAGAAGCATGAAGAAGGACGGGAGCGGAAGAGGAGGGAGGTGAGTATAAAAAAAAAAAAAGACGCCGCTCGAAAGAAGAGGATTTTAGGGTAAGTATTACAGTTACAAAAAAAACCAAAAAAACAAAAGAATTATTAAGGGAATAGGGATAGGTTAGGATAAAAAAAACGGGGGGTGATTTTTTGAGTAGAGTGTCCCTTTGACGTTGTTGCAATACTGATAAACATTAGCTTTCCCTTTTGGGAATCACCAGAACAGTGACAAGAGTAGCATCAAAGAAATTCCCACGCGTTGCGTCGTCAATAAACGATGGCGATCGTGACTCCTATTAGTGAACAACCGCCATACAGGGTTATTCAAAGAGAGGTGAAAAGCAGGAGAATGACTGGAGAATGGAAAATTCTAGGTCAAAATAGCCAAACCAGAAAAATTCTCCCTTTCATCTCACTTTCCAAATCGGCTATTTTGACCTAGAATTCTCCATTCTCCAGCCATTCTCCTGCTTTTCACCACTCTTTGAATAACCTCGATAGTCTTTTGGGCAATATATTGGAAAAATACAACTGCACAGATAAAACAAATATATTACGGAAAAACAATATTTTGCCTCTCAATAAGCCAAATGGGTAACCCATGTCAATGGTCTTCACTAATTCACTGATCAGTTGGAGTTTCACTGAAAGATGGAGAGTCGAAAAGCAGAATTGACTCCATTGGGTATTTGGAACGGCAACTCTAGAAATAAGAGATAAGCATATCTTAGGAATTTTGGCTTTCATGTACAGCAGTGGTTTCCATCCCTGGACCTCAAGTACCCCCTAACAGGCCCGATTTTAAGGATTACCTTGGGGGAAATGCAGACTGAATCCTGCAATCACTGAGCAGCAAATCATATCACCTGTGCTGCGCTTCAGATATCTGCAAACCTGGCCTGTTTGGGGGACCTGAAGGCCAGGGTTAGGATCCACTGATGTACAACATAGCACAGGAGTAAAAAAAAATCAAAATAATCCAGGTTTTCTATGAATGCAAAAGTCATTGTTCGACTGGGACACTCTAACCACCATGACCACTAACTTAACTAACTGGCCTTGTTGCAAGATTCCCCCCCCCCATTGCTCCTTCCCCAGTTGTCCATAGCCACCAGGACAATGTTTCAAAATGTCCTTATGGTTGGCAACCAGTGGCTGCTCAACAGACTTCCATTGGTCTGCCGGAGCCAAAATTACAGCAGAACACATTCCCCTGGTGAGATGATCCCAGGAGGAGCCAACCAGTTGATTCCGAATCGACCCCCAATGCACAGTTTTGGCTTTCAATGAGTACTTACATCAACTATATTGAGGTAGTACAAATTAGTGGATTTCTAAAGCTAATAACTGCACCAAAGCTCTTCTATATCTCAACCCAAACTGGAATGTTGCAAGCAGCTCGTGCCTTGGTGATCATGAAGTCTACGATTTGCATCCAGACCCTCAGCAACAGTAGTTGAGGGCTATGTACTTTGTCAAATAACAATGACTCTGCAGGAGGGAGTCTCTCATGGCTCACTGAAACACCAAACATGTTTATTTCATTAAGTGTTTATTTTGTAAGGTAGGAAATAGAGGGTTACAGAAGCAGAAAGCCAAGCTGCCTGTTGCTACACAGAATAATAGCCTCCCTGTTGCGCATTCCTCTTTGATGCTGGGGAACCCACAGCTTAAAAGTAAGGTTTTGTCCAACCTTAGGCTTTGACATCCCCTACGCCTGGACAAAACTCAGGTGTGCTTCTTTGACTTCAATGCGGTCGAGTCAGCATGTGTGCGGTGGCGATTGAATATTTCCTCAATATGCATTTCATTTCTGAGTCTGAGGCTCGCTTATGAAATCAAGTTCTTTTTATGTCCCGGTATATATATATAAAATAGTACTGTAGCCATAAAAAAAAAACAAAAAGAAAAATAATAGTGAGGCTATTTCATCGATAATTTTACTGCATTTTAATTCTCTACAGAATCCCCTAGTGAGATCTTTCTATTTGACCATCATAACACTCATGAATAATCTATTCCCATTCAAAGGAAAGCTTTTCCCGTCAGATGGATTTTGCCAATAACGTGGCTTAAGAGTTGGAAGAGAGATAAGGTCACAAAAAAGGCCAGAATGTAGGAGTAATAAGGAAGGGAAACTGAGTGGGTAAGAGGAGGAGGTGAGGAGCACTGGTGAGGGTGGCTCACTAAGATCACTTATTTAAGATGCTTAGTTAAGTAAAACCACTTTGTGGAGATTAGATAAACGGCCAGATGGATTTGTTTTAGAATGCTTTCAGTCTGTTGTGTTACGGTGTTTAAAAATTTAGATGCGTAACGTAGCTAAAAAAAAAATAATTGCTTTTTAAGGACTTCATGAATCCGTTGTGCTTCAAAACATGGGTTCCTGGTTAGTTCCTTGTCAGTAATAGCAAAGTCGACCTGTGCTCCTACCATGTCCTGTCTTGCACTCAAAGATTGTGGATCTAGAACCCGATTTACAGACAGTAAGCACAACCTTTACAAAAGATACCACCTCTTCATGGTCCCAATGAGTGGAACATGCATGTTTGCAGCTGGTATACAGTATCAGGACTGGAGCAAGATCAGGAGATATTGGAGTAGTAAGAGACCTCAGGTGTCATGCTAAGGTTGATTTCGCTGTAATGTTTGGTTACAAATATTACAGGGAACCAACTTTAGCATGACACCTGTTCCAGAGGCATTCAGAAATTGGACGAATTTCATACATACGGGCACGCAGCGCTAGATTGTAGTCGACGAAGAAAACCAAGGTTCGAAGGTCCTAGGGCTCTATTACATTCTTCGCGCAAAAATGTGCACGTGTGCAAAAACGCATTAACGCGAGGGGAAAAAACCCTTTGCGGTGAACGTCAAATTACGACTTTCACGCACAAAATGCGCGTTAACGTCTAACGCGAGTTACCCTGCACAAACCCTGCGCGAGCGAAAGTTCGTGTGCGCATCCCATACTTAACATTGTGAGCGCAAATTCGTTCGTGTGCTGGTACGCGGCTGGTATTACAATCTATGCGCAATGTTTTACGAACGACGTTTGCGCGCAGAATTTTAACGTCTTTGAAAATCTGGTGGTAACTGCAAATCTGAACGTCCTGGCCGAAATCAAATACACCAGCACAAAAAAAAAATACAGCAAAGTATAGTTACACATTCTACACATACCCAAACAATAAAATGGAGAAGTTGTGCTTGTTTTTTTTATTGCTGCAGCAAATATACTCAGATTGATTTTGACAGGCGCAAAAACTTAACGTGAGACAATTGTGGTTCTTAATTCTGAATGACTGAATCGCGTGAAAAAACAGTCCGCACACCGATTTCTGCACGCAACGTTAATTTGCGCTCATTTTTTTTACACGCGATATTTTCAGACGGATGAATAAATGCGCTCGGATCGTAATACCAGCGTTAATTTACGCACATTAACGTTTAACGCTGCGCGCAAAAAAAAATTGCGCTGCGTGTACGAATTTGCACGGAGAATGTGATAGAGCCCCAAATCATTCAAATGAGGTGCAGATGATGGTATTGTGCAAGAACAGGACGGAAAAGATGGGAGTGCAAAAGCAACAACATGCTGGAAAGCTTGAAAAAGAGTTACAAAACAGCCAAGGGTATGCTGGACTTCTGTTGGAAATGGCTCTTCTAGGACACAAGTGTACATCCGGCCACTGCCTCAGTGACCCCTGAAAGTCCTCTTGATGTCCAGAGAGGATAGGGATGGTACATGCATAATTTTTGTGTCACGCGTCATTCTTGTAATCTGCGTGGTGGTCTAACTTTGGCTACTATCAGTAGTGCTCGCATCAAAACCGATGCAACTTCGGAGTCATGCGTACAAACTGATGTGGTGGACACAGCAGCATCACTTGAAGTGCCACTGCTAATTGACGCTGATGGCAAATCCTCCTCGGCATCTACAGAATCTGCAGGGTCCTAGAAGGAGTGGGTAAACCCAGCCCAGTGACCATGAAAGTGTTGACCCAACAATCTGCAGTGTTCTGTACTGTCCGTATATCAAAATAAATAGGAGGTTTTGATTACCACCACCTCTCTAAACCAACATTTGTTTTGCAGCACATTTTGCACTGAAAAAAGTTCTTTAAAATGTGTTGGGTTGTGATAATTGCAATATTGTGAGTCTATAGGGTGCACAAAGATAACACTTTTGCACGTGAGCAAAGCAATTTTACTCTTGCGGCTTTTTCCAGTCCTTGGAAAAACTCTTTTACAAAATATTCATTTTGATACTTTAATTTCTTTGAAGGACTAGGTTGACCAGACTTAGTTTTGTATCCATTAATATATTCAATGAAATTCTCCCATGCAGTAACTTCGGACACAAAGACATCAATGGATTTCTCTCAGGTCTTGGACTACCGGGACCCTTTTCTCTTTCCCTTTCCTGAATTCCAGCAGCTGCAGTGTCTTCAATTATTTATGTCCTGCACCTGTTGCACTGGATGCACCAATTATCTAGACCAGAATTATAAATGGATATGCAGCTAGTGTTTATTAATGAAGCTGGCTGGAACACTGGCTCATTCTGTTACAAGGTACATGGTGCATCACAATGCGTAAACACAGAAATGGCAGCAATTGGTAATAAGCAACTGTAATTATAAGTAAAAAAAAATACGATCTAGAGTTAGGGTGGACCAAGGTTGTCGAGCCTATGTTTTGGAACTAGATCACCCATAATGCTCAGCAACTAGGTTGGATATGCATGATGTAGATGTAGTTCTGAAACATCTGAGGCGCCAAGGTTGCTTACCCTAGGTCTAGACTCTAGAATGTGGAATGTCCAGATTTTATCCTCCGGCCGCTGTCTTGACATGTCCTTTGGAAAAATCCAGCCCAGTGGAGTCTAGATGGCCAATGGTGGGCTCTGATGGTCCGAGGAATGTGGGGTTAAAAAAAAAAATAAACTTACAAAGTACAAATTGTTGATTGCTAAATAAGTACCGGCTGGGTGGAGTAGAGGTAACATCGCTGTTCTGCATGGAGAGAGCCTGTGGAGTCATGGGTTCAATCCCAGCGAGCAACCTCTCCAGTGTCCTTGGGCAAGACACCTAACAGTACATATTCGCCACCTAGGACATACCTGAAAACGAGAGAAATCTCAACGTATCCTTCCTGGTAAAAATCCTTTCTCAAAAGCCAGTTGACCCATCTAGTGTGCTTGTCCATCATCTGCTCATTATGAATTGCAGATTTAGAAGATTATGGCTGCGCCAGAAACCCAGAAAGAGAAGTTGCGTGAAGGGAAGCTAATCATTATACGTGTTTCGTGCTAGGCGGCTATGCTTTTTTGTCGAACGTTTTAAGAAGTGAATTCGAAAGGAAAGGATGTAGCCTAAAGCAGATTGCAGTATTTGAATATTGGAAAGTGTGAGCAGAGGACATCAGAAGGTCACTAAAAGGGTTGAGATGGCTGTCACATACTAATAAGATATGATAAGCAATTTATGGTACAACTTCATAGGTGACAGCCATGACATTCAAATGAATCAGAAAAGACAGAGGAAGCCAACGAAAGCACCAATTGCATGCATCCTGCATAGGGAAATAATGAGATGTGAGAGTTCTGAAGAATGGGTTGCTACAGTTACTCCAGGCCAGAAGTGTGCGATATCTTAAAATAACTAACATATCAGGAAATGTAAATGAAAACACATTAAAAAGCCACAGGATGACAATAACCAACTTACTTCTCATCCCCTATCTCAACCTTTTCTCAGGATTCCAGGCGTCTGTGTCATACTTTCAATCTGTTAAAGGGATACTCTAGGCAACATGACCACCTAAGCTTTTTTAGGTGGTCATGATGCCCTGAGAATGCCCTTGTCTGTCCTCCCTCCCTCCGCTCAGCCGATCGGCTGAAAAAGCTGAAAACAGCTGAGAGACGCGGTGGAGTTTACTCCGCCCTCCCAGCTGTCAGTCAGCAGAGCGGGATTCATATTTCCCGCTTCTGCCGACTATTGCCGAGTAGGAGACGTCATCGCGCTGAAAGCGCGATGACGTCTCCAACTCACCGCAGTAGCTGACGGCAGCGGCTGAAGATTAGTGTTGCGCGCATCCTCTTGCGCGTAACACTAATCCAAGAAGATGGAGCCGGGAGGAAGCCTGCCGATTGGCTGGCTTACGTGAGAGGCGCGCATGCACGCTTCTCACATAAACCATTAGCCAAGTGAAACTAACAAGGACGGGAGCGGAAGAGGAGGGAGGTGAGTATAAAAAAAAACAAAGACGCCGTTGGAAACAAGTGGATTTTAGGGTAAGTATTACAGTTAAAAAAAAAAGAAATCCCTACCTAGTTATTAAGGTAAAAGGGATAGTTTAATGTAAAAAACGGGGGGGGGGGATTTTTGATTAGAGTGTTTCTTTAATACGCCCCTCCACAGGCCTCCACAGGCCTCACTCAACCCTCCACAGGCCTCACTGCTGTCGGCTTTGCCAACTTCTTCACAGATAAACTTAGACTAGAAATTTCTTCACTGCCCTCCTCCTCCTTTTAACCATTCTACCCCATTGTCTCCTTTACTCCCTGCCCCCTCTTCTACTATGTCTCCCTTTTTTCCAGTCTCGGAGTAGGATATCTCAGAAGTTCTCATGTCCTCCCGACCGGCCACCTGTCCACTTGATCCCATCCCCTCACACCTTATTCGGTATGTTCTACCAGTCACTGTCTCTGCTTTGAGTCATATTTTTTACCTCTCCCTCTCCTCTGGAGTCTTCCCCTCTGCATTCAAACGTGCTTTGATCACCCCCATTCTAAAAAAGCCATCTCTTGATCTTACCTTCTTTTCAAACCACTCGTCAGCTTGGCCTCAGTGATGCCACTCTTTCCTGGTTCTCTTCCGATCTCTCTTTTCGCTCCTTCAGTGTCTCCTTTGCTGGTGCCTCTTCACCACCAGTTCCTCTTTCTTTTGGGGTACCTCAAGGTTCTGTTCTGGGTCCTCTACTCTTCTCGATCTATACTGCCTCTCTGGGTAACCTCATCTTTTCCTATGGATTCAAATATCACCTCTATGATGACGACACCCAAATCTACCTTCCCTCTCACAATCTCTCTCCTACTGTGATGGACCGTGTTACAGCCTGCCTATCAGCTGTTTATGACTGGATGACTTCCCGTTTCCAAATGCTCAACCTCTCAAAAACTGAACTTCTCATCTTTCCTCCCTCTAAAACCTCCATTCCTGCACCCATTTCCCTTCAGGTGAATGGTGCTGCCATTACGTCTACCTCTCAGGCTCGTTGCCTCAGGGTACCACTCAGAATCCAATCTATCCTTCTCTCCTCACATTTCAGTCTCTAACCATTTCACGTTTTAAAAAAACACATTTTTCTTTTTTTTATTATTATTGTTGTTATTTTGTTTCTTTACCTTAAACATGGTCATATTTGGTATCATTGGAAAGGCCATGCTATGGCCTTTCTAATGATACCAAACATGACCCTGCTAGCTGAAAACAGTCGGGAGATATCTGGGTTCAAACAAACCCCTATCTCCACCCCTATCTTTCCTTAGGAGTCAATAAGGTCGTTCACCACACGTCCTCAGCAGTGAAAGGGTTAAGAGATCCCAGATCCCCCTCCATTATGTATATCCAATTCCGACCACTTCGCTCTGCCAATGATCTGATGCTATTAGTTCCTCGTACCCGCACCCTCAACTCTCACCTTCAGGAATTCTCTCAAGCTACCCCATTTTATTATGGAACTCCCTCCCCTGCAACATTAGACTCTCCTAGACTCTCCAGTCCTTCAAGATGTCTCTGAAAACACATTACTTTATAGAAGCCTATCGGGTCACTCGAATGATCCCCCACTATACATTTCTTGCTCCATCTTTCCATTCAGCACTCATACAACCTGCTACTTCATATATACCCTCACCTAATTTATTTATTTATTTATAAAGGATTTTACCAGGAAGGATACATTGAGATTTCTCTCGTTTTCAAGTATGTCCTGGGTTCAAGAACATTGAAGTGTTACAGTTACAGAAATACAAAGTAATACAATGTAAGATATTAACAACACAAATATACAGATTAACAGAAAATAAATAATGTGTCCCCCTTCTCCTCTTAGATTGTAAATTCTCAGGCAGGGTCCTCTCTCCCACTGTTCTGTGTGTGTAACTTGTATGTATGTTTGTTATTCAGTCTCTCCCATTGTACAGCGCTAAGGAATTTGTTGGCGCTTTATTTATTTATAAAGTATTTTACCAGGAGGGATACATTGAGATTTCTCTCGTTTTCAATTATGTCCTGGCTTTATAAATAATTGTAACTGTAAATGCGCTCCTGGCAAACACCGACAAGTGCAACTCGACTATAATTGTAATGTCATACATGTCAGGGTCAGCTTGGCCAAGGCTGATGCCACATGAACGTACCCGACTGCGTAAAGTTCGTTCATGAGAATGGACTTTCTTTCCGCTTGGACGCCTGTGTGACCATCTCGTTGTGTGCACATGTAAGTGCTCAGCTCTACAAATTGTGAGCCTCCTATGAAGACTTGGCATTGTAGACCCATCTGACATTCTTCGTAGAGCTTTAATGGGAAGATAAAAAGGTGCCGATTTCAGCTATCTGTCCAAACTAAATCAAGGTCAGATAATATTGACGTTCTTCCATTTTACTGTATTTGCACTGTGGATGGAGGTGTGGTTAGACTGTATCGCTGCAGCCGAGGCTCAGGCTCTTTTACATGAAGGTGCATGTCAGGGCTGGTAAGGACTATGTACATGCTGTTGTAGTAACGTAGTTTAAAAAGTGGAGTATCATATCAAAGATAGTAAATTAGGGCAAAGGCTGATAAACATGGGTGTTAAAAGAGGCCGATATCAGCAGCGAGAGAAAATATTTGGAGATACACTTCAATGTCCGAGTTTGCCTGGTGCTCGACCATTGGTTTTCAGCATGTAATTTATAAATTTATGCCAGCACTCAGAAATAAATATATGTATTTATTTGTAGGCAACCAAAAGTGAACGGTACAAAATGACAGTGAGTGGGACTTTTTCAGTTTTTGAAGTAGTGACCCAATGATTGCGTACGTGCAGAACATGTATAGGTTCTAGTTGAGTATTGACTATGGGGGTTATTCAGAAACATCTGAAATGTGCCCGAAATGTAACCGGACACTGACATTCAGCGAACGGAGACATTTCGGGGCCATTTGGCTATTCAGAGAGCAGGCAATTTACCAAATTCTGGCGAATTGCCTGCACATACTGTGCTGTTCGAGGGCAGTGAAATCCCCCATAGAGGAGCAATGGTTTGTCTATTCAGAGACACCGAACAGCTGAGGAATGTCAGTGAAATGCCCTGCCGTTTGGTGGTTTCATTCGACAGGTTTATTCAGGCGAATCCCATAGGCTTCAATGTTAAAAATAGTCCAGTTTTAATTCAATATCTAATAAACCGTTGATCATTTTATTCTCCAGTAAAAATCTCTTTATTTTTAGATTTTTTTTAGGATCTTTTAGCCATTTTTTGGTAAATTTTTCTTTCCGTTTTTCTTTTTTCTGTAACAGACCTTTTTTATTATCATTCATATGTAAATTCCAGACATTTTCGTTCAGCAGTTTTTCTGGAACCAGTGTTTCAATTTTCAAACTTTCAAGCAAACTGTTATTTTTTCTTCATCCCGTTCGTCTGCGTGTCGGCTTTTTCCGGCGGCTGCTCTGCACTGCGATCGGTGGCTGCTTGGATTTTTCCGGCGTGCTCGGCTTGGTTTATGCAGTGGTTTCTGTGGGCTTTCGGTGAGTGTTCGGTGAGTGTTCGATGAGTATTCGATGAGTGTTCGATGAGTGTTCGATGAGTGTTCGATGAGTGTTCGTTGAGTGTTCGATGAGTGTTCGTTGAGTGTTCGATGAGTGTTCGATGAGTGTTCGATGAGTGTTTGATGAGTGTTTGGTGAGTGTTCGGTGAGTGTTCGGCGGGTTTGCGGCGTGTTTTCCCTGCACTACGGAAGCCCTGCGGTGCTTGCTGAATACACCGCAGGGTCGGCGAACTAGGAATCGCCAACTCGCCCCGAAGTGCAGAGAACGAAAATTCACCGAACGTGCGGTGACTTTTGGGATCTCTCTGAATAACCCTGTATGTCTTACAGCTCATCCTGTATGTTGATGAGCCATCCACTAAGCCATTCCATAACCAAAATTCTAGAGAAGTTACATACCAAAATATCAAGCGCCTCTTTGTATCCTCCTCTGTCTGCTAGTAGCTTTAATCCCAGGAAAATGAGAGGCTCTCCTGGTGTAGTGTACATAGATCTTTATTTTATCTAGTAGCTTTTTATAGAACGAATAACTTGACTGAAATTTCAAACACGTTGATATTCGTGCGTGTCAATTAAATCATCCATGGGTTAATTGAATAGCTCCTTTGCGTTAATGTCTGGATTTAGCCTCTACATGCTATACTTCATGTAATTAAATTTAAAGGTCCTACAATCAGAAAAATAATATGCTTAGATTATCCAAGATCATTTACGTCAGTTGTATATTACATAACAAAATGTGATGTATAAACCGTATATTCCGAAATGTATTTTATGTTTCTTTGCAAGAAATAATATAATTAATTGTGAAAAACATCTACATATCCTAGCAAATCAGAGAAATGGCTTGCACACAGATCCAATTTACTACACTCCTGTATGCAACAAGGAACTCTCGTTAGGACATGCAAATGAAGTCCACCATTGTTTCTTTGTATACATATACATTCAGGGTCGGATTAACATAGGGGCTGATGGAGCAGCAGCTCCAGGCCCATGCCCTAGAATAGGCCCAGAGAAAGGATAACTATGTCTGCATTAATGGGCATTTGGACCACTGTATCTCCAACTACATAGCAGCTATGGTTCATGTGAGGTATCACTGGAAAGGCCAGAGCATGGCCTTTCCAATGATATCAAACATGACCTGGTTTTATGTAACAATAAAAATAAAATAATGAATATTTCTGGGGGACTTTGGAACGCTGCGTCTCTAATCTTTACACTTCACAAGGTCAAGTGAGGTTTCATTGGTCAGGTCAGAGTCTGGCCTTTTCATTGATACCAAACAAGAGCATGTAAAAGCTGAAAGAAAAGAAAAAACCTTTATTTTTGTTCGAAAGTGTCATTATCCATTTGTCACATATAAAATGAGCAATACCACTGCCATTACTCACCTTCTCATTTCCCACGCTGGGAGCAAGGTTAAAATTGTATATTTTATCAGAAAAATGCAGTAACAGGTTCCCATTTAATTTTTTTTAACAAGAATTTCCTGTAGAATATCTAACCACAAAGGTTTGGATGATAAAATGTGAAAAGGTTTTACACGCTGTAAATGATTGAAATCTGAATGGAAATTTACTAACAGGGTAACTGCCTGTTAGATATACCCATATCTGCACTATTAAAAAAACTACAATATGTTTTCATTTCATTAAATTCCAAGGAAAGCCCACCAGAATTTTCCGCTCTAGGCCCATAGAGATCATGATACGGCCCTGTATACATTTGAAATAGTTTTTGTAGGCTTGGTCAATAAGAAAAATGTGGTTGTGGACCAATTGCTCCAATTCTTGTACATTTTCCATTTGACAGATATCCCTAGAGTTAAAAATCAGTCCGAATGGAAATAATATGCCTAATATTAGATTAATCTCATGACATTCTCATAAACCTGGAAGAGAGTTAAATGGTTATTGAATAAGCATTGTTGTGGCGCCAAGCTTCACCTTAGTTCCTAATGACAGTAAAAGTCGCCATTGTTGCAATTACAGTGAATGTCACATATCCGCAGAAGTAAAATCCAACAACAGCTGGTGAAGTTGCTGCAAACAGTGCTTAAAAATGGTACCACCATTATTTTTCTGTAAAATGAGTAAGCCGCGGCTATTTTCCATCTGCCGTTGATCTACCATTGATTGCATGATCCTCGTGGGAAATGTAGTGCGAAGACATCTGGAGGGTTAGGGTTGGTTACCCCTGTTGTTGCATGTTCATATGTGTGAAAGCAATTGTGTAACCACACCACACTACACTTTTATGACGTAAGTTTGTCCAGAAGAGATCATACTCTAGAGCTGCCCTCCTAACCAGACGTCTCCTTAAAATCATAGCCTATGGTTAAAGAAACAACTGCCGATGTTCATTTGTTGCAGCTATGGTGAACATAAGCTATAGAGAATCCAGCACCGGAGCCGGCAAAGTTGTTGCTAACAAAGGAGAACAGAACCACAATTATTCTTCCATAAAATGAGTAAACTGCAGCTATTCTCCATTTTGGATTCTGCCAACATGTCACGGCAGCTGTTGTCCAGGTCCGCGATGCCCCTCCAGCCGGGGTTGCGGTCATCACGGCAGCCACTGTCCGGAACGCCTTGTTCCAGGGCAATGTTTATTGCCAGCCGGGAGTACTGAGGACGGCGCTCGCCAACCATTTGGTTGCGACATCCATTTCTGACAGGTGGTTCTGTTCGCAAATCAGGTGGACAGGCTAGTACAGCTGACCAATCGTAGTGCTCCACCGGCAAACCTATTGGAGAGTAGGTAGTCTCTCCTGTTCTCCAATGGGAGGGATTGTAGCTCCATTTAATGGGCTTTCTTGACTTACCTCCTTGCCCTAGCGTGGTTTCGCTTCACCTAGTGCCTTGTTACTGTTATATATTTATATATATATCATCTGATTGTCTCTCTGGTTGTTTTGATCCTGGCTTGTCCTGACTATCCTGTCCTCTGGCGTCCTGACGTTTGGCTATGTTATACCGTTGACCTCCACTCTGTTTGTGTAATTCTTGGCTTGCTAGTGAGTTCCCTGTTTATACCCGGCCATTATTCAAGGACCGGTCAGTTAGGGTTGTGTGTTCATTAAGTCTGCAAGCAGGTACCGAATCCGTGACACAACATTGGTGATTTTAAAGTGGCAATCGTCATTGAACTTCAGTACAAACAACGTTGAGAACAATGGTGGACAACTTCATCTGAATCTACGGTGTACACTGTGGTACATAGAAGACTACCCTGAGAAATACGCTAGACAACTTCTAACAACGCTAGACAATACGCTGAAACTACTGTGAAGGAGAGGTGAAAACTATGGTGAAGTACAGTGGCAGTTCCCAATACCGTGAATTCACTGTATTTCACTGATCCTCCACAGTTCTGTGAAGTTCATACAAGGAAAACCACCCGTCTTTCAATGAATGAATGGTTCTTATTGAGTAATCTCTTTAGGGCTACAATAATGTCATTGTCTAATCAAAAGGCATCTCACAATTATATGGGAGGCTCCTTATTTTATTTCCATTTTGAAGTATCGAGAAGTGGGCTGAACACGATAGACAAATAGGATAACATTTCTAGTCTTTATTATTTGGATTAAAATATAGTAAGAGTAAATCAGAGTATTATCAAAATTACACTGTGATTTATCATTTAATATTTGAATGGTAACCCACCAATTTTTAATTATTTTACAAGTTTCACTGTATGTTTGGTGAGGATATGATGTTCCAAACAGGAAAGTACGGCTAGCGTTTTGTGTGTCAAACCACATAAGCTTCATTTAGGCTGCCAAACAAAGAGATTGTCATCTGGCGAGCCAACCTACCCAAGCAGCATTTAATGACCCAAACTAGGCCATCGGCAATTGGTGTCTCAAACAGTGTAAGCATCATTTCCTGAGCCAAACCATGCAATCATTATTTGGTGTGTCTAACGATGCAAGTGTCATTTAATGAGCTAAACAAAACATGTGACATCAGGCTTCCTGAACAGCGCAAGTACATGGTTTTTTTTTTTGACCAGACAATATAACCTTCCTACTCGTGTGCCAGACCATTTATAGATCACCAAGGGAATAAGTATAAGAGGCACCTGTGCAAGTTTTATTCAATTTACTAACGATGTAAGAGTCATTTGGTGTATCAAAGCATGATGGGAAGTTGGAGACAGTAAATCATAGGGATGAGTCGTAGAGTTTGATAATTGGAAGTTATATCTTCTTTTGCTGAACTTCAAAGAAACTGCATCTTTGTGACAGCTAGGACAATGAGAAGTCATTTTTCAATTTTTTTATACGATAAATTTTTTAAATTTACGATTTTTATTTTGCAAAGTAGTCAGCATACAATCAGATATAAGAAAATGAGGGTCACAGAGAGTCCTCCAAAACATTCAGCATAGGTACGCCATAAGAAAATCAATAAACTTCCCCAAATAGGGGGGGGTCTCAAACAAAATGAGGGAAAGGGGAAGTGAACTACACTGACCACACGCCAGCAATGATATGAGGGGAAAAAGATAAAGAAAAAAAATATTGTTGGGGGAAGGGGGGCGGGGGAACGGCAGAGGCCAGTATCGCGACTTTCCCGGCTCACTCCCGAAGGAGGCCGTGGAAGGATAACGTCACAAGGCCCAGGAGCCCGAGGGCCAAATATGGCAGCCAGAGCCATGGTAGGTGCCATATTGGCGCACCTCGGGACAGCCTGAAAAGTGCCAAAAAAAAATGGGGGGGGGGGAGGAACACCATTGCTGGTATGGCATGGGTCGATTAAAAGTACAAAGAACAAAGAATCACAAGGGTAAAATAAGAATCATCATGGGGGGATCAAAACTAAAATACTCAGTGGAGGGTAAAGGGAAACGTCCACATTGGGGGGGAGTGAGTCATCTCAAAAAGTAAACTGGTCTGCAACAAAAAATAAAGAATGGGCAATCCAAAAAGGTCACAAAGTCCGGGAACCCAAAGCTAAGCCGAGGAGGAAGGAAAGCCATCAGAGGAGGGTTTGCTTTAGCCCGGATCCGTCAGCGGAACCACAGGGTTCAGCGGCGCAGGTACGATCCCCAGCATGGAGAGTAAGGATCTCGCTTCATTTAAGGTTGCCGTGGGGTGTGGTTTACCTCTGGTGTAAACGATCAGAGAACCAGAGGTCCCCCATCTGTAGCGTACTCCCCGGTCCTGCAGAAGTGCAGTGACTTCGCGGAAGCATCGTCGGGCCGCCAACGCCAAGAAGGAGAGGTCACGGAAAAAAGTGACACAGCTGGAGGCGTAGGTGACCCGGAAGGACGGACCAGCAGCCGCAAGGATCCATGAATGAATATCCACCGATCTGGTCACCACGAGGACGTCGCGGGCGGGGGGCCGTCTCCTGCGCAGCGGCAGCTTTGCGGAGACGTATTTTAGACGATAATTTTAACTGCATTGCAGAATATTTATTCGTGCTGGGTTCCATTGACACCCAAGTGATTAAAAGGGACGCTACAAGCACCATAGCAATACATACATCTTTTATAGTGGGATCAAATCTGTCTGTAGCTGTAAGTCTGTCCTATCATGAAAGGTGTTCTTGGGTGTACAACATCTTCCTAGAAGGGCACTCGTTTTATATATATATATATATCCCCACTTTGTTAAGAAGCCTGCATGTCTGTTGAATGTTGGACAATACATGTCTCATACAACCCCATTAATAGTTTTTTGAAGGGATAAATGCATTGACTAGATTGGATTAGTCACCTCCTGATCTGGACACCATTCACAGAATTTGAAAACGCATTAGGACCTGCAGAAAATTCACATCCTTCAAGGTGCGGGGAGTATTATTTGTGTATTGTATTTGTTATACACAGTGACACGTAGACACAAAGATATAGAGACATCTACCCCATCAACCTGTAATCAGTTACAATTTGGGGACATTTTCAGAGGAACGCGAGTATATTTTACTAGGAACAGAGATTATATAGTTGTATATCTATCATCCACTCCATTTTATTCCACAATCGTAGGATACCACTAGATCGCCTCAATACGTAGAAGCAGACTACCTCTGGTTTTTGTTCCCTCAGAGTGATTGCCATTTGCTGATAATTGGTGCAAAAGCAGGACTATCAAATCCCAGGGATCACGTCCAGGGCAATTTGGGTTTTGTACACGCTCACAAAGGTGGGTGTGTGGCAAAACTCTGGGCATATATAAAGCGGGTATTTTCAGAGATGGATCAGTGTTAATTTCGTCACCTAATAATTTTCGACAACTACTTTTTTTTTCAGTGTCGAAAACTAGACTATAACCAATTTATGACGACTAAAACTATGACAAATTTATTTATAAAGTATTTTACCAGGAAGGATACGTTGAGATTTCTCTCGTTTTCAAGTATGTGCTGGGTTCAAGAACATTAAAATGTTACAGTCGTTACAGAAATACAAGGTAATAAAATGCAAGATATTAAAAACACAAATATACAGATTAACAGAAAATAAATATATTCACTTTGTTACATGTTTACAGGTGCATTCTGTATATAGTCACTATGTTACATGTTTACAGGTGCATTCTGTATATAGTCACTATGTTACATGTTTACAGGTACATTCTGTATTGAGGTATGTTAGTAAGGAGCTCTTGAGTGACTTTAGACTGGGGGAAGATTTGATGGTGTCTGGGAGGTTATTCCATATTTGTGGTGCTCTGTAGGAAAATGAGGACCGAGTCACTTTCTTTTTGTATTGTGGTATTGCAAGTAAGGTGCTGGTCCTGGATCGGAGGTTATAGGATGAGGGAACTGCTGGGGGAAGCAGCCTATTCAGGTAGGGTGGCAGCTTCCCAGAAAAGCTCTTAAACACAAATATCCATTTACATATTTGCAGACTAATGAAAACTAGACTAAAACTAGTATCTCCCTAACATTTTCATTACTTTTAGTTAGAATTCTTTCACTAAAATTCCATTTAGCTTTAGTCATTATTTAGTCGACGAAATTAACCCTGATAGAGATCAAAAAGACAAGAAAATACTCTACTAAAATCTGAGAAAAATGCAATTTAATTATCAACTGGAAAGGTTTAAAGTAACAGTTAATCATCGGTGGATTCGATTAAAACTTCCCTGGCTCACATCACTCACAGGGTTATTTAAAGAGATCCGAATTGTGACCGAAAGGTAATCAAACGCTGAAATGTTGGTGAATTGCCTGCACATACGGTGCCTGTTCGGTGCCTGTTCAAGGGCAGTGAAATCCTCATAGTCAGTGGCGTCACTAGGGTTGGTGTCACCCGGTGCGGTAACTTATGGTGTCACCCCCCCCCCGAGTTTTACAGATATTTTTTTTAACTACTCTTACTCCTAAATCAGTACTCCCATATAACACTGAATGCTCATACACACAGCGCACGTTACTGTGAGGTTTATTGCTGTGGAGCTCTCTCATATGCTCACACAAATTTTTGCCAACTGCCAGCAAGTACGTTGCCTGTTCGAAGGCAGTGAAAGCACACACGGATATATATTGCCCCCAGCAGCTCTGGATATATTGCCCCCAGCAGCTCACCCATGGATATATATTGCCCCCAGCTCACATATGGATATATTGCCCCAGTTCAGTTATATATTGCCCCCAGCAGCTCACCCATGGATATATATTGCCCCAGCTCACATATGGATATATATTGCCCCAGCTCACATATGGATATATTGCGCCTCAGCTCACATATGGATATATTGCCCCAGACCAGCTCACACATGGATATATTGCCCCAGACCAGCTCACACATGGATATTGCCCCAGCTCTCATGGATACTGCCCCCAGCAAACATGGATATGCCCCAGCTCCTCTCATGGATATTGCCCCAGCTCCTCTCATGGATATACTGCCCCAGCTCCTCTCATTGATAATGCCCCAGCTCATGGATATTGCCCCAGCTCATGGATATTGCCCCAGCTCATGGATACTGCCCCAGCTCATGGATATACTGCCCCAGCAGCTCATGGATATACTGCCCCAGCTCATGGATATTGCCCCAGCTCATGGATATTGCTCCAGCTCATGGATATTGCCCCAGCACATGGATACTGCCCAGCACATTGAATGCCCCAGCAGCTCATGGATATGCCCCAGCAGCTCATGGATATGCCCCAGCACCTCATGGATATGCCCCAGCACCTCATGGATATGCCCCAGCAGCTCATGGATATGACCCAGCAGCTCATGGATATGCCCCAGCTCCTCATGGATATGCCCCAGCACCTCATGGATATGCCCCAGCAGCTCATGGATATGCCCCAGCAGTTCATGGAGATGCCCCAGCAGCTCATGGATATGCCCCAGCAGTTCATGGATATGCCCCAGCAGTTCATGGATATGCCCCAGCAGTTCATGGATATGCCCCAGCAGTTCATGGATATGCCCCAGCAGCTCATGGATATGCCCCAGCTCCTCATGGATATGCCCCAGCACCTCATGGATATGCCCCAGCACATGGAATGCCCCAGCAGATGGATACTGCCCCAGCAAATGGATTTGCCCCAGCAGCTCATGGATATGCCCCAGCAGCTCATGGATATGCCCCAGCAGCTCATGGATATGCCCCAGCTCCTCATGGATATGCCCCAGCACATGGAATGCCCCAGCAGATGGATACTGCCCCAGCAAATGGATATGCCCCAGCACCTCATGGATTTGCCCCAGCACCTCATGGATATGCCCCAGCACCTCATGGATATGCCCCAGCACCTCATGGATATGCCCCAGCAGTTCATGGATATGCCATGACAGCGGTGTGCGGAGGGAGGGGACAGCAGGCCGCCGGTAGGATCTTCTCGGGTTCTCGGGGGAGCACTGCAGACAGAAGGTGAGAGCTGGTCTGGGGCAAATATACCCGTATGAGCTGGGGGCAAATATATCCATGTGTGAGCTGGTCTGGGGGCATATCCATGTGTGAGCTGGTCTGGGGCAATATATCCATGTGTGAGCTGGTCTGGGGCAATATATCCATGTGTGAGCTGGTCTGGGGCATATCCATGTGTGAGCTGGTCTGGGGGCATATCCATGTGTGAGCTGGTCTGGGGGCAATATATCCATGTGTGAGCTGGTCTGGGGCAATATATCCATGTGTGAGCTGGTCTAGGGGCATATCCATGTGTGAGCTGGTCTGGGGGCATATCCATGTGTGAGCTGGTCTGGGGCAATATATCCATGTTTGAGCTGGTCTGGGGCAATATATCCATGTGTGAGCTGGTCTGGGGCAATATATCCATGTGTGAGCTGGTCTGGGGCAAATATAACCATGTGTGAGCTGGTCTGGGCCAATATATCCATGTGTGAGCTGGTCTGGGGGCATATATCCATGTGTAAGCTGGTCTGGGGCAATATATCCATGTGTGAGCTGGTCTGGGGCAATATATCCATGTGTGAGCTGGTCTGGGGGCAATATATCCATGTGTGAGCTGGTCTGGGGCAATATATCCACGTGTGAGCTGGTCTAGGGGCATATCCATGTTTGAGGTGGTCTGGGGGCATATCCATGTGTGAGCTGGTCTGGGGCAATATATCCATGTGTGAGCTGGTCTGGGGCAATATATCCATGTGTGAGTTGGTCTGGGGCAAATATAACCATGTGTGAGGTGGTCTGGGGCAATATATCCATGTGTGAGCTGGTCTGGGGCAATATATCCATGTGTGAGCTGGTCTGGGGCAATATATCCATGTGTGAGCTGGTCTAGGGGCATATCCATGTGTGAGCTGGTCTGGGGGCATATCCATGTGTGAGCTGGTCTGGGGCAATATATCCATGTTTGAGCTGGTCTGGGGCAATATATCCATGTGTGAGCTGGTCTGGGGCAATATATCCATGTGTGAGCTGGTCTGGGGCAATATATCCATGTGTGAGCTGGTCTGGGCCAATATATCCATGTGTGAGCTGGTCTGGGGGCAATATATCCATGTGTGAGCTGGTCTGGGGCAATATATCCATGTGTGAGCTGGTCTGGGGCAATATATCCATGTGTGAGCTGGTCTGGGGGCAATATATCCATGTGTGAACTGGTCTGGGGCAATATATCCATGTGTGAGCTGGTCTGGGGGCAATATATCCATGCGTGAGCTGGTCTGGGGCAATATATCCATGTGTGAGCTGGTCTAGGGGCATATCCATGTGTGAGGTGGTCTGGGGGCATATCCATGTGTGAGCTGGTCTGGGGCAATATATCCATGTGTGAGCTGGTCTGGGGCAATATATCCATGTGTGAGTTGGTCTGGGGCAAATATAACCATGTGTGAGGTGGTCTGGGGCAATATATCCATGTGTGAGCTGGTCTGGGGGCAATATATCCATGGGTGAGCTGGTCTGGGGCAATATATCCATGTGTGAGCTGGTCTGGGGCAATATATCCATGTGTGAGCTGGTCTGGGGGCAATATATCCATGTGTGAGCTGGGGGCAAATATACCCATGTGAGCTGGGGGCAATATATCCATATTTTTTTTGGGGGGGTGCGCAAGTAGCTGGTCTTGCCTAGGGCACAAAATAGTCTAGCACCGGCCCTGGGAGTGCTTCCCCCCCCCATGATCCATCATTCTGTGCAGGCGCTACGGAACTTGCATACGTATAGTAATGTAGAGGTGCACAATATGCTGTTCTTACAATATGCATGTTACTTGGGTGTAGAAAAGCTTCAGGGACTTCCTGGTTCGGGAGTCCTGAGCTGAAGAGGAGGAGCTGTGTGTGTGGCGAGGGAGAAAAAAAGGTGATGATCCTTGTGATTATTAGGCACAGGGTCACTAACTAAATAGAGCTATAATAAGTAAATGTTCCATACCCTCATCCGGCAAACATGAGGGAAAAAACAGCAACACGCGTTTCCTTATGTACAGGATATTTAATTTAACACACTTAAGGATGATTAAAACTGTATTGTGTGTACTAATTAACCTGTCCGGTACAGCTAACACAAGTGATATATAGATTCAGTGAATTTATGGTATACATGGGATTTCTGTGTGTATCCTATCGAGTTGGCCTCCCTGGGAATGCAAATAAGTGCAATGTGCCATAAACCTAAGGACCGCATAGCGCGCATGCAAATAAAAATGCTTTAGTTTATGTAAGCAAGAAAATGAGTAAAAAAAACGCATACATCACTTGTGGGAGGGTGAATATTCCCAGCGCTTCAGAGTATGAAGGCAGAAGAACAGATATACACTGAGAAAATACACGTGTCTATTCAAAGAAAGGTGAAACTCGGGAGAAATGGTAGAAGAAGTGAAAATTATTGGTCAAAATAGCCAAACCAGAAAAATTCTCCCATTTATCTCACTTTCCAAATTTGGTCTACATTGTTCTCTTCTCCTGCTGGTTCTCCTGGTTTTCACCGTTCTCTGAATAACCATGCCTGACAGTGTTTTGGCGCATATGATTTTTCTAGAATAATATCACCTGTTACAGGTCGGCACTGTGATCGTTGAACGCACCTGTCACTGACCATACCCATAGGCAACATTCAGTATACCCATTAATGGCTAGTGTGAATAGGCCTGTGTATACAATGGTGTATTTCTGGTACAGGTACTCACAAGTACACCTAATAATCATTCACATCAATTAGACTATGAGGATTATTCAAAAGGCGCCGAACTTTCCACCAAATGGTGAATTTGCCCGTAAGGTGCAATTTCGTGGCAGTCTGTCTATTCCCTAAACTGTCAATTCGTCAAATACAGGCGAATTGACAGTGAAATAAGGTGCAGTTCGCCGCAATTCGGCAATCTCGGCGGCAGCGAATTTGTCCCATAGAGAAGTAATTGTTAATCTAGTCAGAGAACATCGAACTGCTCCGAAATGCCCTGATTTTCGGTATTTCAGTTCGACAGGTTTAAACAGGCGAATCCCATAGGATTCAATGTAAAAATATTATCATTTTTATTCAATCGTTTATTCTTTTCTTTTTCCGCAAAAAGCCTTATTTGTGTTTGAGTGTTTTCTTGGTATTTTTTTTGGGATTGTTTAGGCAGAATTTTTGATTCCCTTTTTATTCTGTAACAGATCTTTTTATAGTAACTGTTTTTATTATTTCCACGCATTTTCGTGCATTTTTATTGTTTTAAACGCCTTTTAAAGAATAGTAGAGTACCGTTTATTTTTTTTCCCGCAGGTCGGCGATCAGACTGGCTGTCTTCCGTGGCTGCACGTTTAGCACACTTCACCACAGGGTCGGCAAACTGGAAGTGCACTGAAGTGCGCCAAACAAAAAAGCACCGAAATTTCAGTGCTCTTTGAATAACCCCTTTAAATATTGCTAAATAGGAAAACATGCACCACTCACATCAGAGGTGTATTCTGGCATAGGCCAACAAGACCTAGCCCAAGGGCACCATACTGTAGGGGGGCAACACCAAGTTACTAATTTGCAGAAAAAAACGCTTTTGCGCACTAATCCCTACCAGGGCGGTTGTGTGAACCAGGAGCATCCAGCCCACTGTTATTTATTTATTAACAGGGTTATTCAAAGAGAATCGAAAAGTCACCACACGTTCGGTGACTTTTCGTTCTCTTCAATTCGGCTTGATTTTGCGATCCCATGTCGGCGACCCTGCGGTGTATTCAGCAAGCACCACAGGGCCATCGTAGTGCAGGGAAAAGCTGCCGCAAACCAGACGAACACTCACTGCAAAACCCGGCGAACGCACATTGAAACCCACAAAAACATCTGGATTAACCCCGCCGAACATGCCAGAAAAACCCAAGCAGGAGCCGATCATAGCGTAGAGCAGCCATCGGAAAGACCCGACACCGCAGTCGGAACATTGAATTTCTACAGTAGGTCCAGATATACAAAGTAATAAATGCAAGATATTAAAACAAAACTATGTAGGAAATACAGTATACTCATTATGTTACATGTTTAGAGGTGCATTCTGTACTGAGATATGTTAATAGGGAGCTCTTTAGGGACTTTAGACTGGGGGGAAGATTTGATGGCGTCTGGGTGGTTATTCCATAATTGTGGCGCTCTGTTGGAAAATGAGGATCGAGCCACTTTCCTTTTGTATTGTGGTATTGCAAGTAAGGTGCTGGTCCTGGATCAGAGGTTATAGGATGAGGAACTGCTGAGGGAAGCAGTCTATTCAGGTAGGGTGGCAGCTTCCCAGAAAAGCTCTTAAATGCCAGGTTGGAAAGGTGAAGGGTGCGTCTGGATTCCAGCGACGGCCAGTGTAGCTCTTTAATTTATTTTAGTCTAGTTTCTGTTATGGAAAAAATGTAGTTGACGGTTGGTCGATGACATTTTTCACACTGTTGCCACCTTGTGGTTGCGCCCAAAAACAATGCAACGATTAAGATGCCGAATCGAAAAAGACAATCCAATTAGGACACTACTGAATTAAAGCGTCACGTTTTATTCCCCAACTTAAGCAGCACATCATCTTCTTAACGTGGTTGCAAAGTACTGAATATACTAGAGTAAACCTCACAGGCCTACAAGGGGGCCAACTACTAATTACCCACCAGGACCAACTACTCCCTCAAAAAGATCCACATGGTCCATCAAATCCATGCCACAGGACAGGATACAGGTCAATCCTATCTAAGGGAGATGGGTATAGAGGTATCCAGTATCGCTACACCGGGGGAGCATTTTATAAAATATACACATATTGACAAATGGGACATCTGTGAAACCTGGGAATCCTTGCGTTTCTTGGCAAGGGCCCGGATTTTGATTTTGACAGGACAGTTTGGTGTTTTTTAAAAAAATATATATATATTTATCAGTGTGGGAGTCGAGGTATCCCTTACAATATAAATCAGAACCTCCAAAAAAAAAATTTTTTTATTTATTTTATTATTTCTGCTTTTTTATTCTGTTTCTTACAAACGAGATTATTCCTGTAGATGATGTTTTATAGTTCATTACACACTGCAGCACGTTCATTATCAGTCTAGGTTCAGCATCATTATACAGAACAGCATGATCATTATCAGTGAGGGCAGAGATACCCGTATCTTTACAGAACATCACACACCAGTCATATGCTACGTAAGTGTTCTGTGAAGATAAATAACAAAACTGTACAATTCAAATTAATACACATTTCATTTAATTATGAATTCTATTCACTGTAGTGTAGGGGCTATTCACAAAGTGTTGGAGGGAAGCCTTTGATTTGATCTCCATCTCTGACATTACGTTACCTGGATTATTTTAGCCTACAACTTTCAAATCACTGCTTCGTTAAGGACCCCCTGCCTTGACAACAAGCTGGGTAAAATTCAATCAAATTAAACATTAAAAAAAGAGTTCTTCGGTGGTACAAGTCTTCCTACTTGGTGGTATCTGCTGAAATGGGGCCAGACATTTTTTACCACTTTTACCTCATTATTCCTTTAGTATTTGTCACAGGACACTGTTTTTGAGTGGCTCTATGTGGCATTCAGTGCATTCTGATTACTAACGGTAAGAAAGATTCATCAATTCAGGGCCCGATTCCAGTCGAGCCGTTACGCTAACAGCGGAAACCCCGCAACGCCAGCCATTAGCTTAATGCTTGAGCAGCTAGTCCAACCAAGCTCGGATGTTGGTCAGGTTACTGTCAGGGTTATTCAAAGAGAATTGAAAAGCCGCCGCACGTTCGGTGACTTTTCGCTCTCCCCAGACGTCATGGACTTCGCCTTGCGCTATCCTTGCTTTACGGCGTCCTTACAGATCTGGCACCGGATGAGACAACCCCTGGGGCTTTCCTCTGACCCCTCTCCTCTCACCCCACTGATCTACCACCCCGACTTTCCCCCCGGCCTTAACCCTCTGGCCTTCCGAGACCTACTTTGCTCACCTATACCACGTATCTACCACATTTTCCCGAAAGGTTGCTTTGCCACCCTGGGGGAGCTGGTGGGAGGGGAAGCTGTCTCCCTCGCCCTCTACCTACCCTACCGACAGATATTGAGCTTCATCAAGTCCATCCCCCAGCAACTCCACCTGAAAAGACCCCTCACTGAATTTGAAGCCGTTTGCGCCCGCCAGGGCCCACTACCACATGGCGTGTCCCGCCTTTATTCCTTCTTCTACATACTGTGAAAACAAATGGTAAGCGCCACACAACACGCCGTCACCACCCAAACTCCAATGCCACACCAGTCAATAGTGGTCTCCCCCACACCAGAGAATATGAACAGAGTAAAACATACCTCTACATACCTCTAAGATCCAGACCCCCGGATACATAGGGAGACGGTATTAGGGATATGCCTGTCTGAGATGGACTGGAACCGCATATATGCGATCTCACGCACCACTGCTCAGTTTCCACTAGAATACAGGAATCGACCTATAAACTGCTTTCTATGTGGTATAGAACCCCCCAGGTTCTTTGCTGAATGTATCCAGAGGTTGACGATAAATGCTGGCGCTGCGGTGACTCACCAGGTTCCCTCATACAAATATGGTGGGATTGTCCCTTGATACGTCCCTACTGGATAAAGATACACCGACTGCTGGGTCTTCTCCTTGATCCCCCCCTGACTTTATACCAGCACCTATGCTATTACACCACGTCCCATATTCCAGGTCTGCATATAAAAACTCTGTTGGTTTACGCATTCTTAACACGGCGAAAAGCCTGATCCCCTTGTTCTGGTGACGCCCTGACCGCCCCCCACGCTCTGGCTGTCCAGAATGGAAGAATTACACATTATAGAACAATTGTATTTCACTGCCATTCACATGCTCCCCCGCTATCTGACTATCTGGACCAGATGGCTTTTACTCTCCTCAGGGTCTGAATTCAGAGCGATACTGACCACCACGTCTACCACCACCCCTCCGTAAAGGCGATTACGCAACTGCTCTCACGCTTAATCCCCTGTCCACCCTGACACAGATTTCCTGTTCGATATCAACGTCCGTATTTATGCTGCCTCATGTTTCGCATGTAATATGTCTCCCATTGCCCCCCATGCTATACCCTGACACCCCTAGTTCTGATCCTTCTCACCCCGCTACCGCCTTTCTCTACCCCCCCCCCCGCATATACTACTGTAATGATTGTTATCTGACTGGCCTGCATGCCGAGTCTTGTGATATTCTTACGAAAGTTTGTATTGTTTCCTCTTCTAAATACAATAAACATATATTCACAAGACTTTTCGTTCTCTTCAATTCGGCGATCCCATTTCGGCGACCCTGTGGTGTATTCAGCAAGCACCACAGGGCCGTCGTAGTGCAGGGAAAAGCCGCTGAAAACCTGCCTAACACTCACCGCAAAACGCAGGTGAATGCACACCGAAACCTGCAAAAACATCTGGATTAACCACGCCGGAGAAACCCGAGCAGGAGCCGATCAGAGCGCAGAGCAGCCGCCGGAAAAACCCGACACCGCAGATGAATGGAGTGATAAAAAAAAAACAGTTCGCTTGAATGTTTGAAAAGTGAAACGCTGTTTGCAAAGAAACTACAGAACGAAAATGTCTGGAATTTACATATAAGATCCAATGACTGATAATAAAAAGGGCCGAAAAAAGAAAAAAGTTTTTAAACAGATAAAAATAAAAATATCGGAAAAAATTCGTTTGCAAAAAAATCCAAAAAAAATGCTTAAAAGATCATAAAAAAAATATATAAATAAAGAGACTTTTACTGCAGAATATTATAATAAACAGTTTATTATATATCGAATTAAAATGAGAATATTTTTAACATTGCAGCCTATGGGATTCGCCTGAATAAACCTTTGACAACTTTTCACTGCTGGTTTTTGTTCTCTGAAAAGACTAAGCATTGCTTCTTTATTGGAATTTCACTGCCCTCGAACAGGCACCGAACAGGCATCGTTTGTGCAGGCAATTCGCCAGGATTTGTTGAATTGCCTGCTCTCTGGATAGCCGAATGGCCAAGAAAGGGAACCGAACGCTGGGATTTCACTGTTCAGTTACCTTTCGGCCCCAATTCGGAGCTCTTTCAGGGTTATCCAAAGAGATCCGAATTGCTTGAGAAAGGTAACCGAACGCTGAAAATCAGTGTTCGGTTAACTTTCCTGGCCATTCGGCTATTCAGAGAGCAGGCAATTCGCCATATCCTGGCGAATTGCCTGCACATACGGTGCCTGTTCGGTGCCTGTTCGAGGGCAGTGAAATCCCCATAAAAAGCACTGCTTCGTCTATTCAGAGAACACAAACCAGCAGTGAAAGGTTCCCCTAATGCCCTGCCATTCGGTGGTTTAATTCGGCAAATTTATTCAAGAGAATCCCATAGGCTTCAATGTTAAAAATATTCCCGTTTTAATTCAATATCTAATAAACCGTTCATTATAAAATTCTGCAGTAAAGAGTCTCTTTATTTATAGATTTTTAAGGATATTGTAAGCATTTTTCAGAATTTTTTTTTAAGTTTACTTATTTTTTCTGTAACAGCCCTTTTTATTATCATTCCCTGGACCTCATATGTAAATTTCAGACATTTTCGCTCAGTAGTTTCTTTGCAAACAGCGTTTCATTTTCACAGATTCATACAAACGGTTTTGCTAATTTATTTACTTCCCTCGTCTGCGTCTCAGCTGCTTCGGCTGTTTCGGCTGTGTGTGATCGGCTCCTGCTCGGGCTTTTTCCGTGGTTTTCGACAGGTTAATCCAGATGTTTTTGTGGCTTTTCTGCGTGCATTCGCTGGGTTTTGCGGTCAGTTTTCGTCGGGTTTGCGGCCGCTTTTCCCTGCAATTCGGGGACCCTGTGGTGCTTGCTGAATACACCGCAGGGTCACCGAAATGGGATCGGCAAAAGGAACCGAATTGAAGAGAACGAAAAGTCACCGAACGTGCGGTGATTTTTCGAATCTCTTTGAATAACCCTGTTTGAATAACCCTGTGTGAGTTAACAGCTCCTAAACTCTGTATGAGAGCCTCTAATTTGTGGCTAGCCTGAGATGAATGAGCTATTCTACCGTCAGAGCCGTAGCTAGCTCCTTTTGCACCCGAGGCAAAAACAGAAAATTGTGCCCCCCACCCACATAATTTTAAAAATCAGAGTCCCCGACCAGTGCCGCAGTGCTAAGCTCCTGGATGCTCCCCGTGACCAGAAGCAGTGGATCGGACCACCCTTTGCGCTGTGGGATGAGAGGCAAGTACAGTCAGGTCCAGAAATATTGGGACATCAACACATTTCTAACATCTTTGGCTCTATACACCACCACAATGGAGTTGGAAAGAAACAAACACAATGTGCTTTAACTGCAGACTGTCAGCTTTAATTTGAGGGTATGCACATCCAACTCAAGTGAACGGTGTAGGACTTACGGCAGTTTGCAGATGTGCCTCCCACTTGTTAAGGGACCAAAAGTAATGGGACAGAATAATAATCATAAATCAAACTTTCCCTTCTTAATACTTGGTTGCAAATCCTTTGCAGTCAATCACAGCCTGAAGTCTGGAACACATAGACATCACCAGACGCTGGGTTTCATCCCTGGTGATGCTCTGCCAGGCCTCTACTGCAACTGTCTTCAGTTCCTGCTTGTTCTTGGGGCATTTTCCCTTCAGTTTTGTCTTCAGCAAGTGAAATGCATGCTCAATGGGATCCAGGTCAGGTGATTGACTTGGCCATTGCATAACATTCCACTTCTGTCCCTTCAAAAACTCTTTGGTTGCTTTTGCAGTATGCTTTGGGTCATCATTGTCCATCTGCACTGTGAAGCGCCGTCCAATGAGTTCTGCAGCATTTGGCTGAATGTGAGCAGATAATATTGCCCGAAACACTTCAGAATTCATCCTGCTGCTTTTGTCAGCAGTCACATCATCAATAAATACATAGAACCAGTTCCATTGGCAGCCATACATGCCCACGCCATGACACTACCACCATCATGCTTCACTGATGAGGTGGTATGCTTAGGATCATGAGCAGTTCCTTTACTTCTCCATACTCTTCTCTTCCCATCATTCTGGTACAAGTTGATCTTGGTCTCATCTGTCCATAGGATCTTGTTCCAGAACTGTGAAGGCTTTGTTAGGTGTTTGGCAAACTCTAATCTGGCCTTCCTGTTTTTGAGGCTCACCAATGGTTTACATCTTGTGGTGAACCCTCTGTATTCACTCTGGTGAAGTCTTCTCTTGATTGTTGACTTTGACACACATACACCTACCTCCTGGAGAGTGTTCTTGATCTGGCCAACTGTTGTGACGGGTGTTTTCTTCACCAGGGAAAGAATTATTTGGTCATCCACCACAGTTGTTTTCCGTGGTCTCCCAGGTCTTTTGGTGTTGCTGAGCTCACCGGTGCATTCCTTCTTTTTGAGAATGTTCCAAACAGTTGTTTTGGCCACACCTAATGTTCTTGCTATCTCTCTGATGGGTTTGTTTTGTTTCTTCAGCCTAATGATGGCTTGCTTCACTGATAGTGACAGTTCTTTGGATCTCATCTTGAGAGTTGACAGCAACAGATTCCAAATGCAAATAGCACACTTGAAATGAACTCTGAGCCTTTTAACTGCACATTGTAATTGGGGTAATGAGGAAATATCACACACCTGGCCATGGAACAGCTGAGAATCCAATTGTCCCATTACTTTTGGTCCCTTAACAAGTGGGAGGCACATCTGCAAACTGCTGTAAATCCTACACCGTTCACCTGAGTTGGATGTATTAAAATTAAATACAAATTAAAGCTGACAGTCTGCAGTTAAAGCACATTGTGTTTGTTTCATTCCAACTCCATTGTGGTGGTGTATAGAGCCAAAGATGTTAGAATCGTGTCGATGTCCCAATTTTTATGGACCTGACTGTATGTGATTTTTGGGGGGGGTTCCAGCTGGTGCTGACTGATTCTGCAGAAGCGGCACCAGTTAGCACCAGTGTCTAGCTGTGGGTAACTTTTGTAGCTATGGCGGGATGGTAATTAGAGTTAGGACTTTGTAATCCTAACGCTTTTTACTCTTTTGCGCTCCCCATGTTAGGTATAGGGAGAGCAAAGTACAGTAACCTTGTGCTGAAAAGCACAATATCCTGGATTTTTTAACCTGTTTCCGTTGGGGTGTTAATATGAGTGTCCTGTGCTAGGATGTGATATGGGCAGCATGCAGTAACCTCATTTAACCTAGCTCCAACGCTCACATGTGTAAGTGCTAGCGTTAAGGAGGTGATGGGGCCCTACATATAAGGTGCACACACAGTACATGTACAAATACAGTACACACAAAATACATGCACGTATAGCAAAAGAACATTTAGCATAATATACACACCCCAGAATAATATACACAGCACTGAGCCCCCAGACTATTTTTCCCAGTTGACATGGATATAATTGCCCCCAGTTCTCATGGATATTATTGACCCCAGCTCATATGGATATATATTGCCCCAGTACACATGGATATGGCCCAGCTCATGGATATGCCCCCAGCTCTCATGGATATTGCCCCAGCTCATGGATATGCCCCCAGCTCTCATGGATATTGCCCCAGCTCTCATGGATATGCCCCAGCTCTCATGGATAATGCCCCAGGTCTCATGGATATGCCCCAGCTCTCATGGATAATGCCCCCAGGTCTCATGGATAATGCCCCAGCTCTCATGGATATGCCCCCCAGGTCTCATGGATAATGCCCCCAGGTCTCATGGATATTGCCCCCAGCTCTCATGGATAATGCCCCCAGGTCTCATGGATATTGTCCCAGCTCTCATGGATAATGCCCCCAGGTCTCATGGATATTACCCCCAGCTCTCATGGATAATGCCCCAAGGTCTCATGGATATTGCCCCCAGCTCTCATGGATAATGTCCCCAGCTCTCATGGATATTGCCCCCAGTTCTCATGGATAATGCCCCCAGGTCTCATGGATATTGCCCCCAGGTCTCATGGATAGTGCCCCCAGGTCTCATGGATATTGCCCCCAGGTCTCATGGATAGTGCCCCCAGGTCTCATGGATATGCCCCCAGGTCTCATGGATAGTGCCCCCAGGTCTCATGGATAGTGCCACCAGGTCTCCTGGATATGCCCAGGTCTCATGGATAAAGCCCCCAGGTCTCCTGGATATGCCCCCAGGTCTCATGGATATTGCCCCCAGGTCTCCTGGATATGCCCCCAGGTCTCATGGATAATGCCCCAGGTCTCATGGATAATGTCTCAGGTCTCCCGGATATTGCCGCCAGGTCTCCCGGATAGTGCCCCCAGGTCTCATGGATATTGCCCCCAGCTCTCATGGATAATGCCCCCAGATCTCATGGATATTGCCCCCAGCTCTCATGGATAATGCCCCCAGGTCTCATGGATATTACCCCCAGCTCTCATGGATAATGCCCCCAGGTCTCATGGATATTGCCCCCAGCTCTCATGGATAATGCCCCCAGGTCTCATGGATATTGCCCCCAGGTCTCATGGATAGTGCCCCCAGGTCTCATGGATATTGCCCCCAGGTCTCATGGATATGCCCCAGGTCTCATGGATAGTGCCCCCAGGTCTCCTGGATATGCCCAGGTCTCATGGATAAAGCCCCCAGGTCTCCTGGATATGCCCCCAGGTCTCATGGATAGTGCCCCCAGGTCTCATGGATAGTGCCCCCAGGTCTCCTGGATATGCCCAGGTCTCATGGATAAAGCCCCCAGGTCTCCTGGATATGCCCCCAGGTCTCATGGATAGTGCCCCCAGGTCTCATGGATATGCCCAGGTCTCATGGATAAAGCCCCCAGGTCTCCTGGATATGCCCCCAGGTCTCATGGATATTGCCCCCAGGTCTCCTGGATATGCCCCCAGTTCTCATGGATAATGCCTCAGGTCTCCCGGATATTGCCCCAAGGTCTCCCGAATAGTGCCCCCAGGTCTCATGGATAGTGCCCCCAGGTCTCATGGATACTGCCCCCAGGTCTCATGGATAGTGCCCCCAGGTCTCATGGATATTGCCCCCAGCTCTCATGGATAATGCCCCCAGGTCTCATGGATATTGCCCCAGCTCTCATGGATAATGCCCCCAGGTCTCATGGATATTACCCCCAGCTCTCATGGATAATGCCCCAAGGTCTCATGGATATTGCCCCCAGCTCTCATGGATAATGTCCCCAGCTCTCATGATATTGCCCCCAGTTCTCATGGATAATGCCCCAGGTCTCATGGATATTGCCCCCAGGTCTCATGGATAGTGCCCCCAGGTCTCATGGATATTGCCCCCAGGTCTCATGGATAGTGCCCCAGGTCTCATGGATATGCCCCCAGGTCTCATGGATAGTGCCCCCAGGTCTCATGGATAGTGCCACCAGGTCTCATGGATATGCCCAGGTCTCATGGATAAAGCCCCCAGGTCTCCTGGATATGCCCCCAGGTCTCATGGATATTGCCCCAGGTCTCCTGGATATGCCCCCAGGTCTCATGGATAATGCCCCAGGTCTCATGGATAATGCCTCAGGTCTCCCTGATATTGCCGCCAGGTCTCCCGGATAGTGCCCCCAGGTCTCATGGATATTGCCCCCAGCTCTCATGGATAATGCCCCCAGGTCTCATGGATATTGCCCCCAGCTCTCATGGATAATGCCCCCAGGTCTCATGGATATTGCCCCCAGGTCTCATGGATAGTGCCCCCAGGTCTCATGGATAGTGCCCCCAAGTCTCATGGATATGCCCCCAGGTCTCATGGATAGTGCCCCCAGGTCTCATGGATAGTGCCCCCAGGTCTCCTGGATATGCACAGGTCTCATGGATAAAGCCCCCAGGTCTCCTGGATATGCCCCCAGGTCTCATGGATAGTGCCCCCAGGTCTCATGGATATGCCCAGGTCTCATGGATAAAGCCCCCAGGTCTCCCGGATATGCCCCCAGGTCTCATGGATATTGCCCCCAGGTCTCCTGGATATGCCCCCAGGTCTCATGGATAATGCCTCAGGTCTCCCGGATATTGCCCCCAGGTCTCCCAAATAGTGCCCCCAGGTCTCATGGATAGTGCCCCCAGGTCTCATGGATATTGCCCCGCTCTCATGGATAATGCCCCAGGTCTCATGGATATTGCCCCCAGCTCATGGATAATGCCCCCAGGTCTCATGGATAATGCCTCAGGTCTCCCAGATATTGCCGCCAGGTCTCCCGGATAGTGCCCCCAGGTCTCATGGATATTGCCCCCAGCTCTCATGGATAATGCCCCCAGGTCTCATGGATATTGCCCCCAGCTCTCATGGATAATGCCCCCAGGTCTCATGGATAATTCCCCCAGGTCTCATGGATATTGCCCCCAGCTCTCATGGATAATGCCCCCAGGTCTCATGGATATTACCCCCAGCTCTCATGGATAATGCCCCCAGGTCTCATGGATATTGACCCCAGCTCTCATGGATAATGCCCCCAGGTCTCATGGATATTGCCCCAGGTCTCATGGATATTGCCCCCAGGTCTCATGGATATGCCCCCAGGTCTCATGGATAGTGCCCCCAGGTCTCATGGATAGTGCCCCCAGGTCTCCTGGATATGCCCAGGTCTCATGGATAAAGCCCCCAGGTCTCCTGGATATGCCCCCAGGTCTCATGGATAGTGCCCCCAGGTCTCCTGGATATGCCCAGGTCTCATGGATAAAGCCCCCAGGTCTCCTGGATATGCCCCCAGGTCTCATGGATATTGCCCCCAGGTCTCCTGGATATGCCCCCAGGTCTCATGGATAATGCCTCAGGTCTCCCGGATATTGCCCCTAGGTCTCCCGAATAGTGCCCCCAGGTCTCATGGATACTGCCCCCAGGTCTCATGGATAGTGCCCCCAGGTCTCATGGATATTGCCCCCAGGTCTCATGGACAGTGCCCCCAGGTCTCATGGATATTGCCCCCAGGTCTCATGGATAGTGCCCACAGGTCTTCTGGATATGCCCCCAGGTCTCATGGATATTGCACCCAGGTCTCATGGACAGTGCCCCCAGGTCTCATGGATATTGCCCCCAGGTCTCATGGAGAGTGCCCCCAGGTCTCCTGGATATTGCCCCCAGGTCTCATGGATAGTGCCCCCAGATCTCCTGGATAGTGTCCCAGCTCACCTCTCATTGCCGGCGACCACGTGCTTCCTGCTTGAACGGCCGCTGACAGGAAGTGCAGCCGCTTGTCTGGGATCGATGAAACAGCCTGCCGCGATCTCGCAAGATCGCGGCTGGCTGTTAGATCCCAGGCGAGCGGCTGCACTTGCTGTCAGCAGCCGTTCAAGCAGGAAGCAAGCGGCCGCCGGCAATCATTTCGGGCTGGGCGCTTCACAGCTGTGAAGTGGCGCAGCCATGGTCGAGTCCTGCTGGAAAGTTCCCGCAACCTGCGTTCCCGCAGCGTTCCCGCAGGACTCGAGCCATGGCTGCGCCACTTCACAGCTGTGCCCGGGGCACGTGCCTCACTCGCCTCGCCCTTCCTACGGCCCTGTCTACCGTAGCTTGGTCTTTTTGGCTTGAGCTGGTATTCTGCAAAGAATGCCGCTCTCTAAGCTTGGTATTCATTTTGCAGTCTGCGTCGATCGGCAGCTTTTTTGAGAAAGGCTTCAGAGAGGACCCAAAACATTGGGACGCTCTTTCCTAAATAAAGACCATTGTATCTGCCTCCAGCTGAGCACCTGGTCCATTTTTATTTTGTTCTGGAGCAAGACAAGGCTTGGGTCTCTGGGGGAAGGGCGAGGTTTGGGTCTATGGGGGTAGGGCAAGGTTTGGGTCTCTGGGGGTAGGACAAGGTTTGGGTTTCTGGGGGTAGGGCAAGGTTTGGGTCTCTGGGGGAAGGGCAAGGTTTGGGTCTCTGGGGGTAGGACAAGGTTTGGATTTCTGGGGGTAGGGCAAGGTTTGGGTTTCTGGATCAAGGGCAAGGGATAAAGACTTATATAGTCGAAACGTTGGGGTTTCTGGTTCCGCTCTCTTTTCACCTTCATCCAAGTGCCTGGTAATATAGAGGATTTATATCCTAGGGGTTTTTTTTTTGGGCTTTATTAATGTTCTGTATTTAGAGCAGTCTTTGCTATGATACCACATGTGCCTTCATTGTGATTTTCATTTTGATTTTTGGGTTATATATCTCTGCATTTACTGCTCTCGATAACATATATACTGTATATACTTAATTAATTGTCATTTTGTTTTAGGAGTGCATTTTTGTCTTGTGTCTTTTAGGCTGGGGTCAGGCTAGCGCACTATTTGCGCCCATTTTGATGTGCCTCCTGGCGACTGTTGCAGCATTGTGACGCTTCGGGGCTGGCCACACGCTGTAGTGTGCGCATGAATTGCGCGTGCTACAGTGGGCGGGCTGTGGACATTCTGAAAGCCTCCCCGTTGAAGTGCTACGACGCACGTTCGACAGGGCTGCAAAGCGCGATCCTCCATAGGAGGATCGAGCCTTGCAGCGCTGAGCGCACTAACTGTGCTCAGCGAGGTGGCCAGACGGGCGTCAGAGTGGAAGGAACGTCCTCTCTCCCGGACGTTCCTTCCACTCTGCAAAACACTCATCTGACCCCGGCCTTACTCTTGATTATAGGAAGTATGAAGGGAAGCCTCGTTCTTTTGGGATTGCACCCTTTCTTTTTCTAGTGTGCAGGACTACTGTATTTGGTTTTGGTGAAAGCTAGGGATGGACACGTCCCATGTCTCTTAGGCAATGTTCACACCTGGGCGTTTTACAGCGCGTAGGAACGCGCTGTAAAACGCCATACGCCCAAAGAAGTACAGGAGCTTCGGTGACTTTTCGATTCTCTTTCAATAACCCTGTAAATTACATTTTAGTCAAAAGGCTAAGAATAGACCTGAATAAAAATTTGCTGCCAAAATTAGCATTGGATGGTGACTTTACCTTAGGATGACAGTATGTGACCCCCTCTCTTGGTTGTGTATTACTACCTGCCCTGCTGTCTTTGGATCAATTCAGGTCAACTCCTTTAAGAAGGGGTCAGTTCATGATACAGTTCAGTATGTGACATTCTTCTGACAGATCAGAACACGAAGAGTCCCAAAAGTACCCATCGAAGCACAGAACAATTCAAAGAGCACCGAAATTTCAGGGAAATTGCTGTGAATTCACTATTCACCGCTGGGTCCCCGATGTGCGGCACAGAACGTAGAGCTGCCGAAGACCGCCAAACGCTGCTACCGACTTCCGATCAGCAGGAAAAAAAAGCTTTTTTTTTTAAGGTGTTTAAAACAATAAAAATGTGTGCAAATAATAAAAGGTCCTTTTATAAAAAAGGGAATCAATTTCTGCCTAAAGTCCAGAAAAATACCGAAAAAGTTCTACAAGAATGCTTTTTGCTGAAACTGAAAAGAATAAACAGTTCAATAAAAAAAAAAAAAAGTAATATTTTTTTTTACATTGAATCCTATGGGATTCGAATGTTAAAACCTGTCGAACTGAATCACCGAAAATCCGAGGAGCATTTCGCCAACATGTCGGTGCAGTTCAGCGTTCTGAATACATTAACCATTACTTCTCTATGGGACAATTTCACTGGCGCCGAATTGCGGTGATCTGCACCGTATTTCACTGTTATTTCGCCATTATTTGGCAAACTGCCAGCTTTCTGAATGAATGAACGAACCGCCACGAAATTGTACCGTACGGTTAACAGAAGGGGTCAGCAACTCTGGCCATCCAGATGTTATAAAACTACACCTCTCACGATGCTCAGCTCCTCAATAAATTGGCTGAACCTCATGGAAAATATGGACTGAAAACATCTGGAGGACCAAGGTCACAGGCACGCTAAGCCCGTATGGTAGCGAGTGCAGACATGATGAATTTCTTACTTATGAATCATAAATCTTCTCAATTTGCTAATTTTCATGTTCTTCATCATGAAGAAAATAGGAAAAACCCGAGAACTGTAGATGGGAACCTAAACAGTCAAAAGCCGGAGCAATTTACCCAGCAGGCACTCCATTCTGTGCATGCCTATAGCCAAGGTTGTCAACCTCTGACATACACAATGAAAGCAATAATCATCAGTCTCCCAAATGGAGTAATAATATATAATATATGGGACTAAAATAATTTGAGTGACGCTATTAATGATCAAAACCAGAACAAAACAGACTGTGGGTTCTATTCTGTAGTGAACGTAACTGTAGAGTTTGAGTGAGTAAGCGTTAACATCAGGATAAGTGACTTCAACGCATACCCCCCATATTACCTTCCTGTCACGTTCTCCCAGCCAGGCCCACTGGTGCTGAGAGCTCTTCTCAGCCCTCATGGTTTTCGGGGTTAATCTGTTTTGGCTCTCCACCCATGGAGTCTCAGTGTCTGATCAGACCTGTGGTCACATGACCTGCACTGCCCTATTTAATGGCTATCAGTTCACTTGTTCCCTGATCCAGTATAGATCTTCCTAGAGGAAGGGAGTATATTTAAAAGGAAACAAAGTAGCAAAACAAGTGGACATAGTCTTAGATTAGAGGGGCAAAGGTTTAAAAGTAACATCAGGAAGCATTATTTTACTGAGAGGGTGGTGGATACATGGAACAGCCTTCCAGTAGAAGTGGTAGAGGCCAAAACAGTAATTGAGTTTAAGCAAGCATGGGATAGGCATAAGGCTATCCTAAACAAAAGATAAATCCAGGTAAAGTATCCATGTAATTGGGCAGACTAGATGGGCCGAAAGGTTCTTATCTGCTGACATTTTTCTATGTTTCTATGTTTCCTTGCTGAGTTCCTGATTTCTGCATTTTGTATTTTTGATATCTTTGGTTTTTGATTCCTGGCTACGTATCTTGACTATTCTTGTGTTTAACCCCTGGTATTGTATTTTGACTTCCTGGTTTATGACTTCTGACTTTGCATACTGACTATTCTCTGGCTTGATCCCATTTGTGGTTTGTTTTTGTGGTATTCAGGATTCTGGTTTATGTTTGAACCACACTACAGTCTCTGTTTGTTTATCTGGTGAGTCGTAATCGTAGGAATCCAGTTTTGTTGTATGTCCCTGCTGGTTGCAGCTCTAACCTCAAGTTCTATATGTGAGTCCTGCCCTGCATGTTGCTGACTATATTTCTGTCAAGTCTGTTTTTCTGGTTTATGTTGTGTGTATCTAGTGCAGCAGCTCATTGTTCTAGTGTATATAGAGACCACCTCAATGATCTCTTTCTTGTTCAGTTGTTGCTAGATATTCCTTCCTGTCAAGTCTAGTTGAACCCTGTTGTTTCATTGTGTATTTTCCCACCGTGTACTCTGTATAGTCAGGCCATTCAAGGACCTTACCCCAGTGCAGGGCTTTCCTTGTGTGTGTGCATACTGTCTTGTCTTGTCTGGTTCTGTTGTATCCTGTGTTCAGGGTTCTGCAATATGCAGAAGGACACATACCTGCCTTAAGGGCTTAATAAACACAGCAGCAAGGACCCCCCTTTGGCTCCTAACGCTAAACAGTGAAAATATTCTATTAGCGCATCGGTGATTGCGCGAGCTTACTGTACGTTTTGCTCCCTATACTTAACATGGAGCGCAAACAGTAAATCGCATTAGGATAAGTAAGGTATTACAAAGTGGTAGCGTTAATTACCGCACAGATGGGCAGGCATGTACTGGCCATAGGGACTGCAGGGAGATTCCTGGTGGGCCGATGGCTTAGTGGGCCAGTGTGAATGATGGTTCACCGCGCAGCTCGCACTGCCATTAAAGGGTGAGAAATTCTTCACCGTCTGTGGCAGACTGCATATGTTTTACAATCTCATATTGGGGCCACCGTGCTGGTGAGACCCCCTGCACATCCACCTTAAGACATGGTACGCACTCAACCTCAGTGCTGCTGCGTTGCTCTACCCAATCGCTCTGCAGCAACTCTGGTAGCTGAAGAGCGACTGGTTTAACGATCCGGTTGGTTTAACGATCCGGTTGGTTTATATACCATTTTTGTGCATAATTACAGTGGGCCAGTCTGGATGAAGTCCAGGGCTGAATTTTTGTCCCAGTCCAGCCCTGCCGATGGGTTAACCTATTCTTACTGGCACCTAAAAGCTGGTGCTAACGGATTCCGCTTTTTCAGAATCAATTGGCACCAACTAAAAAAAAAAAAAACAATAAATCAGATACTCACCTCTCATCCAGCGTCAAAAACGGTGGCCCTATCTGCTTCCTGCCACCGGAAGCAGAGTGAGACTGGAGACAAATAGTCTCTCCAGTCTCCCTCTGTGATCATTCCGCAGCGCTGTGCAATGTCGGGCTCGCGGCCTGGAAGCACAACCCTCCATGGAGTCCTATGGACTCCATGAGGCGATCCTCCCGGCGTCGCAGAAGCCCTACTGCGAGTATCACTGCGGGGAGAACATGGTTCTGGGGTGAGGGGCTGAATTAAAGGCTGCCCCAGAATCTCACGCTAAAATGGGAACGCTATGGGGAAACCTGACTTTCCTCGTTAGCATCCCCATTTTAGCCTGAGGGATGGAATAGTGCCCTGTGTGGGGGCAACCCCCAAAACGCACTGGGTTTTAAAAAAACAAATTTGTTATATGACCATATTAAATGAATCCATGGTGAGGTGTGCCCTTAATACTTACTATTTGTTATTTTGTACATTTGGGGCCCTATTACATTCTTCACTCAAAAACGCACGCGCAGCGCGTGAATTTGTGCGCCCAGCAATAAACGTTAACGCGCGTAAATCAATGCTGGAATTACAATCCTCGTGCATTTTTTTCATCCGTCGAGCAAAAGCGAGCGTAAAACGGATGTGCAGCAACGTTGCGCGCAGAAATCAGTGTGCGGACTGTTTTTTTCACGCGATTCAGCCAATCAGAATTAAGATCCACAATTGTCTCACGTTAAGTTTTTGCACCTCTCAAAGTCAATCTGCGTATATATGCTGCAGCAATAATAAAAACACGCACAACTTCTCCATTTTATTGGTATGGTATGTGTAGAATGTGTAACTATACTTTGCTGCGTATTTTTTTTGGGCCGGTGTATTTGGGTTCGGCCAGGTTGATAGAATTTGCCATTAACACCAGCATTTAGGAGTTGCTAAAATTATGCGCGCAAAGGCTGTGCGTTACAAACTGCGCATAGATTGTAATACCATCCGCGTACCAGCGCACAAACGCATTTGCGCTCACAATGTTAAGTATAGGACACGTGACATACGGTAAGCTCGCGCAGCGCTCGCGCAGGTTCACCCGCGGTAGACGTATACGCGTGTTTGTTACGCTGACATTGTAATGCGGCGTTCAGCGCAAAGGGTTTTGCCCCTTGTGTTAATGCATTTTTTTGCGCCGGCGCAAACGTATGCGCGAAGATTGTAATAGGGCCCTTATTGTCTTATTTTCAGCTGAGAGTTTGAATTTTAGAGCGAGTAAGTGGGCGCCTTTCTTAAAAATCAAGTTAGTTGCGCTTAAACTTTTTTTATTCCAATAGTTTCTTTTAAAATTGACGGCCAGCAACCATGGCCCTCCAGATGTATTAGAAATACATCTCCCATGATGCTCAGTCACTCATTAGCTTGGCTGGGCGTCTTGGGACATGTAGTTCCAAAACATCTGGCGGGCCAACGTTCCTGACCCATACTTTAAATGGTTATAGCGGCTGTTGAGGGTTTTACACTATCAGCAAAAAGCGTTAGAATGGCTGGTCAATGTGACGTCATCGGAAACTTTTATCCAGGTGACGAGGCCATCGATTCCACCATTGCATCTCTATTGAAATAAATATATATATTTTTTTTTTTATCATAATCTAAATACCAATTAATATAAGCAATTACTCTGCCCGTGGCCCAAACCAACACTCAATTATTTCTCTTTTAATAGAAAACAAATGTATTGTATGTTCTCATTGACACATATCACTCAGCCGGTATCACACACGCTCACAGCAAAACCTTGATGTATTAAGATGCTTTGAACTCTTCATTGTCGCGTATTGCGAGTGGGTGAGGGGCTGCAAAATACTGCTAATTAGTTCCTCTAAAACATGGGAGTTTTCTTTGAGCACAAGTGATGCAAAGAAAACGGAAGGGCGTTTAACAGAATTTAAAAGTACGCAGAACCCCCAAAACGCTGACAGAAAGAAAACATACAGGGTTATTCAAAGAGATTCGAAAAGTCACCTCACGTTCGGTGACTTTTCGTTCTCTTCAATTCGGTTCCTTTTGCCGATCCCATTTCGGTGACCCTGCGGTGTATTCAAGTACCACAGGGTCCCTGAATTGCAGGGAAAAGCTGCAGCAAACCTGACGAAAACGAACCGCAAAACCCAGCGAATGCACGCCGAAAACCCCCAAAAACATCTGGATTAACCTGCCGAAAACCACAGAAAAACCCGAACAGGAGCCGATCGCAGCCTCCGACACAGCAGAAGAGGCAGTGAATAAATTAGCAAAACAGTTTGTATGAATGCGTGAAAGTGAAACGCTGTTTGCAAAGAAACTACTGAGCGAAAATGTCTGAAATTTGCATATGAGGTCCAATGAATGATAATAAAAAGGGCTGTTACAGAAAAAAGAAGTAAACATAAAAGTCCGATTATTTTTATTTTTTTAAAAATTAAGAAAAATGCTTAAAATATCCTAAAAAATCTATAAATAAAGAGACTCTTTACTGCAGAATATTATAATGAACAGTTTATTAGATATTGAATTAAAACAGGAATATTTTTAACATTGAAGCCTATGGGAGTCTCCTGAATAAACTTGCCGAATTAAACCACAGAATGGCAGGGCATTAGGGGAACCTTTCACTGCTGGTTTGTGTTCTCTGAATAGACGAAGCAGTGCTTTTCATGGGGATTTCACTGCCCTCGAACAGGCACCGAACAGGCACCGTATATGCAGGATTTGGCGAATTGCCTGCTCTCTGGATAGCCGAATGGCCAAGAAAGGTAACCGAACCCTGATTTTCAGCATTCGGTTACCTTTCTCAAGCAATTCGGATCTCTTTGAATAACCCTGATGGTATCATGAAAGTAAAGAGGAGCAATGAAAAATATATAAATAAAAAATATCTAATAAAACGTTGTGCTCGTCTAAAAAATGTAAAAAAGAGCATGTGTTATGGGACACTTAACATTCCCTGGTAGAGTGTGATGTTTGAGCTGGGGCCACATAGTGGGGAAAGAACATCCGTGAGACATTCTGGACGGACAACCATGTGGCCACCCCGCTGGGTGCACAGATCTACAAACTGCGAATCTCCACGCTTTGTAGACCTGTCGGGCGCTCATCATAGCGCATTGACGGGGAAGTAAAATCCATGGACTCCATAGTGTTGGCTTTGGTTGCGTTTTGATAAGTAAGCGTAAGCGCGTGCATTAGTAGGTTTTTTTTTAACATCTGAATTTTTTTTTTTTTTTTTTTTTTAAAAAAAACTCTAAAAAACCCACCCCCCCTAAAACTCTCATACTCACCTCTTATCCAGCGGTTAAAAGTGTGGTCCGATCTGCCACTTCTTCTTGCCCGAAGCAGAGTGAGACTTGGAAACAAATAGTTCCTAGGCTCCCTCCACGATCACTCCACATGATCCTGCAGCCGGGACTCGAAAAAGCTCCATGGAGTTCTATGGACTCCACAAGCCAATACCGTTTACTCTTTGAATCTGCTGGTATCAACAAGCTTTGCTCTTCGTTCCAGGGTGAGGTGCCAAGATATCATCTACCCCTAGAACATGACGATAAAGTGAAGCCAGTAAGGGAAAGGTTGCAGGAGCACACAATCTTGCTTAACCTCTCCATTTTAGCATCAGGTATGGCCTAGGGCCCCACGACTGTTGTAATGCGCGTTAAATCGTGTGTTCCTCCCAGCCGATCATTGAAATGCTACGATGGACACTGGGAGGGGGTCGGTCACTATAGACGCACCTAGTGCACCTGTGTGGCTCCAGCCTTAGAGGGGACATATAGGCAACTTCACAAACCCTCGCTTCTCCATGTTTTCAGAGGACCTCAAAATGATTCACTAAAATACAATCTCAAGCTTGTTTCATTGTCTGTATGCTTAACAGAAGCTTGTAATTGTAGCTCATTTAACCTTTTAGCTGCTGAACCATTACACCCCAAGTGTCAAGTTCATTTTGCTCATCGGGTTAAAATGCTATTTGAAGTAACATTTTATTGCAGAACCTAGACATACAGGGTTATCCAAAGAGATCCGAATTGCTTGAGAAAGGTAACCGAACGCTGAAAATCAGCATTCGGTTCCCTTTCCTGGCCATTCGGCTATACAGAGAGCAGGCAATTCGCCAAATCCTGGGAATTGCCTGCACATACGGTGCCTGTTCGAGGGCAGTAAAATCCCCATGAAAAAGCACTGCTTCAGCTATTCAGAGAACACAAACCAGCAGTGAAAGGTTCCCCTAATGCCCTGCCATTCGGTGGTTTAATTCGACAGGTTTATTCAGGCGAATACCAGAGGCTTCAATGTTAAAAATATTCCCGTTTTAATTCAATATCTAATAAACCGTTCATTATAAAATTCTGCAGTAAAGAGTCTCTTTATTTATAGATTTTTTTAGGATATTTTAAGCATTTTTCTTAATTTTTTTTTTTAAAAGTCCGATATTTTTTTTTTTATGTTTACTTACAGTTGTGTTCAAAATTATTCAACCCCCAATGCTGTAAAGGGTTTTAGGGAATTTAGTGTACATTTGTAATTGTATTCAGAATGAAATCCTACAAGGACTTTTTAAAGAACCATATGCAACTAAAATGACATCAATTGGTTTTGTAATACAGTAGTAAATGTTTCTTTTGTGAATTCTTCATTGACACAATTATTCAACCCCTTAAAGACTACCACTCTGAAGAACAGAGGTTCATTCAAGTGTTTTCAATCAGGTATTGAAAACACCTGTGGATGTCACGGAGCAGCAATAAAGCATAATAAGCACCAATTAGGCAGCTTTAAAATGACTGTGATACTCAGCTCCTTCTAGACATTTACTGGTGTGGTTACAAACATGGTGAAGTCAAGAGAATGGTCTAGGAAGACAAGAGAAGAGGTGATTACTCTTCACAGGAAGGGCAATGGCTATAAGAAGATTGCAAAGATGTTAAACATACCAAGAGAGACCATAGGAAGCATCATTCGCAAATTCAAGGCAAAGGGCACTGTTGAAACGCTACCTGGTCGTGGCAAAAAGAAGATGCTGACTTCGACTGCTGTGCGCTACCTGAAGCGTAGAGTGGAGAAAAGTCCCCGTGTGACTGCTGAGGAACTGAGAAAAGATTTGTCAGATGTGGGTACTGAAGTTTCAGCTAAGACAATACGGCGCACACTGCGAAATGAAGGCCTCCATGCCAGAACTCCCAGGCGCACCCCCTTGCTGTCTCCAAAGAATAAGATGAGTCGACTGCAGTATGCCAAAAGTCATGTGGACAAACCACAGAAGTTTTGGGATAGTGTTCTGTGCACTGATGAAACAAAATTAGAACTGTTTGGGCCCATGGATCAACGCTATGTTTGGAGGAGGAAGAACAAGGCCTATGAAGAAAAGAACACCTTGCCAACTGTGAAGCATGGCGGGGGTCAATCATGCTTTGGGGCTGTTTTGCTTCTGGAGGTACATTGAAGCTTCAGCGTGTGCAAGGTACCATGAATTCTCTTCAGTACCAGGAGATATTGGATGACAATGTGATGCAGTCCGTCACAAACCTGAGGCTTGGGAGACGTTGGACCTTTCAACAGGACAATGATCCCAAGCATACCTCCAAGTCCACTAGAGCATGGTTGCAGATTAAAGGCTGGAACATTTTGGAGTGGCCATCGCAGTCACCTGACTTAAATCCGATTGAGAACCTCTGGTGGGACTTAAAGAAAGCAGTTTCAGTGCGCAAGCCTAAGAATGTGACTGAACTGGGGGCTTTTGCCCATGACGAATGGGCGAAGATACCCGTAGATCGCTGCAAGACACTTGTGTCAAGCTATGCTTCACGTTTAAAAGCTGTTATAACTGTAAAAGGATGTTGTACTAAGATTGAATGTCACTTGGGGGTTGAATAAAACTGATAATGATGTGAGCACAGAAAAGACATTTGTGATTATTTCATTATAAATGTTATGTTATATTTGTCTGACCTACACGTGCCTCTTTGATTTAATTGTAAGCAAGATGACTGAATGATCAAAATCAATGTCAAACTGGCCAAAACACTCAATTTCAGTGGGGGTTGAATAATTTTGAACACAACTGTATATTTTCTGTAACAGCCCTCTTTATTATCATTCCCTGGACCTCCTGTGTAAATTTCAGACATTTTCGCTCAGTAGTTTCTTTGCAAATAGCGTTTCATTTTCACAGATTCACACAAACTATTTTGCTAATTTATTCACCTCCATCTGTCTAGTCTCGGCTGCTTCTGCTGTGTTCGGCTCCTGCTCGGGCTTGGTTTTCGGCAGGTTAATCCAGATGTTTTTGAGCGTTTTCGGCATGCATTCGGTGGGTTTTGCGGTTCGTTTTCGTCAGGTTTGCGGCAGCTTTTCCCTGCAATTCGGGGACCCTGTGGTGTTTGCTGAATACACCGCAGGGTCACCGAAATGGGATCGGCAAAAGGAACCGAATTGAAGAGAACGAAAAGTCACCGAACGTGCGGTGACTTTTCGAATCTCTTTGAATAACCCTGATAGTATATACGTACACTATATTGGTTTGCGGCGGGTTTTCCCTGCACTCCAGGGGTCTGTTGAATGCTGAATACTTTGATTCCCCAAAGTGCAGGGAACAAGAAAGCACCGAAATGTCAGCGACTAGTAACCCCTCTCTGAGTAACCCCTTTGGTCAAAACGCAACACTGGGCTATGAAAAAAATCAAGGGAAGTGACTCTTAGTAAGCCATCCATAAAACGGAGGAAGTTAAGATCGTATGAGTGTGGAACTTTTTATTATTTCTTCGTGTATAGTGTGTCCAGTAATTGTAGAATCACTCCATGGTTTCTATCAATGTATCTCTTATAGTTATTACACTATTCATTGCTTGTCTGTATTAGAGTGCTTTTACAACTATCAGGGTTATTCAAAGAGAATCAAACTCACCGCACGTTCGGTGACTTTTTCGTTCTCTTCAATTCGGTGCGATTTGGTGATCCCATTTCGGAGACCCTGTGGTGTATTCAGCAAGCACCACAGGGCCGTCGCAGTGCAGGGAAAAGCCGCCGCAAACCCGACAGTCACCACAAAACCCGCAAAAACATCTGGATTAACCCCGCGAACACGCCGGAGAAACCCGAGGAGCCGCCGATCACAGCGCAGAGCTAAAAAAACAAAACAGTAGGCTTGAATGTTTGAAAAGTGAGACGCTGTTTGCAAAGAAACTACTGAACAAAAATGTCTGATATTTACATATAAGATCCAATGAATGATAATAAAAAGGACTGTTACAGAAAAAGAAAAAACTACTAAAAAAAACGGAATTTGTTTTCTTCGCAAAAAATCCTGGAAAATGCCTAAAAGATCCTAAAAAATCTATAAATAGACTCTTTACTGCAGAATTTTATAATAAACGGTTTATTAGATATTGAATTAAAACCGGAATATTTTTAACATTGAAGCCTATGGGATACGCATGAATAAACCTGCCGACTTAAACCACCGAATGGCAGGGCATTTCGGCAACTTTTCACTGCTGGTTTTTGTTCTCTGAATAGATGAAGCATTGCTTCTCTATGGGGATTTCACTGCCCTCGAACCGGCACCGAATGTGCAGGCAATTCGCCAACATTTGGCGAACTGACTGCTCTCTGGATAGCCGAATGGCCAGGAAAGGTAACCGAACGCTGAATTTCGGTTAACTTTTGGCCACAAACCGGATCTCGTTGAATAACCCTGTATATGTAGTTTGTATATGATGTTTGCTTCCTTTATCGTCATTTTCTTTACCAAGCCCCTTGAGATCTACCACATGACACTCTATACTGCCAAAGAGTAACTGTTGATCTAATGTTTATACAAATACACATTATCATCATATTTGATGCCAAACTCAAGGGGTGGGGTGTGTGTTTGTGTGGGGGGGGTTTAAAGTCAGATTGTCATCTGTGGTTGAAATATAGCTCTTAGGATCCCCAACCCAAACAGAAGCTGTTGTAGTTGAAACACGCCTAGTAAATGACATATTGACTGTTCCTTAGGGTTGCCACAGTAACATCAAAGCTGTGGCTGGTTGGTTTCCTTCTTGGTTGAATGGCGCAATATTTGCCAATGTTTTTAATCAGCCATTTCAATCAATAAACCTCATCGTTGCACTCCTCGCCATCGCTCAGTGACCAGGCTGCTGTTCGACTGTTTGGAAAAACTCAAATATCAGACTGTTTTCCGTGCCTAGTGGGCTTGAAAAGAAAAATTGATCAAAAGCCAAGATGATGTTTTCTTTATTTACATTAGAGAAAAATGAAAGATCGGGGATACAAGACATACCCCAATGCCAAACAATGTCTTGATTCTGGGTCTAACCTAAGGTGCCACCGTCTCGCTCAACGTATTTTATGGCTGTAACATGTAATCCAAATATTTTTCGTATATCTCTCTCACTGATTTACAGGGTTATCCAAAGAGATTCGAAAAGTCACCGCACGTTCGGTGACTTTTCGTTCTCTTCAATTCGGTTCCTTTTGCCGATTGCATTTCGGTGACCCTGCGGTGTATTCAGCAAGCAGCACAGGGTCCCCGAATTGCAGGGAAAAGCTGCCGAAAAGCTGACGAAAACTAACCGAATGCACTATGAAAACAAGCAAAAACATCTGGATTAACCTTTGAAGAAGCCGAACAGGAGCCGAACATGAGCCGAATCACACAGAGCCGAAGCAGCTGTGACGTAGAGGAGGCAGTGAATAAATTAGAAAAACCATTTGTATGAATCTGGGAAAATGAAACGCTGTTTGCAAAGAAACTACTGAGCGAAAATGTCTGAAATTTTCACAGGAGGTCCAGGGAATGATAATAAAGAGGGCTGTTACAAAAAAAATAAGTAAACTGAAAAAAAAAAAAAAAAAAATCGGACTTTTAATTTTTTTTTAAAAAATTCAGAAAAATGCTTAAAGTATCCTAAAAAATCTATAAATAAAGAGACTTTTTGCTGCAGAATTTTATAATGGACGGTTTATTAGATATTGAATTAAAACAGGAATATTTTTAACATTGAAGTCTATGGGATTCTCCTGAATAAATTTGCCGAATTAAACCACCGAATGACAGGGCATTTCGGGAACCTTTCACTGCTGGTTTGTGTTCTCTGAATAGCCGAAGCAGTGCTTTTTCATGGGGATTTCACTGCCCTCGAACAGGGACCGAACAGTCACCGTATGTGCAGGCAATTCGACAGGATTTGGCGAATTGCCTGCTCTCTGGATAGCCGAATGTCCAGGAAAGGTAACCGAACGCTGATTTTCAGCGTTCGGTTACCTTTCTCAGGCAATTCGAATCTCTTTGGATAACCCTGATAGTATCGATTATTGATTAAAGGATTTACTCCAAACTAGGTGCCCTGTACAGAAACAATTCCTGGATTAGCCCCCGGTAAGAAAGCAGATTGTACAACAAATGCTTATGCCGGCTATTGAATACGGATATGTAGTGTATGCAGCCGCCCCGCAAACACACCTCCAGAAACTTACTACATTGTATAACTCATTCTGCCGCTTTGTGCTAAAATGTAACTACATGACCCACCATTGTGACATGTTAAAAGAACTAAACTGGCCATCGCTGGAATCTAGACGCACCCTTCACCTTTCCAACCTGGTGTTTAAGAGCTTTTCTGGGAAGCTACCACCCTACCTGAATAGACTGCTTCCCCCAGCAGTTCCCTCATCATATAACCTCTGTTCCAGGACCAGCACCTTACTTACAATACAATACCACAATACAAAAAGAAAGCAGCTCCATCCTCATTTTCCTACAGAGCACCGCAATTATGGAATAACCTCCCAGACGCCATCAAATCTTCCCCCAGACTAAAGTCACTTAAGAGCTCCATATTAACATACCTCAATACGGAATGCACCTGTAAACATGTAACATATTGACTATATACAGAATGCACCTGTAAACATGTAACATAATGACTATATACAGAATGCACCTGTAAACATGGAACATAGTGGCTGTATTTCCTATATATTTATTTTCTGTTAATCTGTATATTTGTGTTTTGTTTTTAATATCTTGCATTTTATTACTTTGTATTTCTGTAACAATTCAATGTTCTTGAACCCAGGACATACTTGAAAACAACAAGAGAAATCTCAATGTATCCTTCCTGGTAAAATACTTTGGGCCACATTACAATCTAGGTGCTAAAGTTAATGCTCACCTGCGTGAGCATTAACGTTAGTGTTTGGATTGTAATACGCGGCTAACGGGTTAAGTAACCCGTTTGCGTTGGGTACCTTGCGCTTTTCAGCGCGAGGTTACTGTACTTTGTGCTCCCCATGTTAAGTATAGGGAGTACAAAGTGCTAATCAGCGTTAGGATTACAGTCTACTAACGCTGATTAACGTCCGGCCGCAGTTAACAGAAAGATAACCACAGCCAGGACTTGGTGTTAACGGATTCCGCTTCTGCAGAATCCGTTAACACCATCCAAAAAAAATAAAAAAACTAATTAGATACTCAACTCCTGTCCCGCGGCGAGGACCGCGGCTCCAACCGCCTTCTCCATCCGGCGGGAGCAGGGAAAGACTGGGGGAAAAAGTTCCTCAGTCTCCCCCTGAGTATCACTACGCCACATGGCCAAATCTCACAAGGCGAGATCCGGCAGGACATGTGACTGCTGGCATCTGGCTCAATGGAGTCCTATGGACTCCATCGAGTAGATGCTCGCGGCTGCGCTCCGCACTGCCACGAGCATCCCAGGGCGAAGCGCGCGGTAACAATGCAGGCAGCTTTTTAAGCGCCTGCATTGTAATCCCACGATAAAACTGGGGGCGGTAGGGAAAAAACTGCAGGCACAGCTTTTTCTCCCTAGTTTTAACGTCAGGAATGTAATGTGGCCCTTTATAAATAATATAAAGGGTTATATGAAGCAAAATGTTGTGTATGTAGCTACAGAGAGTCTCTGTATCATCATACAGCTTATTCTGATCCAGAGTATTTGTTTGCCTTCATCAAGACCACAACCGGTGGAGAAGAGTTGAATTTGATGAGGATTCAAAGGGAATTAGACATTCTAGGACAAATAGAGGACCTTTAGTCGCTGAAAGGAAATACTGTTACAAACAAATAACTTTTAGTGGAAACCTTTTACCGACTTTATTACGACTAACTAGCTGTATTAGAGGCTCAAGTTGTAGCAGTAGGGTTACAGATGACACGGCTTAACTGGCCGTGCCTGGTCTCCCCAAGTGCTGCAGGACGCGGCATTGCAGCTCTCAGATCCACCACTTTGGGCTCCGACCCGGGGGCTGTGCCGACTCTGGCCTCTTCATGCCGGAGAGACACCGGGACGCTCCGGCCTGCGCTAGCCCTGTGGCATCCACTCTCTGACAGGGTTTCAATGCTCTGTGGCCATGTTCTAATGCCAATTCCCAGTCCCCACCTTCAGCCGCCCAAGTATCACTTGACTTGGGTGCACACCCTCCCCTGGGAAAGCCCAGGGTGCTGCCACGTGCCAGATATGAACGCTGGCCCTGTGTGCCGCATCTTGTGTTATGTCACCAGATCTGAGTAATGGGCTTTTTTTTCTTTAGTGCATTTCATTTAAAGTGTTAAGTGATTTTGCAAAAAACACCCTGCTCTCCTAGTTAGCTTTCATTCTTGAATACTGGACAAAGTCAAAAATGGTAAACTCCCAGATAATAACTTGATCTTCTATAGGTGACCCATTGTAAACAGCCCCTATACAAAGCATAGGAACCGTTAAAAAGCAGTAAGCATCTGTTAAAGCCAAGCCACATTCTAAAACCGCTCCAGGCTCATAAATCCCATAATGCAGCTCCACTCTATCACTCTAGCCCGTTACTGTTTCTTTAAGAGTGTCCAGGCTATATTTTAACATCCTCATTCTGTCCTCCACCAGCCTGCGAGTAGATTTTGAGAAACTGCATAGGGTGGAACGCGTCAGACGCCTGGCAAGGGCTGCCGGCATAAATTCCACTGGCCTCTTTCATTCTCCAATTTTGTGATTGTGTCTGCAATCACACCACCCTGGAGATTGTTCTGTTATTTTCTCAACGAGCAAAAAAAAAATGACTATCTTGTCTTTTTCCAACGCGCCGGACTTTGTCCACGTTTAGCTGTGTCCCTGCAGCACGCTGTGCTCAACGTCGATTATCTTTCTATATCTGGAATAAACATTGTGTCCGGTATGGCGGCAATATACAATTGCCAACGTACCCATTGCACTGCATAGCAATTTGGGGTGTATGCGTCGTTATCTCTGTGTATACGGAGTGCTTTTCAATTAAGGCTGCTTTGGCTATTGTTATTAATATTCAATTACAAGCTTCATCATACTCCGGCGGTTTAACTGTTAGGGAAATAACAGAACACAATTTGATTCAAAGTGTATTGATCGACCCTTCTCCTGAAAGATAACATAGATTATATTTATACATAAAACGTAAGGGCAGTTTGTCATGACGACGACGCAGCAAATGCACTATTTGTAAGAGTTTGACACATCTAGAAGATAAAGATCGTTGTTTCGCTCAGAGACGCATCTTTTAAAGGGCAGTGGCACCTTATGTAATAAATGCACAATGTACCACACAGGGATCACAATGTAATATTTGCCTATTAGCAATTCGTCAAATTAGCATATTAAGTTATAACTCCGATCTTTCCCTCAAAGTAAGCCGCAACAGCTTCACTCTCAGTGATATCCCATCGGTGGTGGAACCCTACTTGGTGAAGAACATCAATGTGTATCTCATCCTTTGAGATATTGCTGACTGTACTTACCTAGACCCAGAGACTGACAATGCCAGCTTTCCCCTCCATGGGACACATTGTATAGGCGGTGGTCGTGCAGCTCTGCACGACTGTCTCTCAGTGGTTATGTTATTGACGTACTGGCCTGAAATTTACTGCAACGAGTGAGCAAAAGACCTTCAGTAGGATGGTTCTCAGATCCACAGCTGTCACTCAGTGGTGAAAGGTGGCATATTTTTGAAAGTAACTCCATTCTGGTGCCCTGCTTTAAGATGGCAAGCGAGTAAATCTTTTCTGGAAAGGAGCCTTATGAAGTTTGAGGGAACAGAGTCCTTTACAGATATTGCTTGGAGCTACAAAAGATTAATAATGTCTACTAACGAGGTATATCCTTCTTTAGTCAAGATAGGCCAACTCTTGGTACATAATGTCCACCTCAGGGATACATTGCATGCACACATGGTAGTCATCAAAAGGTGCAACCCTACTGAGTGAACATAACAAGCGTCCCTTTATATTCAGTATATACCTGCCTCTGGTCAGTCAGTCACAAGGGTATGCCTGTGCTGAATCAGTGTCCATTATGGTGACCTCTCTAATACCCAATCAGTATCCATTATGTGGGATTTATCTGTACCCAATGAGTTTCCATTATGGTGGATTGATCTATCTGTACCCAATATGGGGGTTCTACCATACCCAGACATTATCCATCATCGGGATCTATCTGTATGTAATCAGTTTCCATTATCAGGATCTATCTGTACCCAATGAGTATCCATCACAAGTGAGCATAAGTACTCAGTGCCCAGAGTAATGTAAAATCCATGAGTAGCACTTTCTCAACACATGGACAGATACTCCATTGGCCACTAGAGGTCATACCATAAGGGAACCTCTATCTTTAATCCATGTCCTATCAAAAGAGACACTCATGTAGGGCTCCGTCACAAGTATGCATGACTGCTCAGTCTGTGTCAATCACAAAAGTACATCAATCCTAGTGTCTCCATGCAATCAGTATCCATGATAAGAGTACGTGCCTGCTCGATCAGCACCTTGCACAACCGTGCATCTCTGTGTAATTGGTGCCCACCATGGCATGATTCTCTGCTTATTCAGTATTTGTTAAAGGGATATATCTCTGCTCACTATATGCCCATGACAAGGATAAATCTCTACTCTGTGTCTTCCCATGTTTACATCTGGTTCACCTCGTATTGCTCCAGTGGAGAAAACCAATTATTCTTCTTCCTCTGAATTAACTTAGCTATTTCCACTGGTGTCATCAATGTATAGTTTCACACCTCCGACCCTTTTTATCTTTCTTAAATGTCAAACTATCTGAACATGTTATGCTACGGTTCACCGGAAGCTCCCTGTGCACTACAGAGCTCCGTTTCATCTTAAAAACATGGTAGTAATGAGTGTCGTAGACCCTCCGATGCTCCACCCAGGCCTTACATCATCCTGTAAGGCAGAGAATGAACAAATCATTTACTATGGTGAATTAAACACATTAACCAGATACGCCTGAGGACACAAAATATGAAGCGCCTAATTACAATGTTCGCGCAAACGTTTGCGCCGGTGCAAAAAAACGTTAACGCGAGGGGTAAAAGCCTTTGTGATGAACGTCGTATTACATTGTCAGCGCAACAAACGCACGTAATCGTCTACCGCGGCTGAATCTGCGCGAGCTTACTTTACTGTGCACGTCCTATACTTAACATTGTGAGTGCAAACGCGATTGTGCGCTGGTACACGGATGGTATTACAATCTATGCGCAGCTTGTAACGCACAGCCTTTGCATGCATAATTTTAGCAACTCCTAAAAGCTGGTATTAACGGCAAATTCTATCAACCTGGCCGAAACCAAATACACCAGCCCAAAAAGAAAAACGCAGCAAAGTATAGTTACACATTCTACACATACCCAAACCAATAAAATGGAGAAGTTGTGCGTGTTTTTATTATTGCTGCAGCATATATGTACAGAATGACTTTGACAGGCGCAAAAACTTAACGTGAGACAATTGTGGTTCTTAATTCTGATTGGCTGAATCGCGAGAAAAAAACAGCCTGCAAACTGATTTCTGCTCTCAACGTTACTGCGCGAGCATTTGTGCGTGGTCCGTTTAACTCGCGTTATTGCTCGACTGATGAAAAAATGCGCAAGGATTGTAATACCAGCGTTGATTTACGCACGTTAACGTTTAACGCATCGCGCACAAATTCACTTGTTGCGCGACCGTTTTTGCGTGAAGAATGTAATTTGGCCCGAAATCGGGTATATGTGCATTGGAATTAAATTTTATGAATGTCTGTCGTTAAAATAACAAACGAGTGTAGAAAACCAACGGTCAATGATATCATCTCCAAGAGTCATTAAAAAAAAAAAAAAAATTCTAATTAATTAATGAATAAATTTCAGCCAATGAAAACCAGACAGGGAATAAACCCTCCAGTAGAAAGTGATGTCAAATTAAATGTTTTATAATGCCAAATATGAATTCTAACACCAATAATAAATGACGACCGGTTAATGTGGAGTTTAACAGGATCTGAGAATATGATCTAGTAGAGGATTGATTGACCCGGTATTTTGGTACTTACATATTTCATAAACCAATCATGCTAAATAATTAACCTGATGCCTCTGTACTTGTTTCTTCTCAATGGTAAATTGCACAAAGCAAGATATGGTTATCATCAATGGGGTGACATACCATCCACTGGCATGTTCTTCTGTGTTTATCCTAATATGTGGCTCAACTTAACTCAGCCAAAATCGAATACATTTACGACTGCAATTCGGCCACTTTTCGGTACAGCAAGTGTAATTAAGGGCATTCTGGCATTTAGATTCCGGATACATTTTGGGCTCAGTTATCGGCACTTACTGCCCGTACTTACTGATGGAAATTTGGGCTTTAGTGATTCAATTGGAATCGAGGAAGAAAAGAGAAAAAAAAAAATAGTGCCTGAAAATATATCTAGTACCCCCACCCCTCTCAGCAGAGACGACAGAAAGGCTCATTTAACATTGGATTTTCAATAGGCATAATATTTTTCGAAAATCAATTTCGATACTGGTGGAAAATATGGGGTTTTTTTGGGGTGTTTTACTGGCCCACTGTTTTTGGAAAAGCATCATTTTACGATTTTCGGCTCTGGACAACTTTGTTAATTGAATCAGCTGATATTTCAAATTTAAAATCAGAAACTTGATTTTTTCTTTTCTTTGAAAAACCACCCGAAAGAATTAACTCGACCCCTTAGTGACTCAAGGATAGACCGTCGTGGCTCCAGGTACACACTGGAACTACACCGTGGAACAATTACGTCTACGTTGCAGAGGCAGATGACCGGTCCGTCGTCTATCAACATGATCAGTTTAAAGACATATAGAAGGGCACGTGTGTTTTATAAATACTACACCAGCCAGGGTTACAACAATCCAGGGACACCAGAAGGATGTAGACAACAGCTCGAGAAGAAAGACTGGTCTTGGCTTTAGTAGGAACTTTATTGAAGGAGAAACAATGTTTCAGTCCTACCTCAGGATAGTTCTTGTGACTTGGGAAAGGCCTTAGTTTGAGGTCAAAATGTTGTTGCTCTTAAAATAAAGCTTTTTCTAACTCCAGGCCTTGTGTGACGGGTCTTCTGTTGTCCACGTCAGGGCTCGCGTAGTATTTATTAAACAGATGTGCCCATCGATAGGTCTTAAACCACTGACCAGTCGTCTGCCAATGCATTGTAGACATTGCTAAATGTTCCAATGTGTATTTCCAGTGTGTACCTGGACCTTGTGTACCTGGACCTTCTTTCTTCTCTATCGATATGCTATGACATCATATCAGTTCTTTGGCAACAAAGGTTTGAATTCTGTCAATTAAAAATTCCTTCAGTCATTACTTCTGACCATTTCAAGACCACAACTCATCGTTGACATTTGAGATTAAAGCAACATTTTTATAGAGGAAACATAGAAACATAGAAAAATGTCGGCAGATAAGAACCTTTCGGCCCATCTAGTCTGCCCAATTACATGGATACTTTACCTGGATTTATCTTTTGTTTAGGATAGCCTTATGCCTATCCCATGCCTGCTTAAATTCAATTACTGTTTTGGCCTCTACCACTTCAACTGGAAGACTGTTCCATGTATCCACCACCCTCTCAGTAAAATAATGCTTCCTGATGTTACTTTTAAACCTTTGCCCCTCTAATCTAAGACTATGTCCTCTTGTTTTGCTACTTTGTTTCCTTTTAAATATACTCCCTTCCTCTACCTTGTGGATTCCCAGAAGGATTCTGGAGTCCCAGAAGAGAGGCTCTGTGATTCAGGCTACTCTAAATATAAAGACTGCATTGCACAAGACAAACGATCCATGCTGGTATATTAGAGAGATAGACCGTCATACATTGTGTAACAAAAATTTACAACGCTCCTGTTAGCAGGGTGAAATAGTCAGCATCCATCAAGGGTACATCTCTTCTCAATCAGTGGCCATCACAAAGATATATCAATCAGTGTCCATCACTAAAGTACATCTCTGCTCAATCAGTGGCCATCACAAGTGTCCATCAATCAGTGTCCATCAGAAGAGTACATCTTTGCTCAATCAGTGGCCATCGCCAGGGTACATCAATCATTGTCGTCCATCACATGGCTACATAGCACATATCTGCTCAATCAGCAACCATAGCAAGAGTAAATCCATCAATGTTCATCACATCCAGGCGCAGTCAATGGCTTGACACTCTTATATAGTGGTGATTTAGCACTTTGTTTATAGTTCTAAGAAATTACCTGCTACTAATGAATCTTCTTTGCATAAGTAATACCTTATGTCTTGGTGGAAATTTGCTTCTACGAAGCTAGAGCCAAGACACGTAGTATAGCATGGTCTCACACAATCACACAATGAAAGGTAGAGCTGTCACGGTCATTGTACATGGTTCCAGGTAAAAGTCCAGATGTTGGGGACAAATTACTTGGTACACTGCGAATGCAGGAGGTCTATTTACAAAGGACACTGGGTACAGGAATCACAGCACGCAGGTACAGGGTAAAAACATACTGCAGGGACAGTCGGGGACTCACAATTGGTAGGGAATGATGAAAGGAACAAGGGTACAGACCAGACTTGTCACGGACACATTCATAACTGGTCCAACTGGATTAGGACCTCATGAAAATAAGCGGAGCATAAATAAAAAATATATATAAGGGGTTATTCAGAGAGAGACGAACTGGCCCCGAAATGTAACTGGACACTGAAATTCAGTGTACGGTGACAATTCAGGGCCATTCGGCTATTCAGAGACATGGCAATTTTGGTGAATTGCCTGAACGTACGGTGCCTGTTCGAGGGCAGTGACAATGGTTAATCTATTCGGAGAACATTAAACAGCAGTGACAAGTTGCCGAAATGCCCTGCCGTTCGGTGTTTTCATTCGACAGGTTTATTCAGGCGAATCCCATAAGCTTCAATATCTAATAAACTGTTTATTTCTAGAATTTTTAGGAACTTTTAGGATTTTTTCAGCAAATCTTCTTTCCCTTTTTTCGTTTTAGTCGTTTTCCTGTAACAGCCCTTTTTATTATCATTCATTGGATCTTATATGTAAATTCCAGGCATTTTCATTCAGTAGTTTTTTTTGCAAACAGCGTTTCACTTTTCAAACTTTCAAACGTACTTTTTTTTTTTTTTTTATACCCAGTTCGTCAGTTTGTTGGCTTTTTCCGGCGGCTGCTCTGTGCTGTGATCGGCGGCACATCAGCTTTTTCTGGCGGGTTTTCGGCGGGATTGTGACCGGTTTTCCCTGCACTCCAGGGACATAGAAACATAGAAAAATGTCGGCAGATAAGAACCCTTTCGGCCCATCTAGTCTGCCCAATTACATGGATACTTTACCTGGATTTATCTTTTGTTTAGGATAGCCTTATGCCTATCCCATGCTTGCTTAAATTCAATCACTGTTTTGGCCTCTACCACTTCAACTGGAAGACTGTTCCATGTATCCACCACCCTCTCACTAAAATAATGCTTCCTGATGTTACTTTTAAACCTTTGCCCCTCTACTCTAAGACTATGTCCTCTTGTTTTGCTACTTTGTTTCCTTTTAAATATACTCCCTTCCTCTACCTTGTGGATTCCCTTTACGTATTTAAATGTTTCTATCATATCTCCTCTGTCTCATCTTTTTTCCAAGCTGTACATGTTAAGATCATTAAGCCTTTCCTGGTAACTGGGGCCCTGGGTGAATGCTGAATACACTGCAGGGTGGGGAATTTTGATTCCCCAAAGTGCAGGGAACTGCGGGGAACGAGAGAGCACCGAAATGTCGGCGACACTCTGAATAACTCCAATAGTTGTTCACCTTTGTCTTAAATGGAAAGTGACCAAGATAGATTATTATTATTATTATTATTATTATTATTTATTAAGCGCCAACACATTCCGCAGCGCTGTACAAGGTGCAATGGGTAAAGACAGGATAAGGCTTGTCTGTCTCAGATCCATGTGACAAGTTTAAAACAATGAACGCTGAATACATAGTAAATACAGCTAAGAATTAAAAGAAAAGGAAAAAAAAGGTAGGGCCCTATTACAATCTTCGCGCGTACGTTTGCGCCGGTGCAAAAATGCATTAACGCGAGGGGCAAAACCCTTTGCGCTGAACGTCGTATTACAATGTCAGCGCAACAAACGCGCGCATTCATCTACCGCGGGTGAACCTGCGCGAACGCTGCGCGAGCTTACTGCACTTCGCGTCCTATACTTAACATTGTGAGCGCAAATGCTTTTGTGCGCTGGTACGCAGATGGTATTACAATCTATGCGCAGTTTGTAACGCACAGCCTTTGCGCGCATAATTTTAGAAACTCCTATCAACCTGGCCGAAACCAAATACACCAGCCCAAAAAAACACCCGCAGCAAAGTATAGTTACACATTTTACACATACCCAAACCAATAAAATGGAGAAGTTGTGTGTGTTTTTTTAATTGATGCAGCATATATGCGCAGATTGACTTTGACAGGCGCAAAAACTTAATGTGAGACTATTGTGGTTCTTAATTCTGATTGGCTGAAGCGCGTGAAAAAACAGTCCGCACACTGATTTCTGCGCACAACGTTGCTGCGCGCATGTTTTTGCACGTCCGTTTTACGCAAGTTATTTTTTGACAGATGAAAAAATGTAATACCATCGTTGATTTACGCACGCTAACGTGTAACTCTTAACGCAAAAATTTATGCGTTGCGCGTGCGTTTTTGCGTGAAGAATGTAATAGGGCCCATAGTGTGTTGTACTGCTACGCTGCTTGTCTCACAGCTAATTGTAAGGAAAGTGCTGGTATGTTTCGGGAATTCATTCTTGTAGAATTTCACAAATTCATTCCTAAAGTTCTCCTACGACAAAAAATATTTTTTGCGCTACTGTACTAGTAATTCTTGCGGGCTCCTGTAACGTATGAATATATCATATGTGTCTCTATTCTGGATTTGTACCAAGCCATGTCTGTTAGTAAGGAAGAGGTTAATAGGTTTTACCCCATTTCCATAATCTTGTCTATAGGAGTCCATTTAAGGCCAGTAAGTAAGTTCTGTGTCAAATGTAATCTTAGCCAGAGCCATTAAAGTCCGGGGAGTTGGTAAACCATGTTGGTTGGTTCAAACGGACTTAGGCCTCGATTTTAAAAAAATAATAATAAAAAATATTGATCTGCCAATGGCCAAAATCAGAATCTTTTTCAACTGCATTGCGGCCATTTTTCGATTCGCAAAGCCCCTACTTTCATATTCTACTGTTATATTTACAACCGCAAGTCCGAACTGTAACATTTCCACTGTTACAGTAAAAACACTCAAATCCGGGATGGACAGTAACACTTGCTTTTACAGGATTTAATATAAACACTCACATTCATGGGATTTGCAGTGAAAACGCACATATCGAGTATTTACAGTAAAATGGGTATTTATGGGGCTTACAGTAACACTCATTCACAGGATTTACAGTATGGTGAGTATTTACAGTAAAATGGGTATTTATGGGGGCTTACAGTAACACTCATTCACAGGATTTACAGTATGGCGAGTATTTACAGTAAAATGGGTATTTATGGGGCTTACAGTAACACTCATTCACAGGATTTACAGTATGGCGAGGATTTACAGTAAAATGGGTATTTATGGGGCTTACAGTAACACTCATTCACAGGATTTACAGTATGGCGAGTATTTACAGTAAAATGGGTATTTATGGGGGCTTACAGTAACACTCATTCACAGGATTTACAGTATGGCGAGTATTTACAGTAAAATGGGTATTTATGGGGGCTTACAGTAACACTCATTCACAGGATTTACAGTATGGCGAGTATTTACAGTAAAATGGGTATTTATGGGGGCTTACAGTAACACTCATTCACAGGATTTACAGTATGGCGAGGATTTACAGTAAAATGGGTATTTATGGGGGCTTACAGTAACACTCATTCACAGGATTTACAGTATGGCGAGGATTTACAGTAAAATGGGTATTTATGGGGGCTTACAGTAACACTCATTCACAGGATTTACAGTATGGCGAGGATTTACAGTAAAATGGGTATTTATGGGGGCTTACAGTAACACTCATTCACAGGATTTACAGTATGGCGAGGATTTACAGTAAAATGGGTATTTATGGGGGCTTACAGTAACACTCATTCACAGGATTTACAGTAAAAATTTACATTCCAGAATTTGCAGTTTGACTCATATTTACAAGGTTTACTGTAAGACGGGCGTGTCCGGGATTTCATATTACAAAGCACATGTCCAGGGTTTCTTTTTAAAATTTGCAAGTCCGGGATTTACAGTAAACTCGTGAGATAGGGAAAGCACATCCGTGCACACATATTTGCTCTTCAGGTTTTAAGAATGGCTCGATATTTTTACTAAAACAGGGATATTTTTGGAAATTTAGGCTCGGGACAAAAATCTTTCAGTCGAATCAGGCAATATATTATTTTTTCAAAAAATCAGCTGATTTTTTTTTATTTTTTTTCACAGAGCAAGGCGCCCCCAGGTGGCAGGAGCTTGTAGGCACATGCCTACTCTGCCTAGTTATAAATCCGGCCCTGACTGTGTATAAAGAATAGGAAGTGTTGATTTCCAGTAACCTGCTCGTAACAGCCGAGCTGCAATGCGAGTTTGCGGCTTTACTGGAATAGCAGGTGAGCCATCAGCTTTAACGAGTTACACTTCAGGAAGTCAAATTCGCTCAACCTGCAGTGAAGTCAGCATTCACCGCAGGATCCCTGAAGTGCAGGGAAAAGCCGTGCAAAACCGCAGAAAAAATAATGGATCGATCGAATAAGCCACCAAACACACCTGACGATCCGCAGCAAAACCGACGAACGCATCCAAAAAAAGCCGACAACCTACCAAACAGAACGCCGACCAACGGGTAAAATGAAACCTTTAGGCTAGGGTCAGACGAACGCATTTTTATGTTGTCTGTGAAAAAGTGCGTTCGAACGAATGGACGCATTTTTTCACAGAATACGTGATAGTGGTCATACTATGCGCATTTTCGTCCGTGATTTTGTACGGATCATCAATAAAACCCTTTTTGCGTCTGTACGTTATGTTGGCCGGACATTAGCAGCGTCTGACGTCTCCTAATCACGCACACACGCCGCTAGCAGACGCAGCGCACTCTGTACGTCAGTACCTGCGGTTTCACGTTCTCGAAAAAATGCGTTCATTTTCCACTTGCGTTGCGCAGCCGGACTTTTGTGCGACCGTACTTCGTATATTGGCCGTCATTGCCCGGCATCTGCTGCTAGTGCGGCCGTGATTATGTGCGCCTGCACGCGCGTTCGCACTGCCTCAGTCTGACCCTAGCCTTAGAGGTTGTTTGCAAAAAAAAAAACTACTGCACGAAAATGACTTAAGATCCTATGAATAATGAAACGTCTGTTACAGAAACAAAAGGCTATTAAAAATAAATAAATTGGAGAAACAAGTTTCACTGAAAAACTCCCGAAAAATCCTAAAAAAAAAATTTGATGCAAATTAAATGAATAAACAATTTAACCCCTTCACTGCAGAGCAGGTGTGGGGACCATCATGGAGATTCCCCACTAAATGCGGAGGATGCTCCACACATGTCATCCACTGCGGGGGCTCTCCCGCCTTATACTTACCTCTCCCTCCGGGGTCTCGCAGTGGTCTGACTTCCTTGAAGTCAGACCCCGCTTTTATGCCCCCTCCTGGCGCACTGACATCATTGCAACGAGTGTGATGATGTCAGTTTCAGGCACCCCCGGTAAAGAGTGCCTGAAAGGAGGAGGGGGTCCAACGGACCCCTCTTCCTCCTGATCAAGAGGAGATTAAAGTAAAAGAGAGCCACCGCTGGAATGGGCAGAGTTTGTCCTTTTCAGTGATGCCTCTCTTTAACCACTGAGTTGCCAGTCCGTAATCCGGCACCGGCTCGTGGACCTCTCTCGTATATCCCTATTCGTTGCAGCTAGAGTTTAATGTTTGGTATCAATGGAAAGGTCAGAGCATGGCCTTTCCAATGATACCAAACATGGCCTTGTTAAAAGTATTAAATAAAAGTTAAAATATTAATAGCGTTAATTAATTAATGCGTTTTTTTATTAATGCAGCACTATTGTTCACATTTCAATTATAATGAAACAATGATGCTGCACTAATGATTTTTTTTGGGGTGTGATTTAGCTAAAATCATGTAATTTCTTCAAAAATACAGTAATGGGTTCCTATTTTAAAAAATTTTTAACAAGTGTTATACTGTATAACCACAAAGGCTCGGAAGATAAAATGTGAAAGAAATTTTAATGAGAATTCACATGTTTTTAATTTTTATTATAGCATTCTGGAAGAACATGATGTATACATATAATAATGATATAATATGAACCGGCGGAGTCTGCCAGAAAAAAAAAAGGGTTTTATAATTTGTATGGGTCCTACAATAAAACATGACTTCAAATCGCGTTTAAACATGATCAGCAAAAACGGTAAAAATGAGCTCAGCACACAGAGGTTAAATGGCTCAGCAGTGAACTGGTTAATAAATATTTAATAAAACAGGGGATATTTTTAACATTGAAACCTATGGGATTCGCCTGATTAAACCTGTCGAATGAAACCACAGAACATGACATTTCTCTGCTGTTCAGTGTCTCTGAATAGATTAACCATTGCTTCTCTATGGGGGATTTCACTGCTGCCAAAAAGCACTGTATTTCGCTGGCAATTCGCCAACGTACCTGGAAATTCACCGGTCGGGGCAATTTCGGAGCCAATTTGGCTCTCTTTGAATCACCCCTCAAATCATTAATGCCCAAGTGGAATAGAGCCTGTGGAATCCAGCCCTAGGTTGTTTTTGTTCCAAACCTCAGGTTTTAGCAAGATAATCATTAAGATGCATTTACTCCAACAAATCTACATGTAATAAAAGTAATCATGACATTGTTATTTCTCACCGGCATAAAGATCCCAAATTTAAACTACCTGGAAAGGGAACGCATGCATCCAAGCACATCCTTCATCTTTTATTCACACCCTCCCGCTTTGTTTTCTCCTCCTCCTCCTTTTCTTTATCCCCTCTACGATATCAATCTTTCTTATTTCCATCCTCCTCCCTATTCTCGCTTTCTTCTTTAAGCTTCCCTTCACCCTTGGATACCCTACGCTGCCCTTATTGGCTCTCCACCCTTATTGCTTTGTAAAGAATTCATGAAGAAGATGAAGGGTGAGGGAGGAGAGGCACTGAACGCAAGGGTGGAGGTAATGAAAGCACCGTGCGCTGTGGGAAAGGGGAAAAAGATGTAGATGGTGCCTAAGGGTGAAAACACAAAATGACTAGCGCTATGAAAAGGTGCACGTTATAGTGTCAATACTAAGACGGAGCATTAGAACGTGTGAGGTTGCGAATAGCTTCAAGAAGTCAGATTGTGAATGAAGCCACAAAATGATAACAGGGACTCTGGACCGAGATCGTAGAAGGGTATTATTGAGGGAGCAAAAAATACAGAGTGAAGGGTGGGAATGGATTAACCAAGTGAAGAAATGAGGTTAAACATATTAAAGTGAACCTGTTGTGGTTGGATTTATTTAATAGAGAAATACTTGCAAAAAAATACCAGCACATATAGCTTGTGTGATTCCTGACTAAATAGTTTGCCGTCACTGACTTCCATGAGGCATACCACCAGAGGGAGTGACAGTGCCACCCGGAGAGCCGTCCTACAGGACAACCAACCCTCCGCACATTCACCACAGCCAACTCACTGTCAACACGTTGACTGATGGCCAATGGCACAGTCCTTGAAAAGTTCCACCCAAATGGAGAAACATGGCAAGACCGGATGCTGGATCGGGGTAAATACATGCTGTGATAACTCATCAAGGGACGAGATATCATATTGATCATTACGACCAAATGCGATAACCTTCCCCTAATGGAATATCATGGAGAAAGCACAGCCTGGTCGCAACAGGTGCACTTTGAGAGAATGATACCCCAGAGTCACTGAAGTGAAGTGTGATGGCTCAGAGCTCTAGAAATAAAAGTCAAAGGGCTCTATTACATTCTTCACGCAAAAAAAGTGCGTGCTCGCAAAAACGCATTAACGCGAGGGGCAAAACCATTTGCGCAGAACGTCGTATTATAACGTTCGTGCAAACGATGCGCGTTATTGTTTAACACGGATGGACCTGCGCGAGCGTGATGAACTGTGCGCGTCCTATAGTTAACATTGTTTCCAAACCGCCCGTAACTCCTCGACCAAGTGAGGTACGTCATCTTTCGTGAAAGGTTTAGGTCCCGTCAGATCCGCGGTCGATATACACGAACCGGGGTAACTCCAGGTGCTTGGAAGTCTGCTCCCCGTGAGGGAATCTCTGCCCGTGTGTCCGATCTTACATCCGTGGGCCTGGCTCGGTTACGGTCGTCTCCCGCAGCATCCTCTTCCTCTGAGCTAAAATCTTGTGGGGTAAACACCATGGCATCACTCACCCGAGTCCTGTGGTCTCCCCCCAACGAGGTTCGTATATCCCGCTGTCTGGGGCTCCCAGTCTGGAGCGTCTTCCGAAAAGACTTCTTCCCCATCTCTGTTCCAGAGTCAGCGGCAGGGAAATAGATCTGGCCTGTCCCTAGGTTCTCAAAATGGCTGCCGCAGCTAGGCCGCCGGTCAGTAACGGGTCAGAAAGCAGCACTAACGGGGCATGTAAACTCCTAGATGTTGCTGCAGATGAATTGCTAAGTGTCCAGCAACCTCTGGGGGCTTCAGAAATCCGCAGGGCCGGCGATGGTCGCTTTAAAAGCAGCAAGGATCAAAGGTAGCTCACGGAGCTCATCGAAGATGTGACCATCCACCATGCCGCTTAGCTCCGCCCCTCTATACTTAACATTGTGAGCGCAAATGCGTTCGTGCGCTGGTACGTGGATGGTATCACAATCGATGCGCATCTTTTTATGAACGATGTTTGCGCGTATAACTTTAACGTCTTTGAAAAGCTGGTGGTAACTGCAAATCTGAACGTTCTGGCCGAAACGAAAAAAAAAACACCAGCACGAAAAAAAAAACACAGCACATTATAGTTACACATTCTACACATACCCAAACAAAAAAAATTGTGAATTCGTGCGTGTTTTTATTATTGCTGCAGCATGTATACTCAGATTTACTTTGACAGGCGCAAAAACTTAAGTGAGTCCATTAAGGTAAATTGATGTCAAGTAAGGTTCTTAATTCTGATTGCCTGAATCCCGTGAAAAAAACAGTCCGCACACTGATTTACGTGCGCTACCTTACTGCGTGCGTATTACTCTTCGTTTTGCGCGTCGTTTTTACGAATGTTATTTTTTGACGGATGAGAAAATGCATTCGGATCGTAATATCACCGTTAATTTTCGCGCGATAACGCTGGACGATGCGCGCAAAATTTTTTTAATAGAGCCCAAAGGCTGATAAAAGTTGGAGTGATGACACGAATGAAGAATACGAGTAAGAGAATGGAGACACAGAAGGTCCAATCCTTGGATTGGTGAATTGCTGGGCACGTTTTAGGCCAGTTTACATATTGTTATATTCAGCATCGGGGCTTAAAATTTCGAATTATTTTACAATTTTCCAGAATTTCACAGCTTGGTAGATGACCATGAGTGATAATAAAATAGAGTGGGAAGGAGTTATGGGTAGAATTGAGGAAAAAAAAACAAAATAGTAGGAGTTAAGGAACAAAATGGCCAAGGAAGGAAAGCACTAATATAAGACCGGAGGAATGAAGAGAGGGTGGGTAGAGCAGGAGTCAAGCCAAGGGGAACGCATGGGAACGCAGTTTCTGCCCTATTTTTGCAGAGGGAATGGCGTTCCCACACACTATAAAAGCTTGTATTCAGGTGTTCATTCATATATTTCCCTGTTAAGTCACAATAAGTATAGGATTTATCATATTTTTGCTAAAACCCACAGATATACAAAAATATGACAGATTCAGTGTATGTTTTGGTTACATGCGAGATGATAATTGCTATTGGGGGGGTGATATTTTGGTGAGTTCCCACACCTCTTATTTTTGGACTTGACTCCAGGGGAAGAGTACATGGATAATGGTGCAGACAGGGTTATTCAAAGAGATTCGAAAAGTCACCGCACGTTCGGTGACTTTTCGTTCTCTTCAATTCGGTTTGTTTTGCCGATCCCATTTCGGTGACCCTGCGGTGTATTCAGCAAAGAGCACAGGGTCCCCGAATTGCAGGGAAAAGCTGCCGCAAACCCGACGAAAACAAACCTCAAAACCCAGCGAATGCACGCCGAAAACCCACAAAAACATCTGATTTAACCTGCCGTAAAACCCGAGCAGGAGCCGATCGCACGCAGCGAAGCCTCCGGAGAAAGCCGAGAAAGCCGACACCGCAGACAGAGCGAAGTGAATAAATTAGGCAAACAGTTTGCATGAATGTGTGAAAAGTGAAACTCTGTTTGCAAAGAAACTACTGAGCGAAAATGTCTGAAATTTACATATGAGGTCCAGGGAATGATAATAAAGAGGGCTGTTACAGAAAAAAGAAGTAAACTAAAAAAAAAAAATCAGACTTTTGTTAAAAAAAAAAAAAATTCAGAAAAATGCTTAAAATATCATAAAAAATCTATAAATAAAAAGACTCTTTACTGCAGAATTTTATAATGAACGGTTTATTGGATATTGAATTAAAACGGGAATATTTTTAACATTGAAGCCTATGGGATTCTCCTGAATAAACTTGCCGAATTAAACCACAGAATGACAGGGCATTTCGGGAACCTTTCACTGCTGGTTAGTGTTCTCTGAATAGACGAAGCAGTGCTTTTTATGGGGATTTCACTGCCCTCGAACAGGCACCGAACAGGCACCGTATGTTCAGGCAATTTGCCCGCTCTCTGGATAGCCGAATGGCCAAGAAAGGTAACCGAATGCTGATTTTCAGCGTTCGGTTACCTTTCTCAAGCAATTCGGATCTCTTTGAATAACCCTGAGAGTTATAGAACGAGGGGCATGAAAGTCCAACGTGGAGAGGGCAAGACAAATAAGTAAGCAAGTCACGGCGCAAAACTGAAATAGCGAAGGAACGAGGAGGTGGGGTAATAGGATTGAGGGAATAAATGGCACGGGGTGCTAGGAGTTAGGAAATTATGGCACGGTGTGTAAGGAAGCAAAACGTGGATTTAATTAAACAAAAGCTGCACCATGTGCATTGGTACCGTTCATTAGAATTCCTCGGAGGAATGTTAAGGAAATGGGATTTCTGCTTTAACATGTTGATGAGATATAAAGAGGAAACATTGAGAAAGCGAACGCGCGCCTTGGAAATAGAAGGTAAACCCTCATTCACCCCTTACCGAGGCACCGGCAGAGCATCCGTAAAGTACATTTTCTGTGAAATCTGATTATTCGCCGGCCCACCACTGAAAGGTAACATGATCCTTAATTATTAATTCCCTTTCATGCCCGCGTCCAACTGCCAAACATCTTCTGTATTATTCTTTCCGCTTAATCATTAGTATTACTTATTTATAAAGCACAAACAGGATCCATAATAGCAGGTACGAGTACGTCTGCACGTGCCCAAGAACAGAAAACGCATTAGGCTCGGATGCTTCACCCCAACTTAAAATAGTGTAACCCCTTAACTGCCACATTTAAAAATGGCCGCCTCCGGTTGTTTCTCCACAGATAACAGCGTGAGCTATAGCAAAACCACAGCGGGACAGGCTTACAGGGTTTTACGTTTGCTCTTTCTTTCCCTGCCAAGTCTATTCATGCGCCGATGTGGCGCGTTAAGGGTTACTAACTTCGCTTTAGAATATTTATCCTCTTTTAAAGCCTTAATTGATGGCGGAGGGGGAGGCAATAAACCTTTGTATACCGCACTTCAGATCCCTCTACTGTTTACACCTACGGAGTTAAAGAACCGTTAAAGAAGATGCACAAAGACATCTATGGAATTACAATTGCTTTTAACCCCTTCGTCGCTGCTGATTTAACTACAAAAAAAAAAAATCACCACAGGAAACCCGTTGGCATATATATATATTTTTTTTTTTTCTACAGGGTAATGCTGCGTATGTTTATATTTTCAGGCCAGATTCTTTTCGGACATTGTCGGGTTCCTTTTTTTTTTTTTGTAATCTGTATTTATTTGCATTCTGCCGGTATAACAGAATTCCCAAGTTAAATTGGAAAGAAGTAAAGCTTACGTGAAACATTTTGCCATTTTCCAGTCCTCGTAATCTGTTAGAGGCCTCTTCACTTGACACATTTCCTCACAAAAGCCATTATCCTTTCACATGTATTATATCACCCAGAAATTATGCAGAACGGCATCAAACTGCCATGCTCCCATTTACATTTCATCACCTAGGTATACTTACATTGTCATGTGCAGAAATAATGTCATATTCAGATAGATTGTCACAGATACAGATAAATACTTATTTCCAAAAGCGGGCACACTGCTCCTCAAATCACCATTAAGCAATTCAGCCCCATTGCAACCTCCACAGCAGATACAGTTTTAAAATGAGGGCACTCATGGGCAGGGCAGGATTAACATAGGGGCAGATGGAGCAGTAGGCTTGTGCACCGATTTTTTTTTCGGTTCGATTCGGTTCGATTTGTTCGGATGTTTAAAATTTTCGATTCGGCTCGTTTCGACCGATTTCTGTTTCGGTTCGGTTCGGCTCGTTTTTCGTGTACATTTTTTTTCGGAATATCGACCATTTTTCGTGTTTTCGGGTGACTTTGCTCGTTTTTTGTATCGACTTTTCGGAAATTTCGGAAATTTTTGTTTTTTCGGAACGTCTGTTCTCCTCGTTTCAAAGTGTCTACGATAATTCTGGCGATTCTATCGTGTTTTTTTTATTAAATAAAGATCCTTTTTTTCTTATGAATAATTGAATATACATTTCACAACTTTATTTAACCACTTGAATGCTAAGGACGCGCTCAGCGCGTCCTCAGCATTCCCGCTGGTATGCGGAGGACGCGCTGAGCGCGTCCTCGCATTGGGGTCAGCGTTCGGCCGGGTTCCGGCCGATCGCTGGCCCCTCCGGTGCGGGCTGACATCCTGGATGTCAGCCCGGCATCCGGAGCAGTGGCCGCCATTATTATGTGTCATCGCGCCCCCGCGATGACACATAATTCAGGCGCCCCCCCCGCATGTGCGGAGGAGGCGCCTGAAAGGGAGGGGGGGAGGTCCTTCGGACCTCTCTCCCTCCGATCGGCGGCTCACAGGGGCTTAACCCAGGCATCATTTGGAAGGGCACAGCCTGCCCTTCCAAATGATGCCTGGCATTAACCCCTGGGGAGCTGGATCGCAAATCGGCGCTGAAAAGCGCCGATTTGCGATCCTTCCCGGGAGCTGGCCGACATCTTGGATGTCGGCCAAGCTTCCGGGAACTCCCCCAGAGGACTGGCGTCATCGTGCGCAGCACGATGACGCCAGTCCTAGCATTAACCCCTAACTGCCACGAAGTGTGGAGATAGGGAGTTCCAATGAACTCCCTATCTCCCGATCCGTGGCAGTTAGGGGTTAAATTTTGATATCGTTGGATCGGCCAGAGCATGGCCGTTCCAACGATACCAAACATGAAAGTAAAAAAAATTGTAAAAAAAAAAAAAAATTAAAAAAAAAAAATAATAAAAAAAAAATAAACACTTTTTTTTTTTTTTTTTTTGTTTTGTTAATGCAGCAATATTGTTCCCATTTCAATTATAATGTGAACAATGATGCTGCATTAACGATTTTTGTATGCGGTGCGTTTGTTAAAAATGGTGTCATTTTCCCCAAAAAAAAAAGTAACGAGACCCCATCTCTAATTTTTTTAACAAGCGCACCCCATACAAAATATAACCGCAATTGCTCGCATGTTAAAATGTGGAAAAAAACACTTTACACGCTGTAAATTATTGAAAATACATATTTTATTGCATTTTTTGTTATAATATACAAACATGACATAACGTATACATATAATAATGACATATTATGAATCTACCGAGTCTGACGGAAAGAACGATATATAATATGTCGATGTCATATACTAAAATAAGCCTTCAAAACACGTTTAAACATGATGCGCAAAACAGGTAAAAAATGACCTCAGCACAGGGGCGGGAAAAGCCTCAGCAGCGAAAGGGTTAATCATATTAAAATGGTATGAAAGCCAAGGAACAAAAAAAATGAACAAAACGATTTAAAAAACGCTAAACTGACCCGACTGCCACAAGAAACAAGTGATACGCATTTACAAATACAAAATTTACAGAATCAGCGATATAACCGATAATAGTTAAATATACGATGTCCAGAATTACCGAAATGGAACCGAAATCATGAATAGAGCAAAAATTAATTTCGATTTGACACATTTCAAGTCCATTCGAAAAATCCAAAAAATTTTCGTTTCGGCTCGGAAAACTTTTCGGATCTATCGGTTTTCGGGTCCGACCCGATTCGGAAATTCGGCCGAATCCGAAGACACGAATCGGGAAATTTCGGGAAAATTCCGAAATTCCGAAACCCGAAACGCACATCCCTATGGAGCAGCAGCTCCAGGCCCATGCCCCAGAATTGGCCCAGAGAAAGGATAACTATGTCAGCATTGATGGGCATTTGGACCACTGTATCTCCAACTACATAGCATCTATGGGTCATGTGAGGTATCACTGGAAAGGCCAGAGCATGGCCTTTCAATGATATCAAACATGACCTGGTTTTATGTAACAATAAAAATAAAATAATGAATATTTCTGGGGGACTTTGGAGCGCTGCGTCTCTAATCTTTACACCTCACAAGGTCAAGTGAGGTTTCATTGGTCAGGTCAGAGTCTGGCCTTTTCATTGATACCAAACATGACCATGTAAAATCTAAAAGAAAAGAAAAAAAACTTTATTTTTGTTCGAAAACGTCATTATCCATTTGTCACATGTAAAATACCACTGCCATTACTCACCTTCTCATTTCCCACGCTGGGAGCAAGGTTAAAATTGTACACTTTCTCCGAAAAATGCAGTAACAGGTTCCCATTAAAAAAAAATTTTAACAAGAATTTCCTATAGAATATCTAACCACTGGGAGCAGACGTGTCTTGGTGGAGCTCCTCGCGTCTGCTAGCCTTAGGGACCCACAGCTGATTTATTTGACGATGAATTTGACATTGGGGTCCCTGCAGGGCTAGCCACAGGAACCGAGCTGTCCGGGGTCCGATTTGCCCCCCCCCCCGGACCAGAGACACAACTCCTGGAGCCCTCGTTCCCTGCGTTACACACTCTCCTGTCAGCCATCTTGGGGCCTAGGAAAGGACTCCAGACCTGATTTTCCTGTGATCCTGCATCTGGGCGTATGGTTGCTGCGAGTTGAGGGGATGGAGGGCCCCCATTTCCTGGCCGTTGTGGCTGTCCCCGGAGCGACTGAGGGAACAGACTGGAGGTGGCAGCTGGGTTGTCCTCCCCCCGCCAGGACTCTGGGATCTATTCTAGACGACCTTGAGGCCTGTCTGGAGTCGGCGGAAGGAGAGGACGATGACAAGCCGCTTACACGCGGTACATGGCGTGACTTATGGAGGTGTTGAGCGGACGAGCGGAAGTGCCGGATCGAGAGGATTCGGGGGACGAGTTGGAAACGGAGACTCACGAGAGTGACGAGGGTACAGAGCAGCTACCGGCAGAGATTGGGGAGGTGGCGGAGGACCCTGTGCGGTTCGTCATCGCCCCGCACATGTTGAGACCGCGACGGCACACTAGGAGGCAGTCGGCCGGCGGGCCACAGCGCTTACCTGGGGACTAAGCTGTGGAGGAGCTAACCTGGAGGATTTCGGCCGGCCGTGCAGTATGGGATATGCCTAAGCAGGACGAGGGAGTTGGGGGTGCTGGTATGAGGAACTGATAGCATCAGATCATTGGCAGAGCGGAGTGGTCGGGATGTGTGTACCTGTTAGGATGTGATGTACCTGTTAATAAGGGAGGAGATGTAGGCTTGGGCGCGGTTATGGAGAGCTTTGGATATGAGCACCAATATTTTGAATAGGGTTCTGAAGGAAACAGGAAGCCAGTGTAGAGATTGACAAAGGGGTGAGGTGCGAGAGGTGCGGGAGGCTTTACAAGTTACTAAAATGTGCAATTTTCTCCCAAAAGAAATTAAAAAATATCTCCTTTAATTTTTGTTTTGCATTTTTGCCGAGGAAGGGCCGGAACTCTAGATTTCTGAGCCATAAATTCAGCCCTGCAGAGACATGAAGCTAACAGCTCTGATAGACGCAGAGATTGGTACATACAAAAATATATGTTGTCACACAGGGTTATTCAGAGAGAGGTGAAACTCAGGAGAATGACTGGAGAAGAGAAAATTCTAGGTCAAAATAACCAAACCAGAAAAATTCTCCCATTTATCCAAATCAGCTATTTTGATCTAGATTTTTCACTTCTCCAGTCATTCTCCTGGTTTTCACCTCTCTCTGAATAACCCTGACAGTCCGCTCGTATATCTTGTCTACATTTCTAATTACGATTCATCCCATTTGCTCTCACATTGCTCCATAACATTGCCTAATAATCTGACACATTTTCATTTTGCGACCATTTTATTTATTGGGGGCAAAACAAAAAAGTATAGGAGTCAGAGAGCGGCAGCAGCACTGTTGCCCGACACTACAGTGAGATTCCGCTCAGGTCTTTACAGGTTTGGCTTGATGGTGGCAAGGAAGCCGCCTCAGCATTTCAGTTCTGGCTGAACTGAATCTGACATAGTCTACACCGTAATGGCACCATCTGGCTAAACCTTTATGAGCGGAGACTCACCGCAGAGCAGACCATTCAAACCTCTGTTTTACTCATTTTCTTCCTTGCCAATTTGTTATTTTTAATAAACCGCATTCAGGTTCGAAGGGGTTAAAAATATTATGGTTCAGATGTTAGAAAAAAATTCTAGAAAATAAAAATTCTTCTGAGATACACCAGGAACAAGACGTGACACGTGCCGGACCGGGCAACACTTATGCATTCGGAAATTAGGTTTTCATGGAGAAGGATTTATTCCCTGGACTGGAAATTGAGGAGAATTAATGATCGGAATCACAAGATTGAAATCAAAACAGCCTAGTCTTTTGAAATAAAAATAGTTTCGGTCCTGGAGGAGTATATCTATCCAGCCCCTTCATAATCTCATATGAAAGTGACGGACTCCCCCTCTCCTTACCAAAATCACCCAAAACGGTTTTATGCTAAAAGTGGTTTGTTACGGTAAAATCAGTGAGAATTCTCCAGCAGGTTCAGGTGATATAATATCATATACAAAACAGCCATATGATGCTCTAACTAAAACACACCAATATAACCCCCCAAAATAACCACCACACCCTCTACAAACTAGATATAAGCACAGAGCTCGAGCCATACACCATAACGGTTCGAGCGCTGTGCTTAAATTTCAACTCATCCTATTCCATCTGAGAAGCAAGCTCAACTTGGGTCTCGGATGTTGTGCCTGGTTTCTGTACATTAGCGTCTCCTATACTTTGTGTGGGAGATGTTAATGTGGGGTTTGGGTCGAAATCCCTACAACTAGGTTCCCTAATGCCAACGTCCAGACGGCCAACTTCCAGACAGAACAAGTGCCGGACATACCAAGTTCCCTACACAGACAACTCCCTGACGGCCAACTTCCAGACATGCAAAATCCCAGCGGCTAACCCGAACCCTAACCCTCTAACCCTAACCTTATTCTCTAACCCTTATCCCCTAACCCTTTATCCCTAACCTTACTCTCTAACCCTAACACCCTAAGCTTAACCCTAACCCCCTAAACCTAACTACCTAACCCTAACTCCCAACTTCCTAAGCCTAACAGTAACCCCCTAACTCCAACTCCCTAAGCCTAACCCTAACCCCCCCAGTCAAAACTTTTGATCCCTTTGTCCGCATCGTTGCTGGTAAAAGAGCTTGTGCTCACCTATTTGCAGTGGGTGAGGTTAATCGCAGAGTGGAGGGGTGGAAGGAAGACCATCAACTCCCCATGGCCTGCAAAGATAAGATGACCCTTGCCCATCAATGCCCCTACCACTGTGGTCAGTGTGTGAGGGATTAAATCAGAGAATCTCAAACAGCCCAACTGCTCTGGTTTCAAATGAAGGTAGTGCCCCCAGAAACTGCACTCACAGGTTCACCAGCACGTTCTGAATCATGGAAACGAAAATATTTTCTGTACAAGTATTTTGTCCATACCTTTCAGTGCCCTTTTATCGATTCAGATTTTGGAAGAATTGGCAGATTGAGATTTGTCCTTATCTAGGGCAATTTTGCCCAAAATATATTATATGTGTCTACTAAAACCTATAGCACCCGGGGCGTGGTCAGCTGCGGACAGGACAGTGTGGTATCGAGGACAGTGTGGTGGGGGAGGATGGAGTGCTCGGGACAGCTGCGGGGTACTTCCCCTCTCCCCGGAGGTTTGGAGGTTGTGCTAGCGGGCCTGGACGCCTGTTTGCTGTTGATGTCGGGGGGAGGATGGAGACCCACTTACCAGAGGAGTGTGGCGCCACATGAAGGCCGCGATGAAGGCCTGCAGGGGTGTCAGGGAGCCACGGGAGAAAGCGTCTGGGACGACCTCGCTCCGGGGCTCTGCTGTTAGCCGTGTGTGCGATGCAGAGGTGCTCTGTGCTGAAAATCAGCGATCCGGACAGGGAGCTGTGCCTGGACTCTTTGACCCCGGGGGGTGACCATGGACCCGAGTGCTGCCAGCAGGTCCCAGGCTGCTGCGGTGGTAGCCGGAACTGACGAGCTGGATTCCCTCTGAATGGATTTCAGGATAATGGATTTCTCGGACCGACTGGTGGTGCGATACCGAGCTGGTCGAGGCCCCGCAAAGCTGTTGAGCCACTGTTGAGCTTACCAGGGGGCTGTTTATTCAACGAATCCCTCTAGACGTTTTTGAGATTGAAGGGACTATTAGCGTCGCTCTGTGGCTGGATACGGACTAACGCAGACTTTAGTTTTGTTTTTTCGCCCACTTTCAGCCCATACTGTGAGCCGAGCCCACCTCATTTCATTTTTTGTTTTTTATTGACGGCGCTGCTTTTTTGGCTTCTGACGACTTTTCTCGCATACGTTTGTTTTTTTTTGTCCTTTTTCTTTTCTAGAGAGTTATCAGCTGAGTTTTTTTTCTTTCCTTTCCATTGCTGTGATGACTTTTATTTCTCTTTTACATTGCTGCTTTGAATACTTCTGTAGACCCTTCCGTGTATGAGTTTTTATATTGGCCCCGCGAGGCCATTCCTACTGGTCGTCACCGTTTCACAAAATAAAAATTGTAAATTACAAAAAAACAAAAACAAAACTATAGCACCCTGGTCATGTTCCAGGAGTTTAAGGATTATTAATCCCTTCACTGTTATGTTGTTTTCCCATAAAACTACTACTAGGACCCTTTGGATATCCAGAAAACAAGATTTTCAGTACACGTACAGTGAGAATGTGCCTGAAAATCATAAAAGCACATTTTAAACTATATGCGCTATTTGACAGGCAGATGCCTCCATCTGCTGGCCAAAAAGGGCAACTACATCTCCATAATAGGGGGAGAAAAAAAACACACAGGGTTATTCAAAGAGAATCGAAAAGCCACCACACGTTCGGTGACTTTCCGTTCTCTTCAATTCGGTACGATTTGGCGATCCCATTTCGGGCACCCTGCGGTGTATTCAGCAAGCACCACAGGGCTGCCGAAATGCAGGGAAAAGTCGCCGCAAACCCGCCACAAACTCACCGCAAAAGGAGGGCGAACGCACACCGAAACCCGCAAAAACATCTGGATTAACCTGACGAAAACCCAGAAAAACCCAAGCAGTAGCCGATCACACGCAGCGCAGCCGCCGGAAAAAGCCGACACCGCAGACGAATGGAGGGAATAGATTAAAAAAACAGTTTGCTTGAATGTTTGAAAAGTGAAACGCAAAGAAACTACTGAGCGAAAATGTCTGAAATTTACATATGATCCAATGAATGATAATAAAAAGGGCTGTTACAGAAAAAATAAGTAGAAAAAAAAAATCTGATTTTTTTAAAAGAAAATCGCGAAAAATGCTTAAAATATCCTAAAAAATCTAGAAATAAGGAGACTCTTTACTGCAGAATATTGTAATCAACGGTTTATTAGATATTGAATTAAAACGGGAATATTTTTAACATTGAAGCCTTATGGGATTCGCCTGAATAAATCTGTTGCATGAAACCACCGAATGGCAGGGTAATTCGGCAACTTTTCACTGCTGGGTTTTGTTCTCTGAATAGACGAAGCATTGCTTCTCTATGGGGAATTCACTGCCCTCGAACAGGCACCGTATGTGCTGGCAATTCGCCAGGATTTGGAGAATTGCCTCCTCTCTGGATAGACGAATGTCCAGGAAAGGTTCCCTTTCGGCAGATTCGGATCTCTTTGAATAACCCTGACAGATTCCAAGCTGTTCAGCGAGTTTTGGCACCTTGGCTCCTAAAGGTTTGGGGCACATCATGGAGCCCGTTTTCAAACTAATTGACTTTGCAAAAGAAAAACAAAAAACAGGAAATTCCTTTGCATTGCTCCAGAATTTGACCAGATTGGTTATACTCAGCAGTTGCTTGGATGATCGATTGTATTTGTTCTTGGTAGTGATTGGCTTGATCTCATGGCCAACAGTTAACATACTGATGGACCATAGGAACCACCAGTGACTGTATAAAGATATTTTAACCGAGGGCAGAAAGCTCAGCGTGATTTAGGAATTTAGTGTAAGCTGACCAGATTGCTGGTATTAATCAGGATAATGTTTCAGAGACAGATGGGGCATAAAAACGGTATTTGAGTATGTTTTATGCAATCACATAAGATGACTTACATAAGAATTACAGAGAATGGATTTTCATATGACGAATGGAAGTGCTGGGGATGTTTTTAGAATGAGAAACACGTGCCGCGTGTAATTGTAGGCATTTAAAGGGACACAAACACATACATAAACTGTAACCAGATTACTTGTACAGTACAAAGAAAAGCACTTTAGAAAACACATGCTGCTTTTTTTTTTAAGTAATTGCCTGTAAAAAGGAAAAATAAAATGAGGTTTTTCATCTCATGTTTCCATTTTGTGGATTTTTCCCATGATACACCATTTTTCTAAATCTGTGTCAAAGGTTTACTTTACTGCTGCGGTTTAGCTTCTGCAGTATTTAACAACCAATGAGGTGGAGGATGTTTAGATGAGATAAGAGATGGCAGCTGAATGAGAGATGACAGGGAGCTTAAATGTCTTCTTATCTACCCCTGGTGATGTCCTTTGAATACATCCCACACACAATACACTGATGTGAGTCAGTTATCGACACATACAGGGTTATTCAGAGAGCGGTGAAAAGCAGGAGAATGACGGGAGAATGAAAAATTCTAGGTAAAAATAGCCGATTTGGAAAGTGAGATGAAAGGGAGAATTTTTCTGGTTTGGCTATTTTGACCTAGAATTTTTCATTCTCCAGTCATTCTCCTGCTTTTCACTGCTCTCTGAATAACCCTGATAGGCTCCATTCTATGGCCAAAGCCACACAGTCAGGAGCAAATACTGGGGGGGGCAGTTTACAACACAAAATATCACACAATGGCTGCACCCAGTGACACATATAGAGTGAAATAGTTTCTTAACTAAACATACAAGAGAAAAACAAAGCACATGTAAGATATCAGCAACATAAAATAAACACAATAAGGACATTTCATTTTTTGCTGGTATTGGCCCTTTATAGGAAACTCATCATTTTTTTAGTATTAGAGAAAAATATACTGGGCTCTATTAATTTCTTCGCGCAAACGTTAACGCGTGCGCAAAAACGCATTAACGCGAGGGGAAAACCCTTTCAGCTGAACGTCATATTACAAAATGCGCGTTAACGTCTAACGCAAGTGACCCTGGGCGAACCCTTTGCGTGCGCAAATTAGTGCACACATCCTATACTTAACATTGTGAGTGCAAATGCGTTTGTGCGCTGGTACGCGCATGGTATTACAATCTTAGCGCAAAATTTAACGGACAACGTTTGCGCGCATAATTTCAACGTCTTTGAAAAGCTGGTGGTAACGGCAAATTGTAACAACCTGACCGTACCAAACTGCGGATTCACAACGGAAAACGTCGATGCGCACGCTATTTTTACTAGATCCGTCAAAAATGACGGCCACTATCTTGTCTCCCGTCAGAACATACGTCTGTTGTGCGCAGTCCGCACACAAATGCGTCCGTCTGACGGACACGCGTTAAAAATGACATTGCGCTCACTGATTTCTGCGCGCAACGGTACTTTGTGCGCATTTTTGCGCGTCGGTTTTACGAGCGCAATTTCCCGATGGATGAAAAAATGCGCGAGGAATGTAATTCCAGCGGTGATTTTTGTGCGTTAACGTTTAACACTTCGCGCAAAAAAATAGCGCTGCGCGTGCGCTTTTGCACGATGAATTTAATAGAGCCCACAGTATGAATAGTAGTAGGGCAACTTTGTAATGTGTACATCAAACTAAAATACTGCCACTGCATCCCCAGATCAACTCTTTTATTTTTGCCAAGGAAGCCGCCATCTTTAAATGAATCTGTGGTCAGTACCACCACTAGCGTCACTAGGGGGGGGTGTGGCCCGCACCGGGTGGCACCACCCCTTAGGGTGACACCCTAAAAAAAAATATATATATTTTTTTTTTACCGTACTTGCTGGCAGTTCACCAAAATTTGTGTGTGAGTATATGAGAGAGCTCCACAGCAATAAACCTCAGAGTAATGTGCGCCGTGTATTATGAGCATTCAGTGTTATATGGGAGTACTGATTTATGAGTAAGAGTAGTAAAAAAAAAACCCTGTAAAACTCGGGGGGGGGGGGTGACACCATGAGTTACCGCCCCGGGTGACACCAACCCTAGTGACGCCACTGAGTACCACTGGTTATTCTGTTGAAGATCATGCATGGTTTAAGCAGGTTTTTAGTATGTCCTATTTAGCATTTTTTTTTGGTTGAGACAATATGGAGGCAGATGACAGCGAATAAAAAACACATGATGAGAATACCAGTTTCATTTTACTTAATAATACACATTGTAAATGCAGCCAAAAAGTAGCAGCTAGTATGCATATATATCCATAGCATAGCAGAGGGACGGCAGCCTGTTGGTGAAGAAGAGCACAGAAGGCAGATAAGACGGACGAAGTATTGCTTATTAATGAAAAATAAGAATGGGAAAAAAAACCTGAATGAGATAAAACACAAGTCGGAACATGAAGAACAAGAAAAAAAAATAAGATGAAACCAAACATAAAAGAAGCAGAAACAGATGACATGGAATAAGAGAAAATGAGGAGGATCTCAGAGATTAGGGGCAAGGTGGACATCTGAGTGACGTCTGCTGCACCTACACTGCCTGTCCAAAAAAGTAACACTCTAATATTTTGTTGGACCACCTTTTGCTCTGCTTAGGCACACATTCGCCGTGGCATTGTTTCGATAAATGCTGTGACATTGCATGAGCTTTTTTCCGTCCAGAGTCGCATTAATTTGTGGCCAAGATCTTGTATTGATGATGGGAGAGTCGGACGTTGCGTAAAGTCTTCTCCAGCACATTATCCCAAAGATTCTCTATGGGGTTAAGGTCTGGACTGTGCGGTGGCCAATCCACGTGTGAAAAATGATGTCTCAGGCTCCCTGAACCACTCTCGCACAATTTGAGCCCGATGAATCCTGGCATTGCCATCTTGGAATATGCTCGCTGTGCCATCAGGGAAGAAAAAACCCATTGATGGAAAAACCTGCTCATTCAGTATATTCAGGGAGTCGCATGACCTCATTTTTTTCAGCTGAAACATTAATCACTGCATTAATTATCCAATGAAAGGCTCTAACCTGTTTGCTTATTAAATCCAGGTGGTGACTTTTTTTGGCCAGGCAGTGTGGTGGCATTGAGGTGGTTTCAAGCATTGCTTTAGTCCACTGTTGTGCAGAGGAGACAAGGGTGGTTAGGTAAGGGCACCAGCACAGGAGGAAATTTTCATGGACAGATATCAACCAATCCTTTCGAAATGCAAAGGCCAGTTTTTCCCGAAAACAGTGTTAGGATTGGGGGAGGGGAGTTGATTCATATATGGAGCAGACGTTTGCGTGCCACCATGAAAATAATTTGAATGAAACATTTACGGGCATGAAAGTAGAGAAGAAATACACAAAAAAAGGCACAAATCCAGAATTAAGGTAAATGGGGACACTGGAGAGGTGATACGAAGAATGTGATGGAGAGGCAGAAGGATTGAGCATGGGGACATGTCACAAAACAGTGATAGAGGTTGGCATGCAATTGTTGACATTTCCAACATACACTATATTGCCAAACGTATTCACTCACCCATCCAAATAATCAGAATCAGGTGTTCCAATCACTTCCATGGCCACAGGTGTATAAAATCAAGCACCTAGGCATGCAGACTGTTTTTACAAACATTTGTGAAAGAATGGGTCGCTCTCAGGAGCTCAGTGAATTCCAGTGTGGAACTGTGATAAGATGCCACCTGTGCAACAAATCCAGTCGTGCCATTTCCTCGCTCCTAAATATTCCACAGTCAACTGTCAGCTGTATTATAAGAACGTGGAAGTGTTTGGGAACTACAGCAACTCAGCCACGAAGTGGTAGGCCACGTAAACTGACGGAGCGGGGTCAGCGGATTCTGAGGCGCATAGTGCGAAGAGGTCGCCAACTTTCTGCAGAGTCAATCGCTACAGACCTCCAAACTTCATGTGGCCTTCAGATTAGCTCAAGAACATTGCGCAGAGAGCTTCATGGAATGGGTTTCCATGGCCGAACAGCTGCATCCAAGCCATACATCACCAAGTGCAATGCAAAGCGTCGGATGCAGTGGTGGAAAGCACGCCGTGACTGGACTCTAGAGCAGTGGAGACGTGTTCTCTGGAGTGACGAATCGTGCTTCTCCATCTGACAATCTGATGGACGAGTCTGGGTTTGGCGGTTGCCAGGAGAACGGTACTTGTCTGACTGCATTGTGCCAAGTGTAAAGTTTGGAGGGGGGATTATGGTGTGGGGTTGTTTTTCAGGAGCTGGGCTTGGCCCCTTAGTTCCAGTGAAAGGAACTCTGAATGCTTCAGCACACCAAGACATTTTGGACAATTCCATGCTCCCAACTTTGTGGGAACAGTTTGGAGCTGGCCCCTTCCTCTTCCAACATGACTGTGCACCAGTGCACAAAGCAAGGTCCATAAAGACATGGATGACAGAGTCTGGTGTGGATGAACTTGACTGGCCTGCACAGAGTCCTGACCTCAACCCGATAGAACACCTTTGGGATGAATTAGAGCGGAGACTGAGAGCCAGGCCTTCTCGTCCAACATCAGTGTGTGACCTCACAAATGCGCTTCTGGAAGAATGGTCAAAAATTCCCATAAACACACTCCTAAACCTTGTGGACAGCCTTCCCAGAAGAGTTGAAGCTGTTATAGCTGCAAAGGGTGGACCGACGTCATATTGAACCCTATGGATTAGGAATGGGATGTCACTTAAGTTCATATGCGAGTCAAGGCAGGCGAGCGAATACGTTTGGCAATATAGCGTATATCTGTTGGCCGGAAGCTCTTAGAAAAATACACCAGGGAGTGTAAATGGTGTAAATGAGGAGTTATAAAGCATTTCTTGATATGTGGGTGCAGAGAGAAGGTTAGAGAGTTTGTGGTGCGTGTAACGAAGAGGACAACAACAACTGAAAGAGTTCATGGTTTTGCCAGTATGCTCTTTTTGAAAAACCCCACTGCTCGTGTCGATGGCCGGATTCATAAATATGAGCTAGCTATGACATATATAAAAGGTTTTTTGATCGGTGAGATTCGACCTAAGAGGAATGCAAGATGGCCGACCACATAAGAGTCAGTCGGCAGAGGGGTGGGGTTTCTGAGAGGTCCGCCCACTGATATGGCTGCATTGCAAAATATCTCACAAACCAGCTACAGTATGTAAGCCGTTCCATTTAATAATAACCTCAATTTCAGGGTAATGTCTGGTGTAAACGCTTAACCACCATTTCACCCTCTATTAACTGACGTGTCCATAGCCGTGTTTGTGGGGGCAATTTGCAACATGGGGTGGCATGCGGATCATGAGTATACAGGATAAATCTGCAGATGAGTTGGGTTTTTATGAATTGAAGGAGCTGGTGTAGTGGATGCCGTGGAGAGGGAGAAGCTGTGACATGACAAATGAGCAGTTCTGATGCTCGGTAGAATTTTGTGTCAGGAAATAATGTGTTTCAGAGATGTTTCATAGCTACAGGCAGCGGGACTTATTGAGAAACCGAATGTCAGGAATAAGACACTCAAAGATGACCCCAATTCTATGAGCTGGGGATATTGATGTTTGTGGCAAGTGGAGGTGGTGAGTAAAGCGCAAGGGAGGGTTGAGGAAGACGGAGACACAAGCGGGAAGGTACCGGCTCCAATACAAGCAGGAAAGGTGATAATATATTAAAAATTCGCACCGAGGCGTTATTGCCACAGGGTAAAAAAAAACAGCCATATGTAGCATCAAATCAACTCTACATATGCCTATCCCTACGGCTATAATCACTATTTTATTGAATCCAGTGCCTCTCTTTGATGACGGAGACATTTAAAGGCATATTATTAAAATATTTTATACTTTGAATATTTGTAGTTGTATATGGATTTCGTCTTTTTTTATTATCATTATTATTATTTTTACTTTTTATGTCTCAAATCCTATCTGACAGCTTTGATCTAAAGAGCATAATCTGGGTTTAATTGATAGCATCTCTAGAAAAGCTACAACCCGTGCTTAGGTTCCCCCCGTTGTTTCTCTGACCTCTGTGTGGAAGCAAAGCCCTGGAGTCAAATGTCGTTTTCTAAGCGTGTTATAGAATAATGTGTGAAAGACATAGATTATCTTTTTTTAAAACCAGTACCTATATAAGGGATACATCACAAATTAATGATGTTCACCATACTTGTAAACAAAGTCAACCCATTACCGCTGGACGGGTTCTGCCCGGCAGGTGGGTCTTAACGCCAACGGGGTGTATTAGTTCACCTTGCTGTCCAGCTGCTCTAGTGGATCCCTCCTCCGGCCCACCTACGCAGCTGACGTGCCACGCTTGTCATTGGATGCTCGTCCGTGGCAGCGAATAATGTGTGCCAACTGTTAGGCAGGCCAGACACGTCCCATAGGTGCCAGTGGGGCATGCTATACCGTCCCTCTGCGTTCAGTCTCACCTGCCGCAGGGATGGTATAGTACGACATGCAGCCTTAAAGGGTTAAAAAAAATCACTGTTGTTCCAACTAAGGTGACCATCGATAATCTAGGAGAAAATTCGACAAGTCGTGGCAAATAATGGTGAACAGTGGTCCAACGGTTATCCTTAAATAAAAAGCATGAACTGCAGCTATTGTTGTTTCTCTGGTGTTTGACCATTTTAAAGTGGTGGATCATTGTAGACCTCCCATAGGCATTATGGTTGAAGCTACGCTGATGTCTAAGTCCAACTACCATGGCAGAAACTACAGTGAAACACCATTGAAATATACATTGAGAACTACGCTGGCGACTTGGTCATTGCAGCGATTTACAGTACATAACGGTTCCTATACAGTGGCAAGAAAAAGTATGTGAAGGTCTGATCTGCAACTACAGGAAACGTTTGGTTGAGGTTATTGCTGCCAAAGAAGGGTCAACCAGTTATTAAGTCCAAAGGTTCACATACTTTTTCCACACTGCACTGTGAATGTTTACATGTTCTGTTCAATAAAAACATGAAAACATATAATGTTTGTGTTGTATTATTTTAAGCAGACTGTGTTTTTCAAATTGTTGTGACTTAGATGAAGATCAGAGCACATTTTATGACCAATTCATGCAAAACTCCACGTAATCCCAAAGGGTTCACATACTTTTTCTTGCCACTGTACATTGTAAGAGCTAATAGTTCGTGCCAAGAATAAGAATAAGAACAAGCTTTTCCAACCCTGCTTGTTTTTTTCCCTCTGGAGCCGATTCCCAGAACCTGGTGTTAAGTGATATTGAAAAAAAAATCATTTAACACATTACAATAACCCCATAAAAAAAATATCATAGTTACATAGGCTGAAAAAAGACATGCGTCCATCGGGTTCAGCCTCTCACACATCACCTACTGCTGTTGATCCAAAAGAAGGCAAAAAACCCAGTCTGAAGCGCTGGCCAATATGTAACATACTGGGAAAAAATTCCTTCTTGACCCCAGAATGGCGTCAGATTTCTCCTTGGATCACAAACTTACCTCTGATCCAAGGATGAAGAGGGTGGTGCTTCCTCTAGCTGTGCAAATAGTTCATAGTGTACCATTTCCATGGTTCCTGTGGAACCTTTACGATCTTGTTCGCACAGAGCTCATTGCAGAGTCATCACTGGCTCCCAAATATTTTGACTTAAGACTCTAGTACAGCAGTTGGGTTACCAGGTCTTGTAAAAGGGAGCCGGTAAGGTATAATCGGCTCGTGACAAATTTTCTCCCAAACTGCCTCCGGCAACAATGGAATAGGGACCGATATAGGAAATTTTGTACATCTGTAATTTTTTTGTGATATGGGATTCCATTTGGGTACGGATTATGGTTTTGATGTATTTACATCAAGCAGCAACCTGACACCCATTCTACAACTCCTACATCCATATACAAATGCAGCTAAACATGTGCAAAACTATGCAAGTTCTGAGCGATGTGCAATGTGTAGGTATGTAAATTACATTAAAAAAAGCTACAGGGACTTTGGAAGTCCTGAGCTGAAGGAGAGGAGCAGCCCAGTGCTGAGGAAGAAAAGGTGAGTATTAACAGATAAAATAAGAAATATGGAAACAAATATGGGGCAGAAGCTGCTGACAGTACCTGCCTAATTATTTAAAGACATGGGGGGGGGCAATTTTCATGAGAGTGGCCCTTAAATTATCATTAGCTTTGTTTTCCATAGACCAAATAGTGATGTTAACCAAGTGCTATGGTGTGCAGGACTTGTTAGAGGTACGCAAATATATTGTGACAGCAAGCACTCAGGATGCAGGTTGCAGCCAAACAACATGGTACTCTAGGTTATAAACAGCCGCAGATTTGAAGTTGTGGAAATGAGAGGTCTTTTTATCCCAGCATAAACAAACGCCGCACTTGGCTTTGAATCACTATTGCAGGTGATTAAACAACTACAAACAAAATCCTAGCTCAATTAGAGCACTTACGAAACATACAGCGATCCTGACTATCCAGGTAACATAATCTAACCAACAAAAGAAAATCCCAGCATTTCTTAGATGTGTTACTGCTCTCTGACCTGCTCCCAGGGCCGGATTAAGATCTCTATGGGCCTGGAGCTGATGATTTTGGTGTCTTTTTTTGGAATTTAGTGAAGTGAAAGCATATTTTAGGTTATTTAATAGTGCAGATACAGCTATATCTAACCAGGCAGATACTGTGTGAGGAAATTTACATTCAGGTTTCAATCATTTACAGCGTGTAAAATAATTTTTTCACATTTTATCATCCAAACCTTTGTGGTTATATATTCTATAGGGCATTCTTGTTAAAAAAAATTGAAATGGGATCCTGTTACTGCATTTTCTAAAAATATATACAATTTTAACCAACAAAATGAAATATTTCCCTTGTGTTTTGGAGGAAGGTGTTTTATGAATAATGTGGCTATGTATAAAACACTGACCTTGCTCCCAGCGTGGGAAATGAGAAGGTGAGTAATGGCAGTGGTATTGCTAATTTTTATACGTGACAAATGGACAATGCCATCACTTTGGAACTAAAAATAAGTAGATAGGAAAACCAAAAAAACTTTTTTTTTCTTTTAGATTTTACATGGTCATGTTTGGTATTAATGCAAACGCCAGACACTGTCCTGTCCAGTGACACCTCCCTTGACCTTGTGAGGTGTAAAGATTAGTGACGCAGGGTTCCAAAGTCCCTCCCAGTGCACTTTTCTGCAGTGCGGAGGTTTAAGTTTTTGGTGTAACAATTCATAATAGCGAATTGTGCCATCACCTCCACACTTGGGATGGTGAGTTAGTGCATCATCATTGTTTACTTTATAATTGAAAAGTGAAAAATATTGCTGTGAAAGAAAAGAAAAAGAAAGAAATATTTATTATTTTATTTTTATTGTTACATAAAACCTGGTCATGTTTGTTATCATTGGAAAGGCCATGCTCTGGCCTTTCCAGTGATAGCTCACATGACCCTGTAGCTATGGTGTTGGAGATAATGAGGCCCAAATGTCCATCAATGCAGACATTGTTATTTTTCCTCTGGGCCTATTCTGGGGCATGGGCCTGGAGCTGCTGCTCCATCTGCCCCTATGTTAATCCGGCCCTGCCTGCTCCCAGCAGTCTGATTAAAACACTTCTGTCCAGGAGTCAGCAGCCTGAGAATTTACCTGTTGCTTAATTCATTTTTTTTTTGAGAAAGTATTTTACCAGGAATGGTACATTGAGATTTCTATTGTTTTCAAGTATGTCCTGGATGGCGAGTATGTACCGTTAGGTGTCTTGCCCAAGGACACTTACTGGAGAGGTGCTCTTGCTGGGATTCAAACCTGTGTCTCCACGGTCTCCACACTTATAGAGCAGTGATGTTACCTCTACTCCACTCACAAGTGTGCAAAAGGATAGAGGCCATGCAGGATCTGGGCCCTAAATGTCTTTCCTTGATTACTCTCACAGACCTTCTGTTACCCAAACATTTTGCCACAATATATTTATACAGTATATATACATATCTTTCAAAAAAATAATAAAAAGACTGATTCATCCCACCTTGCTCCATAAAATGTAAACAAGCACCTGGCTCCTAAATTATCATGACATAAAAAACGTATTTATAAACAGAAGAAAGACCTGATTAGGGTAAAAGTTCATAGCAACCCTTTAATCCTAGTGCCAGGAGGACGAGCGTTGTATTGTATTAGACAATGTACCTTTCAGTAGATACAATTAAGACAAAAAAATGAAACGCGTCGGGTATACCCTGGAAAGAGTAGGATTACTGTGAGGATTGATTGATCGCTTCCTACCTCTTTCCGTGGCTAGCAAAAATATCTAAACGTGAATAACAGGGAACATATGTTTCTTCTATTAATCTCTTCGGCAGCCAAGCTAACAATTGCCAAGTTCTGCGTCTATTAATCCTTAAAGCGAATCTATCATCAAAATGTGGTGTAATCATACTTATATTTGAACATAACATAGAAACGATAGCTATATGGACATCTGTGCTCTCCTGGCAACCTCCCTGTTTTCCATGTTTTTACAGAAACTATCATCTCTAAGTGCCTCTTGACAATGGAGTGGAGGTCCGGGCCGATGGCCTCTATGTTCTACTGTCCAAGGTTTAATGTTACATTTAACTCAGGTATCCAAGTGCTGTGGTTCATTAAACCGCAGAAGGACTGCAAGGACCATCAGACGTCTTCTCCCTTTCCAATTGAGAGCTTCTTACTCTCCACCGGATAGGTTGACCGTAGGGGGGGGGGGTTCAACCATTACTATACAGAAATTTTGCAGGAACATTTTATCAAAGGTATGAAAGAGGCAACACTTCTGTGATGTATTCTCAAGTGCCATATTGCATCAGTACGGGGAGGTCCCCTGTCCGTGGAGCAGTCGCTGCAGCCCTGCATGGGCTACACCAAGATCACGCAATCTTGTAGCCCTGGAACATCTGGAGGGCCATCTCCCATGATACTCATACTTGGCTAGACAGAGCATTGTGGGAAAAGTAGTTCCAAAACATCTGCAGGGCTGAGTTTGAACACTCCTGGGCTAGACAGAAAGATGATTTGACACCCCCAGTCTACTTTTTACCTCTGACCATTGCTCGCTTGTTGACTGGACATGTGTTTGAGGGACATTCCTCATCTGAATGATGCACATTGTTGCCCTTTTTATTTTTTGCTTCTGGTATAAATGGCCACAACTGGTTTGCGTTTCTGTGTGTTTTTAGTAATATCTGAAATATACTAGTACGCATAATCTTGTCAGAGGGGATCATTGGGGCGTTCGCATCAAGCAGAAGGCAAAGGATCAGAGACTATTGGCAGAGCAAGATTGAGGATGGACAATTGATAGTAAACAGACCACTTTCACAGGGGAGTCGCTATTGAAAGTTATTGCCACCTAACCTCTTGAGAGCAAGCGCTATAAGGCAATATTAAAAATAAATTGCGCTTTAACCACTTCATTACCATGAATACACAATCAGCAGCCCGAGATTGTGTTAACACGATCTGATCTGGGGCTGTAATGCATCATTGCAAAACAAATTTTGGACTCCAGATGGTGCCCCCATAGTTTTAGCGCCTCAGGCATGATGCCGGAAGAGCTAAAACTGTTTTAACATCAATTAAAATTTACTTTTTATCCTCAAGAACAACATGACATCCTACACAGTCATATAGTGCAGTGCTGTAGCGCGAGGTTTCTGTAGTTTGTGCTCCCTATACTTAACATGGGGAACGCAAAGTGTTAATCAGCGTTAGGAGGATTACAAAGTCCCAATGCTGATTAACGTCCGGCTCTGGTTAGCGGAAAGTTAACCAGTGCCAGGATTTGGGTATTAACGGATTCCGCTTCTGCAGAATCCGTTAACACCATCCAAAAAATAAAAAAAAGAATCATATACTCACCTCCTGTCCCGTGGCGAGGACTGCGGCTCCAACCGCCTCCTCCGTCCGGCGGGAGTAGGGAGAGACTGGGGGAAAAAATTCCTCAGTCTTCCCCTGCATATCACTACGCCGACCGGCTGGATCTCGCGTGGTCATGTGACCGTCGGCGTCTGGCTCAATGGAGTCCTATGGACTCCATCGAGTGGATGCTCGCGGCTGCGCTCAGAGCTGCCGCGAGCATCCCTGGGCGTAGCGCCCGCTACAAATGCAGGCAGCATTTTTTGCGCCTGCCTTATTATCCCCCGTTAAAACGGTGCGGTAGGGGGAAAACTGCGGGAGCCCCCGTTACCGCCCCCGTTTTAATGCGGGGATTGTAATGTAGCCCATATACTTTTAAAAATGAAGCAAGGAAAATGTTGACGAAAACTAATCAGTGGTTTGGAACGTTCCGTCGTTAAAATAGCTGACACTTTCCTCTTATCTTAAGACGTCAATGTGGGGATCTACTACGCAATGTTCTCCCGATATTTCCATGGTGTGTCTTCTTCCAGAAGTTAATGAATTAGCAGCTTTATTCAGCTCATGTCGATCGATGATCCCTTTCCATTGATTGGAATTGGATGTCAGGGAAAATTTTCAGCCCATTTTTCTTCTCTACTAATGAAATCATATTCGGCAACCGCCGTTTACGCAATATAAATGTAAAACTGATGAATAAATCAGTTAGAAAATGTCCAGCCCACCTCTACGGTGATACTACAGCAAAAACAACGGCCCTTTATGGGTAATATGAATTAAAAAGCATTGGATAGAATTTTTATTTTTTTTCTACGGCCACTCTGCACGGTTTTGGGCATGTTCTATAATTTTAATTAACCTTAAGGAAAAAAAGAGTATATGTAACATTTATAGTGGGTGGTCTGTTGTTTCACGCGCAGCTTGATTCATTTGTGTGAGAATTCACGTTCAGCACTCACATCTCTAACAGGGTAATTCAAAGAGATTCGAAAAGTCACTGCACGTTCGGTGACTTTTCGTTCTCTTCAATTCGGTGCAAATCGGCTTTCCCATTTCGGCGACCCTGCGGTGTATTCAGCAAGCACCACAGGGCTGTCGAAGTGCAGGGAAAAGCTGCCGAAAACCCGGCGAATGCACGCCGAAAACCCGCAAAAACATCTGGATTAACCCGTCGAAGACGCCGGAAAAACCCGAGCAGGAGCCGATCACACGCAGAGCAGCCGCCGGAAAAAGCCGACACGACAGAAGAAGGCAGTGAATAAATTGGGAAAACAGTTTGCAGCTATTTTAACGACGGAACGTTCCAAACCACTGATTAGTTTTCGTCAACATTTTCCTTGCTTCATTTCTAAAAGTATATGGGCTACATTACAATCCCCGCATTAAAACGGGGGCGGTAACGTGGGCACCCACAGTTGTACCGGCTGGGTGAAGTAGAGGTAACATCACTGCTCTGCATGGAGAGAACCTGTGGAGTCACGGGTTCGATCCCCAGGAGCACCTCTCCAGTAAGTGTCCTTGGGCGAGACACCTAACGGTACATACTCGCCACCCAGGACATACTTGAAAACGAGAGAAATCTCAATGTATCCTTCCTGGTAAAATACTTTCTCAAAAAAAAAAAAAAAAAAATTATTGAAAAGAGAAACGCTGTTTGCAAAGAAACTACTGAGCGAAAATGTGTTAAATTTACATATGATCCAATGAATGATAATAAAGAGGGCTGTTACAGAAAAAAAGAAGTGAGGTTTAAAAAAAAAAAATCTGACTTTTTTTAAAAAAAAAAGGAAAAATGCCTAAAATATCCGAAAAAAATCTATAAATAAAGAGACTCTTTACTGCAGAATTTTATAATGAACGGTTTATTAGATATTGAATTAAAATGGGAATATTTTTAACATTGAAGCCTATGGGATTCTCCTGAATAAACTTGCCGAATTAAACCACCGAATGGCTGGGCATTAGGGGAACCTTTCACTGCTGGTTTGTGTTCTCTGAATAGTGAAGCAGTGCATTTTCATGGGGTTTTCACTGCCCTCGAACAGGCACAGAACAGGCACCGAATGTGCAGGCAATTCGCCAGGATTTGACAAACTGCCTGCTCTCTGAATAGCCGAATGGCCAAGAAAGGTAACCGAACGATGATTTTCAGAGTTTGGTTACCTTTCTCCAGCCATTCGGATCTCTTTGAATAACCCTGAAAGTAGAAAAACACAAACACCACATAAAAATGACTGTGAGCGTAACCAGGAGACACTCAGAAATAAAATGTGTAGCACAAAGTCCTCCCTCCACCAAAAGAAAGCATATAAATCCAAAAAATATAATTAATGAGGTCATTTGTTTTTCTTGAAAATATAATATGCTCTGATAAACGCACCTTATAACACATACACACACGCACACACTAACAAAACGCCCATGCCGTCCCAACAAGTCACACCCTCGATTTATAAGAATGATAAAACAGTCCTTTAAACAATGAATGGACAAAAAATAATATGTATATGTTGTAAACTTTATAATCCAGGTTATCTATAAATTAAAAGTAGTAAACCGCTTCGCTATCATGATTGAGTGTACTCTTTGTTAAAAAGCTTTTTATTACAAATTAAATTCTTTTGGGAAATCAGTGCGCGGACTGTTTTTTTCACGCGATTCAGCCAATCAGAATTAAGAACCACAATTATCTCACATTAAGTTTCTGCGCCTGTCAAAGTCAATCTGAGCATATATGCTGCAGCAATAATAAAAACACGCACAACTTCTCCATTTTATTGGTTTGGGTATGTGTAGAATGTGTAACTATACTTTGCTGCGTAATTTTTTTTGGGCTGCTGTATTTGGTGTCGGTCAGGTCGTTCAGATTTGCCATTAACACCAGCTTTCAGGAGTTGCTAAAATTATGCGCGCAACGGCTGAGCGTTACAAACTGCGCATAGATTGTAATACCAGCGTACAAACGCATTTGCGCTCACAATGTTAAGTATAGGACGCGCGCAGTACATTACGCTCGCAAAGGCTTCCCGCAGGTCCACCCGTGGTAGACGTTAACGCGCATTTCTTGCGCGGACATTGTAATACGACGTTCAGCGCAAAGGGTTTTGCCCCTCGCGTTAATGCGTTTTTGCGCACGCATTAACGTTTGTGCGAAGAATGTAATGGGGCCCAAAGTATTTTTCTTTCCAGGGAGAGGAGCAAATAAGGTAAAAAAAAAAACAACCCAGGAGTTGCCCCCCAAGAGCATTTGACAGAGCTCCACACAGCAATAGAACTCACAGTAATGTGCATTGTGTGTATAAGCAAATCACAGAGCTGCACAGCAATAAATTCACAGTAATGTGCGGTGTGTATAAGCGTATCACAGAGCTGCACAGCAGTAAACTCACAGTAATGTGCTGTGTGTATAATTGTATCACAGAGCTGCACAGCAGGAAACTCGCAGTAATGCTTGGTGTGTATAGGTGTATCACAGAGCTGCAAAGCAAGTAAACTCGCAGTAATGTGCGGTGCGCTTGAGCATATCAGAGCTGCACAGCAATAAAACTCACAGTAATGTGGGGGGGGGACACAATTTTCTGTTCTTGCCTCAGGTGCAAAAAGGAGCTAGTTACGGCTCTGGCCGAAGTTCTTTGATCAACTTTGATTGTTGTTTTCTTTCCAGAAAGACAGAACTCTGTATTATTATAACTGTAGAAGCACTTTTTGGCCAGCAGGGGGAGCCCTCTGCCTGTCAAATAAGTTTACTGTCTCTAAAATGTATTTTATGAAGGGTACTTTATCAACAATGGAAAGTTGTTTTCAATAAATCCATTAGGTCCTGGCAGTGATTTTATGGAAAACAAACTTGATAGTGAAGGGGTTAAAAGGACAAATTCTTTATACAACGCAATGTAGTGAATCTTTAAGAAAACGCCATGGGACCTTTTGACAGTCCCATATTTCTAACCGTAATGATGAAACAGACAGGTAACTCCCATAATGCAATATACACCCCACCCCAATTCAGCTAGTGATTGGGATCTGTGTAAGGTTAAAATGGGTAAGGCTAGGGTCAGACTGAGGCAGTGCGAACGCGCGTTCTGGCGCACTTAATCACGGCCGCACTAGCAGCAGATGCCGGGCAATGACGGCCAATATACGAAGTACGGTCGCACAAAAGTCCGGCTGCGCAACGCAAGTGGAAAATGAACGCATTTTTTCGAGAACGTTAAACCACTAGTACTGACGTACAGAGTGCGCTGCGTCTGCTAGCGGCGTGTGGGTGTGATTAGGAGACGTCAGACGCTGCTAATGTCCGGCCAACATAACGTCCAGACACAAAAAGTGTTTTATTGATGATCCGTACAAAATCACGGACGAAAATGCGCATAGTATGACCACTATCACGTATTCTGTGAAAAAATGCGTCCATTCGTTCGAACGCACTTTTTCACAGACAACATAAAAATGCGTTCGTCTGACCCTAGCCTTAGTCAGAGAACATCGAAACTTCAGTGCCCTCTAGTTCAGCACCCACAAGGTGCCCACAAAGTTTTATCCCTGTGGGCATAATGCCCAAAGAGCTAAACCTGTAAAATCCGCTAACTGGATGCCCTGACATCGGACATTCAGCAGCCGATACATTTGTTGCAGTGAACCACGTGCTGCAACTGTAACTCAATTTGGCAGTAGATGGCACCATCTATTGGCCAAATATGTTAGTACAGTAAAAAGATTAATTGGGAGTATTTCTAAATATGTCTTACAGGATAATTAAAAATAATTTTTTCAAAAAAAACCCACTGGTTCCTGGCAATGGTTTTTTGGAAAATCCCTTGGTAGTGAAGGGGTTAACGCCCTCCTAGGTTGCTGGTCAGGTGTAACAGTCCCTGAGAATAGTTGCACAGAATAGCGCCCTCTCTGTCCGAGAGGCCTAACTGCGGCACAAGCAGACACAGCACCCCCTGGTGGCCTGACACCTGTAGCACATTCTGTATCTCTAATTTCAATTTGATCTGGTCTCCCTGATCTGAGGCAGGTAACACTGGACTAGGAATAAGGATCACGGCTGAGATCTGCAAGATGCTGACGATATGGGGCGAAATCCTTATAGACGGTGAATAAGTCCATTGTTTCCATTGCCAAACCGCCTATTCTACCCTTTACAGGTCCGACTATAACATGGTTGTGCCTGAACTCAGGTTTGTAATTTTTTCACACACAATGCGCTGGTCATGGACGTGCTTTGATATCATCTGTAGATTGTGTCAAATGCACATATTGCGTTAGTGAAAGGTGGTCATGATGAACGCTCAGTTGTCGAACGCGGCGGTGGCAGCACTCACACTCAGAAACGTGTTTGAGACTTGCCGTGGACACATTAGCACCGTTAATGGCATGTAAGCGTTTATTGGGGGATCCTGGGAATGCAAAAATGGCTGATCCTCATAAAAAAAAGTTAACACTTTCAGATCTACTTGTAACACATCCTATATATAGTGCGCTGCAGCGTCCTCATTTGCATCCCACCTCCCACCATGCCTTTCTGCATCTTATAAATTGCTCTAAAACACTTCCGTAACGAGGAAAGCTCTGCGTTTTTGAAACTTTTAAATATATATTACGATAAATGCATTTTACCTTTTTCCTATATTTATTTTTTTTAAAGAAAAGAACTTACTATCCCCCCCACCACAATTTTACTGAGTATTTCAATGTGTCTGATCATTTCTACCAAGGAGAAGTACATTGCATGGTGTAATGATGCCGAACATCTATACACACTTAATGAGCCCACCGCAGTCTATAATTATGCTGAGTATCTGTATACTCCGATAATGAAGACATCATGCTTTACAAAGCTGCTGAGTATATATACACACTGATAATGAACACGCTGAACTGTATAATGATGCTAGGTATTTCTATCAACTGATAATCAAGATGCTGTGCTGTATGAAGATCCAGGGTGGCTGTATAATATCATAATTAACACACCATGGTATACACAGATGCGGGTTGCACCTCACAGTGATGCAAAGTACCACTACCCTGGAAAAGATCGAAGGCTATTTCTGTATAAAAAAAAAAATGAAAAGTATGCTGAAACTCCGTACAAGATAAGAGCAGATTCTGTATCGAGCGCATAAAGCCAGCTGTTAAGCTCGTTATTCCTTTCTTACACATTGCTCCGTTTTCGATCTGATTTGACACCCTAGTACTATGATGTAACGACTGCTTCTTGGAAAGTCAGAGCCTGGTTTCTCCGTTCCTCTAAAGTACCCCCCCCCTATGATCCTCTGCCGTGGCGAGATATCGCTACTGTATTTGTTTTTCAATTAATTTAGGGGGAGGTTGTAGCCAGAATTTGCGAAACGCGTTGGACAGTATTGCATGGTTTCTTGACAGGGCTGGATCAAGATTGGAGAGATTGGAGCTACAGCTCCAGGCCCGTGCTCCAAAATAGGCCCATAGAAAAGTTGACTATACCACCAGCAATTGTAGAAAGTCAAGAGGCAGTGGCACAGGGGAGGTGTTTGAGAGACGTGGAGGTGTTTGAGGAACAATGTGAGGTGAGACGAAAGGGGGCAGAGGAACAATGTGAGGAGAGATGAAAAGAGGCAGAGGAACAATGTGAGGAGAGATGAAAAGGGGCAGAGGAACAATGTGAGGAGAGATGAAAAGGGGCAGAGGAACAATGTGAGGAGAGACAAAAGGGGCAGAGGAACAATGTGAGGAGAGATGAAAAGGGGCAGAGGAACAATGTGAGGTGAGATTAAAAGGGGCAGCGGAACAATGTGAGGTGAGACAAAAGGGGCAGAGGAACAATGTGAGGAGAGATGAAAAGGGGCAGAGGAACAATGTGAGGAGAGATGAAAAGGGGCAGAGGAACAATGTGAGGTGAGATGAAAAGGGGCAGCGGAACAATGTGAGGTGAGACAAAAGGGGCAGAGGAACAATGTGAGGAGAGATGAAAAGGGGCAGAGGAACAATGTGAGGAGAGATGAAAAGGGGCAGAGGAACAATGTGAGGTGAGATGAAAAGGGGCAGCGGAACAATGTGAGGTGAGACAAAAGGGGCAGAGGAACAATATGAGGAGAGATGAAAAGAGGCAGAGGAACAATGTGAGGAGAGATGAAAAGGGGCAGAGGAACAATGTGAGGAGAGATGAAAAGGGGCAGAGGAACAAAGTGAGGAGAGATGAAAAGGGGCAGAGGAACAATGTGAGGTGAGATGAAAAGGGGCAGCGGAACAATGTGAGGTGAGACAAAAGGGGCAGAGGAACAATGTGAGGAGAGATGAAAAGGGGCAGAGGAACAATGTGAGGAGAGATGAAAAGGGGCAGAGGAACAAAGTGAGGAGAGATGAAAAGGGGCAGAGGAACAATGTGAGGTGAGACGAATAGGGGCAGAGGAACAATGTGAGGTGAGATGAAAAGGGGCAGAGGAACAATATGAGGTGAGACAAAAGGGGCAGAGGAACAATGTGAGGAGAGATGAAAAGGGGCAGAGGAACAATGTGAGGAGAGATGAAAAGGGGCAGAGGAACAATGTGAAGTGAGACGAAAAGGGGCAGAGGAACAATGTGAGGTGAGATGAATAGGGGCAGAGGAACAATGTGAGGTGAGACGAAAAGGGGCAGATGAACAATGTGAGGCGAGACGAAAAGGGGTAGAGGACCAATGTGAGTCGAGATGAAAAGGGGCAGAGGAACAATGTGAGGAGAGATGAAAAGGGGCAGAGGAACAATGTGAGGAGAGATGAAAAGGGGCAGAGGAACAATGTGAAGTGAGACGAAAAGGGGCAGAGGAACAATGTGAGTTGAGACGAAAAGGGGCAGAGGAACAATGTGAGGCGAGACAAAAAGGGGCAGAGGAACAATGTGAGGAGAGATGAATAGGGGTACAGGAACAATGTGAGGAGAGACGAAAAGGGGCTGAGGAACAATGTGAGGAGAGACGAAAAGGGGCTGAGGAACAATGTGAGGAGAGACGAAAAGGGGCTGAGGAACAATGTGAGGAGAGACGAAAAGGGGCTGAGGAACAATGTGAGGAGAGACAAAAGGGGCTGAGGAACAATGTGAGGTGAGACGAATAGGGGCAGAGGAACAATGTGAGGAGAGACGAATAGGGGCAGAGGAACAATGTGAGGAGAGACGAATGGGGCAGAGGTACAATGTGAGGAGAGACGAATAGGGGCAGAGGAACAATGTGAGGAGAGACGAATAGGGGCAGAGGAACAATGTGAGGAGAGACGAATGGGGCAGAGGTACAATGTGAGGAGAGACGAATAGGGGCAGAGGAACAATGTGAGGAGAGACAAATGGGGCAGAGGTACAATGTGAGGAGAGACGAAAAGGGGCAGAGGAACAATGTGAGGTGAGACAAAAGCGGCAGAGGAACAATGTGAGGAGAGATGAATAGGGGCAGAGGAACAACGTGAGGAGAGATGAATGGGGCAGAGGAACAAGGCGAGGAAAGACAAAAAGGGGCAGAGGAACAATGTGAGGAGAGACGAAAGGGGCAGAGGAACAATGTGAGGAGAGACGAAAAGGGGCAGAGGAGCAATGTGAGGAGAGACAAAAGGGGCAGAGGAACAATGTGAGGTGAGACGAATAGGGGCAGAGGAACAATGTGAGGAGAGACGAAAGGGGCAGAGGAACAATGTGAGGAGAGACGAAAAGGGGCAGAGGAGCAATGTGAGGAGACACAAAAAGGGGCAGAGGAACAACGTGAGGTGAGACGAATAGGGGCAGAGGAACAATGTGAGGGGAGACGAATAGGGGCAGAGGAACAATGTGAGGTGAGGTGAAAAGGGGCAGAGGAACAATGAAAGGTGAGTGAGACCAATAGGGCAGAGAAGCAATCAGAGTTGAGATGAATGGAACAGGGGCACACTCAAATCTCTAGTTTCAGGCCCATGAAGCCCTTAATCCAGCACTGTTTCTTCTGTATAAAATGATGTGGAATAATGTTTTATAACATGGAGCTCAATTTAATTCGGCTCCACTCCCGAAATTTACTGTATTGTCTGCTACAATTCGGCCATTTCTCAGATCCGCAGATTTAGTGTCACACCAGCATTTTTTTGATTCTTGAAGAATTGTCTCAATTAGCGACCCTATACTCACTTGTAGAAATTGTGGCTTTAGCCATTCAAGTACAATTTTTCGGTAAGACAAAATTCAGAGCACCAAAAATTCCGAATTGAATGAATACAATAAAGTTTTATTGAAATCGATCTGAAAATTTTTGGTTCAATATGTTATCATTTAGCAGATGAGATGATTTTTTAACTGACAAAAATTTGCCCTCTTTGTGCAATACTAGCCCTAACTCAAAAATAAACAGTAACTGTAACCCTAACACATGCAGAAACAGTAAGCCCAACAGGAACCGCAACCCTTATGCTAACCCTATCCAACGTTTGGGGGTGTAGTATAAAGGGAGGAAGTGGGTATGGAGGGAAGAATAAAGGGGGGGGGGTATAAAGGCTACAAACATGCATGCCTGTAAAATTTCAGACACTTCCAAAACTTTTTGGATCGATCCGAATCGGCATATTCAGAAAATTACAAAATCTGAACATTCTGAAATTTGCCGAAACTTACTAAAATTTTGGGCCATGCACATGTCTATTTGGTACTCGAGGGACGAGATATGTTGATAGCTGAACATTTTTAAACAAATCTCCCTGCTTTTTCCAGCAGTATTAAACACACCAATATGGACATCCTATGCTAAATAACTTACTATTAACTACAATTTCTGATGGTATGTCCCTATCAGGCTTTATACCCGCCACTATTTTTTGGAAACCGGGACATTTTTCAGATTTCAGGCTATGGCTGGATTAGCAGAAAGCGGCTGAAACCAGACGGTATTATTATTATTTTTTTTTTAACCAGAGCCGACCCAATTAAAATCAAGCCCATGCTTGTGGATTTAATGTTTGTATGTTTTTTGAGGGCTGGGTATCCATAATTATGTATGAGATGTGATCACATATCACTTTAGTGCAGAGGTGCTGAACCTTGGCCCTCAAATACATTCCCCCAGGACCGTCTTTACCGCGGGGCAAAAGGAGCAGTTGTCCTGGGCCCACTCATTGTTGTGGGGCCCAAAGCAGCTAAAACCATGGACTGCCGCCAACTCAAACTTGAGGTTTGACTCAAAGTTTGAGTTGGCCGCCAGGATCCTGCAGCTACACGGAGCCGCGCTGCCTGTGTTTCAGGCTGTGTCCTACCCAAGCCCGGCACTGGCAGAAATTAAAGATGGCGGCTGGCCTGCCCCCTCTGATGGGGTCAGAGGACGCGCCGTGTGACATCTGCCACCCAGCCCTATGCCCTGGCGGTTCTTCTCTTCGGCTTCGCCGCACCCTTGAAAGAGATAGCAGCCACTGCAGCACATCAACACTTCAAGCCAGCCAGCGATGGTCCGGAACGAACAAGGCACCCTGACCTGGCCCTGTGAGTGAGTAGATGCACGAGGGGGGGATGTCTGGAAAAAATGATCGCCTCCCTCCTCTTTTATTGCTGTGGGGGTTTATATCACATACCAACAACAATAAACCTCACAATAATATGTGGTGTGTATGAGCAAACCCCAAAGCAATAAACCGCATAATAATGTGAGGTGTGTATAAGCATATCACAAACCGCACAGCGATAAAACTCATAATAATGTGCAGTGTGTATGTGCAAATCACAAACCCCACAGCGATAAAACTCACAGGAATGTGCGGTGTGTAGGAGCGTATCACAAAGCCCACAGCAATAAAACTCCAAGTATTGTGCAGTGTGTATGAGCGTATCACAGAGCTCCACAGCAATAAACCTCATAATAATGTGCAGTGTTTAAGGGGCGTATCACAAAGCTCACAGCAATAAAACTCACAGCAATGTGCGGTGCGTATGAGCATATCACAAATAGAGATGTGCATTCGTTTCGGAAAAATTCAGAATTTGGAACGAAATTTGATAATTTGTATTCGGAAGTACTTCCAAATAACGAATCGATCCAAATTCGAAACAAAACGAAATGAAATGGTATATAATGAATATATTTCATTTTACACTGTGTCATCATCATAAAAGAAAAAATTTAATAACTGATATCAACTATTGAATTTGAAATGAACTATCAAATTGATATCAGATATCGAATTGATCTTAACTTACAATACAAGTAATAGTCAGCAAAGGACTTTATGAAACAAATTAATTTTAATTCACTGTTTAATTTGACTCAAATACTAAATCTGTGACACAGCTTAAAATTTAACCCTCGCTTTTCTTTTAACAGTAAAATTTGATTAATTGGGGTTTTCTTTAGTGATCCAAAATTCTAATTGATCTCAACTATTGAATTGATATATGAAATTCGAATCGATTCGAAATTTCAAATCGATTCAAAATTTCAAATCGATCCAAAACGAAACATGAAACGAAATTAGTTACGAAATTCTGAAAACGAAATGATTTAAAAACGTAACAAAACGAAGCTAAACTAAATGAATTTTTCAGCCATGCACATCCCTACAAATCCACGCATGCCTTTATTTTAAAATCTCCCTCCATTTCTGTTTCATGGTCACACAATGTGCTTTTTCTCATAACCTTATTCACTCTATTCACAGCACGCACACACACAGACAGACTGCACGGCTTCTTATCCTCTGCTGTACCTTTAACCCTCCCCATTCACCTCCCCAGGGCAGGTCCATAATTTCAGGTCTCTCTTCCAGCTGTCTCCACTTCTCTCTCTAATTACTCTCACTAAGCCCAGGCTTCTGGTTCTTCCTACGCTGCCCTACTAACCATCGTCACGTCCCTCTGCTCTTATTTGTTTCACCTACCCCAGTCCCTTAGATTGTAAGCTCATGGGATGTCTGACTGAGCACTTGGTTAAGTGCTGTACTACCTGGACAGTTATCCTACGGGCAGGGTCATCTTTTCATCATGTGTCATGTACGTCTCCTGTTTGTGATAACCCAATTGTAAAGCTCTACGGAATATGTTGGCGATGTATAAATGCCTGTATAATATAATAATAATAATAATAACCCTACATGTTTTTTTTTGGGATGTTGGGGTGTAGTGTAAAATTGCATGGGGTCCCCCACACAAATATTTGCGCAAGACGCAGTCAATATTGAAGGCGGTCCTGCATTTCCCGTGATGTTTTGTTGACCTAATAAGTGTCTGAGTATGGTGGGAGATGTAGTTTCAAAACATCTGGAGGGCCAAGGTCCAGCACATCTACAGTAAAGCGATAACTCCGTAAACGGGAACACATGTCATACATTGTATTTGGATATATTAATGCTACCTCTGTAGTAGACACAAAAAGGTCTAATTAAACAGGATAAATTGGTGTGAATCCTCTAAAACGACGGCAATGCAGCCGGGTAAATAGGTAAATTACATCATATTGTGTTTGGGTGACAGGCTCAGGTTTGTTTTGCACTTTATTAGTGACAGGGCACGTCGTTATGATGACCTCCGCTTGCAAGAATCATGTAAAAGACGCATTACTATATGAATGTGACAGTGATGCCCCTTATATTGGTTCCCCATGAAGAAAGGAGAAAGCTGAAGCACTGGGGTAGCCATGGTGTCCGCACACCCGTGCCATTAGCTAATAAGTATAAATGACTGTTTACTGTTGATGAAACAGTGTCACATATGATCAATGCGGCTGGGATTGTGTTACCGCTTGCTCCATAGTGAAGCTTAGTTTTCCATTGTCACCATTTAAATGTCTTGAATAAGGACCAAAAAGGACGAGCCAGACTATGCTGCATCCTCGTGCCCATTGAATTCCCATCTGAGATGGTTGTACTATATTAATTCATGGACCTTATTGTCCCTGATCTCGGCTCTGGTGCTGGAAGCTGTCTTGAACTCCATCCATCAGAACTCAAACACACATACAGGGTTATTCAAAGAGTATCGCAAAGCCACCGCACGTTCGGTGACTTTTCGTGCTCTTCAATTCAGTACGATTTGACGATCCGATTTCGGCAACCCTGCAGTGTATTCAGCAAGCACCACAGGGCCGTCGAATTGCAGGGAAAAGTCGCCGCAAACCCGCCGAAAACTCACTGCAAAACCAGGGCTATCGCACACTGAAACCCGCAAAAACATCTGGATTAACCCGCCGAAAACGCCGGAAAAACCCGAGCAGGAGCCGATCACACGCAGCGGGGCCGCCGGAAAAAGCCGACACCGCAGACGAAGGAGGTGAAGAAAAAAAGCAAAACAGTCCGCTTGAATGTTTGAAAAGTGAAACGCTGTTTGCAAACAAACTACTGAGCGAAAATGTCTGAAATTTACATATGAGGTCCAGGGAATGATAATAACAAGGGCTGTCACAGAAAAAAGAAAAGATGTTTAATTTTTTTTTCTTTAAATATTGGCAAAAATGTTTTGGCAAAAAAATCCTGAAAAATGCTTAAAATAGCCCAAAAAATCTATAAATAAAGAGACTCTTTACTGCAGAATTTTATAATGAACGGTTTATTAGATATTGAATTAAAACAGGCATATTTTTAACATTGAAGCCTATGGGATTCGCCTGAATAAATCTGCCGCATAAAGCCACCGAATGGCAGGGTAATTTGGCAACTTTTCACTGCTGGTTTGTGTTCTCTGAATAGCCGAAGCAGTGCTTTTTCATGGGGATTTCACTGGCCTCGAACAGGCACCGAACAGGCATTGTATGTGCAGGCAATTCGCCAGGATTTGGTGAATTGCCTGCTCTCTGGATACCCGAATGGCCAGGAAAGGTAACCGAATGCTGATTTTCAGCGTTCGGTTCCCTTTCGGCAGCCATTCGGATCTCTTTGAATAACCCTGATAGAGGATCTTCACACTCCGACTCATAATCATGAGGTTGCAGGTCTATTGTTTGCGGTTTTTCAACGAGAACTCACCCTGCTGGTGATCCTGTGTGAATTCGATGGATATTGACGTCTTGGTCCTATCTAGGGCCCAATATATTTTCATATTAATACTCCCTCTCCTAAAGCTCTAAATATGGAGCTTGGGTTCCTCATCCATCAGATGGTGATCCATTTAAGGGTCTATTCGCAAAGCTTTGAGTTTTGCTGCATCTCGGCGATTCCCATTCGCCGAAAATATGGTGCTTTGACTATTTAGCGAAGGGTCACCGTATTTTCCTGAAAGTCGCCGGAGCAGTTATCGCACGTCGACAACAACTGGCAAATTCCACCGAACTGGAGGGGAAAAAAAGGTTAAATAAAAATAAATAAGAAAACCAAAAATGTCTAAAAATAGCAAAAAATTACAAAGTATTAAAAAATATAAGGATTTTTGCTGAAAATGAAAAGAATAAAATAAATTAAAAAAAAATTAAGATATTACGTTTTTAAGTAGAATCCAATGGGATTCGCCTGTTTAAACCGGTCGAACTGAACGACCAAAAATCTGAGCATTTCGTCGGAATTATTTAGTGAATAACCTGTTTAGTCTCAGTTATCAGCAATCTCATACACCATTATTTTACTCACTTGTAGTGTGTACAGTGTAATCCAGACGTGGACCCCTTGCTTGAGATGCCTAGAAGTGTCAGCTAAGCCCTTTTGATGAGGTCTAACAAGTATGAAACGTTCATCAGGGTAGTGGTTCCTCTCGTGCTGCGCGGACTAACTGGGAGCGACTGAGGGAAAATATCAGTTCGAGCCAATATCCCTTAACGGCTCCCCGTTACGACTCGATTCTTACTGGCCACTGTGTTCGCCGTTTGAATCAGAAAAGATCAGAGCTGCGAATACCAGCATAGGTGCACGCACCCCCCACCGGTACCTTTTACAAGTCCACCAAGATATTCCCATCTTGACATGCAAGCATCCCTACGTCCCACCTGGGGCACCTACTCATCTCCTCTGAGGCCTTCATACCCTCTAGTGGAATAACTGAGGCCTTCATGTCCTCTGAGGTCTTCATCTCCTCCAGTGGAATAACACTTGGGCAGAGAAATCGGAGGAGGTTTCAGACATTGATACACATAACAGTTACTGTATGATCAATACACAAACACCTGGTACTTTTAGCTCTTTTCTACTACCCCTTTGCACCTTGGGAATCAACCCAATGACTACAAAATTCACCTTGTAGGAGGAGGAGCAATGTTTCGGTCCGAATCCAAAGACCATTCTCAAGTCCTTTGGCTTAGGTCCTAGAATCAGGTCTGAAACGTCAATGCTCCTCCAACAAAGCTCCTGCTGATACAAAGCCTATTGTGACCGGTCCTTGTTCTACTGTCAACCAATTCAGGGCTGGTGACCCTGTGACAAAGGAACCATGGCTGGTGCAGTTTTCGATCTCCACATGTGTACCCTCTATATTACATTCTTCACGCAAAAACGCACGCGCAACGCGTGAATTTTTGCGCGAAGCGTTAAACGTTAACGCGCGTAAATCAACGCTGGTATTACAATCCTCCCGCATTCTTTCATCCATCCAAAAATAACGCTTGTAAAACAGACGCTGTGCGCAGAAATCAGTGTGCGGACTGTTTTTTCACGCGATTCAGCCAATCCGAATTAAGAACCACAATTGTCTCACATTAAGTTTTTGCGCCTATCAAAGTCAATCTGCGCATATATGTTGCAGCAATAAAAAACACACACAACTTCTCCATTTTATTGGTTTGGGTATGTGTAGAATGTGTAACTATACTTTGCTGCGTATTTTTTTTTGGGTTGGTGTATTTGGTTTCCGCCAGGTTGATAGAATTTGCCATTAACGCCAGCTTTTAGGAGTTGCTAAAATTATGCGCAAAGGCTGTGCGTTACAAACTGCGCATAAATTGTAATATCATCCGTGTACCAGCGCACAAACGCATTTGCGCTCACGATGTTAAGTATAGGACGAGCGAAGTACATTAAGCTTGCGCAGTGTTCGCGCAGGTTGACCCGCGGTAGACGTATACGCGCGCTTGTTGTGCTGACATTGTAATACGAAGTTCAGCGCAAAGGGTTTTACCCCTCGCGTTAATGCGTTTTTGCGCACGCGCTGACATTTGCGCGAAGATTGTAATAGGGCCCTATATGTCTTTCGAACAGTATATGCAAACACACACACAGACAGATGAATGGGAGGGGAATACAATCAAACAACCACGATATAATGTAAATTTACCAAACATAAGGTTGCAGCGCACTCCGTGCAATGGAATATCAGACGATACCAATGGTGTACCTTGGATTTAGTCAATGGCTTCTGAAATGTCTCAAAACAAACTCAATCTGGAATGCAATGACCCAAAAGAGAATATACGGCATTATATGGTAAAACCAAAAGTCAGCATACAGCAATTGCAATAAAACTCACTAAGGCTAATGTCAGATGAACGCAGTCTGAGCGCACTCTGCGTGCCTGCATAACGGACGGACGTACTGACGGAAGGTACTGTAGACACCACACGGTCCGTTTTTTTTGAAGGATGCAGAAAAAAAGAGAAATATCAGAAACAAAATTAATTAGAATTAAAATACAGGTAGTCAGCCAGACCAAAAAAACTTCTGAGCGTCAACGTGATGGACGTCGCAAATGCGCTGTGTCTGACGTCGCGTCACCACTCACACAGGCAGCTACGCAGACAAGGCGCACTCTGGGCAACAGTCGTAACGCTTTTACGTCGAGGCCTAAATGGCGTCCGTTGCCACCTGCGTGGTGCGTGCGCACTTCGGTGCGCACGTACTTTGTGTGTTGGTCTCTTGATCACAAATCAATGCTACGACGAACGTTAAACTGTGCGGCGACACGGACGTGATGACTGCATTCGTCTGACGCTAGCCTAAGGCTAAGGTCAGACGAAAGCAGTATTAACGTGCGTTTAGCCGCACGAAATCACGGCCGTGCTAGCAGCAAATGACGTCCAATGCCGGGGAACACACGACGAACGGCCGCACGAAAGTTCGTCCGTGCAACGCAAGTGGCAAACGAACGCATTTTTTCTAGAACGTCAAACCGCTACTACTGACGTACAGAGTGCGCTGCGTCCGCATAGCGGCGTGTTTGCGTGATTGGGAGACGTCAGACGCTGCACACGTCCGGCCAACATAACGTCCAGACGCAAAAGGGTTTTATTGATGATCCGTACAAAATCACGGACGAAAAGGCGCATCGTATGACCGCTATCGCGTATTCCGGGAAAAAATACGTCCATTCGTTCGAACGCACTTTTTCACGGACAACGCGAAAAATGCGTTAGTCTGACCCTAGCCTTAATCAGAGCCATCCACCGGGGCTCTTCACTTGTATTGCCTGTCGGTCATTCATCAACCTTTACCGTGCGTGCCGTATGATGATGATGATGATCCTCGATAAGTACAGAGAACGGCAAAAAATAAAATAACGTACTATTGTGATGGCAACCATAAATAAAGGTTTTTTTAGGCAGCTTGGCACGCTGACATGAACCGGAGCCAGAGGGCGGCTCTCCTCTGATTGCGAAGAAGTTGTTCTTCTGGGCGCAATGTAACAGAAAGCCCTTCTCCAAGCAGCAAGGAAAAATATTGTATATTGTATCCAAAAAAATAGGTTCCATAGGTTTAAAAGTAAAAAAATTATATATATATAGCAATATGGCCATAAATATTAAAAGCCAAACGGATTTCGCCAAAGGTGTGCGTCTTTTTTGGCTTCCTCAGTGGTTCTGAAGTAGTAAATAAAATCACGAACGCACCCGACCATCCGCCAAACAGCCGACCGCAAATCCACCAAACACAGCTGGCGAACACAGAACACGACGAGCCGCAGAAAAAAAAGGATTGAAAGTGCCAAACTTGAAACGCTGGATGAAAATGTCTGGATTAACATATAAAATCCTGTGAATAATGATAATAAAAAGGTCTGTTACGGAAAAGACGCTATTTAAAAAATTAATAAGAAAACAAAAATATCGGAAAAAAAGGTTTTGCGGAAAAAAAAATCTTAAAAGAATTAGACTTTTTGTTGCAAATTAAAAGAAAAAACAGTTTATTAGATATTGAATAAAAAACGGGAATATTTTTAGCATTGAAGCCCATGGGATTCGCCTGAATAAACCTGCCGAATGAAACCACCGAACAGCAGGGCATTTCACTGACATTTATCTGCTGTTCGGTGTCTCTGAATAGATTAACCATTGCTTCTCTATGGAGGATTTCACTGCCGACGAACAGGCACCGTTTTTTGCTGGCTATTCACCAAAATTTGGCAAACTGCCAGCTTTCTGAATAGCCGAATGGCCTCGAAGTTGCTCCATATGAGGATAATTCACCGTTCTGTGCCATTTTGGCTCTATCTGAATAACCCCACTCTTCTTTTAGGTGACGGTGCGATTGGTGAAAACATATTTTGAGACCTCAGTGCCTATAATTGGGTTTTATTGTCATAATGGAAATTTACAAACAACAATATAAAAAAATAAATAAATAGTTTCAAGTAAAAAACAGACTATTAAAGTATAAACAAGACTTAAAATGGAACATTAACTCTTTATGGCTAGCCAAAGTCTTTTATCCTTTGCGGCTCACTCGGTGCTGCTTACGGTAGAGCCACAGCGCTGTAAACGGATACCGAGTATCTCCTCCATTCACTGTCAGCGCACAGAGCTGTATAATGATCCAGAAAATATTTATACACTGAGTATGATGATACAGAGTATCTCTCTACACTGATAATAAACTCAAATGGATGTAAAGTGATACAGTGTATCTCACCACCATCTAATAATAAACACACTGCTCTGTATAAAGATCAAAGTATCTTTATACACAGATAATACACAAACGGCACAATAGTATTGTATAGAGCCGTGTTTCCCAACACTTGACCAACAGGCCAGATTTTAAAGGGCCAAAAAAATGAAGGGCCCTATTACATACTTAACGCAAAACGCACGCTAAACACGTGTTTTTTGGCGCGAATTGTTAAACGTTAACACACGAAAATCACCGCTGGAATTACATTCCTCGCGCATTTTTTCATCCATCGGGAATTGCGCCCGTAAAACCGACACGCAAAAATGCGCGCAAAGTACCGTTGCGCGCAGAAATCAGCAGACATTTTGTGCAGACTGCGCAAAACAGACGCACGTTTTGACGGAAGACAAGGTAGTGGCGTCATCTTTGATGGATCTAGTAAAAAAAAAAGTGCGCATCGACGTTCTCCGTTGTGAATCCGCAGTTTGGTACGGTCAGGTTGTTACAATTTGCCGTTACCACCAGCTTTTCAAAGACGTTAAAATCATGCGCGCAAACGTTGTGCGTTAAATTTTGCGCTAAGATTGTAATACCATGCGCACACCAGCACACAAACGCATTTGCGCTCACGATGTTAAGTATAGGATGCGTGCACTAAATTGCGCTCGCAAAGGGTTCGCCCAGGGTCACTCGCGTTAGACGTTAACGCGCATTTTGTGCGTTAATGCGTTTTTGCGCGCGCGTGCGCAAAGAATGTAATAGGACCCGAAATGTCCTTATTGTGTTTGTTTTATGCTGCTGATATCTTGCATGTGCTTTGTTTTCCTCTTGTATGTTTAGTTAAGAAAATATTTTCCTCTGTTTGTGTCACTGGGTGCATCCATTGTGTGATATTTTGTGTTGTATACTGCCCCCCTCTGTATCTTTCCATCACTTGCTCCTCACCATGTGACTTTGGTTATAGAATGGACTCTATGGGTTGATCACTGACTCACTTAATTTTATTGTGTGGGATGTATTCAAAGGACATCACCAGGGTGTGGATTAGAAGTCTTTTAAGCTCAATGTTTTATTTTACTCAGCTGCCATCTCTTTCTTACCTCATTTAGGCTGGAGAACAATAGACCCCTGCAGCCTTATCTAAAAATTCCCTCCCCCACCTTATTAACTTTTAAATACTCTATAGGATAAAGCACAGCCACAAAGTAAAACTCACCATAAGATTTTTGAACCTGTTGCATCCTGGGAAAAATCCACAAAATGGAATCAGGGAAAAAGAAAACTTAATTTTATTTTTCCTTTTTACATGTAATTTCTTCTAATACCTATCTAATATATTTATAACACCCATCGGCGTGTGTTTTATAAGGTGGCTTTGCTTGTAATGCACAAGTCTTCTAGTTACAGCTGAAGTAAGTGGTAATGTCCCTTTAAGGATCACCTTGGGGAAATGCAGGCTGAATCCTGCAATCACTGAGCAGCAAAGCATATACCCTGTGCTGTGATTCAGATCATATCCTGCAAACCTGGAGCTCTATTCCATAGTTGGTGCTAACGTAGCGACTCAATATGTAATCATTAGCGCTAGGAGAAGTTTAACGTCTGGCATCGATATTCTGATCTTGACGCTACAGTCTGGTGAAAAAGTTTTGGCATCGCAGCTTACGCGTCCTTGTTGTATTTTGTGTCTCCTGTACCTATCATGGGGAGCGCAATGTATTTTTAGCATCCCGACAAGTGAGGTATCAGAAAGCGTTGGCGCAAATTACCATCAGGACACGAAAGAAAACAATTTACCTCCTAAAAGTTGGTGCTAAATTATTTAACACGCTCCAAACCCCCCCCCCCCTTTAAAGCCCATACTCGCCTCTCATCCCGCAGCGAAAAGGGTGGCCCGATCTGCTGCTGCTTCTCCAAGGAGCAGAATCAGACTGGGAACAAATAGTCCCTAGTCTCCTTCTAGGATCACGCAAGAGTGAGGTCGCGTAGAGCTCGCAGCCCAGAAGCGCAAACCTCCATGGAGTCCATAGGACTCCATGAGCTGCTACTCGCGACAGCGCTAGTGCGGGTATCAGGAGCGAGGTGCTGAGGTGGTACCTTGCCCAGAATACGACGTTAACATGGAGACGGTAAGGGAAAAATCTGCAAGTTAGTGTCCGCTATAGAATCGGGTACCTGAGGATCAGGGTTAGGAACGACGGGTGTAGAGTATACGGGCTCTATTACATTCTTCACGCAAAAACGCACGCAGAACATGTGAATTTTTGCGCGCAGCGTTAACGCGTGTAAAACAATGCTGGAATTACAATCCTCGCGCATTTTTTCATCCGTCAAAAAATAACGAGCATAAAACGGACGCGTAAAAATGCTCGCGCAGCAACGTTGCGCGCGGAAATCAGTGTGCGCACTGTTTTTTTCACGCGAGTCAGCCAATCAGAATTAAGAACCACAATTGTCTCACGTTAAGTTTTTGCGTCTGTCAAAGTCAATCTGCGCATATATGCTGCATCAATAAAAGAAACACGCACAACTTCTCCATTTTATTGTTTGGGTATGTGTAGAATGTGTAACTATACTGTGCTGTATTTTTTTTCGTGCTGGCGTATTTGGTTTCGGCCAGGACGTTCAGATTTGCCATTAACACCAGCTTTTCATAGACGTTAAAATTATGCGCGGAAACGCTGTCTGTTAAATTTTGCGCATAGATTGTAATACCATCCGCGTACCAGCACACAAACGCATTTGCGTTCACAATGTTAAGTACAGGACGCGCGCAGCACAGTATGCTCGCACAGGTTCACCCGCGGTAGACGTTAATGCGCATTTTTTGCGCGGACATTGTAATACGACGTTCAGCGCAAAGGGTTTTACCCCTCACGTTAACGTTTGCGCGAAGAATGTAATAGAGCCCTTCATATTTTCAACCCCTGGCACTTTGTATACACCGAGGGCCCTATTACATTCTTCGCGCATGTTCAAAACTGCATTAACGCGAAGGGCAAAACCCTTTGCGCTGAACGTTGTATTACGATGTTCGCTCGCAAAATGCGCGTTAACGTCTAACACGAGTGACCCTGCGCGAACCCTTTGCGAGTGCAATTTAGTGCGCGCGTCCTATACTTAACATTGTGAGCGCAAATGCGTTTGTGCGCTGGTGTGCGGATGGTATTACAATCTTAGGCTAGGGTCAGACGAACGCATTTTTGACGTTGTCCGTGAAAAAGTGCGTTCGAACGAACGTACGTATTTTTTCACAGAATACGCGATAGCGGTCATACGATGCGCCTTTTCGTCCGTGATTTTGTACGGATCATCAATAAAACACTTTTTGCGTCTGGACGTTATGTTAGCCGGACATTAGCAGCGTCTGACGTCTCCTAATCACGCAAACACACCGTTATGCGGCCGCAGCGCACTCTGTACGTCAGTAGTAGCAGTTTGACGTTCTCGAAAAAATGCATTCGTTGGCCACTTGCATTGCACGGACGAACTTTCGTGCGGCCGTTCGTCGTATGTTTCCCGGCATTGGACGTCATTTGCTGCTAGCACAGCCGTGATTTCGTGCGGCTAAACGCACGTGAAAAATGTGTTCGTCTGACCCTAGCGTTAGCGCAAAATTTAACGGACAACGTTTGCGCGCATAATTTTAACGTCTTTGAAAAGCTGGTGGTAACGGCAAATTGTAACAACCTGACCGTACCAAACTGCGGATTCACAACAGAGAACGTCGATACGCAGTTTTTTTTACTAGATCCGTCAAAAATGACACCACTACCTTGTCTCCCGTCAGAACGTACGTCTGTTGTGCGCGGTCCACACAAAATGCGTTCGTCTGACGGACTCGCGTTAAAAATTACATTGCGCTCACTGATTTCTGCGCGCAATGGTACTTGCCCGCTTTTTTGCGCGTCGGTTTTACGAGCGCAATTTCCCGACGGATGAAAAAATACGCGAGGAATGTAATTCCAGCGGTGATTTTCGTGCGTTAACGTTTAACGCTTCGCGCAAAAAACCACGCGTTTAGCGTGCGTTTTGCGTTAAGATAGTAATAGGGCCCTGCGTATCCTCCCGTATTTAACGCAATAGGGTAACACTAAATGCTGGAGCAGTTACCTGGTTAATTGATGATCGGCAACTCTTTATTAGGATATTGAAGATGCTGTCGCTTAATAAAGGCCTTTCTCTTCTAATATGTATTAGTCTGCGCTGTGTGTTTGTTCAGGCTATGTCGCTACATGCCTAGCACCCCCGGGCAGTGACAGCGCTCCCTCCCAGGACCCAGTGAGGGGCATATTAATGCTGTGGGGGAGCTAGATCAGAGTTGGCAGTAATTACAAGTCGTGTTAATGGATATCCACTCCTTTCACATTATATAGAGACACAGATAAAGCAGACGCCAATCATTGATCAGCGTATTTTTATTTTTGGAGATTATGTATTCAAATTTTTTACAGTGAAAAAACGCATTAACGCGAGGGGAAAAACCCTTCGCGCTGACCGTCAAATTACGACGTTCGCGCATACGATGCGCGTTAACATCTAACGCGAATTACCCTGCGCAAGCGAAAGTTCGTGCGCGCATCCCATACTTAACATTGTGAGCGCAAATGCGTTCGTGCGCTGGTATGCAGATGGTATTACAATCGATGCACATGTTTTTACGAACGACGTTTGCGCGCATAATTTTAACGTCTTTTTAAAGCTGGTGTTAATGGCAAATCTGAACGTTCTGGCCGAAACCAAATACACCAGCCCCAAAAAAAAATACAGCACAGTATAGTTACACATTCTACACATACCCAAACAATAAAATAGAGAGGTTGTGCGTGTTTTTATTATTGCTGCAGCATAAATACTCAGATTGATTTTGACAGGCGCAAAAACTGAACGGGAGATAATTGTGGTTCTTAATTCTGATTGGCTGAATCGCGTGAAAAAAAACAGTCCGCACACTGATCTTGAAGGTGCGCAGCGTTATCTTGCGCTTGTTTTTGCACGTCTTTTTTACGCGCGATATTTTTTGACAGATGAAAAATGCGCTCGGATCGTAATACCAGCACTAATTTGCGCGCGTTAACGTTTGACGCTGCGTGCAAAAAAATTTGTGCTGCGCGTACGGATTTGCGCGGAGAATGTAATAGAGCCCTATCTGTTCTTGCGCCTTTTGTATGTTTTTTTTCTTTCTAGGAGCTTGCAGAGCTGGCTGTGAATAAATGCATTTTCTAAATGTTTTTTTCTTTAATTGATTGACTGCCCTTCATAATTTATGAGAGAGAATTTTCGCAGATTAATTCTGTAATGTAATGCGCTCATTTTTATGGCCGGGCGAGAAAAGGAACTTTATTTCAGATAATATCGGTGACCTGCTAATGTTCGCTTGGTTACAAAATTTCGATTCGAATCAGGATGAAATCTGCAAATCAAATCAGATCTTGAATTAGTCATTTACAAAAGAAATGACCTCGTGCTCCTTCTCTCAGTCTGATCTCTTGTGCTCTCGCTCGCTGTCCCCTGGCACTGCCGGCGTCCTTGGTGCTTCCTGGCAGTCCCAGGTATTAAAAGAGAACACTAGAAGCTGGGGTTTATCCAACTATTCAGCGCGCTCTAAGTCAGGGCTGTCAAACTCTGACCGCCAATATGTTTCTAAACTACAACTCCCACGATTCCCCTGGCCATCTGTTGCATCTGGGCGGGCCGGGAATTTTACAGCCCTGCTCTATGCCGAATGCAGCCCCAAATCTATCTATTTATTAAATAGATTTTTAAACCCCCCTCCCCACCACCACCTTGACCTCCCTGGCAGTCCGATTCTGACATATTTTATATGTCAGAATGGGTCCAATTAATCTGGCCCCCTAGTGGTAATATGTGTGGCTCGGGGGTTAACTTTTAATGCTGAAAGCGGTATCCCCGAGCCTCACTCAGGCCGATACATGTCCTGCGCTCCCTCGCTGTCCCCGCAGTCACACTGCAGCCGATCGCGACGTCACACTTCCTGGTTCACTCCTCGCGAGCAGAGATCCAGGCAGTGTGATGTTGCGAGCGGCTGGAGGAGACTGCGGGGATCAGCGAGGGAGCGCAGGACATGTAAGTATCCAGCCCGAGTGTGGCTCGGGGATACCGCTTTTGGTACAAAACGTTAACCGAGCCACACTCGGGAAAACCGTCAGGTAGGTTAAACAAAAAGCAAAAATTTTATAGCAGCTCTAAAAAGTTCTGTTAAGACCAGGAGTTCCAATCAGGAGTCCCACATTCTGTTCATAGGCTGTAGATCACTTCCTACCAGCTGTCCACAAGCCCATATTAGAGGTTCTTACAATCTATGAGATGTACAAGTATTTTGTGAGGTAGGCTCATCCATATCATTCATTAGGTGTCTTGCCCAAGGACACTCGCTGGTGGCGTCTTCTGAGTGGGATTGAGTCGTCTTTCCATGATTGTAGAGCAGGTGGTTTGGTTTGAACCCGCTTCTCGTAAAATCAAGACTTCGCCACACGGATGTGCTGAATGGTATTTTGACTTTCTTCTCCACGGTCGAAGGGTAGAGACATTACCACTGGACTCCACAGCCGATATTGTGTGGTAGGCAAGTGTGTACCATTAGGTGTCTTGCCCAAGGACACTTACTGGAGAAGTGATCTGGCCGGGATTATAGTTGAAAGTGATGGCGCCCATGGATATCGACACTACGGATCCATGTAAAAGCGGTTCAATAGGGTCATCAACGGATATGCTGGGGATGACAGCAAGCACTAGGTGCGATCTAATCACTAATGGGCATACCTGCCAGGAAAAAGCCGCCCGCACTAGACGCTATAGCCCACCACAGAGTTGGTATGACGGTGCGCACAATCTGACGTCCGGGAAACCATTATGACTTGTGTTATTTCTATGTTAATTTCAATTATATTGTTTCCTCTCAACCGTGTAGAGCTGATTCGATCCCAGCCAGAACATCTTATCATTAGGTGCCCACTTGCTGATATCTTGGGGCCTACCTCACCATATATGTATATAAATACCTAATAGACAGGGTCCACCAATCATACTGCATCATGTCATTGTAATGTATATATTCCTTATAGGGTGAACGAATAGTAGTTGAGGGTCAAGGTTGAGCACTCCCTGTAAGGCCTGGTCAGACCTCAAACCTTTTTTTTTACTCACTATAAGCATACAGGATAATCCAGATGTGGACCCCTTACTCGAGGTGTATCAGCTATTCTCTCCAGTCCTGAAGAGGTCAAATAAAGCAGAAACGATTGAAGAGGGTAGCCTTGGCATTTCAGTTCTTTCTGGGTGATAGCGTTTGATTTGCATATGGAATAGTCTTCTCTGTAATGGCACCATTCATGGTTATGAGACCTGAGTGGGGACCCACCATAGGGTAGGACACTGGTGCAGTTGCTCATTCTCTGCACTCTCATAAATGTTTTTGTGCACTATAGTGTATCATCTCCTTGACTTATCTTGTACAGTGCTGCAGAATCTGTCGGCGCTATGTAAATAAGCATAATAAAAATTGTATGTCCTCACATAAATTTCTTTCTGTACCTTTGGAGACTTCCGGGTTGGCAAACTACACCGGTTACTTCTCGACACGTGTAGTTCACCAACCCGGTGGTGAATTCAGTTTTCACTGTAAGGTCCCCAAAGTGTGCCGAACGCCACCGCACTGACGGGAAAGAAAAAAAAAAGTATATATTATTATTATTTTAAAAAAAAAATATTCAACTGTTTATTCCTTTAATTTTCAGCAAAAAGCCTTATTTATTTATTTTCGAATTTTTTGCTTAATTTGTTTAGGCAAAAGTTTTGATTTATTATTATTAATAATGAATCAATAAAATTTTTTGCAGAAACAAAATAAGCAAGAATATTGGAAATGAAATAAAAATTTTTTTTTTATAATTATATACATACATATACATTTTAATATTTTTTTTTACATTGAATCCTATGGGATTCGCCTGTTTAATCCTGTTGAACTAAACCACCAAAAATCAGTGCAGTTCGGTGTTCTCTGAATAGATTAACCATTTCTTCTCTATGGGACCATTTCGCTGCCGCCGAAGATCATGGAACTGTGGCGAACTGTACCGTATTTAGCTATCAATTTGCAGTGTTCGCCCTTTGGTGCGATTCAGTGGCAAGTTCAGCACTCTTTGAATAACCCTTTAAGTGTCTCATTTTCAGTTGCGTGCATGGGATCTATCTCTGGGCAGAGGGTAGGCTTCAATAAGTAGTCAATGTAATAGAGCAGCAGGAAATGCTGGCAGAATGCGACGCAGAAGGTCAGAAGGCAGGAAGGGTATTGAGGTAAACAAAGCAGCGGTCGATGATCAGGTAAATCCATCTGAATGACAGACTCAGGTCTAACCACTAGGAGAGCTGCAAATCATCTGAGCACCTTCCCACTGGTGTGAGGGGTTGGTAAAGGTATTTTATTGCCATCAGATGCTCTCGTATTCACCATTGGCTACAGGTGGACCTCCAGGGTCAGAGAATTCGACAATACAATTAGTCTCCAGTTGCTAGACCTGAGTCGGCCAGATACATGTTTGTGTGGAGCACAGGCTAGGGATCCTACTTGAAATGGTCTGGACAAGGGGTCAATTCAAAGCAGTCCCGCTGAAAGGGTGGCTGCACCTGGATGCCTGCAGGGCCTGGCTGGACCCTTAGATGGATGTGGCTGTTTTTTTTGTTATCTCATGTTTTTCTGCATTCTTGAATTTTTGTTTTTTTGCAAACACGCTGCAGGCATATTGTTTTATTCCCCCGTGCTTTATTTGCTTTTGTTTCAGTTGCACTTGGCTACTTGCAGATCATAGTGACTTTCCGTGTTTTCAAGCCATGATATCCTTATGGCAGCTATCATCATCATCATCATTATCATCAGTTTCAAGGCCTAAAGGGTTATTCAGAGAGCGCCGAACTTGCCACCGAAGGGCACCGAATGGTGAATTTCCACGTACGCTGCAATTTCATGGCAGTTCGCCTATTCAGAAAGCTGTCAATTTGCCAAATATCGGCGAACTGACAGCGAAATAGGGTGCAGTTCACCGCAATTTCGCAATCTTCAGTGCCAGCAAAATTGTCCTATAGAGAAGTAATGGTTAATCTATTCAGAGAACGCCAAACTGCTCCGAAGTGTCAGTGAAATGCCCTGATTTTCAGTGTTTTTTTTTTTCCAATCTTCTGTTTATTCTTTTCATTTTCAGCAAACTGTCTTTTTATTTATTCACTTTTTGGAATTTACTTTGCATTTTTTGAGATTTTTCAGGCGAAATTTTTGATTCCCACTTTCTTTAAAGGTTTTTTATAGGACCTTTTTTATTATTTCCACACATTTTCAAGCATTTTTATTGGTTTAAACACCTTTTAAAGAATAGAAGAGTTCTGGGTTTTTTTCCGTCGGTCAGCTTGGTCGATCTTCGGTGGTGGTCTTTGGCAGCTCCACGTTTGCCGCACTTCGGGGACCCAGTGGTAAATTCACTATTCACCGCAGGGTCGGCGAACTGGACTCGCTAAAGTGCACCAAAGTGCGCTGAATGAGAAAGCACCGATATTTTACTGAAATATTCTTTCTGAATAACCGCTTTAGTGATTCTAGGTCAGTGTTTCAACCCTCATAAAGACTTACCAAGCCTTGATAAAAGTCCCAGTAAGGGCTGAGACCATGATGCTTTGTAACTCAAATCCTTAACAACCTACTTGCCCAAAACCAAAAAAGTGAACTGCTGGTCCTCGGCGATTTTAATACAGATTGGCTAAATCCAAAAAACAATAAACACTGCACACTGTTTAAAACTTTGCAGCTAACTCAATTAATCTCCTCCCCCACTCGCATTAATATGAAAATCCCTAACCGTACCTTGCTGGACTGAATTCTCTCCTCATCTCCTGATAGAATACAGGAGGCAGGCGTTCTTGCTAATAGCTTTAGTGACCATTGTCTAGTGTACTGCGTGCGCAAAATAAAAGCCTTGAAATCTCCCCCAAAGGTAATAACCACCAGGTCTTTCAAGAAATTTATTCTTGAATCCTTCCTAAGTGATCTCAAACAGCTCCCCTGGTACAGGCTAAACCTAATCCCAGACCTAGACTGTGCAGTTGAATACTTTCAGTCTGAGCTCCTGCAAGTCTGGAATTCCCATGCCCCGCTGCGTAAAGTGCGAGTTAGGCTAGGGTCAAACGAAAGCATTTTTACACGCGAAAGTAAAAAAGTGCGTCCGAACGAATTGACGTATTTTTTCACGGAATTCGCGAAAACGGTCATACGATGCACATTTTTCGTGCGTGATTTCTTTCGGATCGTCAATAAAACTCTTTTTGCGTCTGGACGTTATGTAGGCTGGACATTAGCAGTGTCTGACATCTCCTAATCATGCAAACATGCCGCTATGCCGCAGCTGCGCACTCTGTACGTCCGTACTAGCGGTTCGGCGTTCTCGAAAAAATGCATTCGTTTTCCACTTGCGTTGCACGGCCGGACTTTCGTGCGACCGTACTTCGTATATAGGCCGTCATTGCCCGTCATCTGCTGCTAGTGCGGCCATAATTATGTGCGCCAGAACGCACGTTAAAAGTGCGCTGGTCTGACCCCAGCCTAAAAGGGACCCATCTCCCCTGGGTTACAGCTGATCTTACACTAATGTACCAGCTTAGAGATTCACTATGGTCAAATTTCAAGAGTACTGGTTCCATGAACGATCACTACGAATACCAAAAATGCCGGAATAAATGCACAAAACAAACAAAAATGGCCAAAGCCCATTACTTCAATGAAAATCTAAACAATAACATATCAAACCCTAAAAAACTTTTGGAGAACCATAAGTAACATACAAGCACCCCCAGTCCACTCCCAGCCAGCTGCTGTCAAAGTAAACAACCAAACCCTGCAACACCCCCTAGATGTAGCAAATGCCTTTAATGATTATTTTGTCGGATGCGCCACCACTTTGATTGCCAAGCTAGGAAATGACATGCAATCAGAGAGGCCTCATGCAGGTCAGGCCCCCCCAACTGTGCAAAGTCCCTGTATCAGACAGGAATTCAGTTTTAGACCAGTGCCTGTCAGTGTCGTAACTAAACTTCTCCGTAAGCAAAAAATGAAATACCAGTCTGGACCTGATCAAATACCAGCAATGCTGCTGAAAATCAGTGCGCCGGCAATTGCAAATCCTGTCGCAACCCTAATAAATGAATCACTGGCGACTGGATACATACCCAAACTCTGGAAGACTGCGAGAGTGGTACCTATCCATAAAAGTGGTGACAGTACTTTAGTATCCAACTACAGTCCGATATCGATGCTCCCTGTAGTGTCAAAAATCTTGGAAAAATGTGTCTACACACAATTATGTGATTATTATCAATATTGGAACTACTTAACCCCGGATCAATCAGGCTTTCGTCCAAATCACTCAACTACAACCGCCCTTTTAAAAGTCTGCAATGATATCCAAGCTGGGATGGAACAAGGAAACCTAACTGGAGCATCTTCCTTGATTTTGCCAAGGCCTTTGACACAGTAGACCATGGCATCTTGTTAGAAAAACTTAAAAAGTCTGGTATTGGTGATCGCACGCTAACCTGGTTTCAATCATATGTATCCGACCGATCACAATATGTGTCCATTTCTGGCAGCTCCTCCCTCTCTCTCCCTGTCACTTGCGGTGTACCCCAAGGCTCAAAACTAGGCTCCCTGCTATTCACAATATTCATAATTGATCTGCCCAACGTCTGCAAAGCCTCAACTGTACATATGTACAGAGACGACACCGTAATCTATACCAGCAAACCAAATCTCCCGCAGCTGGAGGCCGTGCTGCAAGAACAATTCACAGAGGTAGAAAAGTGGATCAAACACAACAAACTTTTTTTAAATACTGACAAAACTGTAACGATGCTCTTTGGAACAGCACCTAAACTACACAAATTGCAAAATCCCCATCTATGTGTTGGGACAAAATCAAATGGCACACTGACCACAGTCACTTCTCTCAAATATCTAGGTATGTGGTTGGACCCAAATCTATCCTTTGGCCCCCACATCGAAAAACTTTCATCTAAACTTTACCCCAAACTAGGTGCCCTGTACAGAAACAAATCCTGCCTGAGCCCCGCGGTAAGAAAGCAGATTGTACAACAAATGCTTATGCCAGCCATTGAATACGGAGATGTAGTGTATGCAGCCGCCCCGCAAACACACCTTCATAAACTTACTACATTGTATAACTCATTCTGCCGCTTTGCATTACAATGTAACTACAGTTGTGTTCAAAATTATTCAACCCCCAATGCTGTAAAGGGTTTTAGGGAATTTAGTGTACATTTGTAATTGTATTTAGAATGAAATCCTACAAGGACTTTTTAAAGAACCATATGCAACTAAAATGACATCAATTGGTTTTGTAATACAGTAGTAAATGTTTATTTTGTGAATTCTTCATTGACACAATTATTCAACCCCTTAAAGACTACCACTCTGAAGAACAGAGGTTCATTCAAGTGTTTTCAATCAGGTATTGAAAACACCTGTGGATGTCACGGAGCAGCAATAAAGCATAATAAGCACCAATTAGGCAGCTTTAAAATGACTGTGATACTCAGCTCCTTCTAGACATTTACTGGTGTGGTTACAAACATGGTGAAGTCAAGAGAATGGTCCAGGAAGACAAGAGAAGAGGTGATTACTCTTCACAGGAAGGGCAATGGCTATAGGAAGATTGCAAAGAAGTTAAACATACCAAGAGAGACCATAGGAAGCATCATTCGCAAATTCAAGGCAAAGGGCACTGTTGAAACGCTACCTGGTCGTGGCAGAAAGAAGATGCTGACTTCGACTGCTGTGCGCTACCTGAAGCGTAGAGTGGAGAAAAGTCCCCGTGTGACTGCTGAGGAACTGAGAAAAGATTTGTCAGATGTGGGTACTGAAGTTTCAGCTCAGACAATACGGCGCACACTGCGTAATGAAGGCCTCCATGCCAGAACTCCCAGGCGCACCCCCTTGCTGTCTCCAAAGAATAAGAAGAGTCGACTGCAGTATGCCAAAAGTCATGTGGACAAACCACAGAAGTTTTGGGATAGTGTTCTGTGGACTGATGAAACAAAATTAGAACTGTTTGGGCCCATTGATCAACGCTATGTTTGGAGGAGGAAGAACAAGGCCTATGAAGAAAAGAACACCTTGCCTACTGTGAAGCATGGCGGGGGTCAATCATGCTTTGGGGCTGTTTTGCTTCTGCAGGTACAGGGAAGCTTCAGCGTGTGCAAGGTACCATGAATTCTCTTCAGTACCAGGAGATATTGGATGACAATGTAATGCAGTCCGTCACAAACCTGAGGCTTGGGAGACGTTGGACCTTTCAACAGGACAATGATACCAAGCATACCTCCAAGTCCACTAGAGCATGGTTGCAGATTAAAGGCTGGAACATTTTGGAGTGGCCATCGCAGTCACCTGACTTAAATCCGATTGAGAACCTCTGGTGGGACTTAAAGAAAGCAGTTGCAGTGCGCAATCCTAAGAATGTGACTGAACTGGAGGCTTTTGCCCATGACGAATGGGCGAAGATACCCGTAGATCGCTGCAAGACACTTGTGTCAAGCTATGCTTCACGTTTAAAAGCTGTTATAACTGTAAAAGGATGTTGTACTAAGTACTAAGATTGAATGTCACTTGGGGGTTGAATAAAACTGATAATGATGTGAGCACAGAAAAGACATTTGTGGTTATTTCATTATAAATGTTATGTTATATTTGTCTGACCTACACGTGCCTTTTTGATTTAATTGTAAGCAAGATGACTGAATGATCAAAATCAATGTCAAACTGGCCAAAACACTCAATTTCAGTGGGGGTTGAATAATTTTGAACACAACTGTACATGACCCACCATTGTGACATGTTAAAAGAGCTAAACTGGCCTTCGCTGGAGTCTAAACGCACCCTTCACCTCTCCAGCCTGGCGTCTAAGAGCATTTCTGGGAAGCTGCCACCTTACCTGAATAGACTGCTTCCCCCAGCAGCTCCCTCATCCTATAACCTCCGATCCAGGACCAGCACCTTACTTGCAATACCACAATACAAAAAGACAGCGGCTCGGTCCTCATTTTCCTACAGAGCACCACAAATATGGAATAACCTCCCAGACACCATCAAATCTTCCCCCAGTCTTAAGTCACTCAAGAGCTCCTTACTAACATACCTCAATACAGAATGCACCTGTAAACATGTAACATAATGTAACATATTTCCTACATATTTATTTTCTGTTAATCTGTATATTTGTGTTGTTTTTTTAATATCTTACATTGTATTACTTTGTATTTCTGTAACAACTGTAACACTTCAATGTTTTTGAACCCAGGACATACTTGAAAACGAGAGAAATCTCAATGTATCCTTCCTGGTAAAATCCTTAATAAATAAATAAATAAACTAACTTATCTACTCCTTAAACCTTCCACAAATGACTCATAAACCTATATGTGCTTATTTATGTTGCATTTTTTTTACACCCACTGGGAGTTTACAGCACGGGGAGTTTTTTTCATCAAATTATAATAAAGAACGGGAAAGCAAGTTCAGTTTGGCATTGCGATGCATTATTCTTCTATTTTGCATGTGATCCCTAGCTGGATGTGAATAAAGAGGTACCATTAACTGTTCCTGAACTCGTCCAGACTCCATACTCCCCTTCCTGTTTTAACCCTTTAGCTTCCTTAAAAACTCTTCTGAATGCAGTGCTGGTCTCCCTCTAATCTCAACAGGATATGACATGTGTCACACTCCCCAAGTCACATGACCACATTGAGGGATGGCTGGGCATTCCAGCCAATCCAGTGGCTCTCAATGCAGGAAATCTTTGACACCATTCGATAAGGCTGGTTCCCAAAGGTCTCCAAGCCTTGAAACCTGAGCTGAGGGCTCCCTGAGCTGTGTTTTTGGGCAGGGCTAAGACCCAGCATTTTAATGGCTGAATTAGCCCTCTAAGCCCCCCTCAGAGGAGGGAGCAAGGAACTCACAGCAACGTGACCACTCAGATAAGATTGGCTGGTCACACTGTGTGTCATACAATTTAGACATTTTAAAAAAATGGTATTTTAATTTGGAAAAAAAAACTCTCAAAAATGTTGGGTTCCTCCAACCGACACCATTCAACCAGGTGAAATGGTTGTGCCCACTGTCTTTACCTCAGGCAAACATACCATAACAGAGTGGGGTGCTCCACGAGTGAGAAATGGCTGGAAAAAGCGGTAGAATTTTCTGTGTATTATTGAGAATGCCTCAAAGAATCAGCGTAGAAGACTCCGGGAATGATGGAAAAACACTACAGCAATTCATTTTTCCATTACAAAAGTGTTCTTGGATTGACTGTTAATTTAATAGAAGATTCCTTGTGATAAATGAATTGTGCGGGCAGGGTTGAATTGAGAACCTATTGATCCTATACAAACTGCAGAATGATGTTATAAAGAGTCCGTAGTTAACCCTGTGTGCGCGCGCTCGGCGGCGGTCACCTAGCAAAGGACCGCGCGCGCAGTCGTCCCCTTCTCCCGGTGTGTCGCTGCGTGGGAAGGTGTCTCTCTGCATCTCCAGCGGATATTTATGAAAATGTTTCCTAAGCTAAATTTATCTGCAATGATTGTGAGCTCTCCAGAGACAAGAGGGGCTGAAGACCTCGAAGGGAAGGAGGGGGCGCCGGGGGAATAAAAACTAAAGGGGATAAAAATTTTAAAAAAAGGCGCACAAGGATATGTGATTCAGGGTTAAAAAAAGACGGAAGGAGAAGAAGGGGTAGACAGAAAGAGTTTTAATTGTAATATGTAATTTAATGCCGCTGTACACTGTGGATGTAGGCGTTATTATGCGCGCTTGTAACACAGGAATACAGATGAATAACATATGCGAGGGGAGGGGGGTTTCTTATAATGCGATGTCAAAAGCTTGGGGGCAAAATCCTTCGCCTTCAGGACATGTATAGTGCATTTAATTCCCCTATTGTGTCTCGGCGCCTGCCATCACTGAGCTGTCCGCGGTGCTGAAAACAGTTACTGGAAACAAGAGAGAGGAGAAGGGAGGGAGATTCGGAGAATGGAGAGATGAAAAGACAGGATAGGAAAGAGGGTGATGCCACGGAATGTGCATAGGGAAATAGACGGAGGGGAAGGGACGGAAAGATGGGGAAACGGAAAGATAGGGAGGTGTGGGGAGGAAGGGGGAACAAAATGAATATTGGGGCGGGAGATAGATAGGGAGGCGAATGAAGGAATAGTCAGAGATAGCATGTTGGATAGAGAAATAAGACGAATGCAAGGGGAGACGGGTAGAGGGGGGTTTAAAAGAGGGGGATGGAGAGCAAGTAGAGGGGAATATGATGAGAATGGTGATGGAGTATGGAAGGCAGTGATGAGTAGAGAGTATGGAATGCGGAGAATGGATAAGGAATAAAGCTATGGTTCTCAACCCTCCTGTCACATCCCCTGCCGTCCTGATAGCCCAGTGGCCGGCAGCGCCTTCCACGCTACTCATTGGCCGTCCGCCAAGTGAAGTATCGGACGGATGCGTTCACGTTGAGGTCGCGTGCGAGGCGGGGCGTGATGACGTGGCGCCCATCGGATTTAAAATCAGAAGCCTGAGGTATGTTCCTTGCCCTGACGTGGTTCTCACTCCTCTCAGTGCTTCTCATTATTATCTGATTGTCTGTGTACCGACTTGGCTTACCTATCATTATTCCTTACTGTTGACCCCTTGGCTCCTATTCTGGCTACCCTCTCTGGCATAATGACCCTCTGGCACTTGGTTCATGACCCTCTCTGGCATAACCCCTGGCACTGACTACCGACTGGTAGATACCTCTTGGGGCTGGCACACAAGCAACCCTGGTATTTGGCTAACGAGCATCCCTGGTATTAACCCCTGGTGTCTCTACTTCTGTTCATGTATACCTCTGGTTCGGTTTGTTTCCAGAAATAGGCAGTGTAGGATAGCCTGTCTGCATGTAGGGATCAGGCGTATATCTAGGAGGTACGTGACACATGGTCCTCAAGTACCACTAACAGGCCAGGTTTGCAGATATGTGAAGCACAGCACAGGTGATTTGATTTGCTGCTCAGTGATTGCAGGATTCAGTCTGCATTTCCCCCAAGGTGATCTGCAAAATCTGGAATGTTAAGGGGACCCGAGGACCAGAATTGGGAACAATGGAACAGAGGGAAGGTTTACCATAGATAGGATAAACAAGCCATTGAAAAGATAAAAAGACAAGGCAGAAGCCTGGTAAATAAATGTAGTGAAGCAAAAAGATGGAAAAGAGAGAAAACTGGGAGAGAGCACACGTAGTGAAATGGAAGAAGGTTTAGAATGGAGGTAGACTTTGTGGATGCAATGTTAAAGGATGCAATAGGGGGTACGAAATGTAGGGGTTAAACATTAACCTCCTCTGAACTCCCTCTTCTGTTTTGGCCATTTTATCCCTTTAAAAAAACCCCATTGAATACAGCACTGGTTTCCCACTCGTCTCTGCAGAATATGACCTGCTTAAAGCTCAGCATGTAATGTGACCGCATGGGGCTGGGCTCTCCAGCCAATCCAGGGGCTATCAGTGCAGGAAGGCTTTGATACCATTGGATAGGACAAGTTCACAAATGTCTCAAAGACCTGAAACCTGAGCTGAGATTCTGAGCAGGACTATGCTCCCACATTTGGATGGCTGAATCAGCCCTCCAAACTCCCCTCAGAGAGTGAGAGGTAGCAGGGAGCTCACAGGAGGGTGAGACTGAGCACTCACACTGTGAAGAGTGTCCCTTTAAGTAAGATAGAGGGACGGGGGAATGAACATGGGCGGAGATATTTTGGACGAGTAAGGAATAAAGGATATTTTCCATGGAATGAAAGAAACGTGAAGACAATTAAAGATTTAGGCAGATATTTCATGACAATGTACTTTGAAACGCTGAGAATGAATGGCGGAGGAACGTGACTATATATATATATATATATATATATATATATATTCAGCTCATGACTGATATTATTATTGATCTGCACGTGCGCTACAAAGTACCTTGGAGATAATTGGATTTATATCCATTATTTTGAGAATAATAGTAAGATGTAGAATTTGTAGTTTATGAGTATTTTGAACGTTCATAAATATGAGAGCTTGGCAAAGGATGGAGCAAACGAAGAAAAGGAAATTCTGATGTGGGTGAAAAAGTCAAGCATAGCTCAGGAATTAAAGCAGAACTGGTTCGGAGACTGGTGGGAGTCGTCTGAAGTGACCATTATCACCAAAAACAAATGATTCTTATCTCTCTTTTGCGAGAGATTCTAATACTGTGCATGGCATTGCCATGGCAATGCATTATTCCTGCCAGTGGCGACCGACAGAAAACAGCAAAGTGACCCAGTTTTGGTCTTCTATCCAGACATTAACAGTAACCTGTCTACAGCCGTGTACCATAAAGCCGGGAGAGTAACGCGTGGTAGTCAAAAGAAAGTAGAGAGGTAGAGTTAGTGAAGGGATGTCGGACTCTGGCATCTCAGATATTTTCGGCCTACAATTCTCAGAATTCTTTGAATGCAACAGATAGCCAGGGAATTATGGGAGTTGTAGTTCAGAAACCTCTGGTGCGGGCAGAGTTTGAGATCCCTGAGACAGTGCTTAAAGCGTGGGAGAAAGGGAACCCTGGACTTGGCGTTGTGATTGTGTTTCCAATGCTGATAAAGTCCGTATAGCATATTTAGAAGAGGGTGAGCTTTACATGCACTGAGTGCTTATATATCAGAATAGGTCAAAGCGTATTGTACAGCCTAAACATTGGATTAGTGTGTGTATATATTATGGGTAAAGTTCGAGATCTGAATAAATATAGGCAGCTTCGGGTAAAGCCCGAAACGTAATCAAGCATCAAGCTTTAGCCGGGTAACCTGCAGACTAACCCATTTCCCCCCCCCCCATGGGTAAAAATTACTTTTAGGGTTAGGTTTAGGGTCAGGGTTGGCCATGGATATGGGTGATCGTATGTTTTGAGTCAACTGTAAGTTACTCTAAAAGTCTCAGAAAACACATTACTATGCAACGTTTGGGTAGATTTGGGTTTACCTAGGTATAACCCCATGGAAAGTCAGATAAAATTCACATTTAGTAGGACATAGTCTGTCATAGTGCGTTATGAATATATGGTTGTATAGTAGGTTGAGCTGAAGATGGATTAGAAGAACTTCTGTTATTCTAGTTGAGTGTCAACATTACATGGGTTAATGAAGAATGGGGGTTGCATTACTGTGAGTATCTTTGAAGCAGTGTGTGCTGTAGAATGGAGTCATGGTGCCAGCATAATGTACTATAGGTGGTGGTGGTGTTTACAGTGTTGGTGAATGTCTCTGTAACATATTGTTCTACATAACACAGTAGTGCAGTGATGGCGAACCTTGGCACCCCTAATGTTTCGGAACTACATGTTCTATGAGGCTCCACCACTTTTAAGACCGACCCTCTAACTCTACTCCAATTTCTGACTTTTATATAACTGTTGATGGTATCACTATCCTTCCCTCAGTCCAAGTCCGCTACTTAGGAGTGACTCATGATTCAGCTCCAACATCCAATCACTCTCCTCCTCTTCCTGCAATCACCTTTGCAATATTGCCAAAATTCTTCTATTTCTGACCACTGACGCCACCAAGCAACTTATCCACTCTCTTGTAATATTCAGCCTAGACTACTGCAAGAACCTTTTGTCTGGCCTTCCTATCTTCCGCCTCTCCCCCCTGCAGTCCATCCTAAATGCATCAGCCTGACTTATCCATCTCACCGTTCACTCTGTCTCTGCTGCTCCTCTCTGTGAATCCCTGCACTGGCTCCCCATCCACAGCAGAATCAAATTCAAACTACTCATTCTGACCTACAAAGCCTTCTCTAACTCAGCTCTCCACTACCTGTCCTCACTAATCACCAAATACACCCCAGCCCGTCCCCTAAGATCCAACAATGACCTGCTCCTGGCATCCTCCATCATCACCTCTTCACATGACAGACTGTAGGACTTCATGCGGCGCCGACCCTATGGGATGCGCTTCCTCACAATATCAGCCAAACCTGGCTTCATTTAAACGCTCCCTAAAGACCCTTCTGTTTAGGGAAGTCTACCACCCGACTCCGTAACAAGACATCTGACCGACCCAATACCATCCTCATCTCTCTCTGCATTAACATTTTACTGCAGTCCTTCATCCTGTTTCACACCACCAGACCCATCTAGATTGTAAATTCCCATTGGAATAGGGTCCTCAATCCCTCCTGTATCTGTTTGATGCAATATTGACTTGGCTCTTTGGTGTATTGTAAAATGTATTTATTTATTTATCAACTAGGTGGAAAGCCTGCCCAGAGGGCAGTCTATTGTTAAGTGAGTTGTGCGTGAATTTTCGCCAAAATGACAGCAGCTCACTTGGATATATATATTGCCCCCAGCTCACATGGGTATATTTTGCCCCAGCTCACATGGTTAGAATTGCCCCCAGCTCACATGGGTATATTTTCCCCAAGCTCACATGGGTATATTTGCCCCCTGCTCACATGTGTATAATTTCCCCCTGCTCACATGGGTATAATCACCCCCTGCTCACATGGGTATATTTGCCCCCTGCTCACATGGGTATATTTGCCCCCTGCTCACATGGATATAATTGTCCCACAGCTCACATGGGTATATTTGCCCCCCTGCTCACATGGGTATAATTGCCCCCAGCTCACATGGGTATATTTGCCCCCCTGCTCACATGGGTATAATTGCCCCCTGCTCGCATGGGTATAATTGCCCCCTGCTCACATGGGTATAATTGCCCCCCCCGCTCACAAGGGTATATTTGCGCCCCAGCTCACATGTGTATATTTGCCCCCCCAGCTCACACGGGTAAAATTGCCCCCCTGCTCACATGGGTATAATTGCCCCCCCTGCTCACATGGGTATAATTGCCCTCAGCTCACATGGGTATAATTGCCCCCCTGCTCACATTGGTATATTTGCCCCCCTGGTCACATGGGTATAATTGCCCCCTGCTCACATGGGTATATTTGCCCCCTGCTCACATGGGTATATTTGCCCCCCTGCTCACATGGGTATGATTGCCCCCCTGCTCACATGGGTATATTTGCCCCCTTTTCACATGGGTATATTTGCCCCCCTGCTCACATGGGTATATTTGCCCCCTTTTCACATGGGTATATTTGCCCCCCTGCTCACATGGGTATATTTGCCCCCCTGCTCACATGGGTATGATTGCCCCCCTGCTCACATGGGTATATTTGCCCTCAGCTCACATGGCTACATTTGCCCCTTCAAGTTGGCGTCACGTGTAGCTGCGGGCACGTGACAGTGGAGGCCCTGCGACGCTCGGCGGCGGGGGTTTCAGAAACCGCCGGCGGCGGGTCCCACTGGGCAGCACGACGGCGGGTTCCAGGGGGCGGGGGAAGTCCCACAGAGCGGCGGGCCTGCCGCCATCCAACCGCTGCGGCACGCGCCGGCTGTGCCGCGGCTGTTGGATGCGCACGCAGCCAGGTTGCACTGGTTGCGCGTGCATGCGCAGTAGTGGTTTGCCCTTCAAGTTGGCTTCACGTGTAGCTGCGGGCACGTGACAGTGGAGGCCCTGCGACGCTCGGCGGCGGGGGTTTCAGAAACCGCCGGCAGCGGGTCCCACTGGGCAGCACGACGGCGCGTTCCAGGGGGCGGGGGGGTCCCACAGAGCGGCGGGCCTGCCGCCATCCAACCGCCGCGGCACACGCCGGCTGTGCCGCGGCTGTTGGATGCGCGCGCAACCAGGTTGCACTGGTTGCGCGCGCATGCACAGTAGTGGCTTGGCGACGGACACGCCAAGCCTTACTGTTTTATAGTATAGATTTATTTAGCAGGAAAGATACATTGAGATTTCTCTCATTTTCAAGTATGTCCTGGGTTCAAGAACATTGAATTGTTACAGTCGTTACTGAAATACAAAGTAATAAAATGCAAGATATTAAAAATAACACAAATATACAGATTAACTATGTTACATGTTTACAGGTGCATTCCGTATTGAGGTATGTTAATAGGGAGCTCTTAAGTGACATTAGACTGGGGAAGATTTGATGGCGTCTGGGAGGTTATTCCATAATTGTGGTGCTCTGTAGGAAAATGAGGATCGACCCACTTTCTTTTCGTATTCTTTTGTTGCAAGTAAGGTGCAGGTTCTGGATCGGAGGTTATAGGATAAGGGAACTGCTAGGGGAAGCAGCCTATTCAGGTAGGGTGGTAGCTTCCAAGAGAAGTTCTTAAACACCAGGTTGGAAAGGTGAAGGGTGCGTCTAGATTCTAGCGATGGCCAGTTTAGTTCTTTTAACATGTCACAATGGTGGGTCATGTAGTTACATTGTAGCACAAAGCGACAGAATGAGTTATACAATGTAGTAAGTTTATGAAGGTGCGTTTGCGGGGCAGCTGCATACACTACATCCCCGTAATCAATAGCCGGCATAAGCATTTGTTGTACAATCTGCTTTCTTACTGCGGAGCTCAGGCAGGATTTGTTTCTGTACAGGGCACCTAGTTTGGGGTAAAGTTTAGATGAGAGTTTTTTGATTGTAGGGGCCAAAGGATAGATTTGGGTCTAACCACATACCTAGATATTTGAGAGAACTGACTGGTCAGCGTGACATTTGATTTTGTCCCGACACATAGATGGTGAGGTTATAATTGATGTAGTTCAGGTATTGTTTTATTTTTACCCATGTTTGTACCTGCGCAGCCAAATGTGATGGCACTTAATAAATAAAATAATAACAATAATTCAGAAACATCTGGGGTGCCAGGGCTTGCCATCACTGGAGTAGTGTTTGTAGTGTTGCTGAGTGCCTCGTTTAACATAATGTTTTGTAGGATGGAGTAGCATTTGTAGTGTTGGCATCTCCTTAACACAATATTCTACAGAATGAAGTAGTGTTTGCAGTGTGAGTGTCTCCTTAGCGTAATATTCTGCAGGATGAAGTAGTGTTTGTAGTGCAGGTAAGTGTCTCCATAATATATTGTTCTACAGGATGGAGTAGTGCTTGTATTGTTGGTGAGTGTCTCCTTAATATAATGTTCTATACGATGGAGTCTCCTTAATATAATGTTCTATACGGTGGAGTCTCCTTAATATAATGTTCTATACGATGGAGTCTCCTTAATATAAGTTCTATACGATGGAGTCTCCTTAATATAATGTTCTATACGATGGAGTCTCCTTAATATAAAGTTCTATACGATGGAGTCTCCTTAATATAATGTTCTATACGATGGAGTCTCCTTAATATAATGTTCTATACGATGGAGTCTCCTTAATATAATGTTCTATACGATGGAGTAGTGTTTGTGCTGGTGCTGAGTGTCTCCTTAATATAATATTTTGTACGATGGGAGTAGTGTTTGTATTATTGGTGTCTTCTTTGGCTAGTGGTTTTTGCTCTTGTGGGAGCTCCGTGTTGCAATATGTTTTGGTGTTAATGGATATTCTGAGATGGTCCTACATGATTTCTTTTTGCTACGGGCATGTAAGTACTGGAATAGCAGGCTGTGCATTAGGATGTAGTAGTAGGCGTTGTAGTGTCCATGAATGAGGTACACTGAGATAATGTCATTATTAATGATACTGTTTTATAATGTTTATCCAAACAAGCTCAAAAACTAGAAGATTGTATGTCTGACCAACCACCCCACATGACAGCCTGCCATCGAGCAACTGCTGACGTTGTAAGCAAAAACCAACGATAGGAAGCACCCCAGGGGTACAAGCAGGGGATCATTAGGCAGGCGCACCGGTGGATATGGCCGTGTCCATCCTATCCCTAAACCCTCAGTGCTAGCTGCAGGACCAGGAGCGTTTTAAGCAAAGCTGAGGAGAGAGGTGGAGAAAGGTGTGTGTGAGAGAAAGGACGCGTGCCAGGATTAATAAAGAAGGGGGAAGGGAGCCTGGGATCAGGAAATGGAGAGCGTGGCAGGGATATTAAACGACGACCGGGAGATGGAAGGAACGAAAGAGTGGGGAAGGAGAGAAATTATGAATAAAGCCGACGGGGGGGGGGGGAGAGAAAAAAAGCATAAGTGACGGAGGATGTGAGCGTCAGACAGCTGGACGCTGATTACTGCATGTCTGCATGTATGACTGTGAATATATCATGCGCTCGTGCGAGTACGCGGAAAAATACACATAAATATGTGTGTCTGCGTATGTGCGGGTGCATGCGACGCGTACAAGAGTGTGTGCATATATGTGCCATTATGCGTGTATACGAAGGCACACTGCTTTCTCTGCCAAACAGACAAGACAGACGAAGGCACAGAGAGACAGACAGACAGGTCAATGGATGGATGATGGATAGATAGATAGATGAGATCACTGGGTCTGTTCTTGGTTGATGATGAAGCTAGCTAAGGAACGAGAGAGGCGAGCAGGGCTGGAAGAAAAGGAGGATGGCGGAGAGAGAAATGGATGAGAAACACAGGAGGGGAGGGAGTGCTGTATCTGGGAAGCCACGCACTAATACCAGGGGGGGAAGGGTAGAGAGAGACGGAAGAACAGGGAGAGAAAATGCTTCAGATCAGCCTGCAATCTCACATCTCACACATATATAATGTATGTAGTCTGTCGCTCCCCCCCCCGTCTTTGCGTGACAACGGACACAATGGGCCTCCCTTATGTGTCACGCACATTGCGCCTAACGGTATGGCACACGTCAAGTGTCTTTAAGCTTCTCCATTCCATTACTAACCCCTCTGGAAAAATGCAGGTAAACCCACGCGTATATATTGGTATATGCTGTTGCGAAAGGAAAATGGACGCCCTGTCGTACCTGCAGGCAACAGCTGCTTCCCGAACACTCCCGCTAAAAATATAACCACCTCGAATGCAGGAAAATGAATACACGAGGAAATAAATCAATACGAAAATAACACCTTCAATTCTCTATGAAGATTTATTGTTATTACACTTTGTAAAGGGACACCATATTCCGTAGGGCTGTACGATCGGTACACTGCAGAGGGGGGGTACGATACTTTGAGATATGATGGAATTTGACAAAAAGATACGGGAGGGATACAGGAGGGATTGAGGGCCCTATTCCTGTGGGAACATATGATCTAGAATGGTTGGAGGAGCAAGAAACAGCAGGAGGCAAGTTGAGTTTTTTTCTTGTGAGCAATGTCATAGCCGGTTCCTATTTGCCACATTATGGAGCTACCATTTATGAATGTTTTCAATGACGATTTCAAAATGGCCTCCATGTAATCCGGGTTCTGATCCGTGTATTGATGTATTTCTCTTTTTATCTTCTCTCCAGACATCCTAAGTCGACACGGTGATGTTTCAGAGGACCACTCAGTGACAGGGTTGCAGAGAGCGGTATGGCGGGTGCCCGGCTTGTTCTGTGGGGTCTCTGTTCAGCCGCCATATTATTGACTTCATCCACTCAAGGTAAGGAACGACTAGTTTAATTTTACCTTACATCTACCTGTTTGATCATGCCCCACATTATTCCATTCTCTATGATGTCCTTCTTTGGTATAAGCAGACCTTCTTTCTCTTCGGTCTTTTGCTCGTGGCTCATGAGATGCCCATCTCCAGGTCTGAGAGGTCATTTTTATGCCTTTGGAATGGGCTCTACTGGTTTGTATAAGTGATGTGTTATTGGTTTTCCTTTTTTTTATTTTTTTTACCCTCCTAATGTCTTTTATATTCTATGTTCTCTAATATAACGAAATAAAGAGGTCGTTCTGTTCTCAAGGCGAAATTCCTCTTCCACTTCGATCCACATCCCATGCGTATCCAACCTCACTTAGTGTGGTCCATGTTTCATTATGAGGAGAGTGATTACAGACAACCCCCTGGATCAATGATCCACCATGGAAGAGAATCAATTCAAGAAATAAACTCCAGCAAGGAAACACTCTGAACTAACCAGGCTAATGGGAAGCTTTGATATTATGCATTTAATGGATAATTTAAGGCAATGGTTCCCAACTCTAGTCCTCAGGTCCCACTAACAGGCCAGATTTTAAGGATTACCTTGAGAAATACCGACTGAATCCTGCAATCACTGACCAGCAAATCATAACACCTGTGCTGTGCTTCAGATATCTGGCAAACCTGGCATGTTAGGGAGAACCTGTGGACCAGGGTTGGGAACCACTGCCCTAAGGCAAGAATCAGCAACCTTGGCACTTCAGATGTTTCGTAACTGTCAGAGAGATGTCAGGTGGACACGCGAACATCCCACCAGTACAATGCCTCTCAATTCAAGCACACTTAGATTCAATGACACGTCTGGAGTGCACAGAGATGATCAACTCGGGATGATTCTTAACTTTTATCGTCAGAGGACAGTCCTTCTGGTCCGAAGGTTAAATCAGCCTGACAGGACACCACCTGGAAGGAAGGAGATGGGACACTCAGCTACCGGTGACCATTTAAGACTCAATAAATGTTCATGGTGGCTTGACTATCCCTTTAACGTTTCTGATGAACTTTGCAATATCAAGTGTACGAATCCCCCTCTTATATCTGTACGGCATCAGTTTGTCCATCTTTACATATATTGTATGTATATATATATTTTTTAATTATTTGAGAGATTTAAAGCTAAAGTTGACCAAATGACAGCACGTTTAGTGGATCAGCATACTGGATCTCCCACCATGTAAGCCTCATTCATCAACTACTAGATCCATAAGCAACATTTTTATATTGCATGATAAATATCTGTGTCTTCTTCATAACAGAGCATAGGAGAATGTAAACGAAATTGTAGTGGAAGGTGTACAAGAAATAATAATCTGCCTATTTGTTTTAGTCTGCCCCTCTCTCTTCATGCCCTATGGGCTCTTTAGAATGGACAACAGGACATGTATTATCTGTTTTTTTGCCAAGCCAGCCGATTAGCAAATTTGGAGATCATCATGTCCTACAATGAATGAAGGCACGTGCTAATTCTATAACCGTATGTCAAATCTGATGAATCAGGAGTTTACAGATTTAGGCTGGCCGTCCACTGGGTCCGTAATTGTGCGATTGTCCGTCGACGTCCTTCATCGTCAGACAAACCCACAACATGGAGGAGATTCAGCCCTCGTCCACTGCCTCCAACTTCCATCAGACGACTTCAGATGACTTTGTGTGACTACAACAGACTAGCAATCTTTTCCATTTGAATGGGATTTTGTTCTAACGAAGTCAGGACGATATGATACAATTTAGATGGAAAAAAAAGGAATTGTATAGTTAAACCGCCAGTTTTAGTTAAACAGCGGTCCATGTGATTGGACTGATTCCCTAAATAGGGCTCCTAACCAGGGTCGGATTTGCATCTCAGGATCCTGTAGGCACAGAAATGTCGAGTGCCCCAACCCCCCCCCCCCAAAAATAGAACCATGTCAAAATTACTTTTAAAATTTCTGTTTTGGGGCAAACTAGAAAACTTATATATATATATATATATATTTTACAGAGCAAGGCGCCCCCTTGTGGCACGCACATGCCTACTCTGCCTAGTTATGAATCTGACCTGCTCCTAACTCTAATGTGCACCTTGCACAACCTCAGTATAAGATGGCGTCAAAAAATTAAATAGAATAAAAACAAGGCACGTCTGCGTCGAAAAAAAGTATCTACCTGAGAAATGAAAATATGAAAAAGTACAGTATATATTTTCAGACACTACACACCTGCGTGTATCAAAGGAGGGGTTACAGGATGTATGACAATTTACAGTATATGGCACTCTGGTTAATCTCTTAGTGCCAGGGGCTTGCCGGGAAGCAGGCGGGCAGACCCTGCATTTTCTGGCACTAATGCTGCTCTCCTCCCTTCCCAGCGGGCCGTGTCATTGGCTGCAGGGGGACAACCTGAGTTCAGGCTTTTACTAACAATACTGTGTATACATGTTCATGCGTAGAAAACCATTAAAAAATATTCTCAGCTCATTAAACTCCATTTACATATCTTTTAACCCCTTTGCTACAAAGTGATTTTCCAAAAATCCACTTTCAGGAACCAGTGTTTCTTTGAAAAATAATTATTAATTAATTATATGGTAAGAAATATATGGGCATATTCCCAATGTATTTCTTACTGTACTAACATATTTGGCCAGTAGATGGTGTCATCTACTGCCAAATTGAGTTACAGCTGTTGCAGGGAACAGGAGCTGGAACTGTATCAGCTTGCTGAATGTCCGATGTCAATGCATTCAGTTAGCAGATTTCGCACAGTTTGGGGGCACCTTCTTCAGTCCAAAGCAAACAAATTTCGTTTGCTTTTAGACTGCAGAGCTGCAGATCGAGATATCTTGATATCGGGCACCGGATTGTGCCTTTGAAGCTCGAGATATTTCAATCTTGGTAGTGAAAGCGTTAAATCAGTATTCATGTATTTCCTAGGAGATAAAACTAAAATTCTATATGATGAATCAAAATTCTCATTAAGACCTCATTCCTGTCACCATGTATGATTGCAACGGAGCAGGATGCAAAAAGGTGGGAAATTGCAGACTTCATTTGCATGTCCTTCCCAGAGTTCCTTGCTGCATACGGGGAATGTAGCACATGAGCTCTATAAAGCAGTTCTCTGAATTGCTGGGATGTGTAAGCATCTTCTGCAATTATAAACTTGATTATAGATATATATATATAATTACTCTTTCACCTGTAGCCATAATTTCCTTCTATTCTCAGTCTGTCTCTCCAGTCACCCATGTTTTCCTTCTCATCATTAACCATCGTCCTGTCTTTGATAGTGTATCTCTCCATCACTTTGTTTTTCTCTCCTTTTCCTCTCCCGTCTCTCTTTTACTTCCATCCTCTGTATTTAATCATTCCACAGAAAGCTAATTAACACCTAATTAATTCAGGGATCTCTCTAACCTGAGAGTCACCAAGCTCAACGTTTACTGGCAGATAAATAAATTAAGGTTTCTTTTTTTGTCAATTTTTTTTTCTTTGTATTTCAGCTAAAAAAAAAAAAAAAAATCCGGTTATTGGTTTTGTTGCTATTATTTATTTATTTATCGCCCGCAAATCCTATAGCCCAGTCGTATGCACTTTGTTCTAGACCAGGGGTCTCAAAATCTGCAACCCGCCCCTCAGATGTTTCTGAACTACGACTCCCATGATTCTCTGGAAATCTATTGCATTCGAAGAATCCTGGGGCCGGAGTTTGGACAATTGAAATTGTCTTTTTACATTGAGTAAATGCTTCAGGATGTGGTCCATGAGCTTGCAGTCTAAGGCTACTGTCAGACTATCGCATTTTTCGCATCGTCCGTGAAAAAGTGCGTTCGAACGAATGGACATATTTTTTCACGGAATACGCGATAGCGGTCATACGATGCGCATTTTCGGCCGTGATTTTGTACGGATCATCAATAAAACACTTTTTGTGTCTGGACGTTATGTTGGCCGGACATTAGCAGCGTCTGACGTCTCCTAATCACGCACACACGCCGCTAGCGGACGCAGCGCACTCTGTATGTCAGTACTAGCGGTATCACGTTCTCGAAATTAATGCGTTTTTTTCCCGCTGCGTTGCGCAGCCGCACTTTTGTGCGGCCGTACTTCGTACATTGCCCGTCATTGGCCGTCATTTGCTGCTACTACGGCCGTGATAAAGTGCGGCTGCACACGCGTTCGCACTGCGTCCGTCGGACCCTAGCCTTAAAGTGATAGAGGTGGGTTAATATAATCTTTCGAGACTGTAGCATTCATGGTTAACTCTACAAATTCTGCATGTTCACTGCGCCGGTCAAATTGCTAGCATGTGCCTAGACTTTATTAAAAGACGAAAACGTTGAGAATCAAGTTAGAGAAAGCCCCCTCGCCTATAGATGGGGTGGTCTTGGCCTCTCTTGCAGCCACTCATTGAAAGGCAACAGACCTGCCAAGTCAAACAGTTTGACCATTTGACACATGCAGGGTTATTCAAAGAGAGGTGAAAAGCAGGAGAATGACTGGAAAATGAAAAATTCTAGGTCAACATATCCAAACCAGAAAAATTCTCCCATTCATCTCACTTTCCAAATCGGCTATTTTGACCTAGAATTTTCCATTCTCCCGTCATTCTCCTGCTTTTCACCACTCTCTGAATAACCCTGATGGTTTTCCATTAGTCCTCCTGATCATTCCTTCTGACACCCAGTTTTCAGAAGTTCTGAGGAACATACACCACCAATGCCTGCTTAGTGGCTTTCACAGTGCTTAAATAGTTAAAAACAGAGCTCTGTAAGCTCATACAAGCGTTAATGCCGCACTCGTGTATGCGCAGCCCTGGTTGGTTTTCAGCCAGTTGGACAGTCATCTCGGAAACAGAAAGATCTATGACGAATGCATGCTGGGATGATACGCCCCTTTTGGGGTGTATGGTGCATCATGACCACGCACTTTTCGTTCTCCTCAATTCGGTGCGATTTGGTGATCCCATTTCGGCGACCATGCGGTGTATTCAGCAAGCACCACAGGGCCGTCGTAGTGCAGGGAAAAGCCACCGCAAACCCGCCGAACACTCACCGCAAAACGCACTCCTTACATCCTGACCATTTTAAAGATCTAATGTGGTCAGGATCTGTCGTGTACCTTTAACCTTGCTAGTTTATTTTTATAACACACCTTACACCAGGACTGTCTAACTCTGGCCCCTCCGATGTTGATGGGCTTCAATACCCAGAATTCTTTGTAGTAGATGGTCAGATAGTTATGGGAGTTGCAGTTCAGAAACATCGGGGGGGGGGCAGAGTTTGACAGTCCTGCCCTACACCTTCTTCCAACCAGAATATTCATGAATTATTCTAGATTTGCTTCTTACGACCTGGTTTGCACCCAGACCTGCCATCAGAAATCTTGGGGCTACTTGCTGAACCGCTGACCAGGATCCCCTTCCCTCAGATACCCATTTTAGGGCCCTGTTACATTCTTCGCGCAAAAGTTTGCACGCGCGCAAAAAACGCATTAACGCGAGGGGCAAAACCCCTTGCTCTGAACGTCGTATTACAATGTCCGCGCAACAAATGCGTGTATACCTCTTCCGCGGGTGAACCTGCGGGAACGCTGCGCGAGCTTACTGTACTGTGCGCGTCCTATACTTAACATTGTGAGCGCAAATGCGATTGTGCGCTGTTACGCGGATGGTATTACAATCTATGCGCAGTTTGTAACGCACAGCCTTTGCGCGCATAATTTTAGCAACTCCTAAAAGCTGGTGTTAATGGCAAATTCTATCAACCTGGCCGAAACCAAATACGCCAGCCCAAAAAAAATACGCAGCAAAGTATAGTTACACATTCTACTCATACCCAAACCAAGAAATTTTGAAGTTGTGCGTGTTTTTTTTTATTGATGCAACATATATGCGCAGATTGACTTTGACAGGTGCAAAAACTTAACGTGAGACAATTGTGGTTCTTAAATCTGATTGGCTGAATTGCGTGAAAAAAAAACAGTCTGCACACTGATTTCTGCGCGCAACGTTAATGCGCACGTTTTTGCGTGTCCGTATTATGCACGTTATTTTTTGACGGATGAAAAAATGGGTGAGGATTGTAATACCAGCGCTGATTTACGTGCGTTAACGTTTAACGCTTCGCTCAAAAATTCACGCGTTCTGCGTGCGTTTTTGCATTAAGAATGTCATAGGGCCCTTAGTAAACTAATTAAAAAAAGAGAACATTTTGCCTCTTCTTCTGCTGACCTTTTGTTACAGGGAGTGAGCGAAATCCCCGGTGGTCCACATAGGGGTAAAGCATATTCCCTGGTGGTATTGCATGTGGTCTGCACCTCTACCATAGAAACATAGAAAATGTCGGCAGATAAGAACCTTTCGGCCCATCTAGTCTGCCCAATTACATGGATACTTTACCTGGATTTATCTTTTGTTTAGGATAGCCTTATGCCTATCCCATGCTTGCTTAAATTACTGTTTTGGCCTTTACCACTTCAACTGGAAGGCTCTTCCATGTATCCACCACCCTCTCAGTAAAATAATGCTTCCTGATGTTACTTTTAAACCTTTGCCCCTCTAATCTAAGACTATGTCCTCTTGTTTTGCTACTATGTTTCCTTTTAAATATACTCCCTTCCTCTACCTTGTGGATTCCCTTTACGTATTTAAATGTTTCTATCATATCTCCTCTGTCTCGTCTTTTTTCCAAGCTGTACATGTTAAGATCATTAAGCCTTTCCTGGTAACTTTTCTCCTTCAAGCCGTACACCATTTTAGTAGCCCTTCTCTGAACTCTCTCTAAGATGTCTATATCCTTCTGGAGATACGGTCTCCAGTACTGCACACAGTACTCCAAGTGAGGTCTCACCAGTGCTCTGTACAGTGGCATGAGCACTTCCCTTTTCCTACTGCTAATACCTCTCCCTACACAACCAAGCATTCTGCCAGCATTTCCTGCTGCTCTATTACATTGACTACTTACCCTTAGATCCTCTGAAATAATAACCCCTAAATCCCAACCCTCAGATGTTGAGGTTAGGACTGTATCAAATATTCTATATTCAGCCCTTGGGTTTTTACGTCCCAGGTGCATTATCCATATCCTGCTTCTTCAGTAATGAAGCAGCCCCAGATGCCACGGCCCACCGGGAAGTTTCCCTGTGGACAAGTTCTGGGTGGTATGGCCGGGTCCTTACGTCTGTGTCACTTAAACAAGCTGCATGGGGTTTAACAAGGAACCGGGCCCTCTGGACCCACAGGGCCCCTGTACATATCTTGGGCTGTCACCCCCCTGATGGCACATGGACCGCATAAAAGATAATTTTTTTGTCACAATACACTCGTGTTCTTGAAGAATGAAGTCCAATTTACAATAAAATAAAAAGTAAATACTAGTTCCCGGATAAGTCTTTCTATTGTCTATTGTTGTGCCGTATTGCCAAATGATCGTACGTTCTAAAAATTGGTAATTAGTCTGATCGCATTGAAAGCTGCTGACGGGGGTTGAGAATGCGGATTGAAATACATGTGTACAGACCCCTTTGTGCTCCAGCATTTATAATAGACTCCTTTAATTTACAAATACAATCAGGCCGTACTTAACTGCGATGTTTCGACGGTCTTGCTGAAACATGCCTTTTTTATTACAACAATGGAGGAGAAGGAGATGTAGCGGAGGCTGAAAAGATTGGTGAGATTCCACTTTGCAGAAACCACATTCTATAAATCCTCATTTCAAGTCAATGAATACAGCTAATGGAATAACTCCAGGCTCTTTCAACAAAGGGGTTTGTTTGCTAAACAGCTGATAGAGGCCAAGAAAAGAAAAAAAATAACAACATGATTTTGAAAAAAAAAAAAACAACTATATATATATATATATTTTTTTTTAAAAAAAGCCCCCTCAACTCATTTCTTTTTTTACAACTTATTTTCTGTGATATTCGCTAAATGAGTCACTGAGGACCTGGGGAAAAGATCAGCAAATTCGAGGCCAGAATTTTATTGGCCTATTCAACTGAAAACATACAGGGTTATTCAAAGAGATCCGAATGGCTGCCGAAAATCAGCGTTCGGTTACCTTTCCTGGCCATTCGGCTATCCAGAGAGCAGGCAATTCGCCAAATCTTGGCGAATTGCCTGCACATACGGTGCCTGTTCGGTGCCTGTTCGAGGGCAGTGAAACCCCCATAGAGAAGCAATGCTTCGTCTATTCAGAGAACAAAAACCAGCAGTGAAAGGTTCCCGAATTGCCCTGCTGTTCGGTGGTTTAATTCGGCAGGTTTATTCAGGCAAATCCCATAGGCTTCAATGTTAAAAATATTTCCGTTTTAATTCAATATCTAATAAACCGTTCATTATAGTATTCTGCAGTAAAAAGTCTTTAGGATTTTATAGGATATTTTAAGCATTTTTCGGGATTTTTTTTAAAAAAAATTTAAACTTTACTTATTTTTTCTGTAACAGCCCTTTTTATTATCATTCCCTGGACCTCATATGTAAATTTCAGACATTTTCGCTCAGTAGTTTCTTTGCAAACAGTGTTTCACTTTTCAAACATTCAAGCAAACTGTTTTTCTAATTTATTCACTCCATTTGTCTGCGGTGTCGGCTTTTTCTGGCGGCTGTGCAGCGTGTGATCGGCTCCTGCTCTGGTTTTTCCGGCATTTTCGGCAGGGTTAATTCAGATGTTTTTGCAGGTTTCGGCGTGCGTTCGCCCTCGTTTTGCGGTTAGTTTTCGGGGACCCTGTGGTGCTTGCTGAATACGCCGCAGGGTCGCCGAAATGGGATCAGTAAAACGAACCGGATTGAAGAGAACGAAAAGTCACTGAACGTGCGGTGGCTTTTCGATTCTCTTTGAATAACCCTGATATACTGGCCCCATTTGTTAACCCTAGCAGCTCCTCTGCTGTTCCAGGTAAGCCGTAAGTGTCTATTCTTATACATAGGCGCTGATGTTTAAGAGACACTCTACTCATCCTGACCACTTTATCTTTTTAAAGTGGACAGGATGTAAGGTGTGCCCACCTTCTCAGCTCGCTGCCTCCCAGCTCCACAGATCCAGTGAAAACACTGGGTGAAGTGGAGGAGTTTCCACCGCACCGAGTGTCGCCAGCATCTCGGATTTTGAATTTCAAGGCTGCCGGTCACCAGATTGGTCACTAGTGTCGTCAGTCCACAATAGCAAGCAGTCTCAGGGAGGCAACGATGGATCTGATCTGCGCATGCGCGCACAGCTCCAATCCATCGCTCTTCACAGACGCTACAGAACTTGCATATGTAAAGTGCGTAAGTCTTGAAGCTCTGCGCAATTTGTGGTTCCTACGCTACACAGGTTGTGTAGGAAGACAATTTGCGTTAGATAGCATCATGGACGTATGGATTCAGAAGTCCTTGAGCTGAAGAGGAGCAGTTGCATGCGACGAGTCCATGTACAAGGTCGTTTACTGCAAGCTAGGGAAATGCGAAGACCCGGGCTGAGACCCAGCGCTAATGCGGTTGTGTGTACACAATAGAACCTTGTATAAGTATGAACACATCCAGAGAATAAACCTCACACACCTGCATTATTAAAATCCTTCAAGGTGGCCGTATCATCCATGTTTTGATGCACACATATATTAAGGCTGATGGGCGTTGCATGATAAATGCCACCCGACAGCATGTAGAATCATTAAAAATTTATTTAATAGATCCAAAAGGAAGGCCAGGTGAGCCACAATAATGTCCCTGTTGCTGCATATAAATAATACATGTTTCAGGGCAGAACTTATCCATGTGTCCCTTTAAACATGGTCCACATGGTCACCCTAATAATCAACCACTTACATACTATTATTATTATTATTTTTTATTTGTAAAGCGCCGGCATATTTCGCAGCGCTGAATATGAATAACTTCCAGCATAAAATTTTTAGAATTTTTAGAATTAAGCAATATATTAGATTTAGGATATATGTGGATAAAGGATACTTATATATCATAATAGAGCCTACTGCAACAGCAGCGACATTGCTGACCAGATCCATTACTATGGTGTATGTACCGTTAGGTGTCTTGCACAAGGACACTTACTTATTCCACTTGCTGGAATTCAAACCTGTGTCTCCACGGTTATAGAGCAGTGATGTTACCTCTACTCCACCCAGCCAGTACTAACAGGAGTCCCTTCCACTCCACTTGTAGCTTACGCACCATTTTCTGTCCATCGTCACATCCAGCCTGACCATCTTTGTTGATATATTTCCTGTAAAGCGACAGACAGTTCTTCTGTTGCATTTTTGGTGACTATAAGAGATCCCGGAAGGTATGGATTGGCCATATTGTAAAACAGCAAATTAAAATAGTGGCCTTTATAATTACCGTCAGTCCCTTGGTGAAGACAAGGGAGCGTCCTTTTTCTCCAAAGTTCAGGACACAGAGAACAAATAGTTCTGTGTCCTTCTACCCGCAAGACTACATCCACATGGTCTTATGGAATCCAGGGAAGGATACTCGGGGCAGTCTGTGGCTCCTTGAATGTAACGGTGCCACTAAACTAATTAAGCCCGTAATAGGTAGCTGGCAGCCGTAATAGATAGCTGGTAGCCCGTAATAGGTAGCTGCTAAGACCTAATGGCATTGCTGTTTTTCCATCTTAGTGGCTCTCTTTTCCACCAGAACAGAAGCCCTATGAAATTTAAAAGACATTCAAGAAATTCATTCATTTATTAAAATTTTTACTACTAGGCTGCTTTTTTGTCTATATATACAGGGCCGGTGCTCTCGCGAGGCAAGCTAGGCAACTGCCTAGGGCGCGCTGTGCCACCTAGGAGTGCAGCCGGCCCCAAACATTATCCATTATTATTCCATTATTGTACCCGTTCCTCATTGTGCGGCTTGTGTAGCAAAGCAGTGGCAGCTCACAAAGATGACATTGTCGGCTCACGGACCACCACTAGCGGCGCAGAAGATGGGCTTCTTATGGTGATGCGCAGGCACGACCAGATGACATGCGGGCGCCACTGGAGTCCGATTAAAGAAAAAAAGAAGCAGAAGAAAGCGAGAAAGGCACGAAAGAAAGAAAAGGCAAGCAAGAAAGAGAGAAAGAAAGAAGCAGATGAAAGAAAGAAAGAGGCAGAAGAAAGAAAGAAAGAAAGAAAGAGGCAGATGAAAGTAAAGAAAGAAAGAAATAAAGAAAGAAAGAGGCACATGAAAGAAAAAATGCAGAAGAAAGAAAGAGAGAAAGAAAGAAAGAAAGATACATATGAAAGAAAGGCAGAAGAAAGAAAGAAAGAAAGAGGCAGACGAAAGAAAAGAAAGAGGCAGATGAAAGAAAAAAGAGGCAGACGAAAGAAAGAGGCAGATGAAAGAAAGAAAGAAAGAAAGAAAGAGGCAGAAGAAAGAAAGACGGAATAACCATACGGCGCATCTAGTGCAATTAATAGATTAATAAATCAATGGATATATAAAATCCATAAAAAGCAGTGTAAAAATAGGAGTGTAAAATTCATAAAACGTAAAACCAGAAGGCGTAAAAATTTTGTAAAATATCAATGAAAGTGCATAGAGTAAAGTCCAGGTCTAAAGTCAAATGTGCAAAAAGAGGGTGCTCAAATATATAGTAATAAAAAATACTCAAAAGATGATGATGAAGAATGATGTGCTGATCTTCTTTAAAGTGCTGGTGTTGAATCCTTTTATCCGTCAGTGTTCCTCAAAGAAAACACATCACAGGAAAAAGATGATAGTGCAGACAGTCAGAATAGGATTGTTCAAATTGTAATCAAGGTCTAAACCACTCACATTTGTGGGAGCCCACAAGGTCCCGGCTCAAGGAAAAACAGCCTGCAGCCAAATATAGGGTGGCACTTCCCATCTTTCTGTCCGTGATGGAGACTAGATGGAATGAAGAGAATCGGGAGACGGCACTCCCATAGCGTAATACTGCGTGTGTATGGAGATGTAAAGAAAGAAAAGTAAAACACACTCACCGATTCTGGAGCCTCGTAATGTCAGGCTCAATTCTGGGGTGTCTGGAAGTTTTCAGGTTATTCTAAGTGGGTGTACTTTGAACAAAGGGTTAGTACTGCAAAAAAAGTGTTTGCTGCTCTGTTAGTTGAGCTATGCTACAGAGTTTAGGTCAGTGTTTGCCAAACCTCTCCTCAGGATCCTCAACCTGGTTGAGCTATGCTACAGAGTTTAGGTCAGTGTTTGCCAAACCTCTCCTCAGGATCCTCAACCTGGTTGAGGATCCTGAGGAGAGGTTTGGCAAACACTGACCTAAACTCTGTAGCATAGCTCAACTAACAGAGCAGCAAACACTTTTTTTGCAGTATTAACCCTTTGTTCAAAGTACACCCACTTAGAATAACCTGAAAACTTCCAGACACCCCAGAATTGAGCCTGACATTACGAGGCTCCAGAATCGGTGAGTGTGTTTTACTTTTCTTTCTTTACATCTCCATACACACGCAGTATTACGCTATGCGAGTGCCGTCTCCCGATTCTCTTCATTCCATCTAGTCTCCATCACGGACAGAAAGAAGGGAAGTGCCACCCTATATTTGGCTGCAGGCTGTTTTTCCTTGAGCCGGGACCTTGTGGGCTCCCACAAATGTGAGTGGTTTAGACCTTGATTACAATTTGAACAATCCTATTCTGACTGTCTGCACTATCATCTTTTTCCTGTGATGTGTTTTCTTTGAGGAACACTGACGGATAAAAGGATTCAACACCAGCACTTTAAAGAAGATCAGCACATCATTCTTCATCATCATCTTTTGAGTATTTTTTATTACTATATATTTGAGCACCCTCTTTTTGCACATTTGACTTTAGACCTGGACTTTACTCTATGCACTTTCATTGATATTTTACAACATTTTTACGCCTTCTGGTTTTACGTTTTATGAATTTTACACTCCTATTTTTACACTGCTTTTTATGGATTTTATATATCCATTGATTTATTAATCTATTAATTGCACTAGATGCGCCGTATGGTTATTCCGTTTTTTTATCCTGTATTCTGACACATATTTTGGTTGTTTTTTATGTGTTTTTACCATACTATAGGCAGCATTGACTATTTATTAGCACTTACCTAGCACTTTAATTTACCACCTAGAAACAGGCGCCCACACTGTGTAGTGTATACAGTTATACACACTTCCTGCCTTAGAAGAAAGAAAGAGGCAGATGAAAGAAAAGAAAGAAAGAAAGAGGCACATGAAAGAAAAAAGGCAGAAGAAAGAAAGAGAGAAAGAAAGAAAGATACATATGAAAGAAAGGCAGAAGAAAGAAAGAAAGAAAGAGGCAGACGAAAGAAAAGAAAGAGGCAGATGAAAGAAAAAAGAGGCAGACGAAAGAAAGAGGCAGATGAAAGAAAGAGGCAGATGAAAGAAAAGAAAGAAAGAAATAAAGAAAGAAAGAGGCACATGAAAGAAAAAAGGCAGAAGAAAGAAAGATACATATGAAAGAAAGGCAGTAGAAAGAAAGAAAGAAAGAAAGAAAGAGGCAGACGAAAGAAAAGAAAGAGGCAGATGAAAGAAGAAAGAGGCAGACGAAAGAAAAGAAAGAGGCAGATGAAAGAAAAAAGAGGCAGACGAAAGAAAGAGGCAGACGAAAGAAAAGGAAAAAGAGGAAAGAAAGAAAGAAAGAAAGAAAGAAAGAAAGAAAGAAAGAAAGAAAGAAAGAAAGAAAGAAAGAAAGAAAGAAAGAAAGAAAGAAAGAAAGAAAGAAAGAAAGAAAGAAAGAAAGAAAGAAAGAAAGAAACACAAACTGATCCCGTGCCTGACCGGCAGAGGGGTAAAATAGGTACCGAACGATCCCCGTGAATAGTGTGTGCCCCCCTGCTGTGTGTGTCCCGTGCATAGTGTGTGCCCTTCCATGCACACAGTGTGTGTGTTCCCCCTGCATTTCAACAGTTAACAATTTTTTGGGGGGGGGGCACAAGTAGGTGGTCTTGGCTATGGCGTAAAATAGATCCTGTTGTATACATAGCTCTGGTCAATCATATCACAGTATAGTTATTCAGGTATATTTTTCTCCTAAACCTAAAATTTTATTTTGAATATGCCAAAATATATCATTTAATAAATCATTCACGTCTTCCACAATCTGCTCACACAACCTCTGTCAGTTTATATGGCTTAGAGCTAGAATTCTATTACACGGGAAGGATTTAAAAAGCAAAAAAAATCGTACTATTTTGTAAAAGAAAAATGTCTTTTTTATTATTATTTTTTTTTAAATTATTTATTTAATAACAATACAGAAAAATTCGTCATAATAAAATAAACATAAACGACAAAAATCCGAATCCTGACATTTACATTTGATAAAAGTGAGGGTTACATGACACAACCACATACGCCGTCTGCCACTTTGCCGCTCCAGAGGCCATAGGGCCACCGCTACATCAGAAATCGCGTGACCTTGCCCGAACGCAGACAAGTGAATCACTGTCAGGCGTTTCCAGCGTACAAGCGTTGTATCTGTACATTTCGCTCTTGTAGGTGTCCCCGGAGACTGCTTTATATTGAATTGCTATGTATTTGGAGTGGGTTATTTTGCATTCGTTGATTCGTTCGCCTGTTTATTTCGTTGCGTTTTTTTCCCTAATGCTCATTAGTTAAATTTAGAATTTTTATCATCTGGAAAGAATTTATTGTGTTTTTTTTTTATTAAATATTTTTTATATTATTTTTATCACTGAGCGCGACGGGCAACAAACCTATTTGCACCCCACCAATGAGCTCAAATAAATTATTCGCCCGGCTATCTCGTCCTCGCTAATCAGTAGTTCAGATGCAGCGGAGAATTCTGGGTTGTGGCCGACCACAAGCGGTGTGTCACTTTCAGCATACTTTGCATTTTAAACACTGACCTTGCAATGCCGGCGTCGGGCTATGATTAACTCGAGTAACAAGATGTTACCTATTTTGCGGGTTTTTTTTGGTTTTTTTTTAGGTTCTGCGTGACATTGAATGTACCCTGCGTTATGAAGGATTTGTAATTTCCTTCGCGGATTTCTCTGTGTTTTAAAACAATGATTTCACTCGCTGGTCTGTCGGCCTGGCTTAAAGCGCACACACGCCAAAGGTTAGAATCGTTCTTTCTTTGTACGCCGTGCCCCAGAATCCCTTGCAGCCACAGATGATCTTTACGAAGCGCGTTCATCCCTTTTGTTGTTTTTTTTTTGGTGTTTTTTTTTTTTTCGTTTCAGGCCAGGGTTACATGTTTCACTTTGTGCAACAGAGGAGTCTGGTGCGGTTATTTATTACAGACGTGCTGTGACCCTGGCCCGGCGCCGTGACATCACGCTGTCTCCGGGTGGCAAGTCATTTTTACGTGTTTTTTTTGAAATGCCAGAGGCTGAATTGGAGAAAACAAACATAAATTGTTTACATTTTTTTTGTTAGTTTGTTTCAGTACTGGGGACGGGGGATGATCTGCGTTTTATTGATTGTTTTATGGTTTGTTGTGGCTCCGGAGGAACTTGGCTCACTGTGCCTTTCTATAGTCTTTTTTTTTGCCTGTGGATTGGCTCGGAGATGTTTATTCTATTTACTCTGCCCAGTGGACTGGCAAAGAGTGCTTTACTATAAATCCATATGTTGCCAGGGATTGGATGGTGTCGCCTATTGATTTTACCTCTCCGCATTGGCCCAAAATAGTTTACCATGTGAGTTTTGATCCTCCATTGGCTAATAAACCATCCGGCCATGATTTGGAACCGTTCACTGCTCTGTAGATTGTATCATAATAGATGGAAAAGTAGCAACCGTCTGCACAACATGAACGGTTACTCACAAACAATAGTTCCAGGGCCAGATTTACAGTTAGGAAAAGTAGGCATGTGCCTACAGGTGCCCACCACATGCGTGTGGGTCAACTTGCTCTGTAAAACTAGTTATTTATTCTTTTTTAGCATTTTTTTCTTTTCAGTTTCAGTTTTACACATCAAGATGCCTCTTTTTGTGGACACCTTTCTCTGTGAAAGTCAGACTCGGGTCAGACGAGCGCAGTGTTCACGTCCGTGTTGCCTCACATTTTAACGTCCGTGGTAGCATACAATTCTGATCACTAAAGACCCACACACGAAGTACGTCCGCGCAGAAGTGCGGACGCACAACGGACGCAGCAAACGGACGCAAGTTAGGCAAGAACATAAAACCGCTAGAACGGACGTGCGGAGTGTGCCACGTCCTCAACGTCCGCATAGCTTTGTGTGTGAGTGATGGAACTGCATTTTTGAGGTCCAGCATTTTTTACGGACAAAATGTTTTTTCATATTAACCCCTTCCATGCGGTGGACGCGCTCAGCGCGTCCAACCGCATGTCACGTTCCATGCGGTGGACGCGCTGAGCGCGTCCTCTCTTTGGGGTCAGCGTTCGGCCGGGTTCCGGCCGATCGCTGGCCCCCCCGGTGCGGGCTGACATCCTCGATGTCAGCCCAGCATCCGGAACCGCCGCCGGAGTAATTAGGTGTCATCGCGGCGGCGCGATGACACCTAATTCAGGCGCCCCCCCGCATGTGCGGAGGAGGCGCCTGAAAGGGACGGGGGGAGGTCCTTCGGACCTCTCTTCCTCCCGATCGGCGGCGTGCAGGGGGTTAACCCAGGCACCATTTGGAAGGGCACAGCCTGCCCTTCCAAATGGTACCTGGCATTAACCCCTGGGGAGCCGGATCACGAATCGGCGCTGAAAAGCGCCGGTTCGTGATCCTTTCCCGGAGCTGGCCGACATCTTGGATGTCGGCCAAGCCTCCGGGAACTCCCCCTGAGGACTGGCGTCATCGTGCATAGCACGATGACGCCAGTCCTGGAGTTAACCCCTAGCTGCCACCAATGGTGGAGATAGGGGGTTCCAATGAACTCCCTATCTCCCGATCCGTGGCAGCTAGGGGTTAAAGTTTGGTACTGTTGGATCGGCCAGAGCATGGCCGTTCCAACGATACCAAACACGACTGTGAAAAAGTTTGTAAAAAAAAATAAATTAAAAATAAAAAAATTAAAAAAAATTAAAAAAAAATAAACAATTTTTTTTTATTTTTTTTGGTTTGTTAATGCAGCAATATTGTTCCCATTTCAATTATAATGTGAACAATGATGCTGCACTAACGATTTTTGTATGCGGTGCGTTTGTTAAAAATCGTGTAATTTTCCCCAAAAAAAATGTAACGAGACCCCATCTCTAATTTTTTTAACAAGCGCACCCCATACAAAATATAACCGCAATTGCTCGCATGTTAAAATGTGAAAAAAACCCACTTTACATGTTGTAAATTATTGAAAATACATATTTTATTGCATTTTTTGTTATAATATACAGACAGGTCATGACGTATACATATAATAATGACATATTATGAATCTGCCGAGTCTGACGGAAAGAACGATATATAATATGTCTGGGTCATATACTAAAATAAGCTTCAAAACACGTTTAAACATGATGAGCAAAACCGGTAAAAATGACCTCAGCACAGGGGCGGGAAAAGCCTCAGCAGCGAAAGGGTTAATTTTATTTCCCATCTACATCAGTCAAAAAAAATATCAGTCACAAAAACGGACTGTGTGGTCACTACCTTGTCAGTCAGAAAGTACGTCCGTTGTGCACAGACGCACAGTCCGCACAGAATGCGCTCGTCTGACCCTAGCCTAAATGAAATGCTAAAAAAAAAATTGAAAAAAAATTCATTAAAGTTGTTTTTGTAGAATTTTAGTTTTAGGTGGACTCCTTTCTGTGTAAAGGTAAAACCTGCAAAAATAATTGTAAATGAACAAAAATAAAACAAAATAATTTTTACATTTTTTTTAAAAAAAATTAAAAAATCTCCTTTAATTTTTGCCGGGAAAGAGGGTGGGGACACTCTAGATTTCTGTGCCTACAGGCTCCTGAGATGTAAATCCGACCCTGCATATTCCTTCACTGAAAGAACAGTGGTTATGCTGCGTTGACCTTGGTCCAGTGACATCTGCGTCTTGCTGGAAGCAGCACTCGTCACGGCCGGCCAGCACCGAGTGAGCCTGGTGCTGGAATAAAGGTACATTTTATGCATTACTTCTAGTGTTAAAATGAGAAGAGGACATGCGGGGAAGGATGTGACTGATGAATGTTTAACCCCCTTCCATTTTAGGCTAATGTCAGACGAATGCAGTCTGAGCGCACTCTGCGTGCGTCCATAATGGACGGACGTACTGACGGAAGATACTGTAGATACCACACGGTCCGTTTTTTTTTTACAGATGTAGAACAAAAGGGAATTATGGGAAACAAAATTAATTAAAATTAAAAGACAGGTACAGTCAGACCAAAAAAACTTCTGCGCGTCAACGTGATGGACGTTGCAAATACGCTGCGTCTGACGTCGCGCCATCACACACACAGGCCGTTACGTAGACGCGGTGCACTCTCGGCGTCCGTCGAGGCGCTTTTACATCAAGGCCTAAATAGTGTCCGTTGCAGTGACGTGCGGTGAGGTCAGTGCTTGGTGCGCCAATCAATGCATGGGAGGCCTGCCTCCCATGCAGGAGTTTTTTGAATGACTTGGGCCAATAGCGCATTCCTATTGGTCCAAGCTATTTCATTGCTCTCCCAGTGCCTCTGAGGCACTGGGAGAGCAATGTTCAGGAAGTGGGCCGTGCTCGGATGTCTGTTCATTGAACAGACGCGCCACACTGCACTGTTCTTGGCAGCATACTTGATTTGCGTAGGCTCAGGCTGTTGAAGGGGGAAAAAAAATGTGTGGTACACACAGAGGATGGATGGAGCTGACAGCAGGGGAACGAGGAGCAGGTGAGTTTGACTGCAGCTGCCCTTAATGGCAGGTGAGGCTCTGCCTCACCTGCCGCCCCTGAACGCACGTCCCTGGTCCGTTGCCACCTGCGTGGTGCGTGCGCAATTCTTTGTGCACCTTACTTTGTGTGTTGGTCTCTATTGATCACAAATCAATGCTACGACGGACGTTAAACTGTGCGGCAACACGGACGTGATGACTGCGTTCGTCTGACGCTAGCCTTAACGGTAGAGAATCCTTTTAAGATTTAAGTAAGAAAAAGATAAATCAAGAGTAAAACTGATAATTGAGATACATTTGTGCAGTAATATAATGCATAACACGCTGCAACTCGCAAGACGCGATATTAAAAAAATATGTCCCTCACGGAAAGCGATACGTAACGTAATAATACAGCTAAGAAAGATGTAGTAATACAAGTGGAAATTCAATCATTGGAATAAAGTGGATGGAGTCTTTGAGACAATGGCTGCGAGCGCAAGAGAGGAGGAAAATAAAGAAAAATATCTGAGGTAAAAGGAAAGTAATCAGACCAGCAATAAACAGAGAGACGAGAAATAAAAAAGCTTGTCCTTCAGCACCAAAGACTGATACATAACAGAGATAAAAAGGTCCCAAAACTGAAATAAGATACACAAAATTCTAAAACGCATAACGGGAAACAGGAGCGGAATATAGCGGCTGCATTCACCCAAGCTATGTAACCTGTAACAATCTGTTATTCATCCAATGAAAAGTGGAGCGTTCCGAAACGGCACGGAAATAGGGGCATAAATATTTAGGTGCACTCAATAATGTGTTTGGGAAGCAATTTTAACGTGTGACGCTGCTCCGCGGGTGTGATAGCATCAGGTACAGCTGAAAAGGAGCTGCAGAGTACATATGCTTAGATTTGTTTGAACAAAGAGGGAAAATAGAAAGAAGGATTCCACCAGATGTATCTTGTTTTATCAACGTGAATTTCAGGGTTAGTCAAAGAGAATCGAAAAGTCACCGTACGTTCGGTGACTTTTCGTTCTCTTCAATTCGGTGCGATTTGGCGATACCATTTCGGCGACCCTGCGGTTTAATCAGCAAGCACCACAGGGCCGTCATAGTGCAGGGAAAAGTCGCCAGAAACCCGGCGAACATTCACCACAAAACCCGGCGAACGCACACCGAAACCCACAAAAACCTCTGGATTAACCCCACCGAACACGCTGGAGAAACACGAGCAGGAGCCGATCACAGCGCAGAGCAGCCGCCGGAAAAACCCGACACCGCAGACGAATGGAATGAAAAAAAAAAAGTACGCTTGAATGTTTGAAAAGTGAAACGCTGTTTGCAAAGAAACTACTGAGCGAAAATGTCTGGAATTTACATATAAGATCCAATGAATGATAATAAAGAGGGCTGTTACAGAAAAAAGAAGAAAGCGCTTAAAAAAAATAAAACAAAATCGGAAATTTTGTTTTGCCAAAAAACCCTGCAAAAATGCTTAAAAGATCCCAAAAAATCTATAAATAAAGAGACTCTTTACTGCAGAATATTATAATAAACAGTTTATTAGATATTGAATTAAAACGGGAATATTTTTAACATTGAAGCCTATGGGATACGCATGAATAAACCTGCCGAATTAAACCACCGAATGGCAGGGCATTTCGGCAACTTTTCACTGCTGGTTTTTGTTCTCTGAATAGATGAAGCATTGCTTCTCTATGGAGATTTCACTGCCCTCGAACAGGCACCGAACAGGCACCGTATGTGCAGGCAATTCACCAACATTTGGCGAACTGCCTGCTCTCTGGATAGCCGAATGAGCAGGAAAGGTAACCGAACGCTGAATTTCACTGTTCAGTTACCTTTCGCCAGCAATTTCGGATCTCTTTGAATAACCCTGTTTGTCATTTTTGCTCTCTTGTTCTATATGAAACATCACTGTATCTTTAACAATCATAAACCAGTTCCTTCAGTCCATCAGGATCTCCAGCTTAGGACTGGACCGGTATAGGGGCACATCTAAGACCATGGACCAAAAACAGGCCCAAACTAACTACTTCAGCAGCAAGTATCTCCGACACACCAGGCTTGGACTGGAAATACATGTTGCTTAAGCAAGTTACTCCATGGATCTCGAACGCTGACCCTCCAAGAGGTTTCTGATCTACATCTACCATGATACCTTGGCCACCTGTTGCATTCCAAGATTTCTGGAAATTGTAGGCAACCAACATCTGGAGGGGTCAGAGTTTGAGAACCAGACTGACTCTCAGCTATAGAAAGGTGTGAATACAGTATAGCTTCCCGTCTCCACCTCCATTTGTCCACAGAGCATGCAAGATAAGGCTTCCATGACTAGAACGCCAAGAGGTGTGTGATTAGTCTTAATTTAGTCGACTAAAACATGACTAAAGCAAAATGGCATTTTAGTCAAAGGACTATTACTAAAACTTTATTAGAATTGGTCCCTGCTTTTTGTCTAGTCTTTAATATATGATGAAAATGTCAATAGATTTGTCACAGTTTTAGTCAAATGTCAATAGATTTGTCACAGTTTTAGTCAAATGTCAATAGATTTGTCACAGTTTTAGTCAAATGTCAATCGATTTTCATCTTCGTTTTAGTCGACTAAAATTCCATTTAGTTTTAATCATAGAAGACTATAGGGGTTATTCAGAGAGAGCCGATCTGGCCCCGAAATGTAAATGAATTTCAGTGTACAGTGACATTTCGGGGCCATTTGACTTAACAGAGGGCAGGCAGTTCGCCAAATATTGGCGAATTGTCTGCATGCACGTTGCCTGTTCGAGAGCAGTGAAATCCCCCATAGAGAAGCAATGGTTAATCTATTCAGAGAACACCGAACAGCAGTGAAACGTTGCCAAAGTGCCCTGCTGTTCGGTGGTTTCATTCCGCAGGTTTATTCAGACGCACCACATAGGTCTTCAATGTTAAAAATATTCCCGTTTTTATCCAATATCTAATAAACCGTTAATTATATAAATCTGCAACAAAACAGTCTCTTTTTTTCTAGATTTTTTAGGCTCTTTTAGGGATTTTCTGGATTTTTTCGGCAAATTTTCTTTCCGTTTTTCTTTTTTTTCAAGTCGTTTTTTTTTTTCCTTTTTCCTCAACAGCCCCTTTTGTTATCATTCATAGGATCTTATATGTAAATTCCAGACATTTACGTTCAGTCGTTTTTTTTGCAAACTGTGTTTGAATTTTGAAACTTTCAAATGTATTTTTTCTTTTTCACCCCGTTCGTCGGCTAGTCGGCTTTTTCCGGCGGCTGGTCTGAGCTGTGATCGGCGGCTCGTCGGCTTTTTCCAGCTTGTTCGGCTTGGTTTTTCCAGCAGTTCCGGCGGGTTTTCGGTGGGACTTTGATTCCCCGAAGTACAGGGAAGCGCAGGGAATTTTTTCAAGGACAAAAACTAGACTATAACGAAGTCTTTTATGGAAATTATTAGGGTGCTACTACATAGTGAACGCCAACGTTAGCATTCGGATGAGTTGTGGTTAACGTCAGGATAAGTGAGTTTAACTCATGCCCCCCATATTACCTTCCTGATGCTAAACCTGTCAATAAATCCGGTGATTGCACTAGCTTCCAAAAGCTTACTGTACTTTGTGCATCCTATACTTAACATGGGGAGCGCAATCAGTAGTTAGCGTTAGGATAATTAAGGTATTACAAAGTGCAGGCGATGCCCAAGGATAAATCTAGCTACACCTAAAAGTTGGCGCTAAATGATTCCGCTGCTACGAAATCATTTAGCACCAACTAACCCCCCCCCCCCAATAAATCTGCTACTCACCTCTCATCATCCCGCAGTGAAAACGGATACCCGGTGCAGAGTGAGACTGGGAACTTATAGTAGTTCTTATGAATAGGGGTGAAGAAGCAAAGTAAGGACACAAGGGATGAGCAGGACACGGTAGACACACAAGAGGGATGCAGGGATGGAATGAGGGATGAAACATGGGCACAATAGAGGTGAAAGGGATATGATGGGGTAAAATTGGGGTGAGAAGGATGCTGTATAGGCATGTTGGGGTAAAAGCCATGGAGCAGAGACACAATGGAGGTGAAAATAATTAGGTATTGACATAATGACACATAAAATGTTAAATTGTTCATGAATGGGAAAAGTAAGCAATGGAATCCACCAATCACCACTCTAAAACAGAAAAAATTAATTATCCCTCAAAAGCTGGTATATAAAATAAGGCTAAATACCAGACCACATCTGAAACAAGAAGTGAGATTAATGGATGTTGAATCAAACTGGGTTTAGTCCCAAAGAAATGCCGTATCGCTATTGAACTTATAGTATATAGGTGTAGAAGCGCACCTTCTACTTACCAGCTCTTCAAACAGCAAGGTGCCAAAAGGACCGGGGTGACCAAGTTCCCAAACTCTTCAACGAAAGAAAGAACTGGGCACTCAGGCATGGACGCAATCAGGAGGTCTTTATTTCGGCATCATAACAAATAACGTTACGGCTCCATCGAGAAGCTTTTATAGTCAACTTGATAAAGGCTTCTTGATGGCGCTGAAACATTGTTTGTGATGATGCCGGAATAAAGAGCTCCTAATTGCATGCACAAGTGCCCGGTTCTTTCTCTAGTTGAAGAGTTTGGGAAATTGGCCACCCCGGTCCTTTTGGCACCTTGTTGGTTGAAGCTGTGGTAAGTAGAACTTCTACACCTATATACTATAAGTACAATAGAGACACGGCATTTTTTTGGGGACTAAACCCAGTCCTCTCTCTTTATTGTATATCTATTGTGACTTCTGTCAGTGGGATTTAAATAAGAAGGCTACGAAGGCTTCTTCCCGTCCCTCATCTCAAATGTTAATGGGTGATCTGTGATAAGATCCAACGCAGTGAAAAGGGCAAATTCTGCAATCAATGAAATGAAGGAAGCTTTATTAATAACTCTCGCTAAGCCGTAACCCAAGGCCACTGTCGTTTTTTTTATTTTGCGAGGCATAACTAGGTGATGATGAAGCTTTCTGAGCCACACAAATCAAAAGGCGCATCGAGGAAGCTCTTTGACAAAGAAAGAAGACACTCAACGGGCTGTAAACATCGGATTGTTGGCATATCAGCGGCCGTACAGGCAGGCGGGTATTAGGTACATGTGCCTTGATCTTTTATAGAAGGATCCAATATTACGAACAAGCAAAATAAATGGAAATCCTTGTCTTGCTCACTGGTATAAGTACAACATCTAACAGTGATCAATTAATCATTTCCCAGCAGGAACATGTTGATCCTCCTGTATTTATTTCTAAGTTAAGATATAATTCATTCACAGGATACATTAGTCCTTTAGCACAATCTCTTCTCCTTCCTATGATAATATGAGGTCTGAGTTGCCCCCTATCTATGGCGCTCCCTCCCTCGCCAAATTCCACTCTCCCGTGCCTCCAGTCTTTTCAAAAGTCTATAAAAACACATTACCGTAGATACTCGAGTATAACACGACCCGAATATAACGCAATGGATAGAGATTTATTATGGAAATGAGAGAATATTCAAGACTCGAATATAACGCGAGGAGCAAAATTATACTGTACCGGTAAACAATGAAAATCCTTCCAGGTTCTCTTAACTCAGTCAGGTTACCCCTCAGGCCAGGGTGCTCTGCTCTAGAATGATTGCAGCTGTTACAAAGTATGAAGCCGCCGGCCACCCATCTTCTTTACTAGCGATTAGATGGCTGGTGGAGGCAAGTGAGGTGAATGATTGGCTTAAACAGAGCATGCCCTCTGGCCGTCATGGATCCGACCTCACCCGAATCCGGGAGTTCCTGAAGTGTTTGCAAGCATCAGGGAGCCCGCATTCACTTCAGCGAGACTACCGGAACTTCTGGGAGACTTGAGATCCAGAGCAAGCCAAGTTTTTTTTTTACAAGTGATGCAGATGTCTCGAATATAACGCGACCCCTTCAATTTTATGGTAAATTTTTGTCACCAAAATCTAGCGGTATACTCGAGTATCTATAAATTTATGGAGACCTGTCAGCTCACTCCGTAATCCCCTATTATACCTTTCCTGATCTTTCTCCTACACAGCCCCATTCACCCCATTACATCCCACACTCTGCTATTTACCCTCACTTCAATCCTCTTAGATTGTAAACTCACACAAGCAGGGACATCTGGTCCCATTGTTCGCCGCACGTCAAGCTTGTTAGATCATTTTGTTGCGCACATTGTACAGCACTGCAGAGTAGGTCGGCGCTGTATAAATAACTTTAGTCGTCTTCATTCTGAAAAGTGCGATGAGATTTGGCGCTGCGTGGGAATCCGGACTGCTAAAAGTTATCACCTTTTGAATAATCCGGGGCGTAACAGATGGGAGTAGGCTGTAAGAATGTAATGCATGCAGAGCTTTACGGAGCTAGCGTTACACTGTTAATACAGAGCAATTCACTGTGCAGTCTGTGCATTCCCCTCTCCTTTATCATATGCCTGGCCAAGCCATTTCAGTAGCCGGCGCCTAGTGACCTGCTACGTGCCGGTAATTAGAGGAAAACCAAAACACCTCCCCAAAAAGTGGACCCCTCACGTGCAGATTGCTTCCCATTGTTGGGAAAACAGTCGAAGCTGTATGAACAGAGAACGTCAAGAAAAATAGGGCATAACAACATGCGATGTAGACTGATATGTGGGGTTAAAGGGATACGCTAGAGTTAAAATGGGAGGTGGCAAAAGACAGGTTAAATATTAACCTTCCTGACTGCCTCTGCAGCTGCCCTCCTGTTTTAACCCTTTAGTCTTTATTAAAACATATGATACATCCAGAGTTGGGCTTCCTCGGTGTTGGCCCAACCTGATATGCTGCTGGCATCGTGTAAGCCATATACTGTATGTCACGTGACCACAAGAAAGCTCTCCATGCGCTTTGGTGGGAGCTAGGTCCTAAAATGCCAGTACCTAAGATCACTGCAAATGCTGAAACCACTAGGTTCTGGATGGGATTAATATCATGCACTGAATCAGCCCTCTAAGAAACCCCCTCCATCCCGTGGTGGGAAGAGGATGAGGGCACTCATGTCATTGTGACATTACATTAAGTGGTTAGAGTGCTAGTTACTTTAAGTACATTACGCACCGTTTAAACAAATATGTCAAGTACATTAAATCAGTTGTTTGTGGTGGACGTCAGTGCAGATTCCATATTTTGTATCCTTCAAGATGGTCTTCTGTGCTTGTGATAAGCCATTCGAATTAAAAATGATTTGATACCTAGGGTGACCAAAAGTGTCTATTTATGGGAAATCTGCATCAGAACAAATAAAACAAAAGATAGATAAATAGACAGATAGACCCAGGATATTGGGATGGAGAGTAAGTACAAACGGTTCAATAAGCTATGACTTTCAAATATCACCTATACGCAGATGACACCCAAATCTACCTCTCCAGTCCCGATCTCTCTCTCTCCTTACGTTCTCTCTCAGGTCAGTGATTGTATGTGTGAAATCTCTTCCTGGATGGCCTCTCACCACCTGAAGATCAATATGAGCATCCTTCTAATTCCCTTCTCTTACTCTGGATTTCTGACTTTTCTATAACTGTTGACGTATCACTATCCTTCCTTCCACCCAAGTCCGCTGCCCCAGAATGATTCTTGACTCCAGTCTTTCCTCCAACCCCTACATCCAATCACTCTCCTCATCTTGCCGCAATCACCTCTGCAATATCGCCAAAATTCGTCCATTTCTGACTGCTAACACCACCAAGCAACTTATCCACTCTCTTATAATCTCCCTTCTAGACTACTGCAACAAACTCCTGACTGGCCTTCCTATCTCTCTCCCATGCAGTCCATCCTAAATGCATTATCCATCTCACCGGTCGCTCAGTCTCTGCTGCCCCTCTCTGTGAATCCCAATACTGGCTCCACATCCACAGCAGAATTAAACTCAAATTACTCACCCAGACCTTCAAAACCCTCACTATCACTGCTCCTCACTATTACTGCTCCTCACTATCACTGCTCCTCACTATCACTGCTCCTCACTATTACTGCTCCTCACTATCACTGCTCCTCACTAATCAATAAACATACCCTGACTCGCCCCGTATGATCCAACAATGTCCTTCTCCTGGCATCCTCCATCATTACCACATGCCAAACTGCAGGACTTTTCACGTGCATCTCCGACCCTATGGAATGTGCTTCCTCACAATATATGACTGTCCCCAAATATGGCTTCTTTTAAAAGTTTACTAAAGACACTTGTGTTTAGGGAAGTCTACCACCAAACTCCATAACAAGACACCCGACCGACTCAATAACGGTCCATATCTCTCTATGAATTAACATCACTCTCATCCCTGCAGTCCTCCCCACCTGTTTCACACTCCCTCGCCCATCTAGATTGTAAATTCCCACGGGAATAGGGCCCTCCATTCCTTCCGTATATGTTGGGGAAATATTAACTTACTTTTTTGGTGTACTGTAGAATTGTCTTTTTTTTTTTAATTCTTTATTTTCAATTTTTGCAAAGGTACAAAATAACATATGAGAGAGTAATCATAAGCCCATCAAAGGAAGACATTAAAAGAGATATCCACAAAAAATACTGTGTCACAATACAGAAATTCTTTGAATATAAAATAGGGCCACTGAAAACTCTGAATAATAAGGGGAAGGGGCAGAAGGAAGGGGGTTTGATGCAAACATGTTTCCCAAAAGAAAAAGGGAGGCAGGGTCAGCACGGGGACATCAGGGGGACAAAAACCAAAAATAAATAAAAAGGGAATCCAAAATATACAAAAGAAAAATAGGGGAAGTGGAGGTGGAGAACTGCCATATATAATGTGGCATTCCAGGCTCGCTCTGGTGCCCAAAAAAGGGGAGCCAGAGGCCATGGAAGGGGCCACTTGGCCGGGTGACCTAGGGCCGGACGAGATAGACAGGGCCATGGTATCTATGCGAGGGGCTCGCCTAGATCAAACCCAATGTACTACCACCTAAATAAAAAAAATAAAAAAAAAGGGAGGGGTAGGTGGGAAAAGAAAAAATTCCAATGTCTCCAACAGTGGCATAAAAACCCCTAAAACTTAAAAGGTGAGAAAGTCCGGGAACAAAAGTTCCTGAAAGCGTAGAAGAAAGCCATCCAACATAGAGAAAAATACTGTGCGGCCAAACCTCTCCATCAGTGTCCAGTAGCCACGCAAGCTGGAAAAAACGGAACAGGGTAATTATTCGGCCGGGATCTGTAGGAACGGCCAAGCCCGGATTCTCTGGAATGGAGGCGACAAGCCTGAGGGCCGGGAACAAAGCCCACGCTTCTTCTGGGGATGTTGCGGAGTGGATAGTGTTGCCATGAGAGATAAGTATAGAACCGGACACTCCCCAGCAGTAGCACACCTTCTCCGCCCGCAACTGCGCAGTGACCCCACGAAATCGTCGCCGTGCCACAAGAGTAAGAAAAGGCAGGTCGTTATACAGGGAAAGGAGTGCTGTGTCAAATCGAAAAGGAGACCGTGCTTCAGGTAGGGACATCAAACGCGACTTCACAGCCACCTCCCGGGCAACCGCGAGTACATCCCTCAGAGCCCCCGCCGGGGCAGCCGCGGCCTTGCGAAGGCGGACTGCAGAGTCAAATACCGCAGGCGCATCTGGAGGGAGCCGAAGAAGATGACGGGCGACCCCGTTAACAAAATCCAATATGGAGGCCTGATGTATTGTCTCTGGGCCCCCCCGGATCCGGACGTTGCGCCGTTGATGACGAGCCTCCATCGTTTTCAGAGCCCTGGAAAGAAGGTCCACATGGGCCTGAAGAGAGTCCACTCGGGCCTTTTCCGTCAGCTGCACCACCTCCACGTTGTCGGCTTGGGACTGTACCGTCTCCACTGTACCCCGCAGCTCTGCCATCTCACAGCGCAGGCTATGAAGGTCTTGCTTCCAGATCGCCCGCAACTCCTCGACGAGAGGAGGAACGTCCTCCTTCATGAAGGGCCTAGGGCTCTCCTGGGTCGATGCAGAGACTTGGTGGGCCTGGTCTGCCCCACCTCGAAGGAGATCTGCATTCTGGGGAAGCAGCAGCTGCTGGGGGTTCAATCCGTTGCCTGCAGTGCCAGGATGGCCACAATTACCTCCAAGGCCTGAAGCGACATCATCTTCCTCCGAGCTGAAGTCCTGCGGAGTAAACACCGCAGCGTCCTCTAGGCGACCTCTGTGGGCCCCATCCAGTGAGATACTTCCAGCCTGGAGTATCTTTTTAAAAGATTTCTTCCCCATCGGATGACCACAGTCAGCAGTAGGTGAAAGGCGAGGACTGCCCCTAATGCTCCCACAATAGCCGCGTCAGCTAGGCCGCAGTTCGGGAATGAGCCGAAAAACAGCACGGCAGGGTGCAAAAAGAGCAGAAATCAGCCGCGATCCAACTCCACAATCTTTCACCGGGTCTAGGAAAACAAAAATGATAGCTAGGCAGGCGGATGGTCCTCAAAAGGCAGCATAAATCATAAGTAGCTCACGGAGCTCAACGAAGATGCGACCATCCATCATGCCGTTTGGCTCCGCCCCCCTGTAGAATTGTCTTGTCTTTACCCATTGTACCTTTGTAAAGCGCTGACGAAATTTATTGGTGTTTAATAAATAATAATAAACTTAACACACCTAAATCTAAATTTTAATATAAAAAACACTTAACACCTGAAATTGATAAATAAACTTCTTACATTCATAAAATATAACATTTCAAAGTTTTAGCTCTTTTGAAGATGGCCGTCTATCTTGTAATGCTTTTAGCCCTGAAATATGCTGGTATATAAAGAATTTTTGATAAAAAACGTGGCACAGTGGGGGCCCAATGGTGTGAGCCAATCTCAGATCTGCCACCTTTGGTAGGTCTAGGATCAGGTAAGAGGGAGCGATACTCTCTAGAAGGCATGGCCATGATGCGAGTCAATGTCTTCACAGCCATTCCCCCATAAGAATGTCGCAACACGGCATGCGCTGCAGGGTGGCCAAATGGCCTCTTGATCAGCCAATAAGTGATGATAATGCATGATCCCAGTTTGCCGCACCCTTGCAAGGACATCAAAAGCCATGATTTAAGCACCTCGTGCACCATTAAACAGGTGCTCATGCTACTTTATCCATCAATAGGGTTATACAAAGAGAATCGAAAAGTCACCGCACGTTCGGTGACTTTTCGTTCTCTTCAATTCGGTGCAATTTGGCAATCCCATTTCGGCGACCCTGTGGCGTATTCAGCAAGCACTACAGGGCCGTCGTAATGCAGGGAAAAGTCACCCCAAACCCGCTGAACACTCACCGCAAAACCCGGCGAACGCACACCGAAACCCTCAAAAACCTCTGGATTTACCCCGCTGAACACACCGGACAAACCCAAGCAGCCGCTGATCACAGCGCAGAGCAGCCGCCGGAAAAACCCGACACTGCAGACGAATGGAGTGAAAAACAGTTCGCTTGAATGTTTGAAAAGTGAAACGCTGTTTGCAAAGAAACTACAGAACGAAAATGTCTGAAATTTACATATAAGATCCAATGAATGATAATAAAAGGGCTGTTACAGAAAAAAGAAAAAACTATTTAAAAAGAAAAAAACGGAAAAGAAGATTCGCAAAAAAAATCCCGAAAAATGCCTAAAAGATCCTAAAAAAATCTATAAAGAGACTTTTTACTGCAGAATTTAATAATAAACGGTTTATTAGATATTGAATTAAAACGGGTATATTTTTAACATTGAAGCCTATGGGATTCGCCTGAATAAATCTGCCGCATGAAACCACCGAATAGCTGGGCAATTCGGCAACTTTTCACTGTTGGTTTTTGTTCTCTGAATAGCTGAAGCATTGCTTTTCATGGGGATTTCACTGCCCTCGAACAGGCACCGAATGGGCACCGTATGTGCAGGCAATTCGCCAGGATTTGGCGAACTGCCTGCTCTCTGAATAGCTGAATGGCCAGGAAAGGTAACCGAATGCTGAATTTCACTGTTCGGTTATCTTTTGGCCCCAATTCGGAGCTCTTTGAATAACCCTGCAAGTCTCCAAAAACCAGTGTGACAGCTTAAGACTGCCATGAGATTGGGAGGTCTGAGAGAAAATCTGGTGTCGCACAGCCAGACTGTTTCAGTCGTCAGGTTGACTGGAGATATACCGTACGGGTAGCACAAATCGCAACTACAGTTGCTTATTGTCTTGGTTCCACTTCCAGTAGAATGGCGGAAAGGTTTGAGGATGTGGATGCAGATGGGTGATTTTCTGGAATACGGACTCCAATACCTAAAAAAAGAATTTTGGACTATGAGGTCTTCTGCCATCGGTATCAATCACATTGACAGAGAAACACAACCCCCTGCAAGCCGTTTCTACTTGAGAAAGACTGGGAAGAGTTTGACTTTCTAATGAGCCATCAGTGCCAAGCCTTGGCGTGTTTGTTACAGATCAGTGCTGACTTTCTGCTGAGTTTTAATTTTCCGCGTATGTATCGCTGAGATAAACCGTATCATTAGCTTAATTCCCAAATCGCAACCAATCACAACATGGATTTCACCCGACTACATTCCCCCCCCCCACACACACACACAACCTTACCTCAAAAAACCCTGTGTGGAATAGCATTAATTAGACGTCCATTATAATGTCACCATGGTCGAGTCGGACGAGTGAATACTAGTAAATCGCCTATTCCAGGGACTTATTTACCGAGAAACAACAGCTAATTTACTGCTCACAATCTTCACAATGTCCCTGATATTTCTTAAAGCCTATTTATCTGCGGGATATATGTTTTAATTAGCTATGATTACGCCGACTTTCAAAAAATTTACGAAAGGAAATATTAACATTTTATTTGACAAAATTGTGTTTTAAATACAGAAATATAACTCAAATTTCCAGAATGCCCACTCTATCGAGGTTGAGTTAAACTCTTCTTTTGCTTTGCTCCTTGGAAGTAGTCCCAGTGCTCATGAGCATTTAACCCTTTCACTACCAAAAATGTGTTCACACGATCATTTTGCGTTCTAATATAATGAAGAGAAAAAAAAACACCCAAAAAACGATTGTTTGTATATGAAACCCACTTTGAATAACGTTTAATGCGAGATTGTGTCCTCCCTTTGAAGAAACAAACTTCTGGTATCTCACTCAAGTTACCCTGTGTTACTGTAAAGAAGCTGCAAGGAACAGCCCCCGCCCTCCTGTAACAAAAAGCTCAACAAACCTTACTACAGCATCACGACGGCTAAGGAAAGGACAGAATACAGGGAGAACTCTGGGGTCACTCATTGCTGTACAAGGAAAAGATCCTGAATTATTGGGTTATAATGACTGAAAATGCCTGTACAGTACAGATACAAGGTGTTACTGTAATTTCCATACACAGGCATTATGCAGCACATACAGATATTGGTATTTTTTGGACGCTGCATTGCTAATAATCTCACTATGATCACTACAAACCCCCATAAGCAGGAGATCTGACCATTCTTATTATTTTTTATCACATGTAGTGTATTTGACAGAAATGGCATGTCTGCCTGCATGCTAATAATGCAGGCCCCGTGCGACATCGTGCAAGATAAGAGACGCCATCTAGAGTTCAGATCCTTTCATCCCAACAATATTTCTGTAAAGGATAGATTCTGTTTCTTTTTATCTCACTATCATAATGTCACATAACATTCAGCATTGTACTTGGTTTATATGTTATTTTCTCTTTTTTTTCCCCCTGAATTTTTGAAGTTGTGTCATTGACTTTTTCCACTGAGGCACCATAATCAGATGCTCATCATGATGCTTTTCTGTGTTGTTTTATGGGTCTATGATCTGTCCTTTCTGTTTTATTTACCTTTCTTGACCATACTATTCCACAATTAGGGCCCTGTTACAATCTTTGCGCAAAAAAGCTCGCGCAGCGCGTTAATTTATGTGCGAAGCGTTAAACGTTAACGCGCGTAAATTAACGCTGTATTACAATCCTCGCGCATTTTTTCATCCGTCGAAAAATTACGCGCGTAAAAGGGACACGCAAAAACGCGCGCGCATTAACGTTGCGCGCAGTAATCGGTGTGCGGACTGTTTTTTCACGCCATTCAGCCAATCAGAATTAAGAGCCAGAATTGTCTCCCGTTAAGTTTTTGCGCCTGTCAAAGTCAATCTGCGCATATATGCTGCAGCAATAATAAAAACACGCACAACCTCTCAATTTTATTGTGTGGGTATGTGTAGAATGTGTAACTATACTTTGCTGCGTGTTTTTTTTTGGGCTGGTGTATTTGGTTTCGGCCAGGACGTTCAGATTTGCCATTAACACCAGCTTTTAGGAGTTGCTAAAATTGTATTACTATCCGCGTACCAGCACACAAACGCATTTGCGCTCACAATGTTAAGTATAGAATGCGCGCAGTACAGTATGCTCGCAAAGGGTTCGCGCAGGTTCACCCGCGGTAGACGTATACGTGCGTTTGTTGCGCTGACTTTGTAATATGACATTCAGCGCAAACGGTTTTGCCCCTCATGTTAATGCATTTTTGCGCACGCGTTAACGTTTGCGTGAAGAAAGTAATAGGGCCCTTAGTATTTGCGACACCCATCCTAACCCCCCCCCGTCCTCCTGCTTGGTTCTTTATTGTTCTATTCTATGATTTTGCCCAGTTTAGCTTCCAGACCTGAAGAAGAGAGGATCACTCTCGAAAGCTTGTCTTTTAGATGTAACGTTAGACCAATAAAAAAGGTATCACTACGCACTGCTATACAAACAAATACATGAAAAATTAAAATGAGCAATCTTCCATTATTTTTTATCTTTTAAGTAGCTCATAATTACCATCTTTAAGTAAAAATGCTATTTTAAGTCATATTTGAGTCTTAACTACTAATTGCATTTTTCAAATAAATTTTAGGAAATTTTTTATTTCTTTAACAAAAATATTTAGGGCCTATTCCCTAGTTTGCGCTAAAATGGGGACTCTAACGAGGAAAGCCTGCGCCTGCAGATTTCCCCGTAGCGTTCCCATTTTAGCGAGATATTCCTGGGCAGGCGTTAGTTCAGCACCTTGCTCCGGAACCGCTGGGAAACACGTGGTAGAACTTCCGTGCCACCACAATTATCACCTTCTGGAGTCCATAGGACTCCATGGAGCGTAGCGCTTCCAGACCGCGAGCCTTGCGCGACCTTGCTACTGCGAGATCGTTCACCAGCTTATAGGACTCGCTAAAATTTTGGATTCCACATCGGTGCAGTAATTAGCGCTAGGACTTGGTAATACCTTACTTATCTTAACGTTATTTACTGATTGCGCTCCCCATGTTGGGCCCTATTACATTCTTCGCGCACAATTGCACAATTGTGCGTGCGCAAAAACGCAATAACGCGAGGGGCAAAACCATTTGCGCTGAATGTCATATTACGACGTTCGCTCACAAAATGTGCGTTAACGTCTAACGCGAGTGACCCTGCGCGAACCCTTTGTGAGCGCAATTTAGTGCGCGCATCCTATACTTAACATTGTGAGCGCAAATGCGTTTGTGCGCTGGTGCGCGCATGGTATTAAAATCTTAGCGCAAAATTTAATGGACAACGTTTGCGCGCATAATTTTAACGTCTTTGTAAAGCTGGTGGTAACGGCAAATTGTAACAACCTGACCGTACCAAACTGCGGATTCACAACGGAGAACGTCGATACGCACGTTTTTTATACTAGATCCGTCAAAAATGATGCCACTACCTTGTCTTCCGTCAGAACGTACGTCTGTTGTGCGCGGTCTGCACAAAATGCATTCGTCTGACGGACTCGCGTTAAAAATTACATTGCGCTAGCTGATTTCTGCGCGCAACGGTACTTTGCGCGCATTTTTGCGCGTCGGTTTTACGAACGCAATTTCCCGACGGATGAAAAAATGCGCGCGGAATGTAATAATGTGATTTTCGTGCGTTAATGTTTAACACTTCGCACAAAAAAACACGCGTTTAGCGTGCGTTTTTACATTAAGAATGTAATAGGGCCCATTAAGTATAGGAGTACAGTAAGCTTGCGGAAACTAGCGCAACTGATTTCGTATGGGTTTAGCGTCAGGAATGTAATATGGGTGGCATGCATTAAAGTCACTTATCCTGACGATCACAGTTACTCATCCGAATGCTAATGTTAGTGTATAATGCCGTGTTAACTATGGGATAGTGCCATTAGAAGGAAAAGGCTAGTTGGAGCCAGAGTGCCTGGTTGCCCAAGGAAAGAGTTGACGAACACGAAACTGCAGCAATGGAGCACCTTACCCACGGGATCATTCAAGATTTCCCTCACCTAGGAGTTTTGAGACCTTCTCCTGGCCAAATGTCTCATTCAATGATCTCTTCACAAACACACCAGTCAGGAGCACAAACCTGGACCATGGTTTTGCCGAATTTCACGTAGCTTCAAAAAAGACTTTTAGCCAACACATGCTGTTGGAACTGGTTTGCGTCCAATGGGACTGTCTGAAAAAGAGTTTGAGCGCCCGGTCCAGCTTTTTTGTTCCAAAGGCTGGATTGTGAGCGTCGACATTATAGTCCAGCAATGGCCAGAGGGCTACGTCTCTTCCGGCTTGAACATGTGCCGTAAAACGACAGTTCGGGTGATAAAATGGGGTTTGCATCGTATCTGCTGCCTCAAATTACTCACCGTCCATGCCAGTTATTATGTCGAGTAACATTATAGGAGAAATTTACCTTTACAAATGCTCCACAATTGTGTTTGCACATGGGTCAATATGTGAGCATGACGATTCCGTATTAGTGCATCAATTTACTTGACTGTATTGATTAAGTAACGAGCGGGGTGTCATTCGATGACTCACTCAGGGAGGCGAGACATAAAAAGAACGGAAAACAAGCGATGGTATAGAGGCATTGAAGAATATAGAGAGGCAATATTGTGGGTACTTATTTAGCAGTGTATAAGGCAATATATAGACGTAATGTATTTTTTTAATATAGGGATGAAGTTGTTTTTAATTTGCAGGACATGTGAAGGCGGTACGGGACTGACGTGAAGGTCGAGGAATAATTCATACGCTGGGAAATACATTTAATGCTTTTTTAATGCTATGGGCTGATTGCTCGGTCTTAGTATCAATAAGTAATTAAAAGGAAACTCTTTACAAAACATAAGGGTTAATTCCCAAACGACAGGTAACTACCATTTGTTTTTTCTTAACAAAAAAGATGAAAAAAAAGGTAAAATAAACTTCTGGTTTCATCCCCCATTGGGGGTTATTCGGAGAGAGCCGATCTGGCACCGAAAAGGGAATTTCCCCATACGGTGACATTTCGGGGCCATTCGGCTATTCAGAGAGCAGGCAGTTTGCCAAATTTTGGCCGGCCGCCGCCGCCAACCCACCAGACATCTGCCGCAAATGACCAGCTGCAAAAAAAGCCGACAAGCCGCCAGACGGGGGAAAAAAAACCGCACAAGCAATACGATTGAAAGTGTCAAAATTGAAACGCTGTTGTAAAAAAACGACTGAACGAAAATGCCTGGAATTTACATATAAGATCCAATGAATAATAATAAAATGGTTTGTTATGGAAAAAAGAAAAACCACTAAAAATAACGGAAAAAAAAATTTCCAGAAAAAATCCTAAAAGATCCTAAAAAAATCAATTAATAAAGAGACTTTTTTCTGCAGATTAAAATAATAAACGGTTTATCAGATATTGAATTAAAACGGGAATATTTTTAACATTGAAGCCTATGGGATTCGCCTGAATAAACCTGCTGAATGAAAGCACCGAACAGCAGGGCATTTCGGCAACTTTTCCCTGCTGTTTGGTGTTCTGTGAATAGATTAACCGTTGATTCTTTATGAGGGATTTCACTGCCGAACAGGCACCGTACCTGTTGGCAGTTTGCCAAAATTTGATGCAAAATTTGGTGAACTGCCTGCTTTCTGAATAGCCAAATGGCCCCTAAATGTCACGGTACGGGGGAAATCACTGTTCAGTGCCATTTCGGGGCCAGATCGTCTCTCTCTGAATAACCGTTTAAGGGTTACTCAATGAGCACCAAGCTTGCCACGGAATTGCGAACAGTGAATTTCACCATACGGTACAATTCTGTGGCAGTTCGTCTATTCAGAGAGCTGTAATTTCACAAAATATTGGCGAATTGACATCCAAAAAACTATTTATTTTTAATAATCTTTTAGATTATTTTTCTGGATTTTTTAGGCTAAATTTTTGATTCCCTTTTCTTAAAGACATTTTTTTTTTATTCTGTAACATACCTTTTTATAAATATTTATTGGACTTTTTTATTTCCACACCGTTTCGTGCATTTTTTATTGTTTTAAACACCATTTAAAAAACAGCAAAATTCTTTTTCAGTTTACTAGTTCGGCGGCGTTCAGCAGCTGTTCGACTATTTTCGGAAGCGTGTGGTGGTCAGTTTGGCGGTGTTCAGCGAATAGTCGGATGTTTTTGGCGGCGTTTGACAGATCGTCGGCTGTCTTCGGCCACGTTGGGCGGTCTGTTCACTGGGCTGATTGGCAGCGTTCACCGGTCTTAGGCAGATCCAATTTGGCATACTTCGGGACCCTGCATTGAATATTGACGTACGCCGAGCGTAAGAGCACTGAAATTTCATTGGAATTTCGATGCTGTTTGAATAACCCCTTCTGGGTCTCATAACAGTTGTGCTTCCTGTATGAATTGTAGGAAGAGGAAATGTACATTAACTCGCTTGTTATGATGAGTTAAAAGATTAAAACAATGTAACATGCTCATTTTTATGTTTTCATGCCTCTCTTTTTCCCTTACAGAAATATTGCTGGGATTAAAGGTTCTAAACTCTAGACTGTGTCCTCTATTTTACACAATCTCACATGGGGTCTGCATTATCAGCATACAGGCAGAATTGGCCTCTGTGTCAAAAATAGAAAAATGTGATAGTAAAAATTGTGAAATCTCCTACTTACGGGGATTTATAGTGATCATAATGAGATTATTAGTAATGCAGCTTCCACAAAATACCAATAGAATATAAAAATAATATCTGAATGTGACATCTGTATATGGAAAGTACAGTAACACCTTGTATCTGTACTGTACAGGGATTTTCACTCATTATTATAACCTAATAATTCAGGATCTTTTCCTTGTACATAAAAATAATAAGAATGGTGAGATCTCCTGCTTATGGGGGTTTGTGGTTATTATAATGAGATTATTAGCAATGCAGCTTCCAAAAATACCAATATCTGTATGTGGCATAATGCCTGTGTATGGAAATTACAGTAACACTTAGATTGTAAGATCTCGAGCAGGGTCCTCCCTCCTACTGTTCTGTGTGTGTAATGTGTATGTATGTTTGTTATTCTGTCTCTCCCTTTGTACAGTGCAATGGAACTTGTTGACGTTTTATAAATGCTTGTAACTATAACTGTAACCTTGTATCTGTACTGTACAGGGGATTTTCAGTCATTATACCCCCCTGAATCCCTGTACTATAGTGAGTGACCGCAGAACTCTCCCTGTATTCAGTTCTCTCCCTGATTTTTGTAATTTAGCAGTAAAGGTTGTTGAGGTTTTTTTGTTACAGTGAGGATGGGTGCTGCTCCTTGTAGCCTCTTTACAGTAATACTTGGTGAAAGGATGAGACATCATTGAGAATTTTACAGTGTACATGGTGAACGTGGTTGAGTTGGCGCTTCTTTTCCTATTGCGGTCTCCCTCGTGGTGCACCCAGGGCTCGAGTCGAGCGGGAACGCGCAGGAACGGCGTTCCCGCACTTCTCCCACAGCGGGAACGCTGCGGGAACGCAGCGTTCCCGCTGTGGCCCGAGCCCGAACGCCGCCGCCGCACATTGCCGGCGGCCGCGTGCCTCCTGTTACAACGGCCGGTGACAGGAGGTGGAGCCGCTCGCCTGGCTGTTTCATAGATCCCAGGCGAGCGGCTGCACTTCCTGTCAGCGGCCGCTGAAGCAGGAAGCACGTGGCCGCCGGCAGAGGAGCAGGAGCAGCAAAGGTGAGCTGGGCTGGGGGCAGTATCCTTGAGACCTGGGGGGGCAGTATCCTTGAGACCTGGGGGGCAGTATCCTTGAGACCTGGGGGGGCAGTATCCTTGAGACCTGGGGGGGCAGTATCCTTCAGACCTGGGGGGGCATATCCTTGAGACCTGGGGGGCAGTATCCTTGAGACCTGGGGGGGCATATCCATGAGACCGGGGGGGGCATATCCATGAGACCTGGGGGGGCATATCCATGAGACCTGGGGGGCAGTATCCTTGAGACCGGGGGGGGCATATCCATGAGACCTGGGGGGCAGTATCCTTGAGACCTGGGGGGGGCATATCCATGAGACCTGGGGGGGCAGTATCCTTGAGACCTGGGGGGGCATATCCATGAGACCTGGGGGGGGCATATCCATGAGACCTGGGGGGGGCATATCCATAGGACCTGGGGGGGCATATCCATGAGACCGGGGGGGGCATATCCATGAGACCTGGGGGGGGCATATCCATGAGACCTGGGGGGGCACTATCCATGAGACCTGGGGCATATCCATGAGACCTGGGGCATATCCATGAGACCTGGGGGCAATATCCATGAGACCTGGGGGCAGTATCCATGAGACCTGGGGGGGGGGCAATATCCATGAGAGCTGGGGCAGTATCCATGAGACCTGGGGCCATATCCATGAGACCTGGGGCATATCCATGAGACCTGGGGGCAGTATCCATGAGACCTGGGGGCAGATCCATGAGACCTGGGGCCAGTATCCATGAGACCTGGGGCATATCCATGAGACCTGGGGCATATCCATGAGACCTGGGGCAGTATCCATGAGACCTGGGGGCATTATCCATGAGAGCTGGGGGCATTATCCACGAGACCTGGGGGCATTATCCATGAGACCTGGGGGCATTATCCACGAGACCTTGGGGCCTTATCCACGAGACCTAGGGGCATTATCCACGAGAGCTGGGGGCATTATCCACGAGAGCTGGGGGCTTTATCCACGAGACCTGGGTGCTTTATCCACGAGACCTGGGGGCATTATCCACGAGAGCTGGGGGCATTATCCACGAGACCTGGGGGCATTATCCACGAGACCTGGGGGCTTTATCCACGAGACCTAGGGGCATTATCCACGAGAGCTGGGGGCATTATCCACGAGACCTGGGGGCATTATCCACGAGACCTGGGGGCTTTATCCACGAGACCTGGGGGCTTTATCCACGAGAGCTGGGGCATATCCATGAGACCAGGGGGCAGTATCCATGAGACCTGGGGCATTATCCATGAGAGCTGGGGGCAGTATCCATGAGAGCTGGGGGCAGTATCCATGAGAGCTGGGGCATATCCATGAGAGCTGGGGGCATTATCCATGAGACCTGGGGCATATCCATGAGACCTGGGGCATATCCATGAGACCTGGGGGCAATATCCATGAGACCTGGGGGCATTATCCATGAGACCTGGGGGCATTATCCACGAGACCTGGGGGCTTTATCCACGAGACCTGGGGGCATTATCCACGAGACCTGGGGGCATTATCCATGAGAGCTGGGGCATATCCATGAGACCAGGGGGCAGTATCCATGAGACCTGGGGCATATCCATGAGACCTGGGGGCATTATCCATGAGAGCTGGGGGCAGTATCCATGAGACCTGGGGCATATCCATGAGACCTGGGGGCATTATCCATGAGACCTGGGGCACTATCCATGAGAGCTGGGGGCATTATCCATGAGACCTGGGGCATATCCATGAGACCTGGGGCATATCCATGAGACCTGGGGGCAATATCCATGAGACCTGGGGGCAATATCCATGAGACCTGGGGGCAGTATCCATGAGACCTGGGGGCATTATCCATGAGAGCTGGGGGGGCATTATCCATGAGAGCTGGGGCAATATATACCCATATGAGCTGGGGCAATTATATCCATGTGAACTGGGGAAAATATATCCATATAACCAGTGCTGTGCATATTATTCTTGGGGCTCAGTGCTGTGTATATTATTCTGGGGGCTCAGTGCTGGGTATGTTATTCTGGAGGCTCAGTGCTGGGTATGTTATTCTGGGGGTTCAGTGTTGTGTATATTATTCTGGGGGTTTAGTGCTGTGTATATTATTCTGGGGGCTCAGTGCTGTGTATATTATTCTGGGTGCTCAGTGCTGTGTATATTATTCTGGGGGCTCAGCGCTGTGTATATTATTCTGGGGGCTCAGTGTTGTGTATATTATTCTGGGGATTCAGCGGTGTGTATATAATTCTGGGGGGGTCTGTGCCTGGAGATATATATATATATATATATATATATATAAAATGCGTTAGTCCAGTTGCCACAATCACGAGTATACCTATACGTAGTGATACCTTTCACTGATCAGTATAGTTTCCGGTTTACACTCTTGAAAGCTTGTCTTTTAAATGTAATGCTAACCCAATGAAAATGGTATCACCACGCACTGCTATACTCGTGATATATATATATTTTCTTCAGGTAATAGGGGTTGTGGAATTCGTGGGTGAGTTCCCTCACTTTTTTTCCCAGGACTTGACCCCTGGGTGCACCCATGGGCTTGCTACATGGTTCCTTAAGATGTTGGCCTCCTCCGTGGCCTTCAAAGAATAAACAAAACTCACAGAGTAATATTGTATATGCAGGCAGTGTACAAAGAGAGAAAATATATTGCTCCCATTTGCTGGGGTCTCATCAGACACCAGATGTTCAGGCAGCCAGTGACTTCATAAGGTGCACTGGATCACCTATCAGCCTCAGCCACCTCCTCGGCCAATGAAAGTATCCAGGACTAGGGATGGGCTGCCGGTTCGATTCGAACGTGAGTTCGAATCAAACATCGGCTGTTCGAGTGTTCGGCGAACGCCAAACATTATGGGATGTTCGCGGTCTGTTTGACCGCGGACATTCCATAATAAAAAAATGTCTGCAAAATACGTTCACAGTTCTCCTAAATGTACCAGAAGCTGCCGGTAGATTTAGGAGACCTGTGACTGCAGCCCCCCGGCCCCCGTGCCTTCAGCCCTCCTGTTCCTCCTCTGTCTGGCTGCGGCTCCTCTGCCCCACGCCTTGTCTTCATGCTGAGCCCTGATAGGGCAAAGTCCTGCGCCTGACCTGGACTTTGCCCAATCAGGGCTCTAATTCAATATTGATCCCTGATTGGGCAAAGTCCAGGTCAGGTGCAGGACTTTGACCAATCAGGGCTCAGTATTGAATTAGAGCCATGATTGGGCAAAGTCCAGGTCAGGCGCAGGACTTTGCCCTATCAGGGCTCAGCATGAAGACAAGGAGTGGGGCAGAGGAGCCGCGGCCGGACGGAGGAGCAGACGGACCGGAGGAACAGGAGGACGGGACAGCAGTAGGACAGGTGAGGTACGGGGGCCTGCAGCCACAGGTCTCCTAAATGTACCGGCAGCTGCCGGTGTATTTATGAGAACTGTGAACACATTTTGCAGGTTCGACCCCCATTGGGTTTCATTGTGTTTGAGTTCGTATTCGAACATTTGGGCTGTTCTAATGTTCGAATACGAACCGAACACCGGGGTGTTCGGCCCATCACTATCCAGGACCCAGGATAGGTGTTAAATTAGAAAAAATATTTATTAATAAAATAGTAAAACAGTTCACCAAAATGCGTTTCGCTAGTTGGTGCCACTGAGAATTTAGTTTCTCCCCAGCGGGCCACACTTATCTTGCATTAAGAAGGTATGCAAATAGGGGTTTATATGTTAATTTTAAATTAATGCAAAATCATGTACACATTTTTTGGCAGTAAAAAAGGTTAATGTTAATTGTCCCATCGGATGTGGGTCGTATACTCTTAAAACATAAAGGTTGAGCGTACAGAACATGGCATCCACAACGAATATAATTATCTCACATACAAGAGCTATGTAATCTTTAAACAATATTAATAAGTCAAATGTATCCCACATATATTCAGTCAGACAATCCCCGCAAGACTCGGTATTGCGTTTACCATTTCCTAAATTGCAAAACCTACAGAATGAATAAATTAAATAAGCATACATCCACAACCAGCTGGGAGAGCTGACATTTGATTATACTTCAAGAGTGACCCATAATTATTAATGGCAAGAATGCAGGATCAGAATAATCTGGGAGATATATCGTGTTTCAAATGAGTTTGAAGAATATTAAGATGTCTATCTTGTTATGGCTCTTTTGTTTGACGTTCCTATACCACATACATGTACTATAGGATGAAAAGCTGGTCTAATAAGAACATAAAGGGGAGGAAGGACACGGTTTGGAAAGGACTAATATGGCTAATAGTTACTTATTTCATTAATACATTGCTCACAAAAAAAGACATCAAATGTAATGTATGAATGAACATACGCATATTGAAAAGATGATAGTTTGGTTTCACTAGCCTCCTTAGTGAAGAAGACTTTAACTTGGATCATACTGAAGTCAATAGGGGTTATTCAGAGAGAGCCAATCTGGCCCTGAAATGTCACCGAACAGTGAATTTCCCCATATTATAGTATTATCCCTGTACATGATCCTGAAGTCCAACCCAGTCAGGAGGACTGGAGAACAGAGGATATCTGCTTTATGAGAAGGACCAACAGCCCAAAAAAAGCATATTTTCATCCTGCATTATTTCGATTTCGGCTATTAAGCATGCCCGCTTGAAAAATCTGATTTTTAAAAAAGGTTTTAGTTAGATTTTTTCCTATATTCCCTGCCTTAAAATCCATTTATCAACTCGTCTCACAATTTTTGAAATTTATTTTCGTAAATCGACTTACCGATATTTTCGAATTGAATCACTTTTAATGGGAATCGAAATGCTGGTAAGCCGTTATTTTAGGGTAGGGTCAAACGAACGCATTATTCGCAGCAACCGTCAAAAAGTGCTTCCGAACGCATTGACGTATTTTTTCACGGAATGCGCGAAAACGGTCACACGATGCGCATTTTCATGCGTGTTTTTTTACGGATCCTCAATAAAACACTTCTTGCGTCTGGACGTTATGTTGGCCAGACATTAGTAGCGTCTGATGTCTCCTAATCACGCACACACACCGCTAGCGGACGCAGCGCAATCCGTACGTCAGTACTAGCGGTTCTACGCTCTCGAAAAAATGCATTAATTTGCCGCTTGCGTTGGGCGGGCGAACGTTCGTGCAGGCGTATTTTGTATATTGCCCGTCATTGTCCGTCATTTGCTGCTACTATGGCCATGATTAAGTGCGCCTAAACGCACGTTAAAAATGCGTTAATCTGACCCCAGCCTTATTCTGCCGAAGTTAAAAATAGCCAAAACAGCTGCCGATTTTGGCCATCGGGCCGAATCAACATAGCCCCAAATTAGAGCATTTCAGTTGTATTTCTTTATCTTTTGAAAAAAACAAACGAACAAACAGATATTAATTTGAAAATGATAAACCACCCCAACTCAAATGTATCTAGTTCCTGAAATTTCCCAATCTGATCTGGTTTACACCCACCGTTCCACCGCCCAGGAAAATGGAAAGTCAGTTGTAGGAGATTTCATTAAGTCAGAATATAGTCCAAGTGCACTAAGAAGACGCGGTGGAAGTTAACTCGAGTTTGAAAAAAAAATTTATTAAATATTCAATAACAAAAAGATTGCTGAACAGATTTAGGAATAATCACCATATGGACGATCCAGCTTTCTAAGTGTTATATGTTGGTGCCAAGAGAATTTCTCGGAGTCACACTAATGCTTCTTTTTTTTTAACGCAAGTCCCTTTGCTCTGTTTCTTTCGACACCTCTTGGCAAGAGATAAAGAACCATCCAACGTGTTAAGATATCAGTAGTTATACATGTGTGTATAACTATGTTTTAGAAATAGAAAACATAGTTATACGGATAGGATTATATAAATATTTAAACTGGCATCGGATTAGTGAAAAAGTAAAAAAAATGGAAATTACTCAAGGGCAGCAAATCGTTTTTTGATAGTTGGACAGTCAGTGTACACCGTGATGTGTGCTCCATTCCCATCTGCCTTAAGCTCTTTGGATGGATGTTTTTGCAAGAACGATGGTGATTCTAATGCAGTGACGGCGAACCGTGGCAACCCAGATGTTTCTGAACAACATGTCCCATGAAGGTTAGCCAGCCTAAAGTGTGACTAGGCATCAAGGAACTTGTAGCTCTGAAACATCTGGGGTGGCAAGGTACGCCATTACTGTCCTAATGTGTTCATGCCCTCGGTTGATGCAATTCTCTTCCACCGTAAGGGAAAAAAAAATGTTTGTTGGTGGAAGTTCCTTCCATGTATATCCATTTGGGGACATCAAGACAAGACATGGTACCCAAGTCTTAATGGTCGAATAGCTGAAATGCCTACCCAAAGCAAGACAACTTGTGTTGCCATTAAGGCTTTCCAAGTTTGTATCATGTCAGAAGTCCATGAGAGAAGTTCAACTGGTACTTGTTGATTGGCTAAGTCAATGGTGCTCAACCTTAGCCATCCAGATGTTTTTGAACTACATCTCCTGTGATATTCAGCTGCTCATTAGGTCTAGAGACCTTTGTGGGAAATGTAGTTCCAAGATATCTGGAGGGCCAAGGCTGAGCACCATTGGGCTAAGTGGACATGAGCCGTAGCTGTAGAGTTATGATGACCTAAGTCTTCTCCAATCCTAAAGGGATGGAAGCCTTCAGCTCCTTCCTCTCCATTAGGCAAGTGGCCAGTACCAGACTGGGATCCAGGGACCTACTTTCCAACACCAGGGGCTTTGACTTGATGATATATTGTTGGGTAGATGTCAATGTTCGAATAAGGGGACCCCAGAATTGCAGCGACAGTCCTCAAATCATGCCTTCAGTTGATTGTTGGCTTTGTGATATCTTGCCCAGCCAAAAAAAAAAAAATTAAGTATGATTGCTTAATTCAAGAATGCAATTAAAATCATGTCGGACATTAATCTATGTCCTAAAAACTATCCCTAAAGAGCGAGACATTAAAAAGGTAACGGTGACATTGCCTGCCTATCCGGATAATGACAAAAAAAGTTCTGTTAAGTGCCTGCACTCCACCAAACTCAATTATTAAGCTCCAGATGCCGTATTGATAAGCAGAGATAATCGGCGCAGACAGTTTTAATTAATGTAGGTACAGCCAGAAATAGATAAGGATTTTGTAGGAGTTTTGTTTGCCGAGAGAATGTGATCATAAGCGGCGGCAGTCTATCCAATTAAATAAAGAATATGCATAAAATACATCTCATGTCAGCGTAGGATGTAGCACGGTATAGGTGGAGAGATAGCGAGAGGTATCGAGACTGATCAGGTGCACAGTTATAGTGATTCCTTCTCCACTTTTCACTTGAGATGTATTGCATGTGTATGACCTTGCAAATCTTTTACCCATGTGCATTTCGCATTCCCACTCGCCGAATCTGCTAAAGAGTAAAAATGCAGCTATTATTCATTTTAGAAACAAGTAACGAAAGACCCAGCATTCAGCTTCTGTCCTGTCTCATAGAGCACATAGCGGCACCGGAGCTTCCACTGTAAGACAATAGCACAAACGTTGACACAGTGCTTCAGTGGTACCTTCTGCCATTGGACACATAGCTTCTTCATTACTAAAAAAAGTCATGGACAAGGCTTCTACGCTGATCAGCCACAACATTAAAAACACTGACAGGTGAAGTGACTAACGTTGATAACTGATGCAGTATCAAAGCGCCACGAACAACGCTCGGTGGGAGACCCAATTTACCAACCGTCTCCACGAGGTTCCTATCAGATGGGGACGCCACCAGCCCCCTGGATAAGCTGAATAGAAGAAAGGATAGACCTCCAGTGGATGAGAAGTGCCAAACGGTTTATTGAGGGAACAGCACCCCTTGGAAATCAGTAACGTTTCGACCCTGAGGTCTTAATCATATGATTAAGACTCAGGGTCGAAACGTTACAGATTTTCCAAGGGGTGCTGTTCCCTCAATAAACCGTTTGGCACTTCTCATCCACTGGAGGTCTATCCTTTCTTCTATTCAGCTTAACGTTGATTACCGTCACGTAATCGCTGGCTTTCGCCCCAGATCAGAGTAGTTTGGATCCTTATGGACAGATTTCTATAATATGTGTCTTGATAGCAGTAGGAACTGCAACACCTAGCACTCCCAGCCAGGGAGGTGATACAGAATACTATATACCAGCATACTATATATAGCATCAAATGGTTTGGTGACCAACAGGGTAATTCAAAGAGAATCGAAAAGTCACCTGCCTTTTCGTTCTCTTCAATTCAGTTCGTTCTGCCGATCCCATTTCAGCGACCCTGCGGTGTATTCAGCAAGCACCACAGGGTCCCCGAATTGCAGGGAAAAGCTGTCTTAAACCTGACGAAAACTAACCGCAAGACCCAGCGAATGCACGCCGAAAACCCGCAAAAACATCTGGATTAACCCCGCCGAAAACCACAGAAAAACCCGAGCAGGAGCCGATCACGCGCAGTACAGCCGCCGGAAAAAGCCGACACCGCAGACGAATGGAGTGAATAAATTAAAAAACAGTTTGCTTGAATGTTTGAAAAGTGAAACGCTGTTTGCAAAGAAACTACTGAGCGAAAATGTCTGAAATTTACATATGATCCAATAAATGATAATAAAAAGGGCTGTTCCAGAAAAAATAAGTAAACTTTAAAAAAAAGACTTTTAAAAGAAAAAAAAACAGAAAAATGCTTAAAATATCTTAAGAAAAACTATAAATAAAGAGACTCTTTACTGCAGAATATTGTAATGAACGGTTTATTAGATATTGAATTAAAACGGGAATATTTTTAACATTGAAGCCTATGGGATTCGCCTGAATAAATCTGCCGACTGAAACCACCGAATGGCAGGGCATTAGGGGAACCTTTCACTGCTGGTTTGTGTTCTCTGAATAGCCGAAGCAGTGCTTTTTCATAGGGATTTCACTGCCCTCGAACAGGCACCGAACAGGCACCGTATGTGCAGGCAATTCGCCAGGATTTGGCGAATTGCCTGCTCTCTGGATAGCCGAATGGCCAGGAAAGGTAACCGAACGCTGATTTTCAGCGTTCGGTTACCTTTCTCAAGCAATTCAGATCTCTTTGAATTACCCTGCAAGTGTTTACTGAGTGAAAGCACTTTAACTATACACAGGCAGATATAGTGTATTGACATGAATATAACTTGGCTTATCAGAAGCATGATCAATAGTACTTTCTGAGTCTGCACAAAAGATGGGAGTCGTATATGCAGGATTAGCAACAGGGATGACTCTCATATATTTATACTTGATAACAATAAATGAGTGTGCAATGAATTCAGTAACCTGCGGGGCAGGTCTACAATCAAAGATAATGCGTTTAGGTCTGTACATAGACTTGGCACTTAACAGGCGGCTTGAGAGGTTGGTCAATTTGGCAACCTGCAGGGCAGACACACAATCTGAGATAATACGTTTAGATCTGTACATAGACTGGGCATTTAACAGGTAGCTTGAGAGGTTGGTGAGTTTAGCAACCTGCAGGGCAGACCCACAATCGGAGGCCTTGAGATAAGATCTGTACCTAGACCGGGCACTCGACAGGCAACTTGAGCAGTTGATTGATTTAACGACCTGACGGGCAGACCCCCAAACAGAAATCATGCGGTATAAATAATGCATACACTCTGTGATCACAGCATACAACATATACACACACAAGGGAAAAAGCGTAAGAATCATCAGTAGGCAGTCCTGGGTCAAAAACAGAACAAAGGTTCGGCAACTAGGCAAAAGTATAACTGAAACAGAACACTGAAATCAGCTGGCGATGCGGGAAAATAACTTCACGTCGGGGTGACGAGCAACTCCTAGCGCCCTGCATTTAAGGCCGGCGGCTCCACGTCACCACAACAAGCCCTGCCTCAGACGCCGATCGCCCATCTCTAACTCCTGACACCCGGCCAGCGAGCGATGCCGCCGGGAGCCCAAACCCCCCCAGGTTCGGCTATTTTGACCTAGAATTTTCACTTCTCCAGTCATTCTCCTGAGTTTCACCTTTCTTTGAATAGACTTGTAAGTGTACGGAGACCTAACGGCACGTCTTAATCAGTTTCCGGATAGATTTTACGGGACTGCAACCTATTATGACTTCGGTTGTGTTTCTCCATCATTGTATGTTGTAAATCTTGAATCATAATAGCTACAAAATAACATCTGACAACCTATTAGTTTTCTAGAATTCAATGTACACAGAAACCACATCATTGGTCACCTGAGTGTATCACCGGTGGGAATTATCTTGTTTTTCTGCAGCACAAGCCCAACAGTCAATACTTTGCATTTGACCACTAGATCACCCGGAGCACATAGAGATCACATTCTACACTTATCTATTTCTGTCATGCGTGTTCATTAACCCTCTGTTAGAAATACTGGTTTGTAACCCTTTGGTTATTGTAAAGCGCTGCGGAAACTGTTGGCGCTATAGAAATGATATATTTATTTTTTATCAGGCATCACTAGTTTTTCTATACTGTTTACTCTATCAGGGTTATTCAAAGAGATCCGAATTGATGTCGAAAGGTAACCGAATACTGAAAAAAATCGTTCGCTTACCTTTCCTGGCCATTCGGCTATCCAGTGAGCAGGCAATTCGCCAAATCCTTTTTATTATCATTCATTGGATCTTATATGTAAATTTCAGACATTTTCGTTCTGTAGTTTCTTTGCAAACAGCGTTTCACTTTTCAAACATTCAAGCATACTGGATTTTTTTTTCACTCCATTCGTCTGCGGTGTCGGGTTTTTCCGGCGGCTGCTCTGCGCTGTGATCGGCGCCTGCTCGGGTTTCTCCGGCGTCATAATCCAGATGTTTTTGCGGGTTTCGGTGTGCCTTCGCCCTCGTTTTGCGGTGAGTTTTCGGCGGCTTTTCCCTGCATTACGGCGGCCCTGTGGTGCTTGCTGAATACACCGCAGGGTCGCCGAAATGGGATTGGCAAATCGCACCGAATTGAAGAGAACAAAGAGTCCCCGAACGTGCGGTGGCTTTTCGATTCTCTTTGAATAACCCTGTATGTTTTCCCTTAAGGTAATCTATGTATTATTCTAGATACCGCTGTAGGAGAAAGGGTCCTGTTTCTTTATAACTCAGACTGGAGGTGGGTGACAGTGGCCATCCACAAGCCATAGCCCTCCTTAACCCTTTACAGACTAAGGCATGGCTCAGCAACATTAGCCCTCCAGATTTTGGAACTACATTTCCCAGGATGCTCAGCCACCCAATAATTAAAACTGACCTACAAGATCTAGTGCTGTTACCATATAGTTTGGTGTTTGTATTCTTGATGGTCTTGTTGTATTATACGATATGGGGTCTATCCATCTCCCTCTGATCGTGTGTTATCAGGAGATATCTGCTAGTAACATTTCAGGGTTTTTCACTAAAAAGTGATTTGAACATGTCACAGCAATTCGTTTACTGAATAAGCCCCTAGCCCTCTATTTTTTAGTACTAATAGTGCTGTATACCATGACTGTCAAACTTACCCCCCCCCCCCCAGGTGTTGATGCCTAAAAAATCCCAGAACTCTTCGAATGCCGTCAATGGCCAGGGAATCATGGGAAGTATAGTTCAGAAACAACTGGGGGCCAGAATTTGACAGCCCTGCCGTATGCTGTCAGTTCTAAGTACCAGGGGTAAAAGCGCATTTGGTTTAACCCGTAGGTGCTCAACCTTGCTCCTCCAGATGTTTTGGAACTACATTTCCCACAAGTCTATGTCAACCTATGAGTTTTCCTTTTCTAAAAGCTGATCGGGGTCTTTTCACTCAGACCCCTCAACTTTTATGTCATTATCAACAGAAGATCAATAGGATCAGGGCCGCCGGCCCGTCCATGGGTCCCGATGGTGCCATGACTCCGGGTGGCACTTTGAATGGGGTGGGATTTTGTGATATGCTCGATTGCTCGTACACACAGCACACAACTATCAGGTCTATTCAAAGAAAGGTGAAACTCAGGAGAATGACTGGAGAAGTGAAAATTCTAGGTCAAAATAGCCAAACCAAAAAAATTCTCCCATTTATTACACTTTCCAAATCGGCTATCCGGTCTAGATTGTTCTCTTCTCCTGCCAATTTTCCTGAGTTTCACCTTTCTCTGAATAGACCTGTATGAGTTTTATTGCCGTGAAGCTCAGTGATATGCATGCGTGGGTATCTTTTGGTGGGCATGTTTTTTTTTGCGGGGGGCAGCATTTCATCCATGGACCCAGGCAGCACCGTGTCTTGGGCCAACTCTGAATAGGATACCAGAAGGTGGGCTTCATACCAGCGCCAAAGTGCCGGTTTAAAGAGCTGTGAGAAGCAGTGGCGTAGCGTGGGTTGTCAGCGCCCGGGGCCAGCCAAGAATTGTGCGCCCCCCCCAACCTGTGGACACGTTATCATGCCCTGATTCCCTTCCACCATTAGGGCATTGAACCCCTTAACTGTGATACAACAACCACTCGGGATACTTGGTTCCAGCCAAACAACAAGGTACTCTAGGGTATAAACAGCCGCAAACTTGAAGTTGTGAAAATGAAAGGTCTTTTTATTCCTGCATAAACAAACACCACACTTGCCTTTGAATCACTATTGCAGGTGATTAAACAAAAAACTACAAATGAAAACTAGGGATGCACCGATACCACTTTTTTTAACACTGAGTACGAGTACCGATATTTTTTAAAAGTACTCACCGATACCGAGTACTGATACATTTATTTTATGTCATGTGAACGCTTTCCAATAAGAACAGACCTCATATAAAAATGCCCCCAGCTCACAAGTATATATCCCCCCAGATACATAAACACAGAATGTCCCCATCTCACATGGATATTGCCCCAGCCAGCTCTCACATGGATATTGCCCCAGCTCTCACATGGATATTGCCCCAGCCAGCTCTCACATGGATATTGCCCCAGCCAGCTCTCACATGGATATTGCCCCAGCCAGCTCTCACATGGATATTGCCCCAGCTCTCACATGGATATTGCCCCAGCCAGCTCTCACATGGATATTGCCCCAGCCAGCTCTCACATGGATATTGCCCCAGCCAGCTCTCACATGGATATTGCCCCAGCTCTCACATGGATATTGCCCCAGCCAGCTCTCACATGGATATTGCCCCAGCCAGCTCTCACATGGATATTGCCCCAGCCAGCTCTCACATGGATATTGCCCCAGCCAGCTCTCACATGGATATTGCCCCAGCCAGCTCTCACATGGATATTGCCCCAGCCAGCTCTCACATGGATATTGCCCCAGCCAGCTCTCACATGGATATTGCCCCAGCTCTCACATGGATATTGCCCCAGCCAGCTCTCACATGGATATTGCCCCAGCCAGCTCTCACATGGATATTGCCCCAGCTCTCACATGGATATTGCCCCAGCCAGCTCTCACATGGATATTGCCCCAGCCAGCTCTTACATGGATATTGCCCCAGCTCCGGATGCCAGCAGGGGTTGTGGGCCAGATGCCATGCAGCGGGTGTGCCACTGCCCAGTCCTGAACAGCGTGAGAGTCCGTGTTGAAGGGGAGACAGCTGCGTGCGTGTGAGCACAGGTCACGCGGTCCAGCCAGTCAGATGGTACAGAGACTCAGTACCACCTGACTAGCTGGACCGCGTGACCTGCGCCCGCACGCAGTCGCCTCCCCTTCAACACGGACTCACGCTGTTCAGGACATCCGACCAGGCACTCCCGCTGCACGGCATCTGGGCCCCCTCAACCCGAGGGCCCGGCGGGTCAGTCCGGGCCTGAACTTTTAGGGGCGCGAATTTCTTTTGAAATTATGCGCCCCTAAGAAAACTGCGCCCGCGGCCACGGCCCCCCCAGCCCCCCCCCACGCTACGCCACTGGTGAGAAGCCATATTTGATAGTTTGTGTCTCCTGATCTATCTGCACACGTCCATTAAACCTGGTCCTAGCTGAGAAAGGGGAGTCGCGGGTAACATTTCATAACTGGATCTTGGTAGAAGAAGGGATTTCGCTCAGATGGCAGGTACATTGTATGCCACTCTAAAGGACATTGAAGCCTCGCTGTTTCGAGATGGCAGGCCACATATGAATGTTGTTAAGGGGTTAATGTTTATTATATCTTCCATATTTTCCTTTTTTATTCCAAATTCGTCAATTTACCTGAGCTAACTCCATGTACTTGATCTATATTTATTTATTTATATATATTTATTTATTTATAAAGTATTTTTACCAGGAAGGATACATTGAGATTTCTCTCGTTTTCAAGTATGTCCTGGGTTCAAGAACATTAAAATGTTAGTCGTTACAGAAATACAAAGTAATAAAATGCAAAATATTTAAAAAAGAAAAACGCAAACATACAGATTAACAGAAAATAAATATGTAGGAAATAGTCATTATGTCACATGTTTCCAGGTGCATTCTGTATATAGTCACTATGTTACATGTTTACAGGTGCATTCTGTATATAGTCACTATGTTACATGTTTACAGGTGCATTCTGTATATAGTCACTATGTTACATGTTTACAGGTGCATTCTGTATATAGTCACTATGTTACATGTTTACAGGTGCATTCTGTATATAGTCACTATGTTACATGTTTACAGGTGCATTCTGTATATAGTCACTATGTTACATGTTTACAGGTGCATTCTGTATATAGTCACTATGTTACATGTTTACAGGTGCATTCTGTATATAGTCACTATGTTACATGTTTACAGGTGCATTCTGTATATAGTCACTATGTTACATGTTTACAGGTGCATTCTGTATATAGTCATTATGTTACATGATTACAGGTGCATTCTGTATATAGTCACTATGTTACATGTTTACAGGTGCATTCTGTATATAGTCATTATGTTACATGTTTACAGGTGCATTCTGTATATAGTCACTATGTTACATGTTTACAGGTGCATTCTGTATATAGTCACTATTTTACATGTTTACAGGTGCATTCTGTATATAATCACTGTTACATGTTTACCTGTACATTCTGTATATAGTCACTATTTTACATGTTTACAGGTGCATTCTGTATATAGTCAGTATGTTACATGTTTACCTGTACATTCTGTATATAGTCACTATGTTACATGTTTACAGGTGCATTCTGTATATAGTCACTATGTCACATGTTTACAGGTGCATTCTGTATTGAGGTATGTTAATAGGGAGCTCTTGAGTGACTTTAGACAGGGGGAAAATTTGATGGCGTTTTGGGAGGTTATTCCATAACTGCGCTGCTCTGTAGGAAAATGCGGACCGAGCCACTATGCTGACCGGATACGCCTGTCCTCTTTTCACCTATTAACTTGTATCTGTTTGAATACATCTACGGTGCATTTTACAGGCTCCTCAAAATCCCATCGAGCATTGTTTTTGCATAGACCTGGCGGCAGTCTAAAGATGGTCCTGTCTGTGGGATGGCATCCTCTCCCGTCTGGCCAGCATAGCTTCCCCCAGAGCCTAATACAAGTCCGTTCACTAAGAACCGGCAGGAAGGATTTAAAAGGGACTACCGTACTGTAGATACTCGAGTATAACACGACCCGAATATAACACGATGGATATGGATTTATTATGGAAATGAGAGAATACCCAAGACTCGAATATAACGAAGGAACAAAATTTTACTGTACCAGTATACAATTAAAATCGTTCCAGATTCTCTTAACACAGACAGGCTACCCCTCAGGCCAGGGTGCTCTGCTCTAGAAAGATTGCAGTTGTTACTAAGTATGAAGCCATCGGCCACCTGTCTTCTTTACTAGCGATTAGATGGCCGGTGGAGGCCAGCGAGGTGAATGATTGGCTTAAACAGAGTGTTCCCTCTGGCCGTGATGGATCCCACCTCTCCAGAATCCGGGAGTTCCTGAAGTGTTTGCAAGCATCAGGGAGCCCACATTGACTTCAGCGAGACTACCGGAACTTCTGGGAGACTTGGGATCCAGAACACGGCAAGTTTTTTTTTCTTTCTTACAAGCGATGCAGATGTCTCGAATATAACGCGACCCCTTCAATTTTAAGGTCAATTTTTGTCACCAAAATCTAGCGGTATACTCGAGTATCTACAGTAGTTGGCTTTTTGAAACCCGGGCGCACTTGGGGATCCGGCTGTGTGGAAATTCTTCGAAATCCTTTTACTGGGAAGCACACGGACCATACAGTTGTGAAGGCTGGATTTCATAGCTTCTCAGCTGCTTCACAAGCTTGGAAATGATAAGCAAAAAGCAAATTAAGTTTATCCTCTTTTGCGGAACACGCGCGGCCCACAAGACTAACTCATCCATAGTGGGAGGACGTTCTGCCACACCAGTGACCTGTATAAAACTCTTGTGTCTTTTTTTAATTAAAATTCATGCTCCAGTTGATTGTGTGTTGGCGAGATGAGTGACATAGTCTAATTATGTTTTGTTCCTTGTAGCTGCTCTTGGGTGGGAGGTCTAATTTCCTTGACATTCCCACTGGTGGTAACGACTTCTCCAAGACCAGTAGTGGTGACCTTCTGATGGTCTTGGAGGGCAACTCGCTGTTGGAAGTCACTCTCAATCTTTCTATTCTACGGTAGGATGGCCACAGGGACCCGGACCACTAGTGGCCGGGCAATTCCACCATCCGTATGATTATAAAATCGTTTTGTTCTTCTAAAGTCTCGTCTTAGGAGGACAGCAGTCAACCTTTCTTGTGTTTCTGGCTGCAACGCAAGCCCACGGTGCCTTTGTCACAAGCACTATGCATAATAAAGACTATAATAACAATGTTCTGTTGAACAAATAAGCAAACAATGGCGCAACATCTGGCCATATTTGTTTCTCTCATCTCATTGTCTTCTACTCTCTTTTTTCCCCTCTGTTTTTGTAAATTTCCAAACAAATATAATTTCCCCAGAAATTAACAGTCAATAGATAGGAGAATGCTGGCCAGATGCTTGCCAGATCCTCTCGTAAACAACCCTTCTCGAGTCATAATACGGCTTGGAAAGAAAAATAAGGGGAAAAAAAGCCGTCTTTGTTATTTTCAGTAGAAAGGCTCACTAATTGTGACTGGTAGCACAGAAGGACCTTCTCTGAATATGAATGACCCAGTTTCCAGAAATCACCCCCAAAATAAGTATATATTAAATTAACTGAAGGTCTACTAGTGTGGTGCGAGTTCTGCATAATTATGCACGGGAACGCAGAGACTGAAAGCCCTAAATACGTATAGCTCGGGGCAGAGAAGGGATAAGGAGTGACATGATAGAAAATGACAAATATCTTAAGGGATAAAAAAAAAAGGACGAGAGTGACATTTCCTTTAAAAAAAAAGAAGGGGGACAGGAGCTCCATGTTCTTGGAAGGAAATATGCAGTAACCGAAGCTATTGTGTATCAGCTTCTGTGCATTGTAATTTGTGCAACATTATTAAAGGGATGCTCTAATGAAAAATAGACTTCCCTTTTTTTTGCCCTTTAATAATTGAGCTTTAATAATTGAGCAAAGACCTCTGACAGCCTCTGCCCAATTATTTATTCTTTTTTTTTTCTTTGTGGGTGATTTTACCTTTTGTCCCTGGTCTCACGCTGCTCCTCTTCTACGTCTAAGGGATTCCCGAACCCGGACGTCCCTGGAGCTTTCCAAAGCATTTTGCACAGCATAGGAACTGCTATAGGACTTGTGCATTTTGGGCTCTGTCACCTCCTCCAAGCTAACACTAGCGTCAGCGTTAGCGCTAGCTTAAAGGAGGTCATAGCACTGCGCCCAAATCGCTAACAGGTTGAAAAACTCGTTAGTGCTCGTTAGTGATTTGTAGCGCGAGTTTACTGTACTTTGCGTGCCCTATACCTAACATGGGGAGCACAAAGTGAAAGCACTAGTGTTAAGATCACTTGGTCCTAACGCTAGTTAGTAAGAGCTGGCGCTAACGAAAAAGTTACCACCAGCTGCAGAATCTGTTACCTGCAGCTCAAAACCCCCCCAAAATCAGATATTCACCTCTTATTCTGCGTGAGAACGGCGGCCCGATCCGCTGCCATGGATGCCATGGATGGGATGTTGGGGACGGCGCTGTAGCACTGCCCCCCAGCATCCGCGAGCTTAGCGATCGCTAAGGGGCAGGCTGCCGTACTCGGCACCTGCCCCACGATCTGCTGGAGAAACTAGGACTCAAAGGGTAAGCTACTTTTTCCCCTTAGTGTCCCGGTTTTAGCGAGGGGCAGCTGATAGTGCCCTTTATGTACACAGGTTCTGTAGTGCCTGCACAGAACAATGGATGGGAGCTGCATGCATGCGCATATCCGATCCATCGGCTGCCTCTCTGAGACTGCTTGCTATATCGATTGGTCTCTGAGAGGATGATGTTGGCACGCTCTCTGCATTCTGACATCACTAGTGACTGACCTGGTGAACGACAGCCGGAGAATTCAAAAATCCCAGTTGCTGGTGACACTGGATGAGGTGGAGGAAACTGGGGGCTGGGGGGCGAGTGGGGGCATTTCCCACATCCTGACCACTTTAAAACTATGAAGTGGTCAGGATAAGTAGAGTGTCCCTTTAGTTATTAATTCAGAAGTCTAGCAGGATGCCATGAGTGATAACGTTACCTCTGGAAAACCTTCATTATGACGCAAGCTCGGCATATACACACAAATTAATGCAAGCAACATGCACTACTACTATAAGCCTTGGAAAGCATCACGAGACTCAAAGGGTGTCCATGTTGGACAAAAGGCCTTAAGAGAGAGAAAGATACCTTATGAATCCTTACTAACCCACTAATTGGAGCCCCTATTCCGACACGATGGGTAACAAGAAGACACAAAGGGAATATATCGTCACGAGACAATAACCCATTGTGGATCTCTGTTACCGGCTTTCTTACGGCTAAGCCCCGTAACCTATTGAGGTTGTGCGTACCAGTTATAGCGATGAGGAAGCCAAGCTGTGGAATTTCAAGTTTTCAATGAATGATTCTTCTATAGGGTGTTCATAGAAAGATAGTCATTGCATTCTGCCCTACTTAGACTGAAAAAAAGCATCATTTAGACAGATATGCGGTACGATTCGGACGGCCAAGGTTTAAGGGATTGAAGACGCCCAATATCCAACACCTCAGGAAGGATTACATATAAAGCTAACACGGAACATACAGCTTCCTATAGTTACAGTATACGGTAGTAGAATCTGTATTATACTTCATTTTAATTAGTCATATTTTGGATTTTTCTACAATTCTATAATGTGCGAGTAACCATACGCAAATGGTTGCTTTGACTCTATTTTCCTTTGCTCGATGTAAGAAAATCGGAGCTACAGCCAACGAAAAAACATCAATTCTCTTCCAAAATGGCAAAAATCCAAGAACATTATTTGCCTTCAGTCTGTTTGTGTTTATTGAAAATAGATTGTTTGCTGAGGACAAGTCTCTGTACGTGAAAATAAGACACATGATGTGCTATACGGGGTCTGTGAGGTCGTTCAGAGAATTTCTTACAGTGCTCAGTGGAAAATACCAACTGGAAGGGATGCCTAGCAATGGTTTGATTTGATTGAGCCCGATAGCTCAATTCGGCACCTTTTTTCTGGGATTTTTTAGGTTCGGGAGAGACAAATTCTGGCTTACTGGCATTTCAATTTCCTATGAAAACACGGCTCAAACATCGTCTCTCACGGCTGTACTTGTTAATGGAAGTATCGGCTTTAGCGATTCAATTGGAATTCCTCGGAATCTTGATTTTCGAAAAAAAATAACAAATGCCGAGAGATGGATTTTCAGGCATGGAAATAGAGGGAAGAAGGCTGAAATCTTTTTTAAAAATCTGATTATTTTTTTATGTTAAAGGCGTTTTTAAATGAGTAAGATGATGGCCAAAAAGACGTTTTATCCGTCCGATTTACCGGGCACATATTTTCTGGACGAATGGCATTTTTCAAATTTTGTATCAGTACCGAATCTATTAAATTATATTCAAAAAAATTCAAATTGATAAAAATAGAATTAATTCGAGCCCGGTATTTCTAGTTTTAATTTCAAGCACGGAGCGGAGTTATAGAAACATAAAAGGAGGCGTATCGTGGCTACTGTGTCCGCAACCACCTCCGAGAGTACGATTCAAATCTCTGGTGACTAAGTAGCTTATTTCCGATGGGTCTTTCTGTTCCTTAAAGCAGTAATGCCGCTGTTTGGGAGCTGATCCTGATTCATAGAGCGGAGTGTTTAAAACCCCCTGCATTATAAAGCAATCTATTTGACTCTAATCCGGGTCTTTTTTTAAGTGCATTATCCTAAAAGTGACAGTGTTCTTGAAAGTAATCTTGACTGACTGAAAGCAAATGACAGCGCGTAGACCTGTCATCGATCAGAGTTACGTGAAGGTAGTTTCCTTCCACTTTCCTTCTGGGAAAACCTACAGTGAACATTGCATTGTCGGTATTAGAAACTTAATATGTGAACATTATCATATTGTTTAATTATGACATCATCACCACTCTGTGAGTCATAATATTATCCTACTCTGACATCACCACTCTGTGAGTCATAATATTATCCTACTCTGACATCACCACTCTATAAATTACAGCACAGATGTGACATTCGTTTTGGCTCTATATTATTGCAGGGAAACTCTTGAAATCCAGGGAAATTGAGTCGAGTGTATCGATGGATCCTTTGAGGGTGCAGGTTAGTTTTTGTAGGTGCCTCTCGATGAAGCCTAATATGCACAGTGTTCTAAAACTCACATAAAATCATTTTTATCCCGTGCAAGGTGACCAGAGACATCTCACAGCCTTAGCCGTAGCAAAGAAGCCATATATATATACGGGGTATAGAAAGAAAACACTGATATAGAGGTTTGTTAAATCAGGTTACTCTTGATGGATAATTCATCTGAAGATGCGGATCCGGAGCAAGATGCTGTGTCATTGAGCTCCACGAGGGATTTTCGTCACTATGGAAAATTCCAGGTCAAAAATGAAAGTTGAAAGGCACCCTGAGCTTCAAAAACCCAGGAAGGGCATTTATTAACCCCTTTATGATCAAGTGATTTTCCATAAACCCACTTTTTTTTTTTTATATAACATCACTTGTCATTTATTATTCAGTAAAAAAATCATTGGAAAGATACACAATTGTTTTTTTCCCCCTAGGAGTCCTATTGGACAAACAGACGTCCTCATCATCTCCTGGCCATAAACTAGGAGTCCTATTGGACAAACAGACGTCCTCATCATCTCCTGGCCATAAACTAGGAGTCCTATTGGACAAACAGACGTCCTCATCATCTCCTGGCCATAAACTAGGAGTCCTATTGGACAAACAGACGTCCTCATCATCTCCTGGCCATAAACTAGGAGTCCTATTGGACAAACAGACGTCCTCATCATCTCCTGGCCATAAACTAGGAGTCCTATTGGACAAACAGACGTCCTCATCATCTCCTGGCCATAAACTAGGAGTCCTATTGGACAAACAGACGTCCTCATCATCTCCTGGCCATAAAGCGCTACTACTGCTGGGGCTCCAGGCTGAATCAGCTGGGGATTTGTTTTTTAGACACATACAGGGTTATTCAAAGAGAATCGAAAAGTCACCGCACGCTCGGTGAGTTTTCGTTCTCTTCAATTCGGTGTGATTTGGCGATCCCATTTCGGCGACCCTGCAGTGTATTCAGCAAGCACCACAGGGCCGTCATAGTGCAGAGAAAGGCCGCCGAAAACCCAACGAAAACTCACTGCAAAATCCGGCGATCGCACACCGAAACCCGCAAAAACATCTGGATTAACCAAGTTGAACACGCCGGAGAAACCCGAGCAGCCGCCGATCACAGCGCAGAGCAGCTGCCGGAAAAACCCGACACCGCAGACGAATGGAGTGGGAAAAAAAAAAACAGTACGCTTGAATGTTTGAAAAGTGAAACGCTGTTTGCAAAGAATCTACAGAATGAAAATGTCTGATATTTACATATAAGATCCAATGAATGATAATAGAAAGGGCTGTTACAGAAAAAAGAAAAAACGATAAAAAAAAAAATGGAAAATAAAATTCGCAAAAAAATCCAGAAAACTGCCTAAAAGATCCTAAAAAATCTATACATAAAGAGACTTTTTACTGCAGAATATTATAATCAACGGTTTATTAGATATTAAATTAAAGCGGGAATATGTTTAACATTGAAGCCTATGGGATTCGCCTGAATAAACCTGCCGCATGAAACCACTGAAGAGCAGGGGAATTCGGTAACTTTTCTCTGCTGGTTTGTGTTCTCTGAATAGACGAAGCAGTGCTTCTCTATGGGGATTTCACTGCCCTCGAACAGGCACCGAACAGGCACCGTATGTGCAGGCAATTCACCAGGATTTGGCGAACTGCCTGCTCTCTGGATAGCCGAATGGCCAGGAAATGTAAACGTACGCTGAATTTCACTGTTCAGTTACCTTTCGGCCCCAATTCGGATCTCTTTGAATAACCAGCACCTTGACTGTTGTGCCCAATGTGCTAAAGTGTCACGTATCCCTTTATATATCACACAACGCAAGTCCCTATTTCTCCCTTTGATCCTTTAGGCCGCGTTCACACTGAGCGAAATGAAAATCGCTAGTTTTTCGCGCGATTTTCATATTCGCGACATTGAGCGATATTGCCTGATATTGCACAACACCACCAATGGAAATAGCAAAATCGCAAATCCCAAAAAGCAACGAGCTACAGGCGACATTGAGCGACAAGATGTGAACAGCTCCATTGAAATGCATTGGAGAAGCTACATAGAGCAATATCGCCCGGAAATATGCGCGATAACGCGGCAAAAAACACGCGATACATCGCTCAGTGTGAACGTGTCCTTAGGTGGTCGGTATCTGGCTACCTCTAGGGACACAAACACATATATATATCTGGTATGGATATATACCCAGGCAGGGTTAAACAGAGGTAGCCTAATAGCATTATAAGGAAAGCAAGACAGAGTGGTCTAGGATCGCCAGAAACTGGTACACAAAGGGTGGTTCTCATACAAGCCAAATCACGTAGAATCAGAGTGGTCAGGAATAGCCAAAACTGGTACACAAAGGGTGGTTCTCATACAAGCCAGGTCTCTCACAATACAACTGAATAAAGCAAGAGGAGTCAGTGAATCGCTAAAACGAATCACTCAGCACTGAGGGTAGCAAACTCCACGACAGCGCGATGAGCCGGATCGCGCTGTCTACCTTTAAGCACGGCGGGTCCGCTCCATCATGCCACGCCCCGCCTCCTGATCTCCCACGTGTCCTCCTGAAGTCGGCGCAACTCCTGGCACCCGGCTGGTCGATGGCGCCACAGGGTGTCGGGGCCCCCTCCGAGCCCCAGCCGTGACATCAAACCTTTGGGGCACATACTGGAGTTCACTTGAAATCAAATTTAATTTGCAGTAAGCGAAATTCCCGTGCATTGTTCTGGAATTAGTCCAAACAGAATACTCAATATCGGGGTACCAGGAGGTGCTTTGAGGATCGAGTATACTCAATGTTGTTAGTGAAGGGATTAAAAAAAATTATGGGACTCAAATGGTCTCTTCAACAACATCCATGGTACCTTGGAGGCATTGGATATGCATGCAATACTGATTTGTACGCATTAGGTATAAGACATGCAGGTGTGAGTTTTGCGTAGAATGGATATCTGGCCTACTTCCCAGTAAACCACTCCATGGAGTTTTTCTGTCCTTTGGGTCCATGAGAGTATATGACCCGTCCTTGGCCACAGAGGCAGCTGAGGACACTAAGCAAGGGGTTTCCTAACCTTGAATCCCTTGTGATATAGTCACTGGATACATGGATCAGTGCTTTCACTTTTTTTTATTGTGCAGCCATGGGCACGTAGGGTACAGGAAACAGGAAAATAAACAAATATAAAACAAACACTTACTCCTTTATTCAGAGACTAAATAAACATTCAGAATTCCTATCTGAAATATTGGGAGGCTAAGCCGCCTACCAAACAGGGAAAACAAAATCAAATATACTTTCCTTCTGTTTAGGATAGCGCCACGGTACTTGCAGGGTGCATCATAAACAGGAAAATAAAACAAATGTAAATCAAACGCCTACTTCTTATGCGGAGCCTAACTAAACATTTAGTATCCCTACTTATAATATTGGGCGGCTAAGCCGTTTACCAATATGCAAAATAAAATGTATTTGTCTTTTGGCTTCAGGATTTAGTTTCCTTCCCTGCTGCACCCAGCACCAAGAATGACCTCTCAGAGGGAACCACATCTCCTGTAAGGGCAGAGCGGTCCTAATCAGGAATCGGCTGTGTGTTAACCCTATAGGGGAAAAAGGAGTTCTCCATTCGCCTGCTGATAAACATGTGATCTATCACCCTGCCCCTAATCACACTGCCACACGATAATAATGACAAATTCTTAGAACACTAACAAGTAATGGTATAATAATATCAGGATATTACTGTAATTGTGTTATTTTGCAGAGAACCTAATGGGCTGAGCAATACGTTAATATCAGAACGTCTCACGGGATAACAGAATAATAAGGAAAAAAATAAGTCCTCTGATAATAATTATCTGACCTTCTGAGAAACAGTAAGCAAAAACCTGTTCAGAGAATCCCTCGGCGAGTCTTGCTGACTCTGGGTACTGTACAAGCCGTAGCCGGTACGACACAGTGTCCTTCACTAGAATATCCCTATCACCTTCACCAGGCGTGTAGCATTTCGCCTGACGTCCCACGTTATTGTTATTATTTCATTCATAACACACCAAGGGATCGGACGTTTTATTGAAAAAATATCAGCTGCTTGCTGAATATATATTTAATTTTTTTAAATATTGGCTGATTCATTTGAAAAAAATTCGGCTGGAGCCAATATTCATAAAATAGAAGAAAGATATATATATATATATATATATATATCATACAGCGTAGGCGCCTATTTATAAACCAGATTAATATAGTATTATTGAATAGTTAAATTATAACTAATAAGTAGTGAGATGCTGCCCAAAGGGGTAAGCGCAATATACAGAAAAAACAACCAAAATCTGCATCAACCAAAAATTTAATTATAAATAGAACCTTTGTAGCGCATCAAAATAGATTTAACGCATCTGTCCATATCCTCTCCATTATTGAGAGACGGCAAGAGATACACAGACCAAGAAAGGAGGACTATATTTGTGCATCGCTTGAACATAAAGAGAAGTAAATTTTAAGGAATTTTTCCCACTGGTATTCATACTGTTGTATTGGATATCATTGAATTTGCACATTTTGCACATTTGGACACTGTTGCACTTTATAGACTCTCTTATACCCATCGCACTGCTGGAATTTTATATATTGTTGCACTTTACTGTGTTCTATGGCACATTGCACTTTTATATGTGTACATTGATTGAATATTTGTCACCTTAAGACTGAAGCACTTTATGTTTGATATACCTCTTTGTTGAAGTCTACCTTTAAATCTATTTTTGATGCGCTACAAAGGTTCTATCTATAATTTAATATTCATAAAATGCCACTTGGCCGAAAAAAAAGCTGCCGGGTGAAGGGGACCAAAAAGCTTAATATCATCCAGCGTCATATAGATTTGTGCTGTTAAAGCATGTCTATTAAAAATATTTGAGGTTTGAAAAAAGATTTCAGTCTTATTCCCTCCATTTCCCTGCCTGAAAAGCTATTTATCAGCACCTTTTTATCATTTCAATTTTTTGGGGAATCGGCGTACTGATAAAAATCTATTTGGACTGATACAGCCGATGTTTCCATTGAAAAGAATAGCCGCAAGAGCCAATCTTCGGACTGAATTTTTATCGGGACTCGAAACACCAGCCAATTGGATTCTCCTGTACTGATAAATGGCAGAAAATCATTGGAAAAAGGCCAGATTTTGGACATTGGGCCGAAATAAAGTGAGCCCCAAGATGGGCCTACACCGTGCTTTCAGACTTGCATTCAACTCGGTAACAAAATCTGACTGAAAGTTCAGAAAAAGGTTGTAACAGCAACTGGGATTGACTGGTCTCCGGCTTGCGGACCAGATCCAAACCTGTTACAGCGTCCTCCAGTCAAGCAGATCCGCAGCAGCTTTCATTCTCTCACAACCCTCAGCAAGAAATTGAGGGAGTGCTGTAACACTTCAATGTTCTTGAACCCAGGACATACTTGAAAACGAGAGAAATCTCAATGTATCCTTCCTGGTAAAATCCTTTATAAATAAATAAATAAATAATTCTATGCATCTCTCCCCAAACACCAGACACAGATTAGTGCAGGGAAGAAGAATGATCTTTAATTTGAAATGGGAACCAGTTTATATGAGAAACAGGTGATGGTGTTAAAATGACATAATCAACTGAATGCTATAGGGGTTATTCACAGAGCACTGAAATGTCGCCAACATTTCGGTGCTCTGTCTTTCCCCACACTTCCCCGCACTTCGGGGAATCAAATATCCCGACCCTGCAGTTAATTCACCATTCACCACAGGGTCACCAAAGTGCAGGGAATCAGCCGCCGTTTGCCACTGCAAACACGCCGGACATCTGCTGCAAACCTGCCGCCGCCACCCCGCTGGACATCAGCCGTAAACCCGCCATACACAGCCGACGAGCCACAAAAAGAAGCCGACAAGCCACAAAAAGAAGCCGACAAGCCTCCGGACGAATAAAAGATAAAAAAAAAAAAAAAACAATACGATTGAAAGTGTCAAAACTGAAACGCTGTTTGCAAAAAACCTACTGAACGAAAATGCCTGAAATTTACATACAAGATTCTATGAATGATAATAAAAAGGTCTTTTACAGAAAAAAGAAAAACGCTTTAAAAAAAAAAGGGAAAAAATTTCTAGAAAACACCCCGAAAAATGCCTTAGAGATCCTAAAAAAAAAAAACAAGGAGACTTTTTACTGCAGATTAAAATAATGAACAGTTTATTAGATATTGCATAAAAACGGGAATATTTTTTAACATTGAAGCCTATGGGATTCGCCTGATTAAACCTGCCGAATGAAACCACCGAACAGCAGGGCATTTCACTGACATTTACTGCTGGTCGTTGTTCTCTGAATAGATTAACCATTGCTTCTCTATGGGGGATTTCACTGCCGTTGAACAGGCACTGTACATGCTGCCAATTTGCCAAAATTTGGCATACTGCCTGCGCTGTGAATAGCCGAATGGCCCTGAAATATCACCGTATTGGGAAATTCCCTGTTCATTGCCATTTTGGGGCCAGATAACTTGTTTATGAATAACTCTGTCTACATGAGGGGGGGAAAGAATTCCTTCAGGAAACACAGAAACCTGATCAGTTACACACAGACACGATTAGCAAATAAATCACATCAAATCAATCTAAGGTCAAACAGTTATACAGACAGCACGAACAATAAAGGGGTTATTCAGAGAGAGACGATCTGGCCCTGAAATTGCACCAACAGGGAATTTTCTCGTACAGTGCAATTTCATGTCCCTTCGGCTACTCAGAAAGCAGGCAGTTTGCCAAATTCTGGTGAATTGCCAGCCAAATACATTGAAATTCACAAATTCAGTGAAATTCCCATAGAGAAGCAATGGTTAATCTATTCAGAGACACCGAACAGCAGAGAAATGCCCTGATGTTCGGTGTTTTCATTCAGTAGGTTTAATCAGGCGAACCACATAGGTTTCAATGTTAAAAATATTCCCGTTTTTAACCAATATCTAATAAACCGTTTATTCTTTAAATCTGCAGCAAAAAGTCTCTTTATTATTTTTTTTTAGGATGTTTTAGGCATTTTTCAGGATTTGTTTGGCAAAAAAATATCCAATTTTCTTTTAAATAGCGTTTTTTCTTTTTTTGTGTAACAGACCTTTTTATTATCATTCATAGGATCTTATATGTTAATTCCAGACATTTTCGTCCAGTAGTTTTTCTTACAAACAGTGTTTGACACTTTCAAACACTTTTTTTTTACACGTCCTCTTTTTTCTGCGGCTGGTCAGCGCTGCGTTCGGCGACTCATCAGCTGCGTTTGGCGGCTGTCTGGCGGGTTTGCAGCGGCTGTCCGGCGGGTTGGCGGTGGTGTTCGGCAGCCGATTCGCCACACTTCAGGGACCCTGTGGTGAATGCTTAATTCACCGCAGGGTCAGCGAATCGGACTCGGCGAAGTGTGTGGAATTAGAGAATAACCCTGTAAGTCTACATTATATCACTAACCAACTCCTAAAATACAAACAGTTTACCAAGATATTTAACAACATTAACCCTTAGGTGCCCACTTATGCCCATTGTCGGTTAGCGTCGGCTTTGCCACATTGGTCCGCGGTCCCTTGGCAGGAGGCCAGCATCCACGCTTCTCCACTAGGCACAGAGGCCATGTATAGTGTGGGCGAGGGTACCAAGGACAGGAGGTTGAGGGCACAGAGATGGAGGGAGCTTCGATTACAAAGGTCCTGTTGGCTGATGTCTGCTTGGGTACTTGTACTTGAATAGACCGGTTCTCTGGCTGGAAGAAGTGAAGAAGCTGACAAAATGAGGGACAGGAGACATTTTTCTTATATGTAACAAGGGAATGGAAATAAAAGATTAAAGCTGTGTAGCGGGTCTGTAGGAGGCGTAGGAGACACTCACGTACTGCCAATGCGAGTATTTTTAGACTCAACCTCAGCTCTTTCAGTGCTCTCTTTTTGTTTGCGGAGGGGTGGCGATGTCTTTTTTTTTTTTTTAACGTGCTCAATGAACCTAGCTCATCTTCCCAAGGCCTCGTCTTTTTTTTTTTTTTCTTAAAAAAAACTTGTTTTAGAAACCACGTAATAGATTACGGAGACAGTATTTGCGACGGCCTTAAACTGGCTGAGAAAATTGCATCTATAACTGTTTATTCCGGGGAAAAAAAAAAACAAAAAAAACATTTATTCTTCACTCAGGGCTAAATTTGCCGTCTGAAATTCGTCTGTCAAAACACAAATCAGTTCGGCACAATTATTGTTTTCCTTTTTAATATGTCATAAATTTAATAGGGTCGAAATGAGAGAAAACGGAAACGAGAGAAAGAAAATAACAAATCGACACGTAGCACCTTGAACTCAGATTAATTTCCGTGCAATGCCGAACCTCTCGAAAAAATAACTAAATACATTAAAAGCATCCGACGCCAGTAGGCATCCAGTGCCCGGAAAGACAGACGGACAAACAAAACACAGTGTCAAAGGTCGGAGGAATAAACAGCTTGATGTGCGGCGATCATAGAGCGTGTACTTTTGATTGCAGACTCATTAAATATCTCCATTGGATGAAGCTATTCTTTAAAAATCTCTCATTTGTCACATATGACTATTCCCGGATGATGATAGACTATCTCCACCGGTCACAATCCCTTCATGCGGAAAAATAACCGGCATTGATTTCAAAGATCAGAAAAGTCTACAAGAGATGTTGTAAATCCATATCCTCGAGGGGAAATTTAGACATCTATTATTTTTTCTTCCCAGTGCTGTTTTATTTAGGGTATTACGGTTAAAAAAACATTTTCCATATCATAATCGAGACCATAGAGTCGCACACGTGTCCATTTCTTTGCTTTCCAAGCCCTCTGTCTTTGAGAAGGCATCTAGTTCTCGAGCACCGGTCGACCAACATGCATTTATACGTACGGAGGTATATATTTATTTACCTGTAGTTGAGCCTCAGGTGGTTCAGTCAGGGGAATGTGTGTGACAAGATGTGCTGAAAGGGATGTACATCAAGCCGAGCGGATTGGAAGCCCTTGATGCAGGTGTTGAGAGCTCCTGTTGCAGACAATGGTGATTGCCTCCTAGAATTGGAAATGTGTAACACTTTTGCTCTTTCCAAGGTATAAATTCAACTACAATCCATGACTGAAGTACTCCCAAAACAGTCTTTATTAACATACAGTATATATATATAAGGTTGGAAAGGTATCGAATGGCATGGTTATACAGAGAGCACTGAAATGTCGCCGACGTGTCGGTGCTCTCTCGTTCCCCGCACTTCGTAGAATCTAATTTCCGCACCCTGCGGTGAATTCGGCATTCGCCGCAGGGTCCCTGAAGTGCAGGGAAATGACCGCCGAATGCCACGACAATATGCCGCAGACCCGCCGCAAACCCGCCACCTGCCACCGCCAAACGCAGCCAATGAGCCGCCTGACGGGTAAAAAAAAAACCAGTACGATTCAAAGTGTCAAAATTGAAACCCTGTTTTCAAAACAATTACTGAACAAAAATGCCTGGAATTTACACATAAGATCCAATGTATGATAATAAAAAGGTCTGTTACAGAAAAAAGAAAAAAACACAAGTAAAATTGCTGAAAAAATCCTGAAAAATGCCTAAAAGATCCTAAAAAAATCAATAAATAGACTTTTTACTGCAGAATAAAATAATAAACGGATTATTAGATATTGAATTAAAACGGGAATATTTTTAACATTGAAGCCTATGGGATTCTCCTGAATAAACCTGACGAATGAAAACACCGAACAGCAGGGCACTTCAGCAATGTTTCACTGCTGTTCATTGTTCTCTGAATAGATTAACCATTTCTTCTCTATGGGGATTTCACTGCCTTCGAACAGGCACTGTACTTGCTGGCAGTTCGCCAAAATTTGGCAAACTGCCTGCTCTCCGAATAGCCAAATGGCCCTGAAATGTGACCATAGGGGGAAATTCACTGTTCGGTGACATTTTGGGGCCAGATTGTCTCTCTCTGAATAACCCCTTAAAGCAATCTTGCAAGATTCTATGAAACCGTTTCTTAACCCCTGCACTACCAAGCACCTTTTGTTAAATTTATTATAATATCATTTATTTTAAAGATGGGATGCGTAGTTAACAACTAAATACAGGATAAAATGGTATTTTAGCATAGAGATTATTATTCTGAAATTACAATAATTCAAATTTGCTTTATTTCTTTTTCTTGTATTAATTTATCCGTCACAGAATTATTGCTGAGGTGAAAGGTTCTAAACACTAGATGGTGTCCCTTATCTTGCATTATTTCAGATGGGGGTCTGCATCATTTGTTATGACGTTGGTCAGATATCCTGCTTTTGGGATTTGTAGTGATCAAAATGAGATTACTAGCAGCATAGCTTCCACGGAATAACAATGGAATATAAAGACAATACCCGTGTGTGTGGAAATTACAGTAACACCTTGTATCTGTATTGTACAGGGATTTTCAATCATTATAACCCCCCTGAATCTAATCCCTGTACAGCAGTGAGTGACCCCACAGCTCTCCCAGTATTCTGCCCTCTCCCTGGCTGTTGTAATGGAGCAGTAAAGTATAATGGTTATTTATTCATTTATTTTTTTCATTGATGGGATCTCATAACAGCTTCTTTACAGTAATATAGGGTGATGGGTGAGGTCTTAGTTCTAATTTAGTTTCTCCTCAAGGAGAACATCAATCCTGCATTGAAAAGGTTTGGAAATGGAGATCTGTATGCTAAATTAAATTTTTTCACTGTTCTTCAACACGCAAACACTTATACATGTTTATGGGTGCAAATGGGTTAACAGAAAAATACAACAGAACGTGAAAAAGAAAAAAGCTCTGCTACATTGAGTTTTTAGAATATCCTATTAACCACTGTAAGCTTTATTTATCTGGAACAGGAGACCTGGCTGTATGTGTGGTAGAGATGTGCATGGCTGAAAAATTTGTTTAGTTTTTTTCTCGTTTCGTTTTTAAATAATTTCATTTTTGGAATTTCGTAACTAATTTTGTTTCGTATTTTGTTTTAATTCGATTCAAAATATTGTATTGATTTGAAATTTAGAATCGATTGGAATTTCATATATCAATTCAATAGTTGATATCAATTTGAATTTTGGATCACTAAATAAAACCCCAATTAATCAAATTTTGCTGTTAAAAGATTAAACATTATGCTGTGTCACAGATTTAGTAGTTGAGTCAAATTAAACAATGAAACAAAATTAATTTGTTTCATAAAGTTGTTTGCTGACTATTACTTGTATGTATTTTAATTTAAGATCAATTCGATAGTTGATGTATCAATTCGATAGTTGATATATCCATTTGGTATCGATTCGGTAGTTGATATCGATTCGAATTCCGGAACACCAAAAAAAAAAATTATAATTTTTTTTTCTTTTATAATGATGACACAGTGTAAAACGAAATAAATTTGTTATATACCATTTCGAATTCGTAACGCATCGATTCGTTATTTGGAAGTACTTCCGAAATACGAATTAATGGATTTCGTTCCGAATTCCAATTTTTCCGAAACAAATGCACATCTCTAATGTGTGGTATTAATAACTTTTGTAGGACTGGATGCAGATAGACATGATAGATATTTTCACTTCTGCTCTCTACACATGTTTATAATAGTATTATTATAAATAATAAATAGCAATGACGACAATTTGAGGTTTCACTTAGCCCCGGTTACAAAGATAATGATGCACATTGGATGATACCTCAAGATAATACGTTCCCTGCATGGCAGAATTTCAAACCATAAAGAAATGTAGGGCACAGGTGAGTGATATGATCGATCGTCAATCAATATGCTTGTGCTTGTCGATGTTTCTTGGGGCTTGCTAGAAGGTAAAAGTGAAGTTTCCATAAATAGGGTCATTCCTTGAGGAGTATGTGAAGCTCCGTACACTTTCAAATAGTCTTACCGTGTTGGACTCCAAGGGAAGCGAAGAGAAAATCTGCATTCCGAGTCAATAATGACAGAATACAGGTCAAGGAGAAGATCAGGAAGCTGACTTATTGCGCCGACTACATTTTCTGAACAATAAAATGATACCGTTTTGGAAAGTTTGAGATGGTATCCATGTGAAAAGCTTCTTGATGGTCCATCCTGAATGCCTAGTCCTCTTTTTCTCTGTTATATTGGATTTGAGCCAGTGATTTGGACTCTTTAATGGAGCCACCAGTGATTTGGACCAGTGATTTTGGACTGTGGCACCAGTGATTTGGACTCTTTGTTGGGCGAGTGCTGTTCCTCCGTTTTTGCTTTGGATATTTTTTATTGTGACACTACAGCCCCTATTCCACTAAGAAAAATAACCCATGGTGGCTCCCCATTATGACCAAGCAGCTGTATTAGCAACTTGAGGCGTAATATTAAGGAGCCACTCAGTACTGCTGGTATCAGCTTCTTGAGTCCACAGGACTCCATGGAGCCAAGCATGAGCCAGTATTCACTTCTGATGCTTGTGACTTGTTTGGAATAACGTCTCGAGCCATTAGGTTAACGGCTCAACTGGAATGGGTCCCAAACATCCATTATTTCAAGCTGAGATTTAGCATCAGAGGAGCATAAGAAAAGTAAGAGGTTGTGGATACAAAGGAAACCCTGTTCCATTCCAGGATCGGTAAATCTAGACACATTTCCTTTTGCCCCAAAATGGGAATTGTTCAGTGCTATTTTATATATATAAATCTAGCACCTTGTCTTTGAGATGACACTGATGGATGTGTACGTACTGGTATTAGGTTGTCATCTAATGAGGGTTCCCTTGACTTTGACTGGTAGACTGCAGACTTTATTGATCATTTATGTCATCTAAAAGCGTCTGTGTTTTTGTTTAGTGAGGATACATGGGATTCAAAGTGCAGAGGACAATTTCATATCATGTTTTTGGTAAAAAGTGGGGCGTATGCTGTGATCCAAGGGTAGTGGCAGTAGAGCGCAGGACTGGTTTTAACCACTTAAGGTTCAATTTAATTCTAGCAGCTGAATTTTCGAGAAAACTATCGTCTGCACGTGTCCGATATTTCGAAATATTGATTGAGTTGAAAAAAGTTGGCTGGAGCCAATATTTTAAAATAACGCTGGTCGGTAAAAATGATGAAAAAGCTTATTTTCAGTCTCCATCAAACGGTACGTGCTTTTAAATATGTCTATTAGGAAAATCCGATGTTTAAAAAGAATATTTCAGTCTAATTCCTTAGGCTTGTGCACCGATTTTTTTTTCCGTTCAATTCGATTCGATTTTTCGGATTTTCAAACTTTTCGATTCGGCTCGTTTCGACCGATTTCTGTTTCGATTCGGTTCGGCTCGACTCGTTTTTCGTGTACATTTTTTTTCGGAATATCGACCATTTTTCGTATTTTCGTGTCACTTAGCTCGTTTTTTGTATCGACTTTTCGTGATTTCGGAAATTTTCGTTTTTCGGAATTGTAGATGTTTTCGGAATATCGACCATTTTTCGTATTTTCGTGTCACTTTGCTCGTTTTTTGTATCGACTTTTTGTGATTTCGGAAATTTTCTTTTTTGGAACGTCTGTTCTCCTCGTTTCAAAGCAATAAATTTCGATTTGACACATTTCAAGTCCATTCGAAAATTCCGAAAATATTTCGTTTCGGCTCGGAAAACTTTTCGGATCTGCCATTTTTGGATCTAAAAATTTTCGGAAAATCGGCCGCATCTGAAAACACGAATCGGGAAATTTCGTGAAAATTCCGAAACCCGAAACGCACATCCCTACGTATTTCCCTGCAAGAAAATCAATTTATCAACACCTCTTAGCATTCGAGATTTTTTTTCCACAATTGACGAAACCGATACATACACAGTAAAGCCAATATTTCCGTTAACAACGTATAGCCGCGAGACGCCAAAACTCATCCAATTTTTTTTTAATGGGAATCAAGATGCCTGTAGAACTGCATTTGAAGCTCCTGAACCAAAAAAGGTCCCTTTTTTGGTCATCGGGCAGAATTAAAGCGAGTTCTTTACCATTTTCTTGTCTTTAGTTCCGGGAGTTATTGTGCCGCTTGGGTCAGATCAATTAACACAGATAAAAAAACTAAAATTCGTTGGACATCCTCAGTATATTTTTTCCTCTTCTCCTCAAGAAGCCCAATGTATGACCCGGGATGTCAGGTCAGCAGACCAGCGGCACTGCTAAGACTAAAGGTGGAAATTTGACTTTTCATCTGATGAAAAGAAGAAATATGAAGGTATTAATGAGTCAAATATGACATTTCGTATGGACGGCTTTAATGTCTAGCTTACCACCACGAGGATGTTCGAGGCAAATCCTTTTGTAGCGCTGGCTCCTGCTTGTGGTCTTACAAGACATGGAATCGGGACATAAAAGCATACAATATGACATCTTGAGCTGAGACACATTTGAATCCAACGTCTGTTCTTTGATGTTGAAGAAAAGAGGTTCAGCAACATAAGATTCAGGGATATAATGGTTAATACGTGGGTGGCAGCTTCCTGATCCAAGCCATTCTAGGGTCGAGAGGGAATTTTTTTCCCGGTTTGTTGCAAAGTACCGGCTGGATGGAGTAGAGGTAACCTCACTGCTCTATGACTGTGAAGACACTGGTTTGAATCCCGGCCAGAGCACCTCTCCAGTAAGTGTCCTTGGGCAAGACACCTAACGGTACATACTCGCCACCCAGGACATACTTGAAAACGAGAGAAATCTCAATGTATCCTTCCTGGTAAAATCCTTTCTCAAAAATAATAATTGTAAGGCGTTTCAGACTGGGCGTTTTGCCTTCTTTTGGATCAACAGCAGAAACTGATGTGTGAAAAGCTGAACTCGATAGATGTTAAATATTTCATATATTCCACATAGCTTGGAGTCGGGAATAGGAATGAATGTGATACGAGTGACGTGCCAACACATGCTGCGGGATGACATCGCTCTGTCTATGGAAACGGAACTGACCAGTAGAAGTTTCTATAATGCTGACACAGCACATCTGTTCTTGGAAAGCTCTGCTCACTCACACACAGCAGCTTTACCGTACAGGATGTAAATGGAATATAGAATAGCTGCATTTTTTAAGTATATAAACACCTTCTATAATATTGAGACACACGTTCACACATATACACATTAATACAAATAATCGTACATAAACACGCTCTCTCATATACACGCATTCAGGCATACACATGCAAACTCATACATGCACACATTAATACAAACAATCAAGTAAATGCACACATTAATACAAACATTCAAGTACATGCACACATTGATACAAACAATCAAGTACATGCACACATTGATACAAACATTCATGTACATGCACACATTAATACAAACAATCATTATACATGCACACATTGATACAAACATTCATGTACATGCACACATTAATACAAACAATCAAGTACATGCACACATTGATACAAACAATCAAGTACATGCACACATTGATACAAACATTCATGTACATGCACACATTAAAACAAACATTCATGTACATGCACACATTGATAAGAAAATTCGTGCATACACACTCATATACACGAATTCAGGCATACACATAAAATACTCATACATCCACACATTAATACAAACATTCATGTACATGCATACATTAATACAAACATTCATGCACATGCACACATTAATACAAACAATCATGTACATGCACACATTGATACAAACATTCATGTACATGCACACATTAATACAAACATTCATGTACATGCACACATTAATACAAACAAACATTCATGTACATGCACACATTAATACAAACAATCAAGTACATGCACACATTGATACAAACATTCATGTACATGCACACATTAATACAAACATTTAAGCATACACTCACACACATATCCTCAGACACTCACATACGCACATTAATACAAACATTGATGCATACACACACTCTTACATGCACGCATTCAGGCATACGGTCACACACACTCATATATCCACACACTCTCACATACAAACTTGAATACAAACATTCATGCACACACACACACATTCACACATACACACACCTATATCTAAAGAAGTTGAGCAAAAATATCCATTTTTGTTGCATTTAAGACTTCTAGTACCAACTGTCTGCACAATGCAAGACGATGACTTGTACTTCTGAAGCTAAAAGAATAAACTCGTGTGCACCGCTTCTGTAAGTAAAGACTCTTTTTAAGTAGCACATCAAAGAAAGTACGTTTGTACCAGCTGTCATGACAAGCCTTTACCCAGAGAGAAAAAGGTACATATGTATAAAAAAAAAAACCCATAAATAAAATAGATTTATTTTTATTTCATTATTTTTCTTACCATGGACACGTGTTTTCTTTTTCCTTCAGCCTATGTAACAATAGGGGTTATACAGAGAGCACCGAAGCATTTCAGCATTCACCGCAGGGTCCCCGAAGTGCAGGGAAAAGCCGCCATAAAACCGCCGATTAAGGCTAGGGTCAAACGAATGCATTTTTCGCATCGACCGTAAAAAAAAGTGCGTCCGAACGCATTGACGTAATTTTTCACGGAATGCGCGAAAACGGTCATACGATGCGCATTTTCGTGCGTGATTTTTACGGATCCAAACCAGGAAACTTTGGGTGTCTGGACGTGATGTTGGCCAGACATGAGCAGCATCTGACGTCTCCTAATCACGCACACACACACACCGCTATGCGGACGCAGCGGACGCAGCGCACTCTGTACGTCAGTACTAGCGGTTCGACGTTCTCGAAAAAATGCGTTCATTTGCTGCTTGCGTTGTGCGGCCAGACTTTCGTGCGACCGTACTTAGTATATTGCCTGTCATTCGCTGCTACTACGGCCGTGATTAAGTGCGCCTAAACGCACGTTAAAAATGCGTTAGTCTGATCATAGCCTAAAGAAAAACACTGCAAAACCTCCAAAATTATCCGATCCAATAATTTCGGCATGTCCGGTGGATGTTTTGCAGCGTTTTTTTTTTTTTAAATCCGCAGAAATTATCGGATCCGATCCAATAAATGATCGGATCGGATCCAATCTGATAAATCGCCAGAAACCCGCCAGATGCGTCTGGAAAAAGCCGGCAATCCGCCACCTACAGCGTTGACCAGCTGTCAGAGAAAGCCGACAAGCTGACGAGCGCAGTAAAAAAAACAAACCGAAAGTGTCAGATTTAAAAGGCTGTTTGCAAAAAAACTACTGGATGAAAACGTCTGGAATTAACATATAAGATCCTATGACTGATAATAAAAAGGTCCGATACAGAAAAAAGAAAAAATGTTATTTAAAAAAGAAAAAGTCAGAAAAAAACATTTGAGTGAAAAGAAATCTCGAAAAATGCCTAAAAAATCCCCAAAAAAATAGAGAGACTTTTTGCTGCAGATTAAAAGAACAAACATATTTATTAAAAATTAGAATATTTTTAACATTGAAACCTATGGGATTCGTCTGATTAAACCTGCCGAATGAAACCACCCAAAATCAGGGCATTTCACTGACATTTCTCTGCTGTTCGTTGTCTCTGAATAGATTAACCATTGCTTCTCTATGAGGAATTTCACTGCCATCGAACAGGCAGCATATTTCACTGGCCAACATTTGGCCAACTGCCAGCTTTCTGAATAGCCTAATGGCTGCGAAATTGCACGTATGGGGAAATTCACTGTTTGGTGCAATTCCAGGGCCAGATCAGCTCTCTCTGAATAACCTTGCATGTAACACCTACAGGGTTATTCAAAGAGATCCGAATGGCTGCCGAAAGGTAACCGAACGCTGAAAATCAGCGTTCGGTTACCTTTCTTGGCCATTTGGCAATTCAGGGAGCAGGCAATTCGCCAAATGTTGGCGAATTGCCTGCACATACGGTGCCTGTTCGGTGCCTGTTCGAGGGCAGTGAAATCCCCATAGAGAAGCAATGCTTCGACTATTCAGAGAACACAAACCAGCAGTGAAAAGTTGCCGAATTGCCCTGCCATTCGGTGGCTTCATTCGACAGATTTATTCAGGCGAATCCCATAGGCTTCAATGTTAAAAATATTCCCGTTTTAATACAATATCTAATAAACCGTTCATTATAATATTCTGCAGTAAAAAGTCTCTTTATTTATAGATTTTTTTAGGATCTTTTAAGCATTTTTTGGGATTTCTTTTCCAAAAAAAATAATTTCCGTTTTTCTTTTTAAACGTTTTTTCTGTAACAGCCCTTTTTATTATCATTCCCTGGACCTCATATGTAAATTTCAGACATTTTCGCTCAGTAGTTTCTTTGCAAACAGCGTTTCACTTTTCAAACATTCAAGCGTACTGGTTTTTTTTTTTTTCACCTCCGTCGTCTGCGGTGTCGGGTTTTTCCAGCGGCTGCTCTGTGCTGTGATCGGCTCCTGCTCGGGCTTCTCCGGCGTGTTCGGCGGGGTAAATCCAGATGTTTTTGCGAGTTTCGGTGTGCGTTCGCCCTCATTTTGCGGTTAGTTTTCGGCGGGTTTGCGGCAACCTTTTCCTGCATTGCGGCGGCCCTGTGGTGCTTGCTGAATACACCGCAGGGTCGCCGAAATGGGATCGCCAAATCGCACCGAATTGAAGAGAACAAAAAGTCACTGAACGTGCGGTGGCTTTTCGATTCTCTTTGAATAACCCTGATAATTGACTTATTCCAAGCAGTGACCCACAGAGTTACGTATGAATGGACAAGTGAATCAAGGGTCAACCGGGATCCAGGAGTTTTTTAAAAATGTTGAATTAATATGCAGGGATTATCGTTTAATGTACGGACAACTTTACATAATATCTGCCAAAAGATACAAATCCTTAGTACTTCACTATAGCATCGCAAACAGCAGGGGTTTAGAACGGTAAAGAAAATAAAGAAATAAATAAAAATCTAAGAGCAGGCTGAGAGCTATATAGAATTAAAAAAAAAAAAAAAATCAGAATAAGAAAGCATGTCCCAGAAAGAAATCAGCTAAAGAGTAATTAGATATTATGTGAATCCGAAGAATATCCCCAGGGCTCCGTGTGGAGAGCAGCTAACAAAATAATAAAATAAAATAATAAAAAAAAAAATCGGATGATCACTAGCATTGAAACCAGCAGAGAGATCCTGTGGGAGAGATAAGGGAAGGTGGAAAGAGAATTCCCACACAAAGAAAAAAAAAAAATCAGTTTCTTCATACAACACGATTTATTAAATGAGGCTGAGCATGGTTCGATGTTTCTGCAACAGAATCCACCACATCGTTTTCAAGCCCACCAATGCATTCTAAAACAGAATCAATTCAAAGGCAATTATTCAGGCTCTCCATTGAGAATAATACGATAGAGTGTCCATCACGTACTCCACCAACATGGAAAGTGGCAACACAGATCGAGGAGTACAAAAAGGCCCGAGGCTTAAGATGTGATTAGAAGAGATGGAAAAGGAGGGAAGGGGGTGAGGGGGCTGTTCATAAAACAAAATAAAAATAAATAAAAAAATCAGGAATAAATAAATCCGTTTTATATCTGTATGTGATGATACATATGATAACATTTATAGGACTTCTAGAATACAAAGGGAGAGGTTCCAATGCGGTCATGTGTGTCCTTTTGTGTAAAGTTTTATTTTTGTGTTTATCCATTACAACTTTGTAACCCAGTACTGTCTTTGCTCTAGATGATTCACGCTTCTCGTATAGCTTGGTTTAGCGTTACTGTAGAATTTAACATTTGGTAGATACATTAGCTGTGTATGGTAGGACCCTGCGAATCAAAAATTTTCCCTCGAATCGAATCACGAATCGAATACACTGTTAAGGTTTAAATTCGAATCAAATCTCGAATCGAATCGGTGCTTTTCTTATTTTCTCCCACCCAGATTATAAATAAATTTCAACAGCCTTCTCGCCCCCCACCAGAGTCAGTGATGGACAAAGAGTGCAAGCTCTGCGAGATAATGACGCACACACACACACACACACACACAGCCTCTTGCAGTGCTGGATGGCCTGAACTGAGTGAGAGTGTGGGCACTGCAATGGGCATCTACCGGTGGAGGAGGAGAGCTAGAGCATTTGGGCAGGGAGAGAGGATGGAGCAGCCACTCATCTCCTGCATCTGTAACTCACTGCCCCCTCCAACCTGACAGACACTGCCCCCTCCAACCTGACAGACGCTGCCCCCTCCAACCTGAGACTCTCATTGCCCCCTCTAACCTGACAGGCACTGGCCCCTATAACCCGACAGGCACTCACTCGCTGCCCCCTATAACCCAGTCCGGAATAGCTTGAGAGTCCGCGTTGAAGATAGAGGTGGCGGTCGCATACGTGCAGGTCACGTGGTCTGGCCAGTCAGGTGGTACTGAGTCTCAGTACCACCTGACTGGCCAGACCGTGTGACTTGCACACGCGCGCATCCGCCACCTCTATCTTCAACGCAGGCTCTTAAGCTATTCTAGACTGGGCACCCCTGCATGGAATCTGGCCCCCTCAACTCGGGTCAGTCCACCCCTGCTCATCCCCAACAGGCCCTACTCGGCTGCGGGCCCCATAGCGCCCACATGGGTCTGGGCCTGGATCACACCCCCACCTGGCGGCCATCTTCTGGTGATGGCTTCCTGCAACAGAAGCACAATATAAACGTGACACTCGGGTATATACTCACCACCATCCGATTCCAACTTCTGTCCTCCGAACACATCCAGACTCCAGGTCCTCTTCGCACTGCAGAATCCTTCCACCATTCCTGTCGTCGCCTCCTCAGCGTCTCCTCTGTGAAGCATGGAGGGGGCGGCGCCTAGCAGTGTGCCGTTCCCAGCCACGTGCTGAGCATCTGGGAGGCACGCTGCGATTCGAAAAAATTTTGAATCGACCTGCAAAGTCGAATTCGAATCGAATACGACCAGCGATTCATTTTCGAATCGAATTTCGAAGCTTTGCAGGTCCCTAGTGTATGGTTAGTGTTACATCCTCAGCCCCTGCTGTGCTTCCTGGGGGGGTCTGGGCAAGGTTCAGTGCCAAGGGCTGGCTGAGCGCCAGCACCCTGTAATGGCCGAGCGGCGTCCGAGGGGGCGGGGCCTGGCATGGTCACGAGGAGCCGCCAGGTTTAAAGCATGGTGCGAGGAGTTGCCTCATAGCCCTGACGTGGAGTTCTGTTCCCGCATCGCTTCCTCTCATTTATTATTGCTAATCTGTTGCCGACCCAGCTTGTCTACGATTCCTGCTCCTGATTTTGACCCGGCTTGTCTCTGACCAATCTTAAGTTTCATGCTATAGCGGTGACTAGTGTTGTGTGCCGTTGGTTTAACCCCATGCACGCTGCTTGGGGTTTTACTCGATTCATGGGGAGAGGCCCCTCTCGCCCTGGTTTACTCCAGGTCTAAGGGCTCTGAGATACGATCTGTTACACTAGTACCATCTGCGAATACGAAAGACTGTTGGTTATCAGCTTATGTTCAGCTTGCTCGATTTGCCAAAAGTACCCAGACTTGTACAATCCCTAAACCTGTGTGTGTATAAATAGACCCTGGTAATCATAAGTTACTGAATACCCAATCAAGGTGGTCTGAAAAAGTGAAATCTGTCAGTGTGTTGACTGCCCTGCAGTCTGATCAATTCATTGCCTGTCCTACCGAATATCTCAGTACTGATGTTTCTGTCTTGCAATCTGCTGTATGGTTGTGTGCTCTAAGTTGTCCGTTGGTCTCGAAACCTTTGGAGCTTAGTAGCAATTCTGTTGTCTTGTCATACTCCCGGGCTTTGGAGTATAAGTCTGAAAGTACTGTTTATTTTGCTAATATCGAACCGATAAATCCGTCCAAAAGGATCTCAACCTCGCTACTCTTGTGTGAGCGCCACTGCGCCCGTTACAGTTAGGCTCCTGGATTGGGGTGGTATACAGTTAAGGGGGTTTCAAAAGTGCCCTATTAATTTCGTGGTGGCAGCGTATAGGGGGTTAGGTTGGCATAACTTGGGGACCTGAGAGGCGGTAGAGTTAGTAAGTACAGAGGCTTGGAGCTGTTAACCCCTTGTGCTCTCTCCCTCCCCACGTGACGACTGAGTAGATAGCGGGTGGTCGTCCCAGCACATACTTGAAAACGAGAGAAATCTCAATGTATCCTTCCTGGTAAAATACTTTATAAATAAATAATTAACATAGTAACATTTTCGGGATCAGAATCAAATTATAAAAAGGTAAGGAAGGGTTGGGGAGATCCTCGTTAAATTATAACCATAAACAAACAAAAACAATTTTCCTATAATAATTACCATATATGGAATCCCAAAAAGTCTGTCATTTCTTTCTCATATATCAAAATGAAGCAAGACGCTGCGCTACGCCATGGCGGAGACACCAAAATCAGCCACACACAAAATGTAGCTTCAGGACATGTCTGAATATCTCGTCGTTAATCAGACCAGTTTATTATTTCAACATCCAATAGAAATGTTCGTTGTAGAAAAGAGGTTCCTATCCACCCCACATAGGAATGTGATATAACAGCCAATCAGAGCAGATACATTTCTACACTTCATATAACAAAGACTTTACAGGAAATGTGGCTAAATTCCGCGGGCTAACATCCTATGTAAGAAAAGACTGTCTACATACAGAATTGACACTTAAAATGGGCTGTGACCCCCCTTTCTACCAGAACAGGCTTTTCACACTAATGCATATTGAAATATGGTACGTATTTCAATCATAGGAAATTTATATTCATACATAAAATTAAAATCTAACAATCCTGAAGACCATCCAAATGGTGATCCCAAAATACTGACACTTTCCATACTTGTGACATCATTAGGGTTTTTTCCAGAAAGAGCTGGTGTTTGCCGGTGTTGCAAACGCCAGCTTTTCACAAGCGTGGAATGCAAACAGTGACAGAAGAAGATTTACTGTGAAGCTTCTCCTGTCACTCTATGGGATTTAGGCTTGGGAAATGCCAACATTTCGGCATGCCAATACCCTTGATTTTCATCAATATTGTATCACTGGTACTTTGTGAATAACCCCCTATTGTGTTTCTTTTCATCATGATGTATATCTGGACATTTTAAACACTAAAATTGAGAGTAGACTCTACAAAATGCACAATTACAATTTTTTTGGAACAGTTCTGTACCGTAGTTGCCCTAAACTCACCATTATTGAAGAGACGAGAAACGCCAACGCTTCTCAAAGCTAGACAGCAAAATGAGTCTCTACTCAGGACAGATTCTCTTTCTGCTGTTTAGTTTTTAGTTTTGAGAAGCGCCGGCATTTCTTGCCACTGAATACCGGCAATTTTAGCCCAGTTTTTGCAATGCTAGTAAACTCCGGCACTCAGTGGACAGCTCCCACAAAAAATGTAGACCACAAGAGCTTGAATGTCAAAGTGGGTCAGATCCCTAGTGCTATAATGAATTAGTCTAGAACTAGTACCAAAAGCTTGACAGCATTTCATACATATCTATATTTATTTGTTTCACCACAGGTCTAAGCCGGGCCGCCCTTCCATTTGGGCTTATGAGACGTGAACTAGCCTGTGAAGGTTACCCCATCGAGTTGCGATGCCCGGGCAGTGACGTAATCATGGTGGAGAACGCGAATTACGGGCGGACGGATGATAAAATTTGTGATGCGGACCCATTCCAGATGGAGAATGTGCAGTGCTTCCTGCCGGACGCTTTCAAGATTATGTCGCAAAGGTGAGCACACATCGAATTAAAGGAGGCTATTCTCTGAACATTGGGGATAAGATTGGAAAACCAACAGGAAAATTTAGATGGAAATACAAGGGGGAAACCATTTATTCGAATCACGGTAGAATGTAGATTTTTTTTTCCATAGTTTCCACCTCAGAGAAATAGGGATATAAATATCTACAGGCCATATTACATAGTTGGTGCTAACTTAACCAGAGCTGTTTACAACAGCTCTGGTTAAGTTTTGCACCAACTATGTAATATGGCCCTACGTGTTTGACCTAAAGATGGGATCTGAGTGTTGGTGTTGATTAGGTTGGAGACCAGTATCACGGATGGTGGAGATGTAGTCCAAGTTTGCAGTACAAAGTCGTCAGACAAAGAGTAGTCATACGGAGGTAATGGGTCAGTCCAGACAGCTAGGGGTTGAGTGATGTGGCAGGAAGGCAGCGTCAGGTAAATCAATGAAGGCAAGCAGAAAAGTACTAGATAGGTGCACAAGAGGAACAACACTCATGAGCACCGTCATTATCACAGTTGGGGATTATCCAGTGCCCGACCTACGGAAGGGACCCGTGGTCCAGTGCACGATCTATGGAAGGGACCCATGGTCCATGGGTCAACCTATGGAAGGGACCCGTGGTCCAGGGCTCAACCTATTGAATGAACCCGTGGTCCAGGGCTCGACCTAGGGAAGGGACCCATGGTCCAGTGGTCAATCTAGGGAAGGAACCAGTGGTCCACTGCCTGACCTAGGAATGGGACCCATTGTCCGGTGCTCAATCTGGGGAAGGGACCTCTGGTCCAGTACCCAACCTAGAGAAGGAACCCGTGGTACAGGGCATGACCTAGGGAAGGGACCCATGGTCCAGTGCTCATCCTAAGGAAGGGACCCGTGGTCCAGTGCTCGACCTACGGAAGGGACCTGGGGACTGGTGCTCTACCCAGGGAAGGGACCCCTGTGGTCCAGTGCTCGACCTAGGGAAGAGACCCATGGTCCAGTGCCTGACCTAGAGAAAGGACCCGTGGTCCATGGCTCGACCTATGGAATGACCCATGATCCAGTGCTTGACCTGGGCAAGGTACCCATGGTTCAGTGCCTGACCTAAGGAAGAGTTAGGTAATGATGCTATACTGAGGGTTGGGGCAAAGGTAAGAGTTTGGGTTGAAGCTGGAGTATATTATTGCGTAGACTAACTAGGCCTGGGTCTAGTGCAGCAGACTGGAAGGGGCAGCATGAATTCCTAATGTCACTTCATCTCCTTTCAGGGATCTCAATCTCTGCCCCCCCCCAGATTTTGATGGATTAAAACTCTCAGAATTCTTTGAATACAACTGATGGCCACAGAATCTTGGGAGTTGTAGTTTAAGAACAACTGGGGGGGGGCAGCGTTTGAGATGCCCGTTTCAGAGAAAACTATCAACGAGTCTCTAAACCAGGGTCCAGCAACCTTGGCCCTTCAGATGTTTTGGAGATACATTTCCCATGATCCTCAGTCAACCTAATGAGTCACAGAGCATAATGGGAGATGTAGTTTCAAACCATCTGGGACTCTATCACCTCCTTAACGCTAGCACTCACATAAATGAGCGTTAGCGCTAGGTTACTTGAGGTGATAGCGTGCCGAATAGATCACCTCCCAATCGCTAATGGGTTAAGAAAATCCTCTAGCGAATCGGTATAAGCGCTTTTTAGCGCCTTTTAGCGCCAGCCTACTATACATTGTGCTCCATATACTTAACTTGGGGAGCGCAAAGAGTAAGCAAAGAGTAATTAACTTTAGGATCACAAAGTCCTAATGCTAATTACGCCCTGCTGTTGCTAACTAAAACTTTTTGCTAAACCTTCGAGCTTCTGTGGAATCAGCAGCAGCTGGAACCCCCCCCCCTCCAAAAAAAAATCAAATACCTCTCATCCCGCGGCGTTAACAGCGGCCCGACCCACCGCTTCTGGCTGCCGGGAGCATAGTGAGATTGAGGAAAAAACATCCCCAGTCTCCCTTCGCGATCACTCCG